>OY992530.1:202657303-203857303 GCA_963921185.1 Dasysyrphus tricinctus | reverse complement strand
GCGGCCTTCCCCCGCTGTTGATTATATCATACCTGTGCATTTGCTGACACATTTAAAACAACAAATCTTCTTATAACTTTGTGTATTTTAGTTTGCCAATTTATGTCAACAGAGCATACATTTTGTAATATTTAGAAAAAAAGCACAAAAGCAAGTTTTTGGCGTTTTTTCCAAAACACAAAAATTTGGTCTTTTTTCAATATTCTTAAGGGAGAAAAGGCCAAGAATTTTTTGTAAAAAATAACCTAAAATTCCGGAATTTACGCCAAACTTTTTGGGTTCCTTTTCCTAGGAAAAAAGCCATAACATCGTATGGAGAATTTTGGGCGTAATTTCCTATGGCGTAATTTCAGGGAGCCCTTTTTTGTTTACCATTTGGTTTTATCCTTTGGCTTCTGTTGCTTTTTAAATGTTTTTTTTTCTGTGAATTTCTCAAAAAATGTTCAATTTAGCCTCCAAAACCCTTTTCTCATTCAAATCGTCCAACTATTGACTGATTTAAGTGGGTTTTAAGATTTTATCAATTTTTAATTGCGATATACAAACATAAAAATATATTTTTATCAAATAGATAATAGAGAAGACGACAAAAATTCTGTCTGTCTGTCCATTGAGCAACAGCCCAAATGACTAGCAGTAGTCGATATTGTTTATTCTGAATTAATTTGTATGTAATACGTACAATATTTATAATTTTTTAAGACTTATATGTAATACTTGAATAAATAAAATATTTACAAACATTTTAAAATATAAGCTGCGTTTTTTTGTATGTCCATATGGAGTTTGGCGAAAAAAACGACATCGGGACATTTCAACATTTGCCTTGGTCTGCCATTTTGTTCTGAACTATCTTACCAACAAACATTTGACATTTCTATACAAATTATCGATAACACAATGACAATGGTAGTCTGGCAATACTGTTTTTATCGAGACAAAAGTTAACTCCAGTTAATTATCTGGACTTAGCTAACTCTATATGGACATAGTTGTTGGTTGTATTTAACATGTAAATAGTTTTGCTTTGTTTACGTTTTTTTCACACAATTTTATTTGGACGTGCAAAAAAACACAGCTATAATAAATTTGAATTAGTATTTAAAACAAACAAATTATACAACAATGACATATATGTCGTCTGTCGCGATCAAATTCCTCACTAATTAAATTTAAGTTAACAACCCTAGGCTGTTTTTCATTAAATACATTTTATGCTATTGACTTTATTTTTTGTTTTATTAATAATTAAATTCGCTTAATAACTCCTGTCTTTATTTAAGGGCTGATTGCAAGTAGTTCACAACGGGAGTCCAGTTCATTTCTCCATTCAGTAATCTGATAACCAGTAGTATCTCGTGGCATAATGATTTGTGCATTGGACTGTCATGCCGAAGGTGTGGGTTCGATTCTCCACCGTGGGACTTAAAAACAAATGCTTTATCCGAAGTACTTTGTTTTTTGTAGATTTTTAACAATGTCAGGCTGCCTGATGTGAAATTCCCAGCTCTGAAATCTAAATATCCGCTGTTAGGTTCATCTCTCTGTAGTGAGTCCCTAAGAAAATAGAGAGCCACGAAGTTTCCAAACATCACTTTTTTACCTCATTTTTTTTTTGGAAAATTAGCTGCTTTCTATCTTTAAAGGGACAAACAACAGTGAGTTTGACCTATGACAACAATTGTTCAAGATTGCAAGCTTAATATTTCTTGTGTGCACACTTTTAAATCGATGTAAAAAATGTATATAAAATTTTACACCTGTTAGTTAAGTGTTTAGGTAGGCAGACAAGATGTTCCTGGTTCAACAAATCATAAACTATCAAATGTGTGACTAACTGCGTTACGCTAATTATTTGACTTTTTATGTCGCTATATTTTTATTTTTGCTAGGAACTTAGGTAGCCTTTTGTTTCAATAAAAGTTTAGAACATGGTTTCATTTGGCACTCAAGTGTAAGGTTGTAATTTTTTGAAGAAGTGTCCTGGAACTTTCTCCACATCATCATGCCTTGAGTATCCACATACTTGAGCTCCATATCCTTAAATAGCCCTGGATACTGCGTTGAAAATGTTTGTCTTTGAGGAGAGTTTGAAATCTTTACTCGCAATAAACTTATTCCACGTAAGGCTAAGACTGTCAAGCCATCTTTGATCTTTCTGTTCTGTTAAGCATAATCCAGGCGGATTATGTACTTTTACCTGGTGACGACTTCAATTGGTGACCCATTTAGCTTTCAACATTCTTGTGAACCTAATGTTCCACCTCTTTTTATAAAAACTAGAACCTTGGAATTTTCTATATTGATCAAAGGATTCCATCGTCGGGTATATTCTGATATTTTATCGACCATTGACTGAAGGACTTGTGGGATGTCAGCAAGCAGCACAATATCGTCTGCAAAGAGACTAGATTTTAGATTAGACATTTTATTTTTTCCATTTTTAAATTATTTATGTATATAAAAATTACAAAAATCTATAAAGCATGGCTTTGCCGTCTGCCTGATTGACAAGTCTTTAATAAAAGCGAATAATAGATAATATATTAAGATAGGTACATATATAAACTAAAAATGTATTAAAAATCACCATTTATTATTTTGTTTCTATAAGATCTGCGATTTTGCAGCATTCGAAAACTTTAATAACATAAATTTCGTTCAGTAGCGTTTTGACTTCTTCTTCTGATAGGATAATGTTTCCAAAAATATGTTTTCTAAATTCACTCAAGATCGGGCCCCGAACAAGGAAATGAAAAACATGTTGGCAACGCCAAACAAACTATTTGTATGCACCTAATACAAAAGATACACTTGAGTATCTGAACGAGCCCAGAAGAGAAGATGAAGAAGACAGAGAAAGAAAGATGATCTTTCGGCGCCATAAATCCAAGAAGTCGGACACATGAATTTTAGCCATCTTAAGCGTGGTACACATCACTGATCTCTATAAAACACTGGATAGTGTATCGATACAAAAATATTGCTTCCATTTGAAGAATTGTTATATTATGAAGCTGACCACTTTTTTGTATGCCAGTATAACTGTATAACATGTAATACAAAGATAATCCATTAAACAGACATCAATTCTCCGTTCGTTTCACCCCCGGGATCTGTTTGCTAACATTTGTTGTGTTCATAATTTAAATTCATTCACTAATTAGTAAATAAAACGGAATAACAAACGTAAAGAGTGTGACAAGGAGGTAAAATCATTTTAAAAAAACGCAGAATATGCAATCGCATCCTCCTAATCATAATTATTCATTAGCTGTTTTGCTTAACTTGTTCGCAAACTGCAATGATTTATCGAATTCCACTATGTACATAATTATACTAAAACAAATATACCAAATGCACACAGTGAATAACTTAAAGATAATAAATAATAAAACAAACTTCCACAAAAGTTTATATTTTCATATCATGGTCTGTTCCCTTTCTTCCGATAGACATCTGGAAATAGGGATGAGCGATTTTAATCGATATTTGCAAAATATCGATAGTAAAGATTTAGATGTTTTGCAACAACGATATTAACATCCAAAACATCAGACTAAAAAACAAACAAAACGTTAGTACGAAAATGATTGATTCTGCTAGTAAAATCTAGATGGAGTGACTTTCATAGTTTTTAAGTCATCTGTAACATTTGGAATTTTTTGAAAAAGGAAATCATCAATAGATCTCCAAAACCAAACTTAAAAATTCAAAACCACAACGAAACTTTCGATGTGCAAAAAGGCACAGATATAAGTTAACACATGAAGTGCCTCTCAGTTTTGCTTCCATCAAATTTGTTTTGTGTTTATTTGTACAAAAGAAATATTCTTACATCGATATTCAAGCATTAATATCATCGATGCTCAGCAAGACGCATTTTAAACCATACAAGTTTTTGTACACACTTTTGCAAGCAAAAATATCTTGCAATGTCGTTAGATAACAGTGTACACATGAAATACTTGCAATATTGCTTCTATAAAATCTGTGGACGATATATTTGCAAAATTCAAATTTAAGCATCGATTTCCACGCATTAAAATAATAGATGCTCAGAAAGACCGAATTTACACCAATGCAAGTTTTTGCACACAACTTCGTGTTTTGCAATATCGATATACATATTCTAAGAAGCCACAGAAAACAGTTTACACAAAATTCCTTAAAATATTACTGCAAAATACATATTAAATATCAATTTTCACGAATTTAAATTATCAATGGTCAGAAACACGCAGCTTACACCATGCAAGTTCTTGCGCACACCTTCGTGTGAAAAAAGATTTTGAAATATCGGATTTCAAAAAGGGCACACATAACAGCTTAACACCATCAGCAGTATTAATAAAAAACTGGTATCCGCTCCCTAACACACGTGTTAAGTGGCACACAGATAGACAACTTGTCCGCTTGATAACTTTTCTTATTAAAAAAGATATGATATCTTTCCTGTATTTATCACTTCACCAAATTCACCACTTCATCAAATTATGGTGATTTTCTAATACATGTGTCACATGCATGCACTGCCTTACGAAATGTATACTGGTAGTAGTAAACGGTGCTATCATACGCGTGCGTGTATATGTTAAGAAGTTATCCGTTCATTATACGTGGAATCTGGCTAGTTAAAGTTATCCGTACGTTAACACACGTCACAGACTATTACGCATTTGTTAATAAGAATTACTAGTTAACAGATGTATAAACGCTAGCACGTTGTTATCCGCCGTTTATTAATATAGGGGCATGTATTGCCTTGCAATATTGATTTTATTAAATTTGTTGATATTCATTGTGCAAAATACATATTTTAACATCGATTTTCACCCATTAAAATCACTGATGCCTAGAAAGATACCACTTACCTACACGCGGTTTTAGCACACAAGCTTCTGTGCATCATTATTTTGCAATATCGATGTTTAAAGTTGAAATACCTTGCTTATGACTTCATATTTGTCATTTGTATGAAAACTTAAATCGATTTTAAAAAACTTAAGAAAAAATAGCCGGCCCCAGAAATTTTGAAAGCAAAAATACCTACATTAGAGCATAGCATGACGCATTTTTTGCTTTGGTTTATCAAAAACACCTGAAAAAACATCGATGTTAAGTAGCATCGATGTTTTCGTCGATATTTATATACATCGATGTTTGGTCTTCGATGTTGTTTCAAAATCGCTATCCCTATCTGCAAAACATTTTTTTTTTGCATAATGCAGACGTCAAATTATGAAGCCGACCACCTAATTGTCATCTTCAAATGGAAGCAAAGAAACTGTTATACATTATAAGGAATACACTATCCAGTGTATTATAGAGATCAGTGATTATCAAACCTGAGTGTCACGCGTGTTGGATATCAAACCTGCGTGAAAAGTTTCGCGTACACACTTATCAATTATGTTGGGCGTCAGGCAAGGAAATTCCACTAATCTCAGAAAATTGTTTCTTTTTATTTTGAGGCTATTTCCGCAACGAATCGTGTTGATTCCTTTTTTACATGACACACACGAGCTTTTTCTTATTTTGTTTGCACCTTTTCCACTGATTCGCTATAAAAATTCTTGTTTTGTTCCGTGAATGACGGAAAGAGATTTCTCTCAAGTTTGGCTGTACATATTTGTGTGTTAACATTGAATTCTTTAGTATAATTTTGTTTGTATAACTTATTTTTTTTGTAACTTAAGTGTAACTTAAATGAGTAAATTGACCAGGCAAAATTAAGATATAATATGTTAATAGATTGAGATGGAAACGTTGACTATAAAATATAACATTTTAAAGAGCACAAAAAATAAAAGAGATATTGACAAATTTAATAAAAGCATGTTTTTACAGAGCAAATGACGTTAAATTCAAAAGAACAACAACTACTCATTGATAATTATTCAGTTTACTTTTCGTTAACTTTTCTTTAAACTTAGATGGCCGAAGCATTTTAATGTTTTCTTCAAGGTTGTTGTATAGCTGGATAGATTTGTATAAGATTGCGTTGGTTCCAAATTTGGAAGTTTTTGGTTTCGGTTGATGAATTTTGTTTCGGTTCCGGGTGTTGAAATTGTGTTGCTGTCCTCTTGTGCTGAGTTGTGTTGTCGAATATGACTCGTTGCATCTAATTTTGTGAAGACTGCACACTAGATGAAGTTCTATGAAGTCAGTGACGAGAAGAAGCTTGAGTTCCTTATGCATTTCAGTAGTTCGAGTGTACCAGTTATAACCAAATAGATTGATTGATTCTTGATTGAATGGAAAACTCCACCAACACTACTTCATAGGCACCAAGCAACAATCTAAAGCTGGGCAACAAGAAGCGTTGATGGATGTTATAGGAAAAAGTATCAACGAGTTTCGGTATGAGCCTGAGAACAACAACACTTTTTCTCATTG
Source organism: Dasysyrphus tricinctus (assembly GCA_963921185.1). Lineage (NCBI taxonomy): Eukaryota > Metazoa > Arthropoda > Insecta > Diptera > Syrphidae > Dasysyrphus > Dasysyrphus tricinctus. Next base: position 203,850,904 of record OY992530.1, on the reverse strand, counting down.
GTACGGTCGCTACGAGGTTCACTTCAAAGAGGATGAAAAATGCTTCCAGATGATTCCAAGGTACGTCTTTTATTACGTAGACTTAGTCAACAGGTTTATGAACGGTATGCAGATTGCATCTTGCCAAGAAAACCACAAGAACTTAAATTTGAGGACACAGTCACAGAACTCAAGAAACTTTTTGATACGAAGGCACATCACGAAAAATTATGCTGAAGATTTTATTGCCTATGCAGGCAAAGTAAATAAGGAATGTGAACATTTTAAGCATGCAGCCATGTCGACAAATCAATTCAAGTGCTTGATTTTCATAATTGGTTTAAATTCATCCACCTATGGCGATATTCGCAGCAAGCTACTTGTGATGCTTGATTCAGATGCCGAAATAACGCTGGAAAAACTGATTGCAGAAACTCAGCTAATTTTGATTGTGAAAAGTGATTCTCACCTTTTGGAAACAAAAGATACTGCAATCAATGCTGTTTCATCAAAAAAAGGCAGTCGCAATCAATTTTCCAGCAGCAGCAGCCAAAGCGATCATCAAAAGTCACAAGTACAACAAAAAAGCCTCGACACTCCAGGGAGACCATGTTGGCAATGTGGTGCCATGCATTTTGTGAAAGATTGCACATATACATAACACAAGTGCAAAATTTGTAATAAGCTAGGACATAAAGAAGGCTATTGTGCATGTTCCCAGAAACAATCACAAGGGGATTCACCTAACACCTCAAGGCCCAACACAGCAAAGCCCAAAAATGCTAACAACAAATTCAAGAGCAACAAAAAGTAAGTCTTCAGACAAAATATCATTAAATCAAGTCCACATAGCACCATAAATTGTGTTGACAACCATACTTCCGATCGAAAATTTGTCACAGTCGAAATATTTGCCAAGCAAATTAAACTTCAATTCGATACAGCAGCAGACATCACAATCATTTCAAAAACAAACTGGATTAAATTAGGTCGTCTTAATCTACAGTCATGTAGACGCAGCGCATCAGATGCATCTCGAAACATACTTCCACTCATCGGCATGATCACAACACAAGTCCGGCACAAGAATGATGTGAGAGAAGCTACAATTTACGTCACGAGTCTTCCCAGCTTAAATATTTTTGGAATTTACCTAATTGAAAAATTTGGCTACTGGAACTTACCCATAAATTCTATTTGCAATGCAATCACAGCAGATATGAGTAAAGATTTGGTTCTCAAAGAGGTCCAGAAAAAGTTTCCAGACGTGGTTTCATCAAAAACAGGCCATTGCACCAAATTCCAATTGCGGTTAGAGCTAAGACCTGATTCCAAGCCCGTTTATATTCCAAAAGAAATGTTCCATATGGAGTTGCAGACCTGGTAGAGGCGGAATTGAAGAGGCTAGAAAATGCTGGTATCATAACACCAATCACACACTCAGATTGGGCAGCACCTACTGTCGTGGTACGTAAACCTTACAACAAAATTCGTATTTTTCCAGACTACTTCACAGGTTTAAACAGCGGCTTCGAACCAAATGCTCATCCGATAACGACTCCCGATGAAATGTTTGCTAAGACATCAAATTGCACAATATTTAGCAACATCGACCTTTCCGATGCATATATGCAATTTGAAGTAGATGATGATTCTAAGAAACTTCTCACCATGAACACACATAAGGGACTCTTCTTAATGAATCGTTAAGCTCCCGGATCGAAGCCAGCATCCGGAGCTTTTCAAAGAGCAATTGAAATAATTTTGCAAGGCATTGATGGAGTCACTGCTTACCTAGACGACATCTACATCGCAATAAAAACATTGAACGAGAACTACATGGTTGTTATGGATGTCATAAAGCGTCTTAATGATCATGGCCTTACCATCAACTGGTCAAAATGTGAATTATTTAAGACATCCATCAAATATCTTGGACATATAATCGATGCCAGTGGAATTCGTCCAGACCCAGCAAAAATTGATTCTATTCAACGTATGCCAAGACCAACCAACATCTCTAAACTACGTTCTTTCCTGGGTGCAGTGAATTATTATGAAAAATTCATTTCCAGCATGAGACAACTTCGACATCCGCTCGATGAAATGCTAAAAGCAGACACTAACTGGGAATGGAACGACAAATGCGAAAGTGCCTTCGAGAAATTTAAAGAAATTTTACTTTCCGACCTACTGCTCACACACTACGATCCTACACTTCCGATCATCGTAGCAGCAGACGCTTCAATGGTAGGCATTGGTGCTCAAATTTTCCACAAAATGTCTGATGGAACAGAAAAAGTAATATACCATGTCCCACGCGCACTCACACTTGCAGAGAAGCGTTACAGTCAAATTGAGAAGGAGGTTCTTGCTCTCATATTCACATGTAAAAAGTTCCACAAAATGATTTATGGCCGTCAATTTACACTACTTACGGATCATAAACCCCTTCTCAAAATATTTGATTCAAAAAAGGATATTCCTACACACACCGCCAACCGTTTGCAAAGATGGGCTCTCATTCTTATGAGCTATGATTTCCAAATACAACATGTCTCTACAAAGGAATTTGGAAATGTTGATGTTTTGTCAAGACTCATTAATGGACAAAAGCAACAGATCGAAGAAGATTTCATAGTGGCACTTATCGAATGTGAAATAAAAACCATTCTTCAAGACAACATTGGTCACCTGCCAGTCACGCTCAACATGGTACGAAAAGCAACAAGCACAGACACCACGCTTTTCAAAATTTTCAAATACATTGAAAAAGCTTGGCCAAAGTCTTCAAAGAACCTGCCTTTAGATGTCGTTCCATTTTTCAACCGACATGAAACCATCAACGTAGTAGATAACTGCCTTATGACATCAGAAAGAGTTATAATTCCTGCCATCTTTCAACGAAGGATCCTGAAACAGCTACACCGAGGTCATCAAGGAATACAGCGTATGAAATCCATCGCACGATCATACGTTTACTGGCTCAAAATCGATACTGATATCGAGAACCATGTCAAACAGTGTCAAAATTGTGCAGCCGTTGCAAAATCTCCGACAAAAACAGAACTCAGTTCATGGCCAGTGCCTCATGAGCCCTTGGAAAGGATTCACATAGACATTGGTGGACCAGTACGAGGTAAATGTTACTTAGTAACGGTAGATTCTTATTCAAAACGACCAGAAGTAGCACAAATAACGACAATAACAACAACTGAAATTATAAATCAACTACAAGAATTTGTGCGCAGATATGGTCAACCAAAAACAATTGTTTCCGACAATGGTACGCAGCTTACCAGCTCCAATTTCAAAAGCTTTTGTGACGAAAGAGGAATTCAGCATACCAGAACACCTCCATACCACCCGCAGTCCAATGGGCAAGCTGAGCGCTTTGTTGACATCATAAAGAGAGCTCTAGCTAAATCATATACCGAGTACTCCACGGATGATAAAGCAAACTTACTTGCATTCCTTTTCCAGTATCGTGCTACACCCAATCCAAGCGAACTTGAAGGGAAATCACCGTCCGAATGTTTCATCGGCAGAAAACTTTCAACTCCAAATGGCGAAAATGCCTGTTTTTCAAAGCAAATGTAGCTTAACCTATAGCATTTTTTGCAAAAAAATGTGTAGTTACATAAAATTCCATATTTTTATCAGGGCATTATTGAAGAAATTTTTTAATTTTGTACCTAATAAAAATTTTAATAATACGGAATAAAAATGCTTGTACATTTTGAAAAAAACGCATTTTGACAGTCAATTTTTTATACCTAACGGTATTTTTTTGACAGGTTTTTTTTTTCATCATCATCGTGTCCTGTAACCCCGGCTGGGGCATAGGGCGTCAACAAAACGTCTCCATCCTTCACGGTCTGCTGCAAGGTACTTTAGCTGTGGCCACGTCTTTCTCTGGGATTCTGCTTCCGCTAAGACAGTTGATTTCCATGCTGTTCTTGGTCTTCCAACCCGCCGTGCACCCTGAGGATTCCATTCAAAGGACTGCTTTGCAATTTCATCGTTTGGTTTCCTCAATGTGTGACCCAATCCAACGCCATTTACGCTTTCTTATGTCGACGTCCAGCCGCTCTTGACTTGTCCTGCGCCACAATTCCTCATTTGATATTATTTGTGGCCAGCGAATTTTTAGGATGTGGCGAAGACAGCGATTCACAAAAGCCTGCATTTTCTTCGAAATAGTAGACGTGACTTTCCAGGTTTCACAAGCATATAACAGCACGGATTTGACATTGGATTCGAAGAATCTCAACTTAGTGCGTAAGGAGATTTGACTGGATTTCCAGATTGGGGACAGGGTACCGAAGGCAGCACGAGCTTTATTCATTCTACTTTTAACGTCCAGATCCGTACCACCGTTTTTTTTTAGAGGATATGAATTCAATTTATTATTCACGATTTTCATTAATTATAATAATCATGGTTGTATCATTTGATATTGAAATTTTTAATTTTTAAAAGGCACTTTTAACAGAAAATTCATGTAAATTTGGAAGTTAAAAGCAGTTACTTTTAAAAATAATTTTTTTAGTACAATAATACGCTTACTAGTGACCAATTAGTTAAAATGCGAAGTTTTATAAAACAAAGTATCTGATGAAAGAGAAAAAAAGCGGTCTTAGCAAATGACTGGTTTTGTTTAGTTCAGAACACTCTTAAGAGATGGCGAAAATAGCTTTCATTTGATACCAAAATAATTTATTACATCTTTTAAATTTCAAGATAAGAGCCCTACACACGATCAATATTTATTGTCAATATTCAGTGAAAAAGTCATTTTTCGCTGAGTATTGATCGTTCGTATGCTCTTCAATGTCATTGTCAATGAACATTGACGACATTGATGAGAACCAAAATCGATTTGGTTTTCTTCAATGTAACTGTCATGTTGACGTTTGAGTCGGTGGTAAAAATAAAGCAAATAGCAAAATAGAAAAAGAAATGGTCGATTTTTGAGCTCAGTTCTCTTAAATTTCAAATAAATTTATTATTGAACAACTTCCTTAGTACTTAATATTGTTATTCCTTCTTTTTTATTTGCTGATACACCCGATTCAACATTCTCGCAGCCAAATCATACAATTTTACGTACAATTATTGTCAATTTTCATTGATACGTGTGGTGGCAATTTTGCATCAATGTTTTTTGACAGAAAATGTCTTCAATAATTATTGTCAATGAAAATTGATCGTGTGTAGGGCCCTATATAACAAGTTATTTGGAGAAAACACTAAAGGCTTTAATTCTGTTGTTGACATTTTTTCCTCCAACAAAATGATCGCAAAGTTTCACTTTTTCTCTGTACAAAAGATCCTATGTTGACCATCTAGGTTTATATTCAAATCTATGGCTACAGTACACCTTGGCTCACTCATCAATAAAACAGTAATGCCTAAAAGTGAAGTCATGGATAATGCCATTATGATGGTATTTTCGAATTAACGACCAAGCAACAAAATAATTATATGATCTCCTGACCGATATGATTTCTCCTTTTATTATTTTCAGCACGAAATATTTCTAAAATGTAGGCTCTATTTTCCACATGGCACGGAAAAAACAAAGCATACAGCCAAACACAATGTCTCTTGACGCTTGCTAAACCACACTTGTGGCAACGGAACTGAACGGAAATTCAGGCGTGGTAAAGTTGGTCAGCCACATGGTGCCAAGAAGTGAAGATCAGTTGTCGCTTAATAAAAATTATTTGAAGTTCAGTTGCAATGCCATTCCACTGACGTGCAGTTCAGTCGAGTGCGCCAGTGCGGTGTAACCTTTATATCAGAGTCATATGTATGGACTGTGGACCTCTTCACCCCGTCAGTCGATATTTGTTTTGTAAGCTGATTGTCACAATATGGTTAGAAGAATGTAATTTCATACCATTCAAACGCTTTCTGTATGGTTTCAAAACGTTTAAAGTTCAACTGGGGGTCAATTCTCGATCTGTGAAATGAAAACAAAGTTATCATTTCAGTTTTCACAGAGTTTTATCATTTTATCACTTCACAAACACGTGAAAGGCGATTCCCGAACTTGATATGAGAAGTGAGTACTAAAAAGTACTAAAATGAAAAAAGCCACCACTTTCTCATAGAAAAATATAATTGTGACGTTAGTTAGTCAGTTAGTTAATAGTATTTTTATTAATCTTAAATTTACAAAAATAGTATTATACATTTATTTTAAGACATGACTATGAAAGCCGTCTGCCCAAGTTTGACAAAGTTAATAAAAGTATTACTTAAAAAGATTCTTCAAAAATAGCTCTTCTATATTTATATGCTTTTTGGCAATAGTTGTGTAGTTTGTTGTGTTCCAGTCAGTGCCATTCAAAATCGTATTCATCTCAGCTTCCTCCAGTAATATTTTCCCAAAGAACTGAAGCCTGAACTGTCTTAAGACAGGACATCTTCCCAAGAAGTGATAAATGTTCTCCCTTTCTCTTTTATTACACACAGTGCAAATGATTGGCAAATCTTCTCTATGTGGGATAAGGTTTAAGTTCATAATTTCTCCTCGTGCCTTAAAAACAGTGGATATTATATCGTTTGAGTATTTTTCATTGAAATAGTTGTTTTCACAAAGATTATGGATAAGACTGGCATATATCTCCCGATGGGTTGAGCTTCTTACTTTTTCGATGATCTCTTCTCGCATTTTTTCGTCGACTGCTATAGTTCAGTTACAAAACTTATTGTGACGTCATAGAAAGATCAAGATGGCAACTGCTTGTATCGAATAAGCACAATTTGTTTCTGTTTATCATTTTTCTTTTCACAGAATGAATTGATTGTGATAAAAGAATCATCATATGAAAACATTTGTTTTCAGTTGTTCACACTAATCGCATTTGGCGTGAGGGGTTATCATTTTTATCACTTCACAGATCGAGAATTGACCCTCTCCTCTATACCCAAATTTTGACAACATTTCCTAAAACCGTAAAATTCGAATAACTCAGACGAATTTCAATATTTTTCCTTCAAAAAAACTCACCTTATTTGAAAAGAAATAAGCTAATAAAAAGTTGACAGCAAAAAAGTTTTAAATTCGAACAGTATATAAAATTGTTGATAAAATTAAATAAAAAACACAAATTTCGAGACTCTCTTGACTAAAACTCCAAGACATATTGTTTTTGACAATACATGCATACATACATATCTTTTTAATAAAAAAAAAATGAGATCGAATCACAGTACACATATTAAAGGTAATATCATTAGAGTTTTGATTTTTGTTTCTTCTGCGCATATATCAAAATTTGTGTCAAATGTCAGTATTTGTTGTTGTTTTTACGTGTGTTTAAGTCATCACACTCCCAGCCATTTTTATTTCTGACAATTTCAATTTTAATTTGTTGTTGTTTTTACGTGTGTTTTCTTCCTCACTCGCACAGCCATTTTTTATTTTCGACTGACAACCTGCGCAGTATAATACCTTAGATTTGTGTACTGTGAGATCGAATGAAAAATTATGGAATTTTAAGCTACTTTACTCAAAAAGTACAAAATAACGTTTTTTTTAACGTAATATGTGATTTTCGGGGTATATTGAAAATTCGAAGAATACGGTTTCTTTCAGTCCAGCAGGACCTAAAGCTTCTACCAGATGTCGGTTCAAGCATTTTTTCACTGTCGCTCGATAAATATGTATATACATTGTACATGTTTTCTTATTGGAACTGGCCCGTAAGCGGCGCATACTCGGTGGCGTTAGGAAATAGCACCCATTTTTTTTCATTTAAAGAATCTGGAACCGCCCCGATTGCATTTGGGCGATATTTCCTTATATTGCAGTAGTTTTTGGAAATTTTCATATTTTGAGCTTTATTTCCCATTTTGATATTTTAGTTTATCAATTTGGTGTTGTTTCATTTTATGAAAGAAAGCTAAATAAGGAAATATCACACAAAATGAGAAAAAAATTACAACAACAATTTGTTCAAAGTTTTTTTTGGCGTTATTTCCAAATCTATTTGAGGGCTTTTACCTTGGGCACTATTTCTTTTAACTTTTCCCCTCCGGCAGATGCGTTGACAGCAACTTTTTTGTGTTTGAATTTCAAGTGGTTGTTATGTATATAAATGTCAACGCCTTCACAAGCTGTTAAAATAAAAATTGTTTCTTTTTAAGCTCTTAGCGTTCAGAGATAAGACTTTGTTTTTCTTTTTTCTTTCTTAAAATAAAATAACTGAGCAAGACGTAGTTAAATGCTGAAAACAAGCATTTGACAGCTAGTGTTTAGGTGTGTTTCAAAAAAAATTCAGAGCGCTCAGAACATGCTTGGTTCAGATGATGGTCAGAACATGTTTGACATGCTCGGACTCTGTTCAGAGCTCTATTTTTAATTAAAAAAGAAAAACACCTATTGAGTCACCTCTATCCATCGCATCCGACGAAAGTCAATGGATTCTTCGCCGCAACAGACTCACCGGCCTCTGAGCGTCGAAGCCTTTATTATGTTTTCCTATCTAAAACTTTAGCATTGGTCAGGTTAATATAAATACATACATATTAAGAACTAAAACTTTAAGACCCTTTTTTTAACCAATTTGCACTAAGTATGTATGTACTGTATATACCTATGAATGTAAAATACATACATGTACCTATGTATGTACAATACATATATGATATATATATGGGTGCATTAAAAAAACTTTTTTTCTTCCAATACAAGTTTTCTAGATTAATAGAAGAAGCTCCACAAAAACTTGACAAGAAACTTGACAAACAGGATATTTGGACTATTGAAAAAAATAAGGATGATGCTGGGGCAGCAAAGACATCCTTTCAATTTCTTACAAAGGGATTTAAGCAACTCAAGCCGATGTTTTCCAAACAATATTTGGGGTATTCACTCAATATTTATACAATGCAGTTTTGCATTTTGCTTGGGTGAATAATTGACATCTGACGATATTCATAAACAAAAATTATTCTCTTTTATTTGATTTTAGATTAAATACAATCCGACTATGGCTTCCGCAGCTCTTTACATCTATAGAGGAATTCAAAAACATGCAATCTGTCGAAGGTTCTGAAGGGGCAAATGACTTGTGTGCTATGATTAACTATAGTGTTAATAAATCAGCAACCATTATAACCGGCTCAACAAATTGTGAAGTTGTAAGTAAGCTACATCATATACATAGTGTAAATATACGTACCTTATCAGCTCACGCATACATACATATATGTATTAGTTCCATATCTAAGAAACGAATCTAACGATTTTGACCAATTTTTCGTTTAACTTTTCCACTGTTTTTGTTTAGGCTCTACAGGTATATTTTTAATAAATGTGTTTCGTAGGTTATACTTACTTCTTCAATCTGTTAATTCAATAATTTTAAAGTCCAGTAGGTGACCGTAAAATTATCTACCTCATCGAGTCAATGAAAAATATAGCCATTAACGCATGGTAAATGTCACGAAATTTACAAAACTGCTGGTCAGACTTTTTCCGGGAATTTCAGCAGAAAAAATGGGCACTTCCGGTTGCATTTTTCGGTTTTAGGTCATACTAGATATATAATCAATGGAAAATTTAAGCACAAGGTAATAGAGATTTGATAGTAGATTTGAAATTATATGGTCGGACAGACAAAATCCGGACCCAACCCTTTGTCCGACCAACTCAAAAAACGCTGTTTTTAGTGTTGGCCTACCTCATCAGGTCAATGGACAAATGGGGTATCAAATGAAAGCTGGTTGGACAAAGTTATGATATGGGCACAGCATGCGTCCGACCGCATTTTTTCAAAAACAAATATGTTTTAAATTTCTTTAATCTTTTTTAACTCAATATCAACATTTTTTAAGACAAATTTAAATAAAAGTAGTACCAAATGAAAGTTTTAACTGTAAAATAAATTAAAAGGTAACTGAAGAGCAAAAAACCTTACCATAACAGTTGAAGTTTTTGAACATTTATTTCATAAATTAAAATTTTTGTAAACAAATAAAAACCATACTTAAGAATACAAAAAAAAAGTTCTTATACTCAAAAATGACAGCAGGTATTTATAAAAATACTATGGGTATTCATGCAACAGCTTAAAGTCGTCGTAAACGTTGTAAAGTTTAAAACTTTGTAGTTCTGTCACAATTTGTATGGAAAATTTGACAGATTTTCGAAGTAATTCTGTCTCAATTCGTATGGAAAATTTGACAGATTTACGAAGTTTAAAACTTTACCACGTTTACGACGACCTTACGATGTTGCATGAATACCCTTATTATATTTGTTTGGTTGTAATAGTAATTAATACGAATTTTTGTTTAATAAAACAAAATTGTTTTTTCAACACATTTTTGTTTCTCAATGTTTAACATTAGTACATCCTTAGTATTTCGTGTGGAACGATAGCTAAATTTGCACCGATTATGTAGCTTAATATTCATGACGATTTACAGTTAAATTGAAATATTAATTCTTCATCGCTCAGCACTTTAAACTCTACATCACTAGAGATGTTTTAACAGAAACATTTTTGATAGAAGGTTTGAGTAGTAAGTTCATATTTGAAATGTACGAGAAGTAAAATAAAATTGAGTGTTTGAATTATAAAAGAAAAATTACTATCCTGAAATAAGTTATTATCAAGTTAATTAATTCAAGTTATCCTTTTTTTTGTTTTGTGTTAATTCGGATAACTATGGCATCTGAAATTAAAATTTTGTTTGTTTGTGGGGAAGATTTCCCAAAAATTAATAATTTTACAGCTGAAATATTTAAAAAATGTATTGATACGATATTGATGCGAAAAATTAAAGGTTTTAAGTACGGGGATATTAATTTATGACCAGATTCTAACGACAAATTTGGCTATCATAGAAAGTGTTACCGTAAAATTAATTTAAAAAAGAAATTATATAAGTGAGCTTGCCCAAACATCACAAAAACGAAGCAAAACATCACACATGCAATCGAATGTAAGTAGATAGTATTGTTTTTGTAAATGATCAATTGAAGATTCAGAAAATTGCGTTCGAAATGAAGCAGAACGCTCAAGTTTCACGATTTTGGGACCACCTCGAAAACGAACAGATTATTTCATTAAATGCCTCAAAGATCCCAAATTCAAAGAATCACTAGTAAGAATCACTTCACTGGGAGGATAGCTCTTTAATTCCAATTTTAGGAGACAAAAAAGTATTTTTGACGGTAGATGACAAGTGTTTCTCTTATCAAGTTCAAAATCAATGTATTTCTAAATGTGAATAATATTAATTCAGTTGTAGCCATGAAGAAGCCGATACATGATTAGTTTACCATATAAGCAAAAAATCAAAACCTAATTCAAACATTATGGTGTGAGCATCTGACACAGACATTCTCATTATTTTACTTGGTAATATGCACAAATTCAAAGACTTAGAGAATTGGTTAGCAAGTAACAACTCGAAAAGAAATAATTTCAATTGCAAAAATTGCATGCAAGTAGCTTCCACACTGCGAGTGAGTTTGTTTGCTGCGTTACCAGCATTTCACGCCTCTATAGGTTGCGACTACAAGGCCAGTTTTTTTTAGAAAAGGAAAAGCTAAACCTCTGGATATCCTTGAAAAAAGTGGTCGCTATCAGGCTGCTTTTGAACCATTGAGTAAATAAACTGACAATTTACAAGAAAAAGATACTGAAGTCATTCAAAATTTTGCTATGGTTTAAGTAACTGCAAAAATGTAAATTTAGCCAGATTTTAAATGTTTCAAAACTTCTATGCTTCTGAAAATACTGCTGTAGGTAATTTCTTTAAAAATATAAAAAAGTTTGACTCTAGTTTGATATTTCCATGTTTTAAGTCACTGAGAAAATTAAAAGGACAGTTTTTGTGAGTTCAATGTTGTTGAATGCAACAGAATCAGATTGCGTCAAACTGAGGGCAGAAGAATTTTGGTTGGGTATTGAAGGATGAAAAGCTAATACCATTTTGGTTTCAAGGGGATCCCACTCCACTTAATGTTGATGATATTATTTTAAAAGAAAGTGAAGAAGAAAAATTCAATTACTTTAAATGTCGTCAATTAATCGCCGGATATATGCAAAGTTTATTTTTGTATTCTGTGTATTATGATTTGTATGTTTATTTTATATTTTGTTTGAAAAAAAAAAATGAATAAATCTCATGTTTAAAAAATAAACTAAATATACCTGTAAATGTGTAATATTTGTTTAATAATTCGGATTGACATTTTCCTGCTGAAAGAAGTTAATTCGTTGGTAAGTATGTTTTTTGTTGGTGAAATAAATGTTCAAAAACTTTGGTGATCAATTTTTGTAAGGTTTTTTGCACTTTATTATTTGTTATTTTTTTCATTTATTTTACAATTAAAACCTTCATTTGGTACTAATTTTATTTAAATTTGGCTTATAAAATGTTGATATTAAGTTAAAAAAGATTAAAGAAATTTGAAACATATTTTTTGAAAAAAGCGGTCGGACGCATGTTTGGCCCATCATAAGTTTGTCCGACCAGTAGATTCTTAATGTAGACGGTCTAAACTTTCATTTGATACCCCATTTGTCCATTGACCCGATGAGGTAAGCCAACACCAAAAATACCGTTTTTTGAGGTGGTCGGACAAAGGGTTGGGCCCGGATTTTGTCTGTCCAATATGATTTGAAATCTACTATCAAATCTCTATTACCTTGTGTTAAAATTTTCTATTGACTCTATGGTATAACTTAACACCGAAAAATGCAACCGAAAGTGCCCATTTTTCCACTGAAATTCCCGGAATAAGTCTGTCCGACCAGCAGCTTTGTAAATTTTGTGACATTTACCATTCGTTAATGGCTAAATTTTCCATTGACTCGATGAGGTAGGTACTTTTACGGTCGCCTCCCATACTATATCTTAATCTTACACCTTGTTCTTAAGACTCTAGAATTTTGGTGGGCTCATCCATTACTGACTTAGTTTTTCCCACAAGTAGGTTAATTTTTTAAGCTAGAAATTTTGGATATTATCAGGGCCTGGGGCTTTCCAGTTTGGTAGCAACTTAATAATTGCTCCTGGTTCCTCTACTGCGATAGTTCTCTTATTATTATTATTATTACTCTAGTAAATAATATTTGTATATTTAAGATAAGTTCATAAAACATTTTAATCGTTAAGTTGGTTTATTCAGTTTAAACAAATTTCACTCCACACTTTTTTATTGCAGCAGTAAAGCTGACTGAAAATTCTATTTGGATTTACAGCCAATCTGAGATCCAACCGAGACAAATGGATCAGAATCAGAAGGCTCGGTCACGTATGGCCAGCTTAAGTGATTGCTTGGTCTCATACTGTTGACCAGAATCATTCACTCATCGAACCGTCCAGCCTCAACCGTTTTTCATAATATTAAGGTCCGTGGAGTATAGTGCCATTTTTTGTTTTTAATTTGCTAGCACTAAAGAGGTCTTGACTACCCTTGAAATGATTTATTGCGAGCGTTAGGAAAATATTGAAGCAAGTTCTCATTTTGCTCAGAGTATGTACGTATGGATCATAGGTTATGGATTGGTGCTCCATAGAATGTCCAAGCAAAATGTTTTTGTAGGAAGGTGATTTTTAGTGATGGAAAAAACTGATCACTAGTTCCATGCCTGGGAATTGCACTCGAGACCATTTAACCACCTTCCCCGCTATGTCAAGGCAAGGCCAGACAATTATTTCGGAGGGGAATACAATTTTTCGAAAAAATATTTCACAAATTTTTCAAGTTTACAGTTATTTCGAGTAAAAAAGAGCTTGGTGGTGAAAAAAAGTTAATCAACAAAAAAAATGTCCGTGCTGTAAGCAATTTTTGTATATTCAATCAAAATACAAATTCCAAACACATTTTTTGCGAAAAAATAAATACGTCGTTATAAGGTCAAGTACTCAAGTTTACAGTTACCGTGCGAAAATCTATGCAAATTTTTTCGCATGTCAAAAATTATTGAGGTGAAATACAAAAATACTTTTTTGAATGATTGGTTTATAGATTCATGCAAAAAGGAACCATTGCTGTGTTAGAACTACAAAACAATTTCGCAATTGTTTCGCGTGAGATAAAGTGTGGTGAATAAAAATATCTACACTTCCAAACAAAAAAATATATTCACCTCACAGCATTACTTCCATGCAAATTCTTTTTGCATCCAAAATTTATTATTTTCAATTTTTAGGCCTATAATTTGTTAATAAAGGGTTAATTTATGACTCAACGGGTGGCCTAGGCAAAGGCAAACATTTTTTGTCTAAGATATTATACAAAATTAAGCACAGAGTATGTGGAAAAATGTTTTAAAAATTTGATTTTTCTTTTGCATGGGAACTGTAAACTTTGCTTAAACGTCAAACATTAAATCAAACCCTCATGATCCCCACCCCCCCTAGCTACGGCCTTGCGCTATGGTGAATCTTAAAAAAATTGACATAATACGTAGTTGTATTATTTATCCGGACCATCCAAATTAAAAAAATATTTTCATCTGAAAGGGGAATAGGACAAAACGGTCTACAAGACTAATAACGACGAGACATATGTCGTCGGAAAGGTATTTTTATGTACTACAATAGTTACTATGGGGGCTTACTTCAAATCACTGTGTGAAAAAAGTTATTCGCTAAATGGGATTGTGCTCTGGTGCATTCTAGTATGAAAAAAGTTTATTTAGTATGGGGAAAATTTATAAAAACTTGTCTTACCAATAACGACAATATATATGTCATTAAAAAGGTATTTCCATTACCTACAATATTTTTAATATTAGTTCAGTTCGAATCACTGTGTGAAAAAAGTAGTTCGTAAACTAATCAAATATTGTGGTTCATTTTAGTGTGAAAAAAATTTTGTTTTTTTTAGTATGGGCGAAGAGTGTGATGGCAAGTTCAACCAATAACAACGGGACGTATGTCGTTGGAAAGGAAATTTTATGTACAACAATAGTCAATACGGCAGCTTAACTGAAATCACTGTGTGAAAAAAGTTATTCGCTAATTGTTACCCATGCTCCATACATTTTAGGCGTGTTTTTTTGGGATTGTATATATAAAGGGTGATTTTTTAAGAGGTTTAGAACTTTAAAAAAAAAAAAACACAAAAAATTCGAAAAAATGAATGAAATATTTATTTGAATCGATAGTTTGAACCTTGCAATTTAATGTTTAAAGATAATTTCATGCAAATGTTGACCGCGGCTGCGTCTCAGGTAGCCCATCCGCTGAGTCCAATTTTGGCATACTCTTTCACACATATCGGCCGGTATCTCACGAATGAATGCATGGATGTTGGCTTCCAGTGCGTTAGTACAGTACAGTGAGAAATTTCCAAAAAAACGCATCCGCAGCGGCCTATATTTTTATATTTGCAATATGGTACGCCTGAACAGCTGTCACGACACAAAAGTGAATTTTGTGTAAGTTTAAAGTAGAAATAAACAAAAATTATTAACAAAAACTAAATTATTTGCAAGTAAAATGGGAAATATAACTATATATTTATATAATTTATGTTTTCAATCAAATGTTTGTGTCCCCTTTTTCTATATTTGACATTTTCAGATACAAAAATTGAATTTGCAGTTATTAAAGAAAAGAAAAGAAAAGGAAAGAAAAGAAAAGGGGTAGGGGTATGTTGGTAGACTATGGTCGAAATAAAAAGTCATGATTTAGTCTGCTATTACACGAAGACTTTTTAGTTGACTTTTTTCGAAATGAAATATTATGAAAGTGAAATCAAAATTTGTTTTCTCAATTGCACTCATTTAATTTTGAAAAAAGTCATGACTCAAAAGTCATCGTATAATAGCAGACTCATTACACATGGAGTAGATGACTTTAGTCGTTTTCCTTTGGAGGTGGCAAAGTACTTATGAGTAGATGAAAACCCTTATCTAGTACTACCAGCTGCACATGCTCTCAAGTGCGAGTAGATACATTTTACATGGGAAAGCAGTTTGATGTGTTCCATTGAAAAAAGCTAATGAAGTACTTGCAAATACTTCGCCACTTCAAAAGGAAAACGCCTTTTATTAGCGATCATTTTGTAATAATTATTACAATGAGGACATGATCGTATGGCTAATTTAAATGCATTTACCTAGTTTTTCATTGGAAATTTTATAGCTCATCAATTTTACCGGATTAACTGAGGTTCAACGATTGTTCAAGTACGTTAGTAGCCAAATACGCTTGAACCCTCCTTGAACTTCAGTTAGTTTCAGCTGTACTAACTGGTTCAAAGTTTGATCCATGGTTCAGTTTTTGTGACTCATCGATTTCATCGGATCTACTGAAGTACAAGGATTTCAAGATTCAAGTATGTTGTAATAACAATTTCAAGCTTGACCATTGTTGAACCTCAGTTAAACTGCCGAGATCAGTGAGATAAATTAATTGAACCACGCATCAAAACTTGAACCACCACCTTTAATCCACCAAAAGCTGTGACTTAAAATTGCTGAGCATCGGATAAAAATTTGAACCATGTCTGTACAAACTGGTCCTTATAGACCAAAGGTTTAGAAAAAGAGTTTTTCATATGAGCTGCGAATAGTGAAATTTGATATGGGAATGATCATGAATTTCGACCTTCCATTCACTTGAGTAATTTGTTTGGGTGCCTATAGAAGAAAATATGAAGAAAAATGCCTTGTGGAATGCGTCTTGATGTTGTGGTTTGCGAATTATCGTTTGACAGTCCACAGAATATATCTTTTTTGTCACTTATAAAATATAGAAATGCTAAATTTTACACTTTAAACTAATAATTTTAGGCATTTTGTCGAAAAGCTAAAACAAAACAACCATGCACTTAAGAACAACCCTGTTTAAGCCTAGTACATACTTCCTCGTGAAGTGAACAGTCACCAGCGAAGAAAGTGAATTTTTGGCATTGCTCACTGGTACAGACTTGCGAATTTGTTGTGAACGTTTGACGTTTAAAACCACAATGCCTCCAGTGAGGCAAGTGTTCCCGTACATTTTACACGGGAATAGCTTGTGAACGAAAACTCTCCACACAGCTTTACAAGCACGTTCACGGGTGAACAAAAATGCAAATTTTGTATGGATTTACGACATGATTCACAAGTATATGTACTAGGCTTTAGATTGTAATTGCTCACTACGTCACCATGACGATGAATTTATGGGTGAAATTTTCTCTTCACCGATTTTTTCTGCACAAACAGGGTCATGACGAAGTGAAAAGTTACAGTCTAAACAGGGCCATTCATTCAACATAATTCTACTCTACGAACATAGCCATCGAGAATTCGAGACACATAAAAGTACCAATCGTACCAATGGCGACTCACTAAAATCCTATTCAATCGAGTTCGATACTCGAACAAACGTCAAAAGTTTACCGGCATCAGCAGGATTCTACTTTAACTTTTATCGGCAGCGATTTTGCTGCCCATGCTGTTTTTGTAATTAATATAAAATTTCACTGTGCTGCCGATAGCTTTCCCAATAAAACACGCCTTTTATCTGTGCCAAAATTCCCTAAAACTGCGAATAACTATTTTCACACAGTGATTTTAAATAAGTTGTTATGGTAACTATTATTGTTCAAAAAAATACCTTTTTAACGACATGCATCTTATTAGTACTGGTAAGACCAGTTTATATACATTTTTTCCACACTTAATGGTACCAAAACAAAACCTAAGTTAACGAATAACTTTTTTCACACAGTGACTTGAAATGAGCCGCCATAGTGACTATTGTAGCTAATAAAAATAATATCGTTGTTATTTGGCCAGTTTATATTTCTGAGATCTCAGAGGGCTCAGAGGATTCTGAAATATAAACACGATTCATCACAAAAATTCCTCACATTTCCCCTTAAAAACTGAGACTGAAATTTTTTGGATTCGCTTGCTCAATTATATTTTGTCGCAGTTAATTCCATAAGAAGAAAAGAAAAAGAGAGATGTTTTGACTTCTATTTGAGGAATCCTGTTTATATTTTATCCTCCGGCTCTGTCAAAGAAAGGAGAAAAATTACTGAGCGCTCAAGAAATATAAACTGGCTAATTGGTTCCTAGACCACCTTCCATACATTTTTGCCGATTGTCCTTTGGATTTAATCTTAGACATTACAAATATTGAGCACTTTTAATAACATGGCCTTAAGTATTTACACTGGCTTTAAATGCACAATTTGTCATGATCTTTCGAGCAAAGTTACATTAATTGGAAGTCAGTATAACAATCCTTCCTTCGGTCTACTTCGGGTGTGGCTCTTTGTCCTTTATTTCATGTTTTTTCATAGTGTCCTCTTTTTTTCAGCAACGACCAAACAATTTAAACACTTTCCATTTCGCTTGGCAACTGTGGGTAGGGGAAATTTGTTTTCAGCGTTAACTTATGATATTGCTTTTTCTGCAGTGTTAAATGCACTTCCGCGGCTTTTTTTTCTAGCTATTCGTTTTTTTGTAAATGTTACAAAAATGTAAAATATCTACATACCTAACCTATATAAATCAATTTGTGAATTTTATTTCTTAAGCCAAGTATACAGTTCCTTGGCAAAAAAAACCTACACGTATTTCTTATGGGATTGCTTTTTGCGAACAAAATTTTTGTTTTGAGGTTTAAATTTTTGTATTGAACTGTGAACTACAGCTTATTATACATTTCCTTGACGAAACAAAATTACATGTATTTCTTATGAGAGCGCTTTTTGCGAAATAAATTTTTTGACGTTTAAATTTAGTTTGGCATTTCTGTTTGCTTTTTCAAAGATCAGTCTCATTGAGATTTTTTTTGGAAACTGTAAACTGACGACGGATAAAAAAGATTTTACCCAACGGACATTTTTTCTCTGTCGAATATATTTTTTTTTTCTCACCTTGAAGATATATTTTATTCAAAAGAACTCTAGGAGCATTCCATGATCACGTACGGACAAATTCAACTACTTTGATGTTATCATTTAACGTCTAGTTTTTGATACGTTACTAAGACATGTCATATATTAGCTTTATTTAACAGTTTCTACATAAGTCTTTTACGATACGCAAACATTTTGAAGGTATTCCTTTAAATGTCTAAGAAAAAAAATAAGAAGACCTGTCACGTACGGACGGGCCAATTCTACCAATGTTCCAGGTTGCTATCTTAATGTTCAAATTTCAGTGAAACTATGTATCATCGTCATCGATCACAAAATAATGTGTAGAACCAAATCATGAGAATGAATCAAAATCGGTATTAGCGAGAAAAAAATCAAAAAGAGGCTGGGTGCGACCCACACTAGCAACTTCCCATTGGTGCCCTCAGAAGCTAGAGGCCCAATATTAGTATTTTATTAAAAAACGCCGATTCTCGATCTTCGAAAACTTTTTCAGGTGTTCAATAAGCAAGCAAGCGAAGACTAAAGTTTGGTTTGCTTTGGAGATATCAGAGAAAAATATTGTTGAATAATGTTTGTAGTCTTTTTCTATAAACTGTCTATTACTTCTTTTACAAATTTGAACTAGTATGCAGAGAAAAACTTTCCCAATGCCCATCCATATCCATGTCTTTGTTCTTAAGATATTTGAGACTAAAAAAATGTTCAACAATTTTTGGTTTCTTGTATTTTTTTCGTTTTTAGAAAACTGTTTATTGATTTTTTTTTGCAAAAGCTACATACATACATTATACCTATACATTGTCTAGTTATAAATAATTTTTTCTTAATATTTATTTCAGAATATAAGTGAAAAAACATACATTAATACAATAATAGTGGGATTCTCAGGCCTAGCTGGATATTTTGTGGCTGGAGGACTTATAAATGCTCTTGGAAACAAGTGGATACTGAGTAAGAACAAGATTTTTGTTATCCAATACATAAGTATGTACATTATGTAAAAGAACAATATATAAGATATAAGGGTTTGTTAAACTGGGGATTTTTTAATGCCTTGATGGGGATTGAATATTTATAATAATTGTATGTACATGTATGTGTTGGGGTTGTGTAAAAGCTATTTGCAATGGTTCTTAATATTCAAAAAACACCACGGATATTTTTTTGGGCTCTTAATTCGTGATTCTAATAACAAATGAGACAGTTATTACAATTTTGAAATTCAAAAGTTATCATTACATTTGCCGTTTTCCTATGGTGGTGGCAAAGTACTCATGAGTAGAAGAAAACTATAATCTAATACTTCCATTTACTCATGCTCTCATTAACGAGGAGATGAGCACAATAGTTACGCTACTTAAATCTACCAGTGAGCATCTGTTTAGTTCAAGAGATTCTATTTGAAAACGATATTTCGTTTTCAATTTGTTTAAAAATGAAACTTACTTACTTATTTAAGGTGGCGCTACAGTCCGGGGTGGATCAGGGCCTCAACCAACAAGCTTCTTCCAGCCGGCTCGGTTTCTTCCACTTGCGTGCGCCACCTTTTACGGGGCTGGATTTAAAGATTTTCCGGCCCGGATCATTGGTGTCCATTCGCTCTAGGTGACCCAGCCATCTCAGTCGTTGGCTTTTCACTTTTGTCGCTAGGTCGGTGTCGCTGTACAGCTGGTACAGTTATTTCATTCTCCTCAGCGTAAGCGAGTAATTGGACGGACTTTTGAAAGATTGTGTCTCTAGTGTTGACGTGAGAGTTTTGCACTATTCTTTCAAGAACCATGTTGAAAAAGTCGCATGACAGCGCGTCACCTTGCCTAAAGCCTTTTTTGACATCAAGGTTTCGGTGAGGTCGTTGCCGACCTTGATGGATTTACAAATGAAAACACCCTGATGGTAATTTGAGATAATTTATGTCGAATTCCTTACAACCAAATAATCGATTTTTTTCTAAACAGAATCGATTTTTTTCTAAACAAAATCGATTTTATTCTGTCAAAACAAATCTTGCATTTTCAGCAAGATTTCAAATCGATTTCACACACACTAACAAGATTTGACACTTCTCTGGAATTGAAAGTATTTTGCGGCGGGTTTAACAAATGTTCTAAAGTGTTCGTCGGTCATTTAAATAGATTAAAAGCAAATAAATCATTAAAACTAATTTTAATTTATCAAAAAATAGTGAATGGTCTGTTAGAAGTTATAAAAATATCAACTAATTTCGATTCAAAGTGCCCAAAGTCAATTAAAGATATAAATCGCGCGCTCGCCGATGTGTTTCTCGAATGATGTGTTTCTTGGATGAATTTGGGTTGTTTTTTTTACTTTAATGGCCACAAAACTATTTTCTGTTTATTTATGCAACTTTTCTTTGAAATGTATATGTTTTTAATCTAACAAAATGACGCGAAAAACTGAATGCACTTTGGAATATTTGTAACAAATTTGTATGCGCGCATACTTTGTTTACTTTTTTGCCTCAAAGCTACTGTCAAATGACACACACACAATCCCACACGAAAAATTTGATTTTTTGTGTGTTCCTTACAACCAACAAAAAGAATCGATTTGAAATTGTTGTAAGGAATTCGACATTAGATTTTAATAAGTTGCTTGGTAAAAATAAATGTATGCAAAATTTTGCCCAAATATTACCTACTATTTTATTTATAATTACTCGCAGTGGGTCATGGGTCATGGCTGTCAATTACTGAATATTATTTTTTTGGTTCAAAGAAACATCTACGCAAACTTTTTTATTAGAAAAATAATTTCGAAGTCAAGAAAAAATTCTTTTTTTTGAATAAGGCTTAAATTACATCTTGTTGAAAGCAGCAATATCAACACTTTGGACGTAATCATACAACTTCTTGATTTCCTCACTAAGCCAATCTTAAGAAACCTTATCGTCTTCCTTCTGTAACGCACGAGATACTCAATTTTGTCATACCAAAAGCAGCTGGTGCAAATTTGGAAGCTCCTCCAAAGTAGTTCATCGGATGTAATTTTTCTCACTTCAGATTCTCGTGCTTTGATATCGGAATCGGATTCATCGTCCGATGGCCTTACGCCTAGAACAAGTCTGAATTAAGCAATAAGAACGGGTTTCTTTGCTTTTTCGCAGCGTAAGCTGCCAAACGTTATTCACGGATTTTTGCTGCTTCGTCGCGTTATCTTAGTCGAAAGCAAACAGACCAACGCCGTCTTCATCTTAATTTTTGTTTGAAGATGCGGCAGGGGCAGGTGCTGCTTTTGTTGCTGCGCGTTCTTCACACCGAACACTCAATGTAGTTGCAGTGAGTTACTCTTCTAGTGACATGACATGGTTTTAGATTGAAATTGAATGCACACTTTTATATATCAGCCTTATTCATAAACGCATCATAGCTTGTGCATAGTGCTATGTACTCGTTATAATGCATCTGAACGCAAAAACCTTATTCATAAAACTTATGCAACGTTACATAGACTCATTATAAGCTAAACGAGTTTGGAGGTTGAATAGTGGCAACATAAGGATATTTTAGTATCAAAATGTCACTAACACACACAAAAGTGAAATATTTTGATATGCGCACATATACATATCTATACCTATTCTTCCCAATAAAAAATGTGAGCAAAGAAATAATGAAATAAAACAACAAAACAGATTATTTTCTCAAAAAAACTAATTTTCTTTTATTTATGCACATATTATGTAAATGCGTATCTACTGTAAACAATAGATAACACAATGAAAATAGAATAGAAAAACAAAAATAGAGAAACTAAAAACAATCAAACCGGTGGCGGCAGCGCAGCAGGAAAACTGGGGGTTGTTTTGTTTTTTTTTTTTAATAAAAATAAAATTTTTTTATCGAAACTTTTATTTATTTTTGCTAAAAATGAGTAATGACACAAGAAAACTACAAAATAATAATATTATAGACACAGAAATTGAAAAGACCGAACTGGAAGCATTTTTCTTTTATTGATTTTTCACAAACAGCTGATGTTTGTTTATGTGAAGTTGATGTAAAACGTAATAGATTTCCTCTTTGTGGTACTTTATTTGACACAAGCGTTGCATAACTAAAATGGATGGGGAAATTTTTTATGAATAAGGATTTGTGTAACGTTACATAGTGGCTACATAAATCCTTATGCAGTGCATAACTATTCATCTGTTTAGCGCATTCTAATGAATAAGGCTGTTATTTTATATTTATCATTTTTCGCAATTTTTGCCCGAAAGCTTATTTTTTGGTACTTCATGGAAATTTAATATTATCACATTGGCACCTAGTACCAAATCTTTTACTAATCGGACCAACCATTCAGTCTTTAGGGCTGAAAGCATTTAAAAACAGCCGAAAAACAAAATTGCGAACTAACATACTCTTTGAATATTCCCTATTATACTTATGTCATATTATATCGTCCCCTGATTACAAGAACTAGGTAACTCAATTTTCAATTTTTAAAATATCTCGGCAAAAACGGTATTATTTAGTACAGTTTTCAAGATCTTTCGTCCAATTTTTGTCTATTCTTGAGACAAATATAGAATATTTCTGAAGTGTAGGAAACATAAAAATTAAACTTTCCCTCCTTCTCTTGTAGTTAGGCAAATTTATAAAATTGAGTTACCTAGTTCTTGCAATCAGGGGACGATATATGAGTGTCATCATTTCGAATATTTTTACGAATCTGAAATTTGCCATAAAACTGCGATAAGTTATAAGAAATGGTAAAGTTTGAATGGGCATATCTCTGTCATTTTTGAACAAAAATCACTTTTTGAACAAGCCATATTAAAACCCTTAGTCTCTACTTTATGTTTTTAACGTATGTCTTGACCCGATTTTTGCTTCAAAAATAAATAGTGCATAACTTTAACAAATTTGAAATATTTGATTTTTGTTTTTTTTTTTGGTTTTTTTGTTTTACTTTTCTTGCTTAAATTTTTTATAAAATTTTGTGGACTATCTATTTCAAATTTCAATAGAAAATTCAGTTTTGAACAAAAAGTTTTAAGTGTTAAATTGTAAAATTCGGCTAAGTTTCCGAGTTAAACCAAAAATATTGAAAAGTGACCAGTGTGACCATTCTCTCAGAAAAGCATGGGTGAATTCAGTATCATTTTTGGTCTTAAGCATGTTTATGGGCCAAATAAACGTATTCAAAAATAAAAACCGTCGTATATAATTGTTCCTTTGTACCCCTCATTTTCCGGTCTATTCAATAGCCTATTATTATATTACTTACGTCCAAGGTCTGGGTTCGATTGTATTAAAATTCATATTACATATATTTTTTTTTTAGTTATAACACTCACTCTATCTGGTATCTGCGGAATGTCCTTATATTGGACCACTAGCTCTTTGTCAACGCTGATTGTTTCATCACTATATGTTACAGTGGGAAGTATTGGATCTACCTCCTTATTGGGAATAATTGTTAACCTTTTTCCAACATCATTGCGGTAACGTACCAAACTAAGCATTTACAGAATTTTAATTGATCTTTTTTTCTTGCAGAACGATGGTTGTTTCGGTTACAATGATGTTCGGTCGGTTAGGTGCTCTTATAGGAAATATTTTGTTTCCGTATTTTATGTCACTAGGATGTCTTCCGCCATTTTTTATGGTGGGGTTTGTAATGTTAAGTATGTTGAATCAACTGAGTATTGTTATATTATTATTGATATTTCTAATTTATTTTATTTCAAGTTGCCGTTGCACTCGGATGTATTTTACCAGGAACCAACAAATCATCATTTAAGTGATACTTTTGATATTAAATGTAACTTATTAAATACAAATTATAATTTTAATTTTATTCAATATGTACATATGTATGTTTATTTCATAAATGAAAATAAAATTTCCAGATTTCACTCCTTGAGTAACCATGGGGAGCAAAACATATTTCTAGGGGTGGACAAAAAAGGGTGGGCAAAAGAGAACTATGGTACCGGTTATACATATTCTTTTAATGTATTTTTAATATTTTATGTAAAATGTACCTAAACTAACATCCCTGTTATATGATCTATGTTTTTGATACCTAAAATAGCACCACTATGGTAAAACTAATTAAGCATCACTTATTATACTTATTGTAATAGATTTAAGAAGTTAATAAACCAATTTGTAATCAATCATTGCGTCCACATCACATCTCATTTTTTAATCTCCTCTCCACGATACACCATTTGGCGAAGAGGATGGGATGTCGAACTCAACACTCAAGTAGCGGCACTCGATGGCTACCAATACCAATATGATAGAAGTTTTGCTGAAAAACCAACAAATATGGATGGAAGGACAAAAGGAGCCAATTCAGAAGCTCTCACCAGAAGGTAGGTAACAATTCGCAATCACCAAAAATTGCTACATTTGGTGCATATAGCAAAGATAAAGGCCGTTTTCGAAAACGTCATTTGCGTCAAAAATGCATTTGCAGAATGTTCTTTAACGCAAAGTCACATGTTCGAAAACATCATCTGCGGTGCAGCTGCGCAATAAAAAAATCGAGTTGACGATACAAAAAATTGAGAAACTATAGAGCGTGCTCGTAAATATAAAATGCGTTAGCGATTAAATTGAATAACGTTCATAAAACCGATTTTTAGCAAGACAAGACGATTGCATATGACGATTGCAATCTGCGTCAAAAAATGACGATCAAATTGATTTTGATTTGACGTTTTCGAAAACGGCCAAAGACAATTGGAAAATTAACTTTTATCAGCTCGATCAACACTTTAAAGCTCATCAGATCGTTGATGATAAGCAGCAACGAGCGTGTTTTTTGTCGTGCATAGGCGCGGAAAACTGAAATTTTGCAACGATTTCGGTGATTTTGCAACAAAAAAGTTTAAAGAACTTTCAGAAAAATTAACTGAATATTTTACCTCAAAGACTAATTAATGTACTCGCGGCACGTTTCGAATTTCATAAAACTGCAATAAAAGAGGGGCAATCGTACAGAGAATGGGTTGCTGAGTGGGGCCGGAGTGGAAAAAACCTCATATATAAAAGTGTATAATATGGCATTGTGATACACTTTTCTTTCAGTATTTTTCATGCGGAATCCAGCTTTTTGAGCCTATAAAACTGATGTTTTCCATGATTCCTCCATCTTAGGGATTATTTTTTAAAATTTGTCCTTGAATGTTCTGTGTTAACATATACCTTAATGTTTCTGATGAGAAAATAATTTACCCCATTTTTTCAACTAAACCGACAAATCCAGCCAAAATTTGGACATCGGGTTTACTTCCGGACTATTTCAGCTCTTTTCTGGTAGTCCTGGTGGTAATGAAGATATTATTAAAATTTGATCACCAGATTCTACCAGTTTTGGGACCAGTGAATACAAATTCAATTTAAAAAAATAAGATAATTTCTGATTGAATATAACCGGTTCAATAAAGACGTCATTGTTTTTTCGCAGAAGTCGAAATGGAATTTGAAAATTCTATTACCTATTCCTCTTCAAAAATAACTTTGAATCACTCCAATCCGCTTTTTATTCTCTGAGAAATCGTTATTTATTTTTTAGTTTCCACCTGACCGTATTTGATTCAAAATATCCCACTATTGTGAAAAGTTAAAAATTTTCCCCTAACTCTCTCAATTTAGCGGGTGCAAATACATACAAAATTATACCGCTTAGAGGTTTTTCCCTAAATCGTAGGAAGGGTTACCAACTTGGCAAAAGTCTAGACCCAGATGTTTTTCAAAATCTATTTCGTTCCTTTCCTCCTACATTACCATGATGCGATTATTTTATTAAATTAGAGCACCATTCCAAAAGCTATTAAAAAAAAAGAATTCTTAGGACCAATTTATCAAGAATGAATTAAAGAGGCATTGCATAAGTATGATTAGAGCCCTTTTTTCACTATTGCTAAACCTGCGACAAACTCTCAAGTGGACCAATTCGATCATAATCATGGACTATGACAGAAAAAAGACAAGTATTTGCAAAAAGTCCATAATAGGCATTTTAAAAATATGTTGGTAGTATGGTATTTTCCTAAGCCAAGGGGTGGAAAACGCCCCAATTGACTCCCACCATGCACATATGGTCACGATCGTCCCACTTTTTAATTCCAACGTGCGGCAACATCTTGTACTGTCTTCTATCAAGGTACAATGGCTTGTCAGTTTCATTACCTTCACTTCCACTGCTCGAAGAAGCTGATAGCCAGTTTTCCCAAAAATAATTACTTCGGGATACTATAGCTTTTTTCTTTTATTTTTCTGTTTTTTGATAACTGAAGAGCACAAAGTTCTGAAACAAATTGTTTGTATATGCATTTTCAAAAGAAAAAAAACAGTATTTTTGTGTTAACTCTTAAGATTTCTCTTCCAACTTCTACTTTTTCCACAGCACCTGAGAAAAACTGAAGTTGATTGACTCTAGAATTCAAAATTAAAAGTTGAAAACGTCAACTTTGAGTTTCACTAGTTTAAAATAAAAATCCTCAAGCTCCATATATGTTGACCTTTGGCAGAAAAAATCGACCCTAATCTTCAGGTAGAGTAAAATGTATTCCTACTTATTCCTCAATATTTTATTCGAATATTTGTTTGGTTTCAGCAATGCCTTCAGAATTATAATACTTATCAAACTTATAATGTAGCAAACCCAGATAAATTTTGGCTTTACCCGGATCCCGAAGATTAGAGTACATTCCCGGAGTCTCCGGGCCAAAATGCCCCTGTTGGTAACCCTGATCGTAGGTTTGGCCCCACTGTGCATCGCTCAAAATTCAATTCAATTCAATTCAATTCAATTTTTATTTGATAATATAATAAGACTCAGGGCCAGTTTCAAATGTTCCGGTTAAAGTTTCGGAAAGATATCCAATACATAACCCTATCCAGCAAATAAAAGTAGCTGTTACTTATTTTCTGTTTCATCGTCAAAGTCTCGGATAAACTAACCGGTTGATAAATTTACCAGACACTTACAGTTTGAGAACAATATTAAACATCAAAAATATACTGAAAATTAAATTTTTGTTGTCAAAACTAAAAATATTTGTCGTTTTAATTTCAAATGTGAAAAATTTTTAAGACTTAAAGTTAGAATGAACTGCGACGGATCAAAAGAAACTCAACAGTTAGGCATTCGGTGTGTCCACCAATCTTCCAAAAACAACGTCGGAATAAGGATTTTGACAACAAACAAGTGTTAACAACGCCTATTGGAAAATAGAGAAGAGACCATACGAAGTTTGATTATACCGCAAAATGATGCCGCTAGTAGAAGTTCAGCAACCACTCGGGCCTCGCTGAATATAATTAAGGTGTTATGTATGTACATAAGTAGGTGTAAAAAATAAAGATATTGTGGCAGTAAAAAAGAGAAAACGAACAATAAGTAACCTGGAATATGTAAGAGGGGAAGCTGGCTGTCGGATAGGTAGGAATATATACGATCAATAAACGAAAAGCAGTGAGTTGATTCCGGACTAGCAAAGTGAATGGTGCGTTTTATTTAAAAGTTACGAAAGAAATGAAATTACAAATGATAGAAAGAGTTCAGCTTAAAATTCAGAAGTGCGATTTTACCCACAGATAAAGAAATATTAAATAATTAGAAAGCAAAAGAATAGACAAAGCGAAAGTTAAAAAAAAAAAAGAAGAAAAAAGAAAGAGTCTAATTGAACGAAAAAAAAAATATAAGAACCCCTCGCGAGTGTATTTATATCTGTAGCTACGCGTCCTAAGTTGTGCGGCATCGTACCTATTAGATACACACAAAATTATTTATTTAATATTCTGTCTGGCCCTCGCGAGTGAGTTGGTAAATCCACAAACAAAAATACATACAGCGAAAAAAAAAAACCAAACCAAACGACCGTTGGCGGCGTCAGCGTACGCAGTTTATTTGAATAAATTCGAGACTCGAGTCTCGCCCTAAAAGAAACAAAAGAAATAGGTAGTGTACGAAAAAAAAAAAAACACACACAGACAATACTTACGATGGCAGATGTTGATAGCTTCAAGAAATACACCGTTCCACAGTTAAAATCGTGGTTGAATGCATTGGGGTTGAAAACCAATGGAAACAAGGCGGAGCTTATATTGAGACTCATGGAAGTTCCAGTGCAGCTGCGCGGTGATTCTGAGTCGCTTACCAACACAAATGAAGATGACGGGGAAGACAACGATGGAGCAGCAGACAACAACGATACCGATGATGAAGACAACGATAATAATGAACACGAGAACACAAATGAAAGAGAGCCAGCCAACAGTAAGGAAAAAGATAGAAATGAAAATGAAAAAAAAAAGAACGTATACAACAGCAAACGATTGGCAAAGGAAATTGAACAAATGAAGAGGCTGAGAGAACAGGAAAATGAATTGCTAAAGAAAGAAAATGAGTGGTTAAAGAAAATGAACGAGAATAAAGAAACGAAAAATGTAGGTCAAATTAAAGAGTTCGTTGTCGACTTTAAGGGCACTGGTGATTCATTTGAGCATTTTGAGAAGCAGTTGGAGAATGTTCGCGCTGCTTACAAATTGAATGACAGTGACATGAGAGTGCTAGTGTCTCTTAAACTAAAAGACAAGGCACTCAAATGGTTTCACTCAAGAAGAGATGTGACAACTGTGGCTTTTAATGAACTAATGTTAGAGATGAGACAGATTTTTGACGATCACTCATCTAAGTTGCAACGGAAACGAGTGCTTGAGCTGAGGAAGTGGCTGCAGGGCGAAACCTTTCATGGTTATTTTCAAGAAAAAATAATTCTTGGCAGCCGACTTCAAATAGAGGAGGACGAAATGATCGAACATAAAATCGAGGGAATACCAGACGAGAGGCTGGCATCAAGTGCCAGATTACAATGCTTCACCAGGAAGACGCAGTTGCTCGAAGCTTTCAAGTCAATTAAATGTCCAACCAAGCCGAAAATGATGCCGACAGCAACAACATCACGACAGGCATCAGGTGTCATCAGGAAAGAAGTTCGCTGTTTTAACTGCAACTCGATGGGACATATGGCGACCGAATGCAGAAAAGAAAAAAGGAAGCCAGGTGCGTGCTACGTTTGTGCCGAGATGGGGCATTTGGCGGCTCAATGTTCCAAGAGAAAGAAGGTGCCAGCAATCGGATATATTGACTCCGATTCCGAAGAAGATTGCATTCACTATTAGATACCGGCAGTCCAGTCAGCCTGATTAAATTAAGTTATTTAAGTATGTTTATGGAAAAAAATGAATTTAATTTAAAAAAATATATCAAACTTTGGTTCATATTGCGGAATAAATACAGATAAATTTGAATGTTATATTTGAAAATGAAAGTATACCTATGGAAATGTTAGTAGTGTCAGGTGAAACAATGCAATATCCTTCTATTTAAGGGCGGGATTTCTTAAATTAAAGCTAAATTAAAATTACAAAAGATAGTAGAAATACAAATGAAAAGACAAATGATATGTATGAAAATGAATGTAAAAGATTTTTAAATATAATAGTTGATGATGCACAAAATTTAAACAATAATTTTATTGGAAAACTTAGTTCAACACTTAATGAAGAAGATATCATTTTGAAAAATAATGAATTGTCATATAAAACAAAAGAAAAATTCCTTAGAATTATTCAAGAACATTATTTGTACTGTTCTCGTCCCGAAGTGCCAGAGATTAAGTATGAAATAAAACCTTAAATGAATAATAAATTATTAACTAGGCGTAAATCGGGACGATTACAATGTCAGGATAGCCGAGTTGTGGCAGTAAAAAAGAGAAAACGAACAATAAGTAACCTGGAATATGTAAGAGGGGAAGCTGGCTGTCGGATAGGTAGGAATATATACGATCAATAAACGAAAAGCAGTGAGTTGAATTCTGACTAGCAAAGTGAATGGTGCGTTTTATTTAAAAGTTACGAAAGAAATGAAATTACAAAAGATAGAAAGAGTTCAGCTTAAAATATGTGTTTCAATAAAAATGTAATGTTCCTTAATCCTTACTGCTCATTCGTCCGTTTAATATTTTTGTATCTTCTGGATAAAGGCACTATGTCCCCTTTCACACGAAGAAACAAGTTGCTGGAGATTTTTTTGACGTTTTCTTTTAATCTCCTCAAAAATCTCTTGTACCTTTCATACGAGGAAACAAATCTCCAGGCAATTTCTGAAATTTCCTTTGAAAGTCTATTGGTTGAACACACCTAAACCTAGATGTAAAAGGAAATGTCAAAAAATCTCCTCAAATCCTCGACCGGGGAGATTCTGTTCGCCCCTCTTTCCTCCTGCCCTTGTCACCCAGGAACTAAAAGTTGCTGGCAACTCAGTTTCCTCGTGTGAAAGGGCACTATGCATAATTGCATATACATATAGGTAGGTATCTCTTGGTAGGTATTTTAATTCAATTTAACTTTGAAAGATTGCGATCGTAGGCATAATGTATATCTTCAGCTAGTTATAGGTATGATATTTTGCTTGGAATGTTTTTTGCAAGATCTGTTGTGCAAGGGTGGGTAGTTATAGGTATGTATATCTTTTGCTACCTACATTCATATTTGAATGAAAGTTTTTTTTGCTAGATTATTATTGATAGGTAAGTAGGTAGGGATTTTGTATTATTATTTATTTTGAGGACAGGTTGCTATGAATAGGTAGATATTTTAATTAAAGCTCTTATGCTAAATTGGTGGGTGGGTTAGATAAAGGTAGGATCTCTTTTAATAGGTAGGTAGGTATTTTAATAATAAATATGTAGTTGAGTGCGCTACAGGTCAAATGAAAGAAATTGTACCTATATTTGTCACAATTTGTTTCGTTTGACCTGAAGCGAACTTAAATAGGTAAGTACCTACCAACCTAGGTGGCTTGTGGCTCGAAAACTATCAATTATTATTCGTAAATTGCATCTAAAAATAATTGAAAGCATATAGGTACACCATTTTCAACAAAATTCCGTTTCACCTATTTTGACTCAAGCGCTAGTTGAAAATAGACGTGATTTTACTGTTCCGAAAATTCACTTGAAAACACTAAATTAATTACACTGTTTGACAAAATTTGAATTTGAATTTGCAAATGAACCAAAATATGTAGGTACCTATATACTTTTCTGATGCTATTTGATACTCTGAATTCGAATCTGTCCTCCAAATTGCTCTAGCGTTTGTTTTTGAGATACGCGAATCTAAAATTTTGAAAAAATGCATTTTTAGGAAAATATTAAGTAAGGTAATTTTTTTCGAATAAATTTCTGTGGTCATTCTAGAGCATGAAAATTTCAAAACTCTTTTTCGATCTTTCAAATAGGTACCTACCTTCATTCATCTTTCATAAATCGTGATTTAGTTATTAGCCTTCGTCTTAACGTAATAGGGTTTTGCGGGAACATTAAAAATACGCCAATATCACTGTGCGACAAGAAAAATTTTGATATACTTTTCCCTTGACCTATATACATAGGTCTTGTAGAACTTCGTAAAATGGTATACAATAAATTTCCCATATACCCCCGCTTTATGGCGTAAGGCCCCCTTTATGGAATAGTTTCACGTGAGGAATCATTCATACCTTTTTTGTTTACTATTCGATTTTCGAATTTGATCTCTCTTTGATCTAACATTGTAGATTTGAATGTTACAACACCAACTTGTGTGGACCGCGAACTCCTGTACCCCGTTATAAGTTTTTTTTTAAAGCAGATAGTCACAGTACCCATGGTTAGTACCTATGGTTAGAAGAACTCCATAACTTTCTTTTTCACCAAGACATATGGCACATGGATGAAAAAGTATATTTCTCATCTGTTTAAAAAAGTAAAAAAAAAACTTAAATCGAATGAGAAATGGCAGAGTTTCAGGCTACTATACTCAAAAAGTACGTTGAGTCACGAAATTGTAGACGCAAACCTCAGATTCGAAAACATAATCGCCTATAACGAATTATGGCTTTTAACGAATAGCTTCAAATAAAAAGATAAAAATCTATCGCTTGTAGGGAATAATAAAAATAAAATTGAGTACAAATTTCAAATTTCGTTCATTTAAAATAATATATTGTGTGGATTTCCGTTTTGCTGAATTATTTATACGCAAATTTTGCATTCTGTTTTTGAGAGGAACTGGAATAGTCACATTTTATATCAAGAAAGGTTAAAAGTGTTTTTTTTTTTGTAGAATCAGTTCAAAACGCGGATTTTTTTTACAATGAAGAAAACGTATAAAGTGATTTGAAGTCTCGATGCTGGTGATTCCAATAAAAGTTTTACTACAGTAAAAAAGTTTGCCCAATTTTTAATAAAGAACAAAAATGGAAAATCGGTTATAACGAACGGTTATACAGTCCCATCGAGTTGGTTACAGCCGATTATAACTGTATATTGCATATATTGCATAAGCATACAGTCAAAATTTTATAAAAATCGTAGGAATTAATATGTATTTTCCTTAACGGTTTTTTAACATTATTTGTATGCAAGGTTACCTACCGTTATTTTTTCATAAATGTAATTTTTTTAATATTCTTTAAAGTGTTAAGAAAAACCCTTAAATACCAAGTTGCACAAACTCGACCATGTAGTTTTCAAAATACATATTTGATTTTCAAAAAAAAAATTTGAACACTTTTTTAAAAATCCAAAAAATATTTTTTTGAAAAATTTGGTAAGAAAACTGTTTTTATTTTTAAGAAACTTCTGTATAAAAAATGTTACTTAAATCATATGCACCATTCTAAAGAAAATCGAATAATAGTTAAAGTGCAATATGCAGAATTGTGAACAAAGTCAAACTGAGTCACTGTTCGCCCAGGTTAAAAACTAAATAACTAATTTTTGAAAATGAACATCCAATATACCTATATATGTACGTACCTAGCTCTCGAAGTCCATCCTCTAAATGGGTAACTATAGGTAGGTATGTTATAATCTTTCAAACACAAAAACAACATTTTAAATCGAATTCCATATACCTATGTATGTATGTATGTATGTATGTATGATTTAGGTAACCAATTTCAACCTATAAATACCATGTATCTAAATGTTTTTAATGTGACCCCTTCTCCCAATTAACCCCTTCCAAAGTATCAACTTTAGAACTCATTGTGCAAGTATCTTTCTGAAGCTTACTTTTGAAGGACTTATTTTATACAAAGGGTGATGTAAGATCACAAGTGTTGTATATCGATTTAAAGCTTGTTTTATGACTATTCGATAAAAATAAATTAAATTTTGAAAAGTTTGTATTTTAAATAAATAAGATTTTTTTTTAAACCCGTTTATTTAAGTTTTTTCTAAAAGTTAAATGGACTTTTAAATATTTCCGCCGCTGTTTAGATATGTATTGCAATTGATTCCTTGGTTCCTAAACTTGAAAATCCAAAAAAGTCTTCATGCTTTTCATTGCTTTTCTTCGATCTAGAACGATAAGAGTGCTGTAGAGTCTAGAATAAAAAAATCTCTTTTTTTATTTTTTCGTGCAAATTATTGTTCCATCAATTTAAAACGGCTTTAAATCAATTTTAAAACTAAAATAAGATCGTGAAAAAACAAAAAGTCAGCTTTCATTTTTATTCTTTTAAATTCATAAAGTGTGTCTAAAAATACAGACATCAGCACTCGAACTAGTTTCTGTCAAAACTTGGCTAACTTTCCCATCGATCATTGTTAGGAACAACTCATGTTTGATTTTTACTTCTTCATCACTTTTAATCAGTTGAGTAAATGTTAGTTGATCGATCTGCTTTTGAATACCATCCACAACCGCTCTTGTTTTCTCAGGAGTTTCTTTTGAAAACTCTATCAGTATTGGTCGGCAAAAACGTACAGAAGAACGCGTTCAATTCTGTCATAAGATAATTTTAGTTTCCTCGTTATTTAGTTTGATTGGAACAAGTGATGCTATAAATAAGCTTGCAACGAAGATTATATCATTTTTACCTCAATAATGATATCTGTTAATATTCCCCATGTCCCGAAGGCCCATTACATCTGTATTAAGTATAGGATTTCAGATCACGATATCCAAATTTTCAGCATCTGAGTGACAGGTTTAACAAATCTTGAAGTTGAACTTGAGAACCAATTTTTGTTATGGTAAAGCTTGACTCTAGTGCGAAGCACAAAAGTTTCGTTCGTGTTAATATCCGATAAGGTAGGAATAACGGCGTTAGGAAACAAACGCCCAAGGAAATAGTGAAAATAGCCCAAATCGATTTGGAAATATCGCCCAAAAAAAATTTTATCACCCAAAAGCAAAGAAGAAATTGGAAATATTGCCCAAAATAACTTTTAACCCAAAAAATAAAATGAAAATATCGCCCAAATATTTTGCATGTAAATTGTTTTTGTAGAATTTTGGCGATATTTCCTCAATTTTGGGTGGTATTTCCAAACTTAATTTCAATGAATTGGCAAAGTTTTTAGAAGTTTTTGTGATGGTAATAAAATTTGTTTAAGATCTCAAAATGATACAGCTACAATTATTGTTGGATATAAATGCAAAAAAAACTTGGCATACACCCAACCTCGCACCCACCCCAAATCCTATAACGAGCCCAAGCAGGGGGGTTGCAGGGGGGCAGCATGCCCCCCATACATACCTCACTGTTTATTCGTGAATTTGTATCTACATTTCACCCACTGTTTATTCGAAAATTTTTAATTTTCACAAACCAAATAAAGGAGAGGATTTATTAGGCTTGTGAAATGTAGATACAAATTCACGAATAAACAGTGAGGTATGTATGGGGGGGCATGCTGCCCCCCTGCAACCCCCCTGCTTGCGCTCGTTATAGGATTTAGGGTGGGTGCGAGGTTGAATGTATGCAAAGTTTCTTTTGCATTTAAAGAATCGCCCCGATTGCATTTGGGCGATATTTCCTTATATTGCAGTTGTTTTTGGCATTGTTTCCTATTTTGGGCTTTATTTCCCATTTTGCTATTTTAATTTATCAATGTGGGCATTGTTTCATATTATGAAAGAAAGCAAAATTAGGAAATATCACCCAAAATGAGAAAAAAATTTACAACAACAATTTGTTCAGTGTTTTTTTGGGCGTTATTTCCAAATCGATTTGGGCGCTTTTTCCTTGGGCGTTATTTCCTAACGCCAGGAATAACATAGCTTAGTTTTTTTTGCAAAACAAATCCTTAAATACTTATTTACGTATATTGATGTTTCAAGAGGTCTATATCAATAAATAAGTATATTAATAGCCTCTTGAGTTGAAAAGAAGATCCTTCAATTTCTTCAATACACCTAAGCCCTTAAAACCTTTTGCAAGTGAAATGCATACGTACTCTTTATTTAATATGTCTGTTTTTTCTGATTATGTGAGATACTGAAAATTAATATTGAAATATAAGATATTACCTACAACTACATATTTACATTCAGTTTCTGTTTCTTTTTTTGTAAAGTTTTTGTACTGAATTTGTACTTTAAAATATAATAATATATATTTTTATAAGCTTATAACATACAATTATGTAAATATGAACATAAGTATGATTGTAATTGAACAAAAAAAATATTTCAAATAAGATAAACAATTAAAAAATTATCAAAAATTGTGTTTTGTTCATAATTGGTAAAGATGCACATCTTTGAAATTTTTTTTAGCGTGAATAAAATCAATTTCACTTAAAATTTTTTATCTATTTTATTGGTTGTATCTTCAAGATGATGTGTGCAAAATTTCAGCGAATTATTTCAAAAGAATAAAAAGTTACAGATTTATGAGACGGAAAAGTCCAGTTGGGCCCATAGTGCGCCGCCGTGGCTAAGCATATTGACTTCAGCTATTTTCGTTCATGAAGTCATAAGAAAAAAAATCCAAATGCACTGCAAAACTAAAGACTAGTATAACCAAACCCCTTCCTCTTTCAGCGTACATTTAACAAAACCTATACAAAACAAACGAGAATACCCAAAATTGTCATCATTTGACACACATTTTTCAATTCTCTTAATCTTTCCATATAATAAAAAAACTAACCATCGTACAAAATGCAATACAAACAAATGTAAACAAAACCACACCAAAGAAAGCAAAATTGACTACTTTTTACTTGCGATTATAGGTACTATAAGGCAAGTTTTGGATTCGTGCAAAAAAAAAATTTTTAGATAACAATCAAACATGATATTACGATGATAGAGAACACCAAAAAAGTGGGTGGCACAATTCTGTCTGTCTGTCTGTCTGTTCGTCTACAGCCTAAACGGCTCGATCGATTTTCTTCAAACTTGGTACTTAGTGGTTTTTGGTGATTCTGCCGACACGTTTTTTTCATTTTTTTTTTAGAACAAAAATAACGGTACCTGTCATACATTTTTTTTTGGCAAATTTACATAATCGTATTTTTCTCAAAAACGGCTCGACAACTTTTCTTAAAAAAAATTCAATAAATTTATTTTAGTAAAGGCTTTCTTTGGGTGGAAAACCATTTTTCAAAAATGGTTATTAATGGTACCTCCCAAGGCACCATTTTTTTAATTTTTGATTTTCTTCAAAATGGTATGACCGATTTCAATAATTTTTTTTTATACAGAAGCTTCCGAAAAATTTTAATAGTTTTGTGTACCAACATTTTTGAAAAAATATTTTTTGGATTTTTAAAAAATATTTCAAATTTTTGTTTGGAAAATCAAATATTTCGAAAACGGCATCATAGATTTTTTTGAAACTCGATATTTAAGACTTTTTTAGTACTCTCTAAAATATTTTTAGAAAAAATTTACATTTATGAAAAAATAACGGTACCTTCCGTACAAAAGTGAAAAAACCGCAAAGGAAAATATTTTTTTGCTCGAAAACGACTCCTACGATTTTGATTAAACTTTTTTCATATACTAAAATTAGTACGATCTACCATCAAAAATTATAAAATTTTACACATAGCAACTATTAGTAGTACCTGTCATAAAACGTATTTTTTTTATTTTGAGTTTTCTCGTTATCAGCTTAACGGATTTAAATGAATTTTTTTATATACAAATTTCAGATAAGATTAAATAATATTGCATATCAAAATTTTCAAAAAAAAAGTTTTTGGATTTTTAAAAAAAGTTTCAAACTTTTTTTTTTGAAAATTCGGTATCTCAAAAACGGGTTGACAATTTTTTTTCAAATTTTGTTTTTATATACACATAAATATATAGCTTAAATCTGCATACCAAAATTTGTTCTTAAAAATGTTTTAAGAATTATATATATACAAAATTAATTAAAAAACAAACCGCTCCAACGATTTTAAAATTTTTTTTCCCATACAATCATATTTCATCATGAATTAAGATGGCATACTTTTTTTTCACCTCAAACTGTCAAAAGAGTTGTTTTAGCTAATTTAAATGTCGTATTTCATGCTTCTCTACATTTTTCTCTCATAATTTCCATGTTTGTATATACAATTTTCTTAAACTCGCAGTGTCTTGAACATAAGAGCAAGTACGTGCGACCCAGTCGTGCATTTTATTTCATTCTGGCCTTTATATGTATATGTATGTTTTCTTATCCTGTTTTGGAGACTTGCACTCCACTGAAAGCCAAAAGTCTACGCCCAAATGTGCGACAACAGAACTGTAGATGGCGTTAGTATCGACAGCCACCATGATAGTACTATGATTTAGATATACAAAGATAATATTTAAAAAGATACATTTTCGAATATAATTGAAAGGAAAATATTCCAGTAACCTTGTAGTTTCATAGTACTGAGACCTTGCGTCAGGTCCGTTAGTTCTGATTTTTTGCTGAGTTATTTATGATGTTGGCCTAGTATTAAATCTGATTTTTCGACCTCGAGCGCCGAACGCAACATTGGTAATAATACAAAAAAACGCGAATTTTTCGCGGTTTTTTCACCCTTTGGCTATTTTAACCATTACGCTTTAACTTCCGAATAAAACATTGCTCTACGATTTCAACCTTACTAAATTTGCTTCAATTTGATCCAAAGCCGGTTCTGTAGACATAACGGTTTCCAAGGGACGGCAACTCAAAATATAGCAATAAAAAATTTAAAACAACAAGTAGTATATAAAACAGTATAATAACAAAAACATGGTCTTTGACATATGCTGCATCAAAGCAATAGAGCGTGTAGATTGGGCCAAAAGAAGAAAACAATAGTACCGGAAGGGGGGTATATATCCCCCCGTTTAGGTGGGAGGGGCAATTTTAAGAAAAAATGACTTCAAATAGAAAAATAAACATAAAAATACAATGGTAATATCTGGACGAAAATCCATTCCTCATCTCAAAGCCAGAAATCCATTCTTTATTTTTTTTTTTAAATAAAGTTTTTTTAGCTGATAGTTTCTGAAAAATTTACTTTCAAACTCAAAATTTTGAGAAAAAGACGATTTTTTTTTTGTTAATCTATTTTTTTTTTATTTTATGGTATTAAGTACTATTTTTGATTTCGATTTGCAATGCCCTTATTAATTCTTAGTTAAAAACTGAAAACCAAATGCTAAAATGACTTCTAGTTTTTGAGAAAACTGAAATTAACATGATTAACTTCACTGTTATCAGTCTGGTATCCTTTTTCTTCGGGGTGGGAGGGCTCTGCCTCAGGTGCGGTAGTTGTGATTTTTAGATGAGTTGTTTATGATGTTGGCCTTCGCAATAATCCAAGTTTTCGACCTCGAGCGCCGAACGCAACTTTGTGATATACGCAAAAAACCGAGAAATTTTCGCGGTTTTTTCAGTTATTGGCTGTTTTAACCTTTAAGGCCTGGTTTTCGATTATAACTTTGCTCTACCATTTCAAAATAATTAAATAAGCTTCAATTTGAGCTAAAAATCAATTCAAATTGTGAATTTTTTCATCAACTTTTGAATTTAGAATGCTGCAAATCGAATTGAAGGGGGCTTATTCACCCCTTGTGTGAAATCGTTTGCCCCTTTTCAATGATTTTTGTATACTGTGTAGCGTGTCATGTTGGCTTAATTTTAAGACTTTAATCATGAAAATTGGATGAGAAGAAACGGAGTTATGATTTTTTAAAGTCAACCATATAAAACTCGAACTAAAACAGTACTCAGTTCAGTACCCACCAGTGAGTTATCTGAAGCGAATGTTTTATTTCGAGTTTTATATGGTTGACTTTAAAAAATCATAACTCCGTTTTTACTCATCCGATGTTCATGATTAAAGTCTTAAAATAAAGCCAACATGACACGCTACACAGTATACAAAAATCATTGAAAAGGGGCAAACGATTTCACACAAGGGGTGAATAAGCCCCCTTCAATTCGATTTGCAGCATTCTAAATTCAAAAGTTGATGAAAAAATTCACAATTTGAATTGATTTTTAGCTCAAATTGAAGCTTATTTAATTATTTTGAAATGGTAGAGCAAAGTTATAATCGAAAACCAGGCCTTAAAGGTTAAAACAGCCAATAACTGAAAAAACCGCGAAAATTTCTCGGTTTTTTGCGTATATCACAAAGTTGCGTTCGGCGCTCGAGGTCGAAAACTTGGATTATTGCGAAGGCCAACATCATAAACAACTCATCTAAAAATCACAACTACCGCACCTGAGGCAGAGCCCTCCCACCCCGAAGAAAAAGGATACCAGACTGATAACAGTGAAGTTAATCATGTTAATTTCAGTTTTCTCAAAAACTAGAAGTCATTTTAGCATTTGGTTTTCAGTTTTTAACTAAGAATTAATAAGGGCATTGCAAATCGAAATCAAAAATAGTACTTAATACCATAAAATAAAAATAAAAATAGATTAACAAAAAAAAAATCGTCTTTTTCTCAAAATTTTGAGTTTGAAAGTAAATTTTTCAGAAACTATCAGCTAAAAAAACTTTATTTAAAAAAATTAAAGAATGGATTTCTGGCTTTGAGATGAGGAATGGATTTTCGTCCAAATATTACCATTGTATTTTTATGGTTATTTTTCTATTTGAAGTCAACTTTTCTTAAAACTGCCCCTCCCACCTAAACGGGGGGATATATACCCCCCTTCCGGTACTATTGTTTTCTTCTTTTGGCCCAATCTACACGCTCTATTGCTTTGATGCAGCATATGTCAAAGACCACGTTTTTGTTATTATACTGTTTTATATACTACTTGTTGTTTTAAATTTTTTATTGCTATATTTTGAGTTGCCGTCCCTTGGAAACCGTTATGTCTACAGAACCGGCTTTGGACTCAAATTGAAGCAAATTTAGTAAGGTTGAAATCGTAGGGCAATGTTTTATTCGGAAGTTAAGACGTAGTGGTTAAAATAGCCAATAAGTGAAAAAACCGCGAAAAATTCGCGTTTTTTTGGATTTTTACCAATGTTGCGTTCGGCGCTCGAGGTCGAAAAATCAGATTTTATACTAGGTCAACATCATAAACAACTCAGCAAAAAATCAGAACTACCGGACCTGACGCAAGGTCTAATGTATATAGTTACTGGACTAAAAAGCAAAATTGAAAAAAGAAAAACAATTTATTGAATTTAAAAAACGAGTTTTTCGTATAAATATTCAGGGGTTTTTGTTTGCATTAAGTTGTATACAAAAAATAACACTTTACTATCAAGATGGTTTTGGAATGACATTCCATAGAAGTTATATGCATAGTCGGAAACGTGATCAAACCGACGCACTATGGGCCCAAATGATGGTTTGCGTCTCAAAAATGTTTTTTTTTAAACTATTTTTAAGATTTATTTCTTGGCAGAAATGAATTTAGGAATACTTAAAGTATAGATTCCAATAAAAAAATTATGTTTCCATCCAGTCTTTCTAGTATTTAACACTTTCTAAAGTGCTCCCTAGAAAAAACACTGTTTGAGTGACATTTTGAAGCTACTTTTGAAACCACTTTATTTTAATTATTGATGATGATAAAGTGTAAGTGTTATATGTTTTTGGAAAGCTTTTTATTACTTCTATTCATAGATAGATGTTTTATTTCGTTATAAGTTTTACAATGGTTTGTTACCGCACATTTTACATTATAG
This sequence comes from Dasysyrphus tricinctus, assembly GCA_963921185.1. Classification (NCBI taxonomy): domain Eukaryota; kingdom Metazoa; phylum Arthropoda; class Insecta; order Diptera; family Syrphidae; genus Dasysyrphus; species Dasysyrphus tricinctus. The sequence goes on along the minus strand of OY992530.1, from coordinate 203,809,094 downwards.
TGATTTGATACCTTCTATGTATCTTACAGCTAGAACATTATTTTATATAGATTTTAAGTTTATTTTATTAATTTACATAATCATTTCTGGAGGAAACACGATAAAAACCTCCCTTAGAGAAAAAAAAAGAAAAAATATTTATAAGATAATAGCTTACGATAACTTAAAACTAATGACTAGAAGAAAAGAAATGTACCTAAGTGAATATTTGAACGGGAAAGTTACAACTAAAAAAAATAATGGATAAATTAAGCGAAGAAATGATGAGAAAGAAAATTAATTGGTAGTCAAAAAATTTCACAAAAAAAAATTATTATGATCACAGTAAAAACAGAAATTAAACATTGAAAAAGAATAAATACATATTGAATATAAATGTTTGTGTAATTAACATAAATACAAATAAATGACACGTCAATAAATAAATAATTAAGAAATAAATAAATAAATAATAAATAAATGAATAAATAAATAATAAATAAATAAATTAATAACAAAACAAACAAACAAATAAATAAAAATAAATAAATAAATAAATAAACAAATGAATAAATAAATAAATTAATAAGTAAATAAATAAATAAATAAATAAACAAATAAATAAATAAATAAACAAATAAATAAATAAATAAACAAATAAATAAATAAATACATTAATGAATTAACAGATAAATTAATTAATATTTTTTTTTTTAATAAATAATATAATAACAAATAAATATGAAAACAAATTAACATTTAAATAAATTATCACAATTTATAAATCTTTATATATCGTTTAATTGAATATTAATTGTTGAGTTGATTTATGAGTCTATTCTCAGGAAGTTCAATACTATTTAGGAATTTATTTGTTAATTTAACAATTCTTTCAGATATCAATTCAACATTTGTCCTTCTATGGAGATCTGAAGTCGAGTGGTGCCAAGGAAGGTCAAGCATCATTTTCAAAAGTTTATTTTGAAAAACCTGCAATTTTTGTATGTGACACTTAGCAGAATTCTTCCATACAGGGCAACCATATAAAAGAATAGCTTGAAAAATAACTTTATGAATTGTTATTTTATTTTCGTTTGACAATAAGGACTTTCTGTTGATGAAAGGGAACATCATTTTAATGGCTATGTTTACTTTTTTTATCGTTTGAGTTATATGATGGTCAAAGGTTAATTTGGTGTCAAGATAAATGCCAAGATATTTGACTTGACGATCCCAAGAAACAACATTTCCAAGGATTTGCAATTGGTTGCTTGGAAGATAACAAGCCTTTCTTTTTCGCGTGAAAAAGATGGCTTGCATCTTATCGCCATTAAGTTTTATTTTCCATTTGTTGTAATATTCTTCCAATATTCTAATCGCATTGTTTAAGTTGATCTCAATATTGAGACCAAACTCATGCGAGGAGAGTATTGCTGTGTCGTCAGCGAAAATTGCTGCTTCACAATTTGAAATTTTGGGAAAGTCAGATGTAAATAAATTATATAAAATTGGCCCAAGGACTGAGCCTTGAGGAACACCATAATTGAAACATACCAGTTCAGAGACACCACCATTTACATACACCTTAAAACATCTACTTGACAAAAAACTTTGGACAATTTTACATAAATAAGTAGGAAAATTGTAAAGTAGCATTTTATATATCACACCATTGTGCCAAACAGAATCAAAGGCTTTTTCGATGTCGAGTAATATCATACCTGTGGATCTTCCCTGAGCACGATTACTTTTTACAAGGTTGGATATCCTGAGAACTTGATGCGAAGTGCTGTGAAATCTTCTAAAGCCAAATTGCTCATCAGGATATAAACTATTGTCAGAGATGATTCTTAGCATCTTTTCTTTTAAAACTCTTTCGTAAATTTTGCTTAAACTGCTGAGCAAACTAATTGGCCTATAACTTTCAGCCCTTTCAGCAGGCTTTCCAGCTTTTAAAATATTACTTCTATTCGAATTTGCAATAATATGTTTGGAAAATATATATTTTAGATACAATTTATTTTTTTCCAATAACACATGTTTTTTTAGCTTTTGCCAAATTTCGATTGGAGTTTCAAGTACTTCCACCGTCATCCCCTATTTAGTTCTAGGGCGCAAATTATTCCTTAATTCATAAACTAAAACATATAAAAAATCTGTATGCTTTTAATTGCTTTTCTTTGATTAAGAACTATAAACCTATTATAAGAAGTAGAAAAAAAATCACAGATTTTACATGTTTTTGCAATATCTTTTTTCGCATGAAATCTAAAACGTTTAAAATTGGTTTCCAACAATTGTAGACTTAAAATCGATTCCAAGAACATACTAAGAAATTATTTTTAAAGTCTACTCTCATTTTAAAATTAATAAAAGAAGAGTTTAAAGTTTTAAATTTTCCACCAGTTTGGATTGACCATCCAGCAGTTTGCTGACATCTTTTTTATTACAGCGCACACTCACATTATATTTTGATTTCATAGGTTTGCATAATGCCTGTGGGATATGCATATGTATATACAAAACTGGTATCAGTTATTTAAGAGTGTGAAAAAAGATTAAAAGTTACAAAAATAAAGTGTAGAAAAGTATGTTTAAAAATAGGTGAATTTGAATTGTCAAAGTCTGTCTTATATTTCTATTTAATTTCACTGGTAAAGTTTTTGTTCTTAATTGATTAATTAATTCTTTTTGCAAAGATTTGTCTTTGTTGAGGAAGTGGATGGATGCCACGCCCCTTGAATACAAAATAACAAATTTTTCAATTTTCCAATGCACTACACCCCTAATACTCTACCAAATTTCGTCATTCTACGACAAAATTGCCATTTAGTTCATAGATTTTAGAAAGTGGGTGGATGCCACACCCACTAATGGAAAATCTCAAGTTTTCAAATGTAAGCTATGTATGCTCTACAAGTTCTACCGCTTTACAAAAATTTCACCTATCTACATTGTTGATAGATGATAACAATTCTGAAAAATTGGGTTGATGCCACGCTTCCTGAATGCAAAATCTAAAATGTTTCTTTTACATGCATTACACAGCCATATTATACCGCCAAAATTCAAAGATCAATGTGCTACGTGGAACAGTGCTCTATATTTACGTAAATTTAATACAAATTTAGTGAAAACGGGTAGATAACACGCCCCCTACCCTAAATGAAAAATATCAATTTTCTTTTTTTTTTCTTATGCGCAACAAGACCTTCCGTTGTGTGAAATTTCAAAATTCTTCGATAATTTTGACGATCTGTCAATCAGCGAGTGAGGGGTGAGTAGGTCAGTTATATGGTTTTAGTGATGTATGAAGATCTATATATCTCAGGAACCACTAATTCTTAGAAGTTGAAATTTATTGCCACGCCTGGACTTGATTATTTAAGTTAGATAATGCTTCAAATTTGAAGTATCTGACTTGGGTTGGATCTGTAAATTAGATGTAGAGCTAGAACTTTACTTGCCATTACCATGCCCTTTCATTTGTACTAATTTTTTAATTTGATTTGTATTTATTATAAATTTAAAGGAAAAAAAGCTTCAATTTCAAATAACATGACGCAAACAAATAACGGTTTTATGTGTTCATTCCGTAATTTGTGTGTATGAAATTTTTTGAATAATTCTTAAATAAAAATAGCATACATTAAACCTTAAGAAACCTACATTATTTTGTTGGCAGTATATTCAAGAAGATATGTGCAAAATTTCAGCGTATTATCTCACAAGACAAAAAAGTTACAGATTTTTGAGACGCAAAACGTCACTTCGGCCCATAGTGTGACGGAGAGAATAAACGAAACGTATAACGTTATTAAATGCAACCCTCAATCTTCTTTGGCTCGTACTGTCAACATTACAGAAAATTAAGCTTCCATAGGTTAAGATCGGTAGAACAAGGGTTTTTACCAGAATAGCTTTGATTCTCACCGAGAGGCAACCGGTAAGTTAAAGAACTCTGATTGCACCGTATGTTTTGCCAATAGCGCAGGTCAGGTGATCATCCCAAGTTAAGGTTTGGTTGAAGATAACGCCTAAGTTTTTGACATTTGTAACGTATGGAAGTGTTGAGCTGCCAAGCTCGATGCTAGGATAACAAGAAGTGTCAATTGCGTTTTTACTTATGACGATTGCTTGGCTTTTTTTGGGATTAAGTCGCAGAAGATTTTGATCAGCCCACTGAAAAACTCTCGCCAAATCAAAATTAGTGCGATAAGTAGCATCCTCAACCATACCTATTGGATAACTAAGGTATAATTGCACATCATCGGCGTACATTAAAATGTTACAAAATTTAAGATTATCAGGAAGATCATTAATAAATAACGAGAACAGCAGAGGACCAAGGATTGAGCCCTGAGGTACACCAGCATTCGTTGGAAGGAAATCTGAGAGCTGGGAGTTTATGCACACAGCTTGGGTTCTTCATGACAGGTACTTTTGAATAAGAGTCACCGCAGTTGCCTCAAAATGGAAATTATTTTTCAATTTCTTCAACAAGATATCATGAGAAACTGAATCAAAAGCTTTGGAAAAATCGAGCAACACCAGCGATGAGGCGTGTTCCTTGTCGATTTCTTGTCGAATGTATAATATAATTTGCTAACTGACAAAAAGGAAGAAATCTGTTGGCTCAAAATTCTTTCAAAGACTTTCGAAGCAAAAGGCAGAATGGAAATCGGGCGATATTCTTTAACTAATGAGCTAGTGTTTTTCGGGATTGGGATGATTTTGGAAGCTTTCCATATCCTAGGGTAACAAGATGAGGTTAAAATATAATTAAAAACGTAGGTAAAATATGGAATAATAAGTGGTAAAATAATTTTGAAGAACTTAGGATTCATGTTGTCCAGTCCAACAGCTTTAGATTTTACTCCCCAAACTGCCTTTATTACCTCAAACTCACTTACTCTGCAGAAACTGAATTGGTTTAGTGAGTTTGATGAATAAGTATTGTGGTCTTTGATTAAAGGGCTAGATGAAGGGCCAGCGAAAATTTTGTTCAACTCGTTAGCATCACATTCTTTACTTAAGTTATTCTGTTTTTTGGATATGCCAAGGGATTTAATGTTTCGCCATAGTTTTTTTGATGAAGTGTTATGAAATTTCGAGGTATAACAATTGTATTTTGCCTTCTTGATCTCCTTGTTGACAAGGTTTCTTAAAAATTTGTATTCCCCAAGTAGGGACGGTAGTCTGAAACGTTTCCATCTCTTATAGGCGGCATTTCTTTTAGAAATGAGTGATTCAATCTTGCGATTAAACCACCCACAATTATGGTTATGAACAGTTACGGTTTTAATTGGGACACAAGAGTTAAACAAGTGGTTAACTTGGTCGTTAAAAAATTTTATTTGGTCATCAACCCGTGGATGATAGTAAATTGTTTCCTAGTTGACGTTCATAACCAGTTGGGGTAGGGCTTCGAAGTTTATAGCCATAAAATCCCTGTATTGAAAAGTTCGTACTTCCGTGCTTTGACTAATATTGAGATCATAATAAGCCACAATCAGATCATGCTTTGAAAAACCAGTGTCGAGATTCAGCTAACTCGAAACCGCAGGGAGTGAGTGAGATGAGTCACTTTTCGTCGAAAATCGATTCAGCTAGCAAAAGTGAGTGAGTGAGCGAGTGAAATGAAATGTCAGATTACTCGCCAGATATTTCCGCAGTGACTTGGTGTATGTGTTGGTAAATTTCCAGTTTTGGATAGGTATGTGTGCTTTTCTCAAGAATTCCTATTCATGGATAGAAGTCGAAAAAAAACAACAACGTAGATAACAACAACTACCCTTAAATGATTCTTAAATCGTATTTTATTATCATATGCACATATGTATATTAAATAAAATAATATTCTATTCACTTTCGACCCTATTAAACTTTTTTTTTTCTCAAGGGTGAAAACTCACATTAAACTTTAATTACGGCAAAAAAATTATTGAAACAAAAGATACTCCATTATTAAAGATTCCAATGTTTACATTGTTGTATTTGTTATATAATTTCATTTGCGTAACGAGTGTGACAAGGAGGTAGAATTTAGCTCTTTTATATTTATTCTTTGTCTCATGTTCGAAACTCAATTCGAACTTACTCATTTCACTTGAATAGCTGAATCACTTTTGCGAGTGAAGTGAGATGAGCCGGCGAGTAAGACGAAGCATCTCATCTCACTCGCTGAAATAGCTGAATCTCGGCACAGGAACCTCTAGCTGATTATAGAAATTAACCTTACTGAGTTGATTAACAAGAAGATAGTCGATAAGTGTAGAGTTTGTTTCGGAGAAATGAGTAGGCATAGAAACATTTACTAGAAAGAGGTCTAGAGAAGTTAAGTTAGCCCGGAAATCTGCAACGTTACTATTGCGAACATCTAAAAAATTAGTATTTAGATCTCCGGCTAAGAGAATATGGTTATAAGACGGTGTTATTTCATCAAAAACGTTAATTATGCTACTAGAATCATAAATGCTAGGAGGCTTATACACAACACCAAGCAAGCATTTGCCATCATCACACATTACTTCGAAACTCAATGCCAGAACTATTAGATTTTTGTAAAATTTTTGGGTTATACTTTTTTTTTATGAAAATGGCGACACCACCTCCTCTAGAAGCACGGTCACATCTAAAGATTTTGTAGTCCGCAAACTCCAAAATTCTATTTTCAACATCCGTTGTCAACCAAGTCTCCGACACGCAAATAACGTCCATGACTCCATCATCAAAAGTGTGTTTAAATTCGTCTAAGTGCTTTCGTAGACTTTGTGCATTAATATGGCAAACAGAAAGCCCATCATATACCTATTACGAAAAATATTTAACATTGCACGCGTAGTATTTACTCGTGAAACACTAGTGGTCTGTGAAACTCCAATGTTACCCATTGAGAAATTGTTCATATTTGTTATATGTATTTTAAACATAATTCTAAAAACTGCAAGTGAAAAGAGAATAAAAAACTGCTGATGAGCCCTGAAATTTTGAATGTTGCTGAAAGTGCTAAAAACATTTTAAAGAAATCTATGAATGAATTTGAATACAAAAAGGAAAAATTAAAATAATAAAAATAAATATTCAATAAATATAAATATTTCGAAATTAAGAATTTATACAATAAAAATAAATATCTGCAAAGATTATAAAGCTGGTAACACCAATTATTGTTGATTGCGAACAGGATTCGAAATATCATCATCATCATTGTTTTTCTCGTGCTGTTCTTCGTGGATTACATGGTGATGGTGGGTAATGCAGTCTTTTAATAAGGTGTCAAGATGACCTATAGAGTCAACGTTGACAGCTTTGGAGGTTTTGTTTACTTTTACGGACACAAGAACCCTGTTCCATGGTTTAGTCCCAAACAGTTTCAAACAGTTTCAGACCGCCAGATTTGGTGCGTACAGTACAATTTTTCAAGTGTGGAACGACTTCGGACTAAATCTGGCGGTTTCAAACTGTTTGAAAGTCGGCAAGGAACACACCTAAGGCCTCGGAAAGTAGAAACAGAGAAGAGCAAACGCTGACGTTTTAGGTTGATAGCATGCCGAAGAGCAAACGCTGACGTTTTAGGTTGATAGCATGCCGAAAAATAATTCTATTATTTTTGGTTAAACTCTCGTGGAGGTACACAGGTGTGTCGGAACCTTCTTCAAAAAAATCATTGATCATAATTTGGCGCGAGTGTGTTCTTCGGAAATCGGCAATTGCTTTAATTATTTTATATTTATCTTGCGAGGAGAAAAATTTAACAATAATGGTAGTCTTTTCGTGGTTTTGCTCGGAAAATGTTGCTAATTTGAGGTGGTTGTATCTGAAGTGTGTGACAAAGTAAGTTGAAGGTGTTTTTTAAGTTTTTTTTTCCGGGAGAAAAGGAATTCCAATAAGTATCGCGTCGGATGCCAGACTTTTGAGGTTAAGATTTTCGATTTGATTTTTTAGAGAAGTAAATTAATCGTTTATGTTGTGTTCGTGAGTGATATTTTGTGAAGGGATTGGAATAGGTTTTTGTAATTGTTCTTTAATGTTGTTTAATTCATCACTAACTGAATTTAAATTTGTGTAAGAGTCTTCTAATGCCGTGACACGATCGTGAAGCTTTTTTACGTCACTACTTATTTGTTCAAATCTGAGCGTGATTTTATTTTCAATTGAGTTTATTTTACTGGTTAAATTATCCTCGACAGCAGTTAATTTAGTAAGAATGGACTTACTTTGTAATTCTTATTTCTCGAGAAGTTTATTGTAGCTATTTTTTGGTGCAGTTTTTGTTGCTTTTTTAGGGGTTGTTATTTTTGTTGATGGCGTTGTTGTTGCTATTGTGGGGGTGATTGCTTTTTCTGATGGTGTTGTTGAAGTTGACTGTTTAAACTTTGTTGCTAAGGTTGTTTTCATGGCCGGAGTCCCTTGTGGTGGGTTTTGTGAGGTTGAAGGAGAGGAACTTGGAGAAACTTGGATGGTATTTTTACCGCGAGTTTTATGTGATTTCGAACTCATGACTGTATTTATAACAAAAAGGAATGACCGGAATTGAATTGATATTCTTCGTTTAAAAATTTAGACAAAATTTAAAAACTTAAAAACAAATTTTTGTGTTCACACTTTTTGCACTTAAAAATGTTTAATGGTTTGGAATGATTAGCCAAGTCCTTTGTAGAGGTTAATAGTTTTTAAAAGGTTAAAAAAAAGGCGCAGATAGGGTTAATTTACTGCAGCACTACTTAAACACGTCTGTTCACCAACACATTTGATATCTTTGTGAACATCACCAGTTGTTCTTGTCAAAAAGGAGAACGGAAGTACTCAATTCTGTGTGGACTCGCAGACTGAATGATGTAGCAAAGAAAGACAGCTATGGAAGGATCATATGAGAGCTACGAGGATGGTATTAGTGAGTGGAAGAAGAAAGTTAAGTATGGAGCACGATATTGAAGCATTTTTCTATAGGTTAAAGCAAATATTTAGGTTTAGCTTGAAAAACAAATCAGAGATAAATCGTGAAAAAGAGCTGTATATTAAGTGCTATTTGCTTAATGTATTCACTAACATAGGTATGGCCAAGTTTAAATTAGCTACATGAATTTACTGTAATTTGTATGCCTATAAGTGCTATGCAACAAAGCCATCCGGCCTTACGCTATCCAAATCTCCTACTACAAGATCAGGTTTTACGCCAATTGAATGGTTGTCAACATTGGACTAGAAGAGTGGCTACTGACAGGTAAAATCTATCCAGAATATCGGAAAAGACGGCTTTCTCAATAGGAAATGGTCAGTTGCAACTTTAAGTGCTTCCCAAAATAGTTCTAAGTAAATTAAACGCAATTAAAACAATTCGGGAGGTGAGCACACACTAACTGATAACTCAGTTTAGAGCTTTCATGTACGTCCATTTCAGCTTATTTATTGAATACATAACATTACATTAGTACATAACATTTTGTCTTTTTTTTGTCGAACAAAAACAATTGAAATGTAAATAATTAAAATGAAAATTAGTATAAACTCAATATTACCTCAACAAATTAAATTTAAAATAAAGGTAATTTTTAAAAGAGCAAGAGAACAATTAATAAATCAAAATTACTTATTTCAAATAGGTATTTAAATGCAGGAAAAAAATTATTTTTTAAAATACTAAGAGAACAATTATTAGGAAATAAAAATGTACTATAACTTTTATTTTAATTAATTACTAATTTCAAAAAATATTTTACTCAAAACAAAAATGTTATTCAAAACAAAGATACCTTATATAGGATTGGGTACGATATGTCGACTTTTAAAATATTGACTCCATAAGATCGACTTTTAAAATCTCGACAGAAAAAATCTCGACTGTTTAAAAGACCGACAGATCAAAATATAGACACAAGTTTGACCGACTTTTAAAATGTCGATTTTTCAAAATGTCTATTCTCAAAATGTCGACAATGATCGAGATTTTATGAATCGAGATTTCAACAGTCGACATTTTAAAAGTCGACATTTTGAAAGTCGACATTTTGATTAGATCATAGTTTAGGGAATGATGTTTACAAGTGCGCGCTTTTAAACATCAATGATTGCCCCTTATTCAGGGTCTGTAATGTGTTTTAATATTAATACAATAATAAAACATCTAGAAAATCAGACAATTAAAAGTTCGAAATATTAGGTATAATGTAGGTAGGCAACAAAAATGCCTTTTATTGAACTTTTTTAAAGCTAAACAAAAGGTAAAATAAAATGAATAACTATCTAAAGACAAGAGGAAAGAGTTTATGATTCTTGAGCTTAGTTATTCCGTGCAAACACTTAAGGCAGAGCGTTGTTCTTTGGGATACTTTCAAATGACCGACAGATAAAATATCGACAAGTCAAAATGTCGACTGGTTTAAATGTCGATTTATATCTTATATCGACTTTTCTGTATAGGAAAAATTCCGACAAGTCGATATTTTTCTCGACTTCTATCAGGGCAGTCGACTTTTTGTCAAATCGACATTTCAAACTGTCGACATTTTAATAAGTCGATCAAAACAAAGTCGGTATTTTAACTTACAAAAAAGTCGATAAAATTCGACATTTTAACCAGTCGACATTTTTCTTATTGGTCATTCGTACGTAACCCCTTATATAAAATCAGATAGTAAATTAATCATAATGTAAACTCTGAGGAGGCTTTCAATTACTATTAGAACGTCTCGTTTTTAAGCTTTGCAGCTGCTTATTGCTTTTGTAGTTTTTAATTCGGTAAAATAATGAAGTTGGCAATATTCCGAAGGCAACGGCAGCCCCTCTTAACGTCATTGTTTTTTTCCAATACTACTGATACGGCACTTTTAACGTCATCCTCATTGACTACAGTACATTTTCTTCTTTTGTAAGCACGCACCATAATTCACTTAAAAAAATAAAATAATGAGCAACCGATTTATTGACTGTAACACACAAAAGTTTCTTTAAAATGTCTAAAATATATTTAAAAAAAACTGATTGGAGCAGTTTTGAACATGTTCAAACGTCCTCCAACATACTTGTTCAAATCTGCCCAAACAGTTTCAGCGACATAAAATTTTGCATACACATTTAACTTTAATGTAGTGACTTAATTCCAAATTTATTTCCTTTTTACAAAAATTTTCTTCCATTTTTAATATCTTTTCCTCTCTATTCATAACACTGCTGATGAATCGCTGACAAATCACTGACATTATTCACAATGGAAAATAGCCCTCTGCCGGCCAAAGTGAAAACCTCTATCTGGGTTATTGAAATTAACCTCGATAGAAACCTAGATCCCATGTTGTTTTTGTAATACATGTTAAAAGATAACCTCGACCCAGACCCAGAGATAATAAAACGCAGCTAATCCGTGCGTTCAAGGATTCAGATATCTGAATTTTTGGGACTTGTGATTGATCTATTATATTATATTACCTCAACAAATTAAATTTAAAATAAAGGTAATTTTTAAAAGAGCAAGAGAACAATTAATAAATCAAAATTACTTATTTCAAATAGGTATTTAAATGCAGGAAAAAAAATTAATTTTTAAAATACTAAGAGAACAATTATTAGGAAATAAAAATGTACTATAACTTTTATTTTAATTAATTACTAATTTCAAAAAATATTTTACTCAAAACAAAAATATTATCTATTCAAAACAAAGATACCTTATATAGGATTGGGTACGATATGTCGACTTTTAAAATATTGACTCCATAAGATCGACTTTTAAAATCTCGACAGAAAAAATCTCGACTGTTTAAAAGACCGACAGATCAAAATATAGACACAAGTTTGACCGACTTTTAAAATGTCGATTTTTCAAAATGTCTATTCTCAAAATGTCTGTATCTGAATTTTTGGGACTTGTGATTGGTCAGCTGTCATAAAAATTCAGATGACTTTTAGTTACGTTTGCTTACGTTTTTCAGATAAAAATTTTCATCTGAAAATTCAGATGACAGCTAAAAAACAGGACAAAAAAAAAGTCTGCACATAGAAATTGAACTTTATGCTGGCTACACACGAGGCAACCGTTGCAGCAACGTGTTGCCTTTGTTCACTACACACGTGGCAACTGTTGCCGCAACCACAGTAAAGTGTGTAGCTGTGATACAGAAAAGACATACGCGGGAGAAAAGAAAAATTAAACTTTTGAAATGAGTGACATATTACAGGATATCTCTGCAATCATTATAATTGACGAAATTTTATACGAGGAAGAGGAGTTGCAAGCAAGAAAGAAAAAGAAAAATTGGTCAAAAAATTGGCTTTTAAGAAAAGATGAATTTTCGAACCAAAGGCTGCTAAAAGAATTAAGAACAAATGAGCCAGCGGACTACAAAAATTATATGAGGATGGATGAAGCCCTATTTCGAAAATTGTTGGACTTGGTAAAAGCCAAAATTACGAAAAAAGACACCATAATGAGAGATTCAATACCAGCAGAAGGTAGACTAGCCATAACTTTGCGGTATCTTGCAACAGGAAACTCCTTCGCAGATTTGAAATTTTCGACAGCGGTATCTCCCCAAGCTATTGGGAATATAGTCATTGAGACATGCGACGCCATCAATGAAGCTTTAAAGGATTACATTAAGGTTTGTCAGCTGATTCTATTTACATAAGTATTTGAAATCAATATAAGATTTTTTTAGATACCGAAAACTACAGCTGAATGGTTGGTGGAAGGGGCCAAATTTTATGAAAAAACCAAGTTTCCGCATTGCCTCGGAGCCCTAGATGGAAAGCACGTAAGAATAAAAAAGCATGCACTGCACTTGTGTGTGAATTTCCATTTACACACAAGACCCAACTTAAAATTGTAAATTAATTCTTGACCAGTGTCAACTCTTACAACTCATCCCCCCCCTTGCATGACCAACGAATTGTTGGCATACGAATCGGTGCATGGGGAAAAAAGATAGAAACCGACTGAACAATAACAAGCTTGTGTGTGTTAATAAAAATGCTAGTCGCTGTTGCAATTGATAAACAACGAAACCTGCATTGGGATAAAGCTAACCATGTGGCTTCAGTGGCGCGGTGTGTAGTGCATCGGCCTCTGAATCGCAAGGTTCATGGTTCGCTCCCATATGACGGCAAAGAGTTTTTCAATTAATACGAGCATAACCAGACTAAGCACCACTAAAGGAGTCTGATGATCGAGGTGGCTCTCGTGAAATAGCTATAACTCCAGCCTATAAACTTGGTGGTAACACACACAGGTTGTTGTTGTTCATTCAAAATTATTCAATATAAATTGATGTATAATGCGCAGCATGCACTGCACTTGTGTGTGAATTTCCATTTACACACAAGACCCAACTTAAAATTGTAAATTAATTCTTGACCAGTGTCAACTCTTTCAACTTATCCCCCCCTTGTATGACCAACGAATTGTTGGCATACGAATCGGTGCATGGGGGAAAAAGAAAGAAACCGACTGAACAATAACAAGCTTGTGTGTGTTAATAAAAATGCTAGTCGCTGTTGCAATTGATAAACAACGAAACCTGCATTGGGATAGAGCTAACCATGTGGCTTCAGTGGCGCGGTGTGTAGTGCATCGGCCTCTGAATTGCAAGGTTCATGGTTCGCTCCCATATGACGGCAAAGAGTTTTTCAATTAATACGAGCATAACCAGACTAAGCACCACTAAAGGAGTCTGATGATCGAGGTGGCTCTCGTGAAATAGCTATAACTCCAGCCTATAAACTTGGTGGTAACACACACAGGTTGTTGTTGTTCATTCAAAATTATTCAATATAAATTGATGTATAATGCGCAGCATGCACTGCACTTGTGTGTGAATTTCCATTTACACACAAGACCCAACTTAAAACACCGCATTCTGGTTCCAACTATTTCAACTACAAGAAAACATTCAGCATTGTACTGATGGCGATTGTTAATACCAACTCCGAATTTATGATGGTGGACATTGGCATGAATGGTAGAATTTCAGACGGTGGTGTCTTTAATAACACAAAATTTTTTAAAAAAATTGGAAGGGGACCAACTTAACTTACCAGGACCTAGTCCAGTAATTGGTGAAACACCGATTCCATTTGTTTTTGTGTCGGATGACGCCTTTGCTCTTCGTCCAAACATAATGAAGCCTTATGCACATAGCGACTTATCGCCCTCACAAAATTTATTTAACAAAAGGCTCAGTTCGGCAAGGGTAAAAGTGGAAAATGCATTTGGAATTTCGGCGGCTAGATTCCGGCTAATGAATACTACCATCGCTCTTTCGCCCGAAAAAGCTAGCAAGGTTGTATTAAGTTGGTGCTACTTGCACAATTTCATAAAGAAAGAAATCGGTTCAGCTCTCAATGGCGCAGAAGATAATCCTGAAAACTTACTGCAAAATTTGGAACCAACTTTGAGTAGGAATTCACCATCTGAAGCAAGAACAGTACGGAACAATTTATGCGAAGCCGTGTATTCCCTAGCCTTAGAAGATTTATAAGGAAATTCAAAAATGTTTTTTTTTTTCATATTTTTATTCATTACGTATATATGTACATTAGGGTGGTCCTTAAATTGGACATTGTCTTGGATAGGCTTCATTCGATTCAAAACATTGAAAAACAATTTCCCTAATTTTTTCAATTTTTTATTTCACCCCCCTGGTCTCCCTTTTTCACTTCAAGGTACAAATATTGGAGTTAGTGTGATTCTTATAACACGCGAAACAAAAATCAGAACTTATAGACTAGATTCAGAGGAAAAAAAAAATCGTACGGGAGGGGGGTCTATTTCCTCCCGTTGAGGCGGGAGGGGTAATTTTCTAAAAAATTGACCCAAAATAGAAAAAAATTATTAAAAAACAACGGGACCACTTACAATGGCATGCTATGGTTTTTTTTAAAGCCATGAATCCAGTCTCTAATATGTTTTTTAAATCAAGTTTTTATTGTTAAAAAAATAATTTTCAAACTCAAAAATAAAAATAAAAATAAAAATAATAATTTTTTTCGTTTGAAAATTATTTTTTTCAGAAACTATTAACAATAAAAACTTGATTTAAGAAACATATTAAAGACTGGATTCATGGCTTTAAAAAAAGCTATAGCATTTTAAGTGGTCCCGTTGTTTTTTAATAATTTTTTTTTCTATTTTGGGTTAAATTTTTAGAAAATTTCCCTCCCGCCTGAACAGGGGGAAATAGGCCCCCCCTCCGGTACGATTTTTTTTTTCGTCTGAATCTAATCTATAAGTTCTGATTTTTTTCAAGTGATATAAGAATAACCCTAACTCCATTGTCCCTGATCACACGTGAAGAAATTCAAGCATTTTCTGCGATTTGTGATGGTGAGCGGGGTAACTTGCAGAAGAGGGAGGGGGATGAAATATTTTTAAATGTTTAAAAATATTCGGTGTAGAAAATTGACGTTCTCTTTTGTGTTGCTTTTTCTATCCAATCCAACCAATCAAATCGTGTCTTTCATTATGAACATACGAAAAACACAAAGAGGAGAACAAAATCTGCAGAATAATTTTCTTCACATCTGAACACTTTCGTTCTTCACGTGTAAGCAAGCACATTGTTTGTACCTTGAAGTGAAAAAAGGGAGACCAGGGGAGTGAAATAAAAATCTGAAAAAATTGGGAAAATTTGTTTTCTCTATTTAGAGTAATTTGATGCCTATCCAAGTTGGAATTTCAAAAAAACCCAATATTAGGACCACCCTAATGGACATATGTAATGCTTATTAACTATTTATTATTCAAATAATAAAAAACAAAATAAAAAAAATAAAAGAAAAATAAAGAAATTTGAACTAATTGAAGTCTGAATCCGAAAGTAGGTCGTGAAATGACGAATACTGACTTCCATTTGCTCTTCCGTTTCCTCCATTAGCATCTTCTACATGGAACACTTGTGAAGAAGTCGATTGATCAAAGTGAATTGGTGTCGAATGAGAAATAGATCCACTGTTTGAAATATCGCTCACAGATATTATTGAAGGAGTCGATTGATCAAAGTGAATTGGTGTCGAATGAGAAATAGACCCACTGTTTGAAATATCGCTCACAGATATTATTTGTGGAATTGACCTGTACTCAGTACGTCGGGATGGGCATGTGGGCGTTTGGGTTTGCACAGAATTCAACGTCAATTTCTCCAGCTGCCCCAAAACAAAAATTTCGTCGCAAGCCTTTTTCGCAAAAAGCTTTTGTTCCACTGATAATTTGCGGTATGAGCACGCCCAGGCCTTTGCATAAATATCGGCTTCATCCTTTTCTTATTTTTGCGACAAGTTTTCAATATGCCTGGTAGCTTTTCGCAATAGCTCGTTCCTTTCACAATTTTGTGAACTTCTCGGTTTCTTCGCACTTGGCATAGGACTCTGAAGAAATGAGTAAGGTACGTAACAACAAAATAAATTACAAAGAGTGAGTATTTTTGACAGTGGCTCCCACCTCTCCGTCTATCCGTTTGTCTGTCTGTCCGTCCGTCATTCCGTTTGTAAGCCACTGTAAATGACAATTTTAAATAAATATTCTTAAATATTTACCGCTGAGGCACAATCATCGTCTGAACTTTTAAGTGTGGTGATTCCAGGCTCAGGCATCTCGAAATCTCTTAAAAAATCAAGGGTATCAAAATACCATAAATTTGGTTGATAAAGCTCATCAACACCAGCTCCACTTTTTTCACTTTGAACTTTTTTTTTAGTTCACGTCGGTAGGCAATGCGCATGTTTTTGATTCTGGCTTTCACCGTACCTATCCACTGTAGCATTTTCATCAATGTTATTATATTCTTTTTTTAACTGTTCATATGCTTTTTTATTTTTATATTTTTCACTTTTAACGTCCCATAACTCTCTCAAATTTTTTTATTCATTAATAAAATTAACATAATTTTCATTGTTTAAAATTGCAATTTTTTTTTGTTCACTTTATACCTAAATGATGTGGCGAGCTTTTTAGCCGAATATTATTAAACAAATTCAGTGAAAAATAAAAGACTACAAAATTGTAAATTAAACTCGAAATGTTTTATTATTTCTTCTGACTACACAGTTATAGACTTTTACCATTGTATATAAATTCTATAGTATTCTCATGAAGAAAAAAAGCTCGTGGCCATCTATGCGTCCAAATGTAATACTAATTTTTGTTAAGGGATCTCGGTAAGGCGATCACAGCGAACCTATCGACCAAATGTCTACCTACAAAATCGTGTTTCATGAGAATACTATAGATTGGATATACAATGCTTTTACGCAAATGCATTCCATATACATAAATGCATAGCACTTGTTGTTGTTGAACACATCATAGTCTCCATCGCTTCCAGCTACAGCTTAGCTAATTTAAACTAGGTCATCGTTGTCGGTGGCAAATACCGCTATTTGGGAGCGACCAATCGACGTTGATGATGATGACTTCTATAGTTTGTAATTTTCGGTCGCAGGTACCGCTATTTGGGAACGACCGATATCTATGATGCAAAGCCAGTGCAAGTAAAGTGCATTGGATGGCCTTGGCATTGGCCTAGTTGTGCGTTGATGTATTGTGCTATATGGTGAATTGATGGTGCTATAAAAACTAAAAGACAAATGAGTTTATAGGATGATGTTTGACTGAAAATCGCACTTTAACAAAAACATACTTTTCTTAAGGATTTTGGCATGCTGAATCCGAATCCGAAGTCAACATTACTCTGGCTTCTGGTTGAAATATTTCAACATAAACATGTCAAAAACTCGTTTATGGGTACATTTGACGTCGAATTTCTTCACCTTTAAATATGTTTTTGCAAGACTAGTAATGAGGTCTCAAAGAGCTGTAGGTATTTCATCTTCCTAAATAATTTAAAATCTTTTCGAAATTCATTTTCTTCTCAGGTCAGCAAAGTTTCCGAAAACCAATCGAGCAAAAAAAAAAAAATGAAAAATCGTTTTGAAAATCTGAATCTTTGTATCTTTTAAGGTACTTACTATAGACTATAGAGAGTCGGACTTATGGTACCTAACAATTGTTCACAATTCACAATTGTTCAACAACACACTTTTTTTCTCCGACCAACAGGTATTGAAATAAAACTATTTCATAAATAGAAAATAGGAAAAAAGGTTGGGAAGCACTGGGAGGGGCAGTACACCAATTCTGTATGTTATGTTTTAGACTTTGAGGAACAATAATATTCAAAGTCCAACCTATTAGGAATTTTTATAATGTCAAAACTGTGGGCAGTGAAATAAAGTAATGGAAAAAAGTTTTTGGATTTTAATACGCTTAGTTGTTTCTTTTTTAAATTCTCTGATTATAATCTAAAATGTGGGAAAACAGTTATGAATAAAGACAAATCTAGTTTGATGTAAAAGCTTATTTTATGTGGAATATGTCTCCAAAGTATTTGTCGGCACAATAGTTTTATTTGTTGACAGGGCAACCGAATTTAACGGTGCTCTATTACAAATCAATCATATTTTCAAAAATCAATTAAAAATAAACTAAAGGTACGTGATAGAATTTTTCTAAAACCAGTACCTACGTTCTGTAACACTCGCATCGATAAAATCAGTCGAGAAACGTTGAAAAATGGAACAAAACTCATGCATTTTGTTTCAGTTTTCATCGTTTCTCGACCAGTTTTTTCGATGCGAGAGTTACAGAACGTAGGCACAGATTTAGACTAAGAAAAGTCAAATCTGTCATAATTTAAAAAATGTATTTGAAGGTGAAAAAAAAATTAATTTTTGAAGAGCAGTGTAATTATTAATTGCGAGTAGCAGATACAATTCCGCACGAACCTTCTTAATCGCTCGTTTCCGATGAACTGAACGAGGAAATGCAGTAAGCAATGATACACACGAAGCAACGGTTGCAGCAACCAACCGAAAATATCAAAATTGTTTGATATTTCTGGCAACGGTTGCAGCAACACGAAAATCAATGGGCAACACAGCTACACACGAGGCAACGGTTACTTCAACTTGGCTGTGTTGCTGCAACGGTTGCCTCGTGTGTAGCCAGCATTATAGTCTATGCAGTTATTTTTGTGGTCTGTTGTCGACTTGGTACGGCATGTTGGCTTTTTGATTTTTGTTTTTTATTTAGTGAATAAAATAAATTTATTTTTATAAATACTGTTGTTTTTACACGGCGTTTTGGATTTAGTTTTTATTTAACAAAATAACAAGAAATGATAGTTTTCATCGCTTTTATAAATAATAAATTGGGATCGGTGGAAGAGCCCGAAGAATACTTTCATTTGGGAGGAATACGTGTTAAGATTTGTTGGTTGGCTTCGACTATTTTCGAAAGTATTAATCCAAATAAAAACAAAGAACAAGCGTTTTCCAGTCAACTTACATATAACTTCATTCCAGAGTCACTAATTTTTGGTTTAAACTTAATTTCAATTTTTGATTTCCGACAAAAAAGTACTTTTTATATTCATTTCCAGTAAAATCAGAAAGTAAACACAATATTTTGACAGAAAAAAAATATGGCATTTGGCTGAAATTTCAGAATTTTTGTGCGTTCGACGTTACGTTTCAGTATTGAATTTTCAGATTTCTGTCGTTGAACGCGGGCAATGACGTTTACGAATATGGAATTGGCAGGTTAAAATATTGAATTACTTAAAAAAAAGAGTAATAATAAAGTAAAGTTTTATAAGCAGTGTTCAAATGTGCCCCGTGTTCAAATGTGCCCCACCCTCCCCTACCTGTAGACGGGCTGGCAGTGTTCCTGTATGAAAATAGAAAATTATTGATATGAGAATTTATTTGTTTAATAGTATGTATATAAATATCCATGTTTAAATTTCTTTTTAATCACATGCTTTGCGGTTTGGACAACCCTTTCAGCACTGCTACTAGCTTGTGGATAACATAGAGGACTTTTGCACACAACTACACCATTCGTTTTTAAAAAATGTATAGAGGTCCAATGTCCGAGACAAGATAACCTAAGCTATCCGAAAATAGCAAAAATGCGTTCTAATACATTGATTTCTGGTTGCTCTTGTATCTTTCATGGTGATTATATCCATCCACTTAGAAGCGTTATCAAATACAACAAAAAATGTGTGTCCCAAAAAGTAGAAAAAAAATCTTCATGAACCCATTTCCATAGCAAATTACTCTTTGGCCATCCTGTAAAAGTAAGGTATGGAATATTTTTTCTATGCTTTTGACACTCTTCACAAGAATTCACAACACCCTTTAAATCACTGTCCACCATTGGCCACCAACAAATTGATCTAGACAACATCCTCATTTTTACAATGCCTGGGTGCTTACGATGTAAAATCTGAAAAACAGGATGTCCCAATGCTTTTGGTATTACTACACAGGTAGGTATTCCCCATAAAATGCACTCCTGCTCTAAACTCAACGAATTTCTTATGTCAAAAAATGGTTTTAAATTTGGGTCTCCAGCACAATTTCACCATCCAATTTTTACTAACTTTATGGCCTAACAAAAAACTGCGTCTTTCTTAGTATGTTGTAGCATATCCCTAAACGAGAAGGGAAATAATTTCACAAGAAAAGGTTTTTTTAGATGACCAGTAATTTCCTGAGTGCTAACATCTGCTTGTGGTAATCTTGACATAGCGCCAGCTCCATAAAGTTAAGAACCTTTCTTGTAGCGAATTACGTAGTCATAAGAGGCCAAAATAGGACTAAATCTTTGTAATTTGACTGCTGTTATGACATTTGTTGCTTTTTCTGGGTGGAAAATAGTTTGCAGGTAGGGTTGCCAGAGTTAAAATGACAAGTGTTCGAAAAATGGGGACAAAATATGTTTTTTGAAAAATATAATACCAGAGTAAAAAAAAGTGAAGCAAGAAAGTTTAATTTTTTATTATAAAACAATAAAAAAAGCCAATCAAACTGACAGATGAAGGAAAACTTTTGCGTCTGAAGTGAGATGTAGTTCTTTGAGTGTATGCGTTCAGCTTTGAAAAGATTTTTCACTTCAAATTAAGTATTCAAAGAAAATCTTTTTAAAAATATTTAATGAAAATATTTTTACTGTTTCCAATTGAATGTTTTCTCTTTTTGAGTTTTTACTTAATAAGGGGGACAGAGGTTTATGTGGAGGGGACAAACAGCATTTTGGTATGAAAAAGGGGGACTGTCCCGAACGTCTGGTTACCCTATTTTTAGGGGTGATGACCTGTATGCAAAGTTAAACTTTTTCACACCATAAAAAGTAGCTAATGTTTTACGTTCTATCTGAGGATAGTTTTTTCTGCATCTGAAAGGCTAGCAGAAGCAAAGGCAATGGGTATTTCAGAACCGTCTTGCGTCACACTTAAAACTGCTCCTACTCCAATCATAATTCGCAAGAACTATTTTCTTTGACAACACCTTTTTGCTATTCAAATAAGCTATTTCACACGCTGTGTCTCATTTGAAGTCTACATTTTTTTGTTAAATTATAAAGTTGTGCTAACATACTTGATTGCATGGGGACGAATTTTCGATAGTAATTTATCATACCCGAATAAGACTTAAGTTAAGTAACCGCAGAAGGAATATGTGCTGTAATGAAAGCTTCTTCTATACTAGGACTTGGTTCAATTCCCTTTGCCGATATAATATGTCCCAAATATTCGACATCTGCTTGAAAAATTGACATTTATTAATATTTGCTCTTACGTTATACTCAGATAATCTTGCAAGAACCGCTCGCAAATTTGACACACAATCAGAAAAACTTGTGTCTTTAACCACCAAATCATCCACGTAATGTTTGGAATTCAAACCTCGGAGTATGTTGTCCATGACACTCTGGAAAATGCAGGGAGCGGTCTTCAAACCCTGCGGAGGCCTTACATAGCGAAATAAACCAAACTGCATATTGATCACAAACAACTACTGACACTCTTCCGCGATTTCAATTTGTTGAAAAGCCCTAAGTCAAGAATACAAAAAAATTTTCATCCAGCCATGGATGCTAAAATGTCTTCCACAATTGGTAGATGATAATGGTGCATATCTATTGCCCTATTCAAAGTTGTTTTTAGGTCAACACATATTCTTATACTCCCATCTTTTTTTGCTACAGCGACTATTGGGCTAGCCCATCTCCTTGTCATAACCCTGTGTCTTCCAGCCTTAGTATTTCTTCTTCGACTTTTGGAGCTAGGGCATATGGAACTGCATATGCTTTGCAGATAATTGGTGTGGACTCCTCACACAACAGTACTGATGCCTAAAATCCTTTTATCGCAGACATTTCTTTTAAACAAACTTTGGAAAACTCCACCTTCAACAAAACTACACACTCTTCAACTTCGGACGCAGAGCCAGAAACTTTTTTTTATAACATTACGAACACCAGACACAAAGGACATATTCCTCCAATTTGGAAATATCACATCAATCCATGTTCGACCCATTAGAGGGTCATGCTATTCTTAGCTACATACATACATGTATGTTTAAATTGAACTTTTTACCTTCCAATTCAACATTCACATTGGACTTTCCTAAAAATTTAATAATTTCACCTGTAACAGTTCCAAGGTATTCTTCTGACAGTAAGCTTAAATTATTAAAATACTTTGAAAACTGTTTTATTGACATAACTGTTGCGCAAGCACCAGTGTCAATCTCGAACTCAATTAAAGTACCTTTTACTCTTATTTGCCTGGTCAACGGAGGTTTTCGGCTGTCGCATGATACCTCATTTATTTTTTTGTAGGATATCCCGTTGACGTAACTTAAAGTATAATCGGCTTCATCAGAGTATAAAAACTCATTACAAACATCATTGCCAACAGCACCCCGTTCACCACCATCACACCCTTCGCCACCATCAGTTCTCATCAATTCTTTTAACATGATTTTCGCTCTACTTTTAATAGATCGACACATTTTTGATAAGTGCCCTTCACGAAGACAATTTGGCCTATTCTGCCACATCAGTTATTCTACTATGGATTTTCTGTTATGCATCATAAAAGATTCTCAGCATTAAAGATCTTTTATGATTCGAACTTTTATAAAACTCTGTTATGAAACTTCGAAAACGAAATCAGTTAACGAACAGACCTAAAATCTGTTGTCATAATCAGCTGTTCTGTTATGAATTTCATTGAAAAAGAAAATGGACAAATATATTGTAATGACTTTCCAAATTTGAGTCGTTATAGTTCAAAAGCAAACAAACGGACACAATAAAGCTTACGATCACAGTGCAAACATACCCTTATTAGCTATAATTATAGCAACTCTCAAACGAAAGAAGCGCCATCTGCAGGATTATAGCAGATTTACCAGCTGTCAAATAAAAGCGTTTGGAAGGGAAATTATTGGGAAATTTCCCCTACGGAAAGCTATGGAAGCAGAGACCAGAACCTTCCACTACTTTCCAGAGTTTAGAAAACAAGTATAAAAGGCACATGTTTGAACGGCAGCGACACAGATTGTTTTTAATCTTGAATGAATAAAGTTGGTTGTAATAAAAGTGAAAAAGGCAGTGAATTAATTTCAGTGGTGAATAATAAATTGTTTTGTTTGTAGTAAGAAAAGTAGAGTGTTTTATTGTGTGAAATAAATAAGTGGACGATTTGAATAAAGTAAATAAGTTTTGTTAACGAACTTGAGAAAATATTACATTGGTGTCAGAAGTGGGATACTTGTGCTGGAAGCAAGGGACCAGGCAGAAAAGTTCAGAGTACGATGCAGCAGTATAATGTGGGCACGACTTTTGCAAGAATTGCAATAGACGTTGCAGGCCCTTTTCCAGAAACCAGAAACGGAAACCGATACATCCTGGTAGTAATGGACTACTTCAGCAAGTGGCCTGAGGCATTTGCCATCCCAAACCGGGAAACCAAAACAGTCGCGGATCAGATTGTTTTCAACTGGGTAAGCAGGTTTGGTGTAACTATGGAACTCCATTCAGATCAGGGGAGGAACTTCGAGTCCAAAATCTTTCAGGAAGTTTGTACACTCCTTGGCATTAAAAAGACGAGGACAACACCGCTTCACCCACAATCTGATGGGATGGTTGAACGATTCAACCGGACCCTTAAAGAACACCTTTCCAAAGTTGTAAGCGACAACCAACGAGACTGGGATCAGCATATTTCGTTTTTCTTGATGGCCTATCGAAGTGCGGTACATAGCTCAACAGGACATACACCATCAGAAATCCTGCTCGGGAGCACAATACGACTTCCAAGTGAAATCAAATTTGGAAGTTCTGCAAATGAGCCACAAGGAATAGACGACTACGTGGACAACCTCAAAGAAAAGCTAGTTGACATCCACGAAAGGACAAGAGCAAATATAAAGCTATCAAGTGACCGGATGAAAACACAAAAAATGATGCAAACATATCACATATTTCATTTGAGTCTGAATAGCTTTTATCTTCAAAGCGCATTTTCGATGGAAAATTACTAACATTTCTTTTGTAGTTGATAAATTTAAAAAAATTACGAGGATTTGATTTTATGATTGACCCAGTTTTATAGATATATCTATCGTAGCAAATTTGGCCATAATCACAGAAATTCTGATTTAACCCCATAAATGTCTCAAAATCTTCTAAGTTACCCGAAGAACTCCATTTGCGATGTGCTTTGTTTTTTTTATTCTTTAAGTTTATCAATACTTTATCATAAAATGATGGAGTATTGGTTGAGGTTTTAACCTTTTTGGGAACAAAGCGATCACAAATAGAGTATAATTGATATTTAAATCTAAAGGCTTTACAGTGCACACCAATTTATGTTTTCTATGTTATTTTTGATTTGATCACAGTTTGCGTTTTTAAAATCTTAAACAAGATTGCAATTATTCACCAAGGACTGTGTTTTTCTCTGCATAGAAATATCTAATTTTAAATATTTTGTGGAAAATACTTGATTTTCTAGCTAAAATGGATGAAGCTTCTTCTAAAATAAAATTATCACAAATATTTGTAAAAACTAGGCCAAGAACGTTTGAAAAATTATTTCTAAGATTACAAATTTGATTATATCCATTTTCAAAGAAAAAATTAAGAACACAAGCTTGTTGTTCAGTCGTAATGTTAACAGGATCAAAAATGAAGTTATTGTCATCACAAGGGATCCAGTGAAGTCCCGGTAGATTAAAGTCTTCAAAGAGAAGAAAGTCATCAGAATCATTTAGTGTCATCAGTATTGAAGAAACATGGCTTATAGCTTTAGCATAAGCCTCATGTGGCTGGCTAGGATGTATATAATAGCAACCAAGATATATATCATTATCCTCAGTTGTAATTTTGGCCCACACTTGTTGGATAAGATTGCTATGTTCAAAAAAAAAAAATTATATGTAGGTACCAGAAAATTCATGCAAAATCCAGAGCTTTTCAAACAAGTATAAAAGGCACATGTTTGACTGGCTGTGGACACATTTTGTTTTTAATCGTGAATGAATAATGTTGGTTGTAATGAAATTAAATTTGGGGAGTTAATTTCAGTATAGTTGAGTGGTGAACAATAAATTGTTTTGTAATAAGAAAATTAAAGTGTTTTATTTTATGAAATAAATAAGTAGACGTTAAAGTCAATAAAATTAAATAAATTGGGTGGCGCAACAGCTCGAGGAGAACCAGGGCCTAGTGACTTACAACTCACAACCACAGGAATGGTTGTGCGTGTTTGTTGGGCAGGAATGGAGGGGACCTACAGTTTTTTGCCGAGTCCGAACGGCTAAATGAGAAGCACTTTTTCATGACAAGTATACTCTTGGAGGATTTGTCAGTTCCTCGCAAGAGGCAGTACCTCGATTAAAACATTTCTGTTTTTAGGTGGCACGGCTGGGAATCGAACCCACACCTTCGGCATGACAGTCCTACGCACTAACCATCAAGCCACGAGGTACTACGTTAAAGTCAATAGGTTTTACTATCGAGCCTGAGCAAACATTGCAATATCAATGTATTTGACTGAACATACAAACGCGAATCTTTCAGAATATGTACAGTCACTCACAAAATTGTTCGAAATGAAAAGTTTTCTTTTAAATATTAGTTGTTTCTCCTTTTTGTTTTTTTGTTATCCACAATTATCTTTGTTCTGTCTTATTATGCACATTTTTATATGGGAAACAAAAGAAATTAAGAGCGCGATATTCTGCCTACCGTTATCTACTTTTTTTTCAATCTCAACAGAGCAAAAGCAATCATTCTATAGCTTTGATTTTCATAGATTAATTTTGGGAATGACAGTATGCAGTTCTAACCTTAAATTTTAATTTTTTAAAGGTTGGTTCTGTTATTTTTATTTATTGTGTATAGGAGCTATAAGGATGCATTACTATAAGTCAATTCTAGGGCAGACGGTAGAATGTGTATAAGTCAAAATTTGGTCAAAATGAGATAAGTACACCATTCGACTCTTAACTATTACTTTACTACAACCCACCTTAGAATTGCAGTTTTAAAACCATAATTTTTGATGAAAAAAAAAATGAATTGTGAATTTTGTTGTTTCTAAAAGTCTACATGATACAGAGAAAACAGGTGCGGTAACCCCTTCCCTATCACTTTTCCCCCTTTTGACATTACAAAACATCGACTTTATTCAATTAGAATGGTAGAGAGGAACAGTTTAGACAAAAAATGTTTAACAGAGGGTATGCATTGGTGGTAGAGGGGTACACAGTGAGGTTTATTCTAAGGTGCGCAGGTGCTTTCAGCACACCCTACCAAAATCTTAATTTCTATATGCATGCCAAAGTTTCTTATAATAAACACTTTCTTTCTATTTAATATTTTACCTGTATCAATATAGCAAACAAAGCTTTGGACACACCAATTCGAAGCAAATTAACCAGCTACGCTACCTACCCGTAAAAGTAAAAAAAAAAAACACCATGTAGATAAGGTGTTCTCAAAATTCCGCGCAAGAAGCAAAGCAAATTGAAACACAAGAAAGTCTTAAACAAAACCAACAGGAAGTTTGTTATTATACACCATGTCCACGACCATTTATTATTCTCAGCCTTATATTGATTACCTACTTTGTTTTTTCTAGAACTCATTGTTCCAAAAATAAGTTACTCAATTTTAATTTACAACATCCCTAAGTCATAGAGCTTAAAACTTTTGCATTTATTCCAAAATAACCATAGTAGGTATGGAAACTTTTTTAAAGTTAAAATGAAAATCTTCAACATAATGCTTTTTTTAATACAACTCAGTTTAGCTTGGATTTTGGATTTTAAAGGAGCACATAAAACAAAGTGAACAAGTTGTTTGAAATGAGCTCAAGTGTTCAAGTAAATATTATAATTTCCTAGCTCAACCTCATACCAACGAACGATAATCCACTTCCCAGACAGATGAGGACAATTTAGTACATTTAATTATTTGCTCCTGGAATTGTGAGGGAGTGTAAAATGAAGGAACTTTTTCAATGTTTCAGTAACTTTATTATCGCTGTGGAATTTTTTCATTTGAGGAAATAAAAAGTACTCGTGTCGTATGTCGTCTCATACATATATTAAAATAAAAATAATACAAGGCAGCCAATACTGAAAATTCATTTAAGGACTTATATTATGTAGGTGAATAACTTAAAAAAAAATAAACTGGATAATAAAATAAATATGTACCATTACGGAAAAGTCTGAAATTCTTATTTATTTCAATGCTTAAGATAAGTATGACAGGAGTCAATGCTGGGGGATTTTGGGGGTTAAACCAATTCGGTCCACATTCCACAACAACGAAATTTCATGGAGATTTTAAAAATTGTTCAGTTTATATGTATATCAGTGAGCAGACGAATCCAATTTTTCGTACTTAGTATTTGACATAAAAACTGGGGAAATTCTCTGAGCCCTCAGAAACTATCTACAATAAAAACTTGATTTAAAAAACATATTTCAGACTGGATTCATGACTTTAAAAAAAGCTATAGCATGCCATTGTAAGTGGTCCCGTTGTTTTTTAATAATGATTTTCTATTCCGAGTCAAGAAATAGACCCCCCTCCTATACAATTTTGTTTTCGTCTCAATCTTATCTATAATTTCTGATCTTTTTTCGCGTGTTATAAGAATCACCTTTAATCCATTATTTGTACATTGAAGTGAAAAAAGGGAGACCAGGGGGGTGAAATGAAAATCTGAAAAAGTTAAGGAAATTGTTTTTCAATGTTTTGAATTGAATGAAGGCTATCCAAGACAATGTCCAATTTAAGGACCACCCTAATGTACATATATTTGTTTATAACATATAGTTTCTAATTTTATTTAAACTGTAAATGTAGGAGATGATTAATGCTCTTTGCTTCGAAATTTTTTGAGGTAATAATTGTTTAAGATCTTAAAATGATACAGTTGCAATATTATTGTTGGATATATGTTCAGTGGCGTAGCGTAGGGGGGCAGAGGGGGCGGTCCACCCCAGGTGGCACTTTATGAGGAGCGGCAAACTTTGCCGCACTATATACGGAGCAAAGGAGCCGTCAGCAAATGTATTCATGCGAATTACTGATTTTACAATCCATCAGGTGGGAGTCTACGTGAGCAGAAAGGCTACGCATTGAATTTCAGTGATCGAATTCACAGTTCCATGAATTGAAATACCAAAAAAATTCTGTCCGGGGCGGGCGGTACTGAAACCAAAAGTTTTGTCGTCAACGCAATAACCTTTCAATAAAAACAAAATACCTATTCCCACTAAAATGTTTTCAAAAAAAATGTAGGTAATGTTGAAGAAAGTAATTTCTTTTAATGATTTTTCTGAAATTTCGGAAATAGAAAATTATTACTTGAGGTTATAGCGACCAGTAAACTTTTTTATTTGGATAATTTTATATGTTATCATACCATTCCAAATATATTAAAATCCACAACTGGGACGCACATACGTATGGTTTTAAAAATTTTAAATAAAAACATGGAATTTATGAGAGAAAAATATTTATTTTTATTCGATTGAAGTGACAAAAAAAAAATCCATTTGAATTCATGATGAATTTTTGGAGAATAAAAAAATTATATACACATTAAACTTAAAAACAAAAATATTTTGATTTTTGTATGCGAAAATGTTTTTTGCAAATTTAAATTCGTAATATTATTCATAGATATTTTAAAAATTTAAAAAATACTTTTTTGAAACTTCTGTTCTAAGGACTTTTTGTTTTACTTTTAAGGAGTTTCTGTATGCAAAAAAAAAAAATTATTAAAATCAGTCACAGTTTTCAAGAAAACCAAAAGTCAATGTTTTTGAGAAAAATAAGATTTGGTAAAATTGTTTAAAAAAATTGTATGGCAGGTGGCAGGCTGGCAGGTCACAGGTACCGGAACAAACAGACAGAAAGAATTATTGCGAGCCCACTTTTTCGTCTTCTCTATCAATCAAAATCTCGAGTTCGACGGTGAGAAATCATTTGAGATATTTTGTTCATAAACAAAATTTTCTTTGGGCCAAAACTGTAAAAAAAAAGCATTCATTAGTTTACTGATACAAAATTCATACGGAAAATGGGGCAGTTTTACAAAAAAAGTATCATCTTAAGCTTTTTTGTAGAGAATTGTAACATCTACAACACTATGCCTTCTTTTACACGTTGACGCAAGAAGCATGTTGACTGAGTTTGAAAGAAGTGGAAATGAATAAATAATAAATAGCTTAATTAATAATGCCGAAAAATCTTTTAGAATTTGTTTGTTGATATAGTTCAAAGTTTTTTTAATTTGATGGGAGGGAGGGGCGGCAAAAACTTACGCTACGCCACTTTTTATGTTCCTATATAGGATAAATTAATGGTTTCTTTAAATTCAGATACTTTAAGTGCAAAAGAAACTTTGCATACACCCAATCTCATACCCAGCCCAAATCATAAAATGAGCCCAATCATGGAGGTTGCAGGGGCGCAGCATGCCACCCGATACATGTTCATTCTCGAATTTTAAAATTTCACAAACCTAATAAATCATCTCTTTTATTAAGTTTGTGAAATTTAAAAATTCGCCAATAAACAGTGAGGTATGTGGTATATGTATGGCGTATTGAGGGGGGGCCCAGGGGGCCTGGGCCCCCCCAAGCCTCAGAGATCATATTATTATTTAGGTGATTTCATCATAATGTACATGATTAACTGAAACTTTTTCGTAAATCTTAGAGATTAAGAGGGAGCTCAGATTCTCGAGCCTCCCAAGTTCTGAAACGGTTGTTTGTGTTTGTTTAAGTTAGATACCTAGCCGACGTTGAGGGCTGGGGTAACTTTTTTCGGAATTTTTTATTTATCGACCGATTTTTGAGTCAAACCACATAATTCGATAAATCGTTCGGAATTCCTTAGATTAATATTATGCATTCAAAATAACAATTATTGTAAATAAAGCGTCTTAAGAAAATAAGCACAAAACTTATACAATGCCGAATGCGTGATTTTAACTAAAAAATAACATAGCTTAACAAAGGTACAAAAACATGAGCATTTTAATTATTCAACAAAAAACAAAAACAAGTTATTCGCAGTTGTAATAATATTTGTCAGTAAAACACTGACCAAACATTTCGTTTGAATAATTCATAACTTTCTATAAAATATTAAATGTTGACTAAGTACTTTCAATTTGAATTTACTAACAACCAGAAATATTTCTTCCATTTTAGTTTGAATTATTGCAACAAGAATTGCAATATTAAAAACATTCATATTTAAAAATCTTGCTTCAATATTTACATTAAATTTAAAAACGAAATACATTTTTTTTAAACTATGTATCCTTATTTCGTGACCTTTTATTTTTATAAAAGTTGATTTTCCTCTAGTGGGCTTAAGGTCAATTATTGATTCTATATCGCTTGAGCTGTAACGTTTCGGGTGTGATTACACCCTTCTTCAGACCTATGTATTTATTAATAAAATTGTTATAAGAAACATATATATATATCAACATTCAAAAATAAAAATGAATATACTTACAACTGTAATAAATAAGAATGTATACAAAATAATTCTTATTTGCTTGTGTATTTGCTTGTCCGTTTTAAAACATCTTGAAAAAGACGTTTTAAAATCAATGGGCGTATCGTTATTTTTTGCGTTTGTATAAGTTTGAAAAATATTTTCAAACAGAATGAAGTATTGTTATTTTTATTTGAATATTTCTATTCAAATAATAATTTCAATTTGAAAACAAACTCAAATATGTGTGTATGTATGATATAAATATGTATACATATTTAAGGGTTGAGTTTTAACTAAACGAATATGGTTTAATACCTATGAATAAACTGACTATAAACACTACTAAGCCTATCACAATCTGAACGTCTGTTAATACTATTTTCCGTGTTTTTTATATGTAGCATTTCAAGTAACATTCTTTTGTTATAATTCTTTTCTGATTGTAAAATTGTTACATTTTTAAAATCAGGGCGATGATCTTCTTCTATACAATGTAGAGCTAATGCTGTTTTTTTGCGAACTACCATTGTTTATATCCGATCTATGACCTGATATACGGTTACGAAGTTTTTGTTTAGAGGTTCCAATATAAACTGATTGATAAGGTATAGAACCATTACCTATACATTTTATCTTGTATACTTTATTTGATTTTTCTTCTTTTTCTGTTTTATCCTTTAACTTTGAAAAAACTGAATTTCTGAGTGTGTTAGCTGATTTAAAAGCTATTCGAGTTTTTTCTTTGTCTCTAATTGGTGCGTTCAATAAACGATCTGAGAAAATTGGAATATATAAGGTACTTTTATATATTATTTGTGTTTCATCTATGTTTTGGTTCGATTGTCTGATAGTATTAAAATAGTTATTAATTAGTGATCTAGTTATTTGTACTGGGAAAGAGTTAGAATATAATTATAATTATAATTTTAATATTTTTTTGTCTAAATGAAATATCACTATGGTCTAACACTCTATTAATAAAATTTTGTGCGGTATTTATAATAACCTGTTTTGGTTATTTCGAATTAAAGTTAATCAAACGTCCTGAAGAGGTTTGTTTTTTATACCTATCAAAAATTAAGTGTCTTTTGTTTCTAATAACCTTAACATCAAGATAGGGGATTTTTCCATCTTTTTCAATTTCAAATGTGAATTGAATTTTGGGATGAAAAGAATTGAGTGCTGTTAGAGTTGAGTTGATCTCATTTGATTTAATGATTACGAATAAATCATCTACATACTTTTTAACCACTTTTGGTGTATATGATAATTTCTCTAATGTGTTATCAAGTAATGTCTCCATTACAATATCTGCTAAAATTGGTGATAAAGGACTTCCCATAGGTACACCTTGTTTTTGTTGATAAGTTATTTTATCGAATTCCAAATAATTATTATCAACTATGCAAAAACGTAAAAGTTCTAAAAATTTGTTCTTTTCAATTTTTGTGACTTCTTTGATAATGTCCCACTTTTTTTCAACAAATTCTATTGCCATATTTACTGGAATATTTGT
The DNA here is from genome assembly GCA_963921185.1 of Dasysyrphus tricinctus. Taxonomy (NCBI): domain Eukaryota; kingdom Metazoa; phylum Arthropoda; class Insecta; order Diptera; family Syrphidae; genus Dasysyrphus; species Dasysyrphus tricinctus. The sequence continues at coordinate 203,776,707 of OY992530.1, read as the reverse complement.
AAATAAAGAAACTACATCAAAAGAAACTAGTATATCATTCTCTTCTAAATTAATTGGTGAAACTGTTTCTATAAAATGTTTAGCATTTTTAATGTTATATTTTGAATTTTCAGTTATTTTGTTAAGAATTTTAACAATATATTTTGATAGTTGATAGCATGGGACATTCATTGAAGAGCATATTGGTCGTAAAGGCCAATTTTCTTTATGAATCTTGGGTAAGCCAAATATTTTTGGAATGTTGACAATGTATGTTGTCATACATTTCTTTTCTGATTCATTTAAAATGTTTGTATTAAATAATTCTTTTATATAACTATTGTTACGGGCTTGGAGTTTGTTTGTGGGGTAATTTCTTAAAATAATATAAGTATTTCGATCTCCCATCATATTATTCATTTTATGAAAATATGATTCTTTTTATATTGCTACCGTAAGATTACCTTTATCTGCCGGAACTATGCAAATTTCATGATGTCGCTTAAGAAATCTTCGGGTATCACAATATATTTTATTTAGATATTTGTCAAAAGGAGAAGCTGAAGTTGATTTCAAATAACTATGTAACATCTGAGTGAAACATGTTCGTGCAGATTCATGTTCACTCTGTTGTTTAGTTTTTATAATCTCCTCTCCATCTGCTATTATTTTAAAAAGTGGAAATTCTGTTTTATCAATAGGTAAAGAAAATTTTGGGCCTAATGATAAAAGCCACTTAGTATCTTCAGGAAATATTACATTGGTTTTATTAACAAATTATTATCAACTTCATCTTCTCCTTTTGACAAATATCTAAATGAAATATATTGTGATACCCGAAGATTTCTTAAGCGAAATCCTGAAATTTGCATAGTTCCGGCAGATAAAGGTAATGTTACGGTAGCAATATCAAAAGAATCATATTTTCTTAAAATGAATAATATGATGGGAGATCGAAATACTTATATTATTTTAAGAAATGACCCCACAAACAAACTCCAAGCACGTAACAATAGTTATATAAAAGAATTATTTAATAAAAAAATTTTGAATGAATCAGAAAAGAAATGTATGACAACATACATTGCCAACATTCCAAAAATATATGGCTTACCCAAGATTCATAAAGAAAATTGGCCTTTACGACCAATATGCTCTTCAATGAATGTCCCATGCTATCAACTTTCAAAATATATTGTTAAAATTCTTAACAAAATAACTGAAAATTCAAAATATGACGTTAAAAATGCTAAACATTTTATAGAAACAGTTTCACCAATTAATTTAGAAGAGAATGATATACTAGTTTCTTTTGATGTAGTTTCTTTATTTACAAATATTCCAGTAAATATGACAATAGAATTTGTTGAAAAAAAGTGGGACATTATCAAAGAAGTCACAAAAATTGAAAAGAACAAATTTTTAGAACTTTTACGTTTTTGCATAGTTGATAATAATTATTTGGAATTCGATAAAATAACTTATCAACAAAAACAAGGTGTACCTATGGGAAGTCCTTTATCACCAATTTTAGCAGATATTGTAATGGAGACATTACTTGATAACACATTAGAGAAATTATCATATACACCAAAAGTGGTTAAAAAGTATGTAGATGATTTATTCGTAATCATTAAACCAAATGATATCAACTCAACTTTAACAGCACTCAATTCTTTTCATCCCAAAATTCAATTCACATTTGAAATTGAAAAAGATGGAAAAATCCCCTATCTTGATGTTAAGGTTGTAAGAAACAATAGACACTTAATTTTTGATTGGTATAAAAAACCAACCTCTTCAGGACGTTTGATTAACTTTAATTCGAAACAACCAAAACAGGTTATTATAAATACTGCACAAAATTTTATTAATAGAGTGTTAGACCATAGTGATATTTCATTTAGACAAAAAAATATATAAATTATAATGGGTGCATTATATTCTAACTCTTTCCCAGTACAAATAACTAGATCACTAATTAATAACTATTTTAATACTATCAGACAGTTGAACCAAAACATAGATGAAACACAAATAATATATAAAAGTACCTTATATATTCCAATTTTCTCAGATCGTTTATTGAACGCACCAATTAGAGACAAAGAAAAAACTCGAATAGTTTTTAAATCAGCTAACACACTCAGAAATTCAGTTTTTTCAAAGTTAAAGGATAAAACAGAAAAAGAAGAAAAATCAAATAAAGTATACAAGATAAAATGTATAGGTAATGGTTCTATACCTTGTCAATCAGTTTATATTGGAACCTCTAAACAAAAACTTCGTAACCGTATATCAGGTCATAGATCGGATATAAACAATGGTAGTTCGCAAAAAACAGCATTAGCTCTACATTGTATAGAAGAAGATCATCGCCCTGATTTTAAAAATGTAACAATTTTACAATCAGAAAAGAATTATAACAAAAGAATGTTACTTGAAATGCTACATATAAAAAACACAGAAAATAGTATTAACAGACGTTCAGATTGTGATAGGCTTAGTAGTGTTTATAGTCAGTTTATTCATAGGTATTAAACCATATTCGTTTAGTTAAAACTCAACCCTTAAATATGTATACATATTTATATCATACATACACACATATTTAAGTTTGTTTTCAAATTGAAATTATTATTTGAATATAAATATTCAAATAAAAATAACAAAACTTCATTCTGTTTGAAAATATTTTTCAAACTTATACAAACGCAAAAAATAACGATACGCCCATTGATTTTAAAACGTCTTTTTCAAGATATTTTAAAACGGACAAGCAAATACACAAGCAAATAAGAATTATTTTGTATACATTCTTATTTATTACAGTTGTAAGTATATTCATTTTTAGTTTTGAATCTTGATATATATATATGTTTCTTATAAACAATTTTATTAATAAATAGGTCTGAAGAAGGGTGTAATCACACCCGAAACGTTACAGCTCAAGCGATATAGAATCAATAATTGACCTTAAGCCCACTAGAGGAAAATCAACTTTCATTTTTTTTTTAGGTTGACTTTACACCTTGTTGTTTGTGTACAATTTTTTGGATACAAGAACTTTGAAAAAATAGTTTTTTGAATGTGAAACGAGGAGAGGGTAGTACGAAATTTCCGAGAGCAGTAAATTGCTACTATAGTACTTTTAACAGCACTGCAACAGGCAGCACTGCGCTTCACTCTCGATCAAAGTGGAGAGTGAGAAAAAATGTTTCGTACTTTTCCCTCCAAAACCTGTTTTCCATATTTTTTTAATTTGATTTCGTGAACGTGAATAGCAATTGTGAAAACCAAAAACAAAACAAAGGTGAGCATTTAGATTAGGTAAGAAGCTATGCTTGTGTTTTGGGAAGGAATAAGGAGAGTGTTATGTAGGCGCAAAAATTAGTTTTGCCAACAAGCTTTAAATTGCAAGTAGGTGCGAAAGTATGCGTAAAATAAATGATTACTCAAGTTAAGGTTTCTTAGGGGACAAACAAAATGCTGGATTTAATTATTTTACTAGCTTAGAAGGACTGCAAAAAAAATAAAAAGTAAAATAAAACTATTGAAAAATTATTCAGGTGGCCCCCCCCCCCCCCCCCCCCCCCCAAATTTTTTCTGGATACGCCACTGGTAAGCCCCCCTGCTTGGGCTCGCTATAGGATTTGGCGTGAGTGTGAGGTTGGGTGCATGCAAAGTTTGTTTGCATTTAAAGAAACTTCGAGTTTATCCTATATACATACATATATACTTACATATATCCAACAATTATTGTAGCTGCTCTATATTTATAGGTAAATCAATAAATCTCTTAAATTCAAAATTTTAGGTGGGAAAAAATTACACAAAATTTCGGGTGCAGTAAGCTCCAGCTCACGGTGAGAATAAATTTCACTTTGAAAAGTGAAACAGATTCCACTAATGATGTACTACATTCTCATGTGGAGCAGATGCCCGTGGAACTATTTCCCTGCACCAAGATTTCAGTACATCATCGGGTAGTTTGATATTCGAGTGCTCTTTCATCCGCTTCAACAACTACGTTGGTTTTAAGTCACCCAATTCAACGTCTTTCACCAATTTTCGCAGTTTCTTCTCGTCTGAATCAGTGTACTCGGTGATTACAGCGTTTTTAAATGTGACATATTTATCTTTTTCTGTGGGCATACGATGTCAGCTACTTCCACCAGAACTTTTGCATCCAAGGGAACCAATTACGTGATGATACATTGTTTCATCGCGTGAAACTTTAGTTATGGCAAATTCCGATTCCAAATGTATGAAATAAAGAAAAAATAACAAACTAGAATGAAAATTAGTTTGAAGACAAAATATAAAGAAAATATTTTACTAAGCAATAGGTTACTAAACAATTATTAAAAATGAGTTTTAAAGAACAAGTACAAATTTAAAGAATAAAAGTGATTTTATAATGAATATGAAGTAAATAGGAGTGTTCAGGAAAATGAGATTTCAGAGCCTTCAGCAATCTCAGTCCCGTGAACAGGATTCCTCAGAAATTTATCTGTCAAATTATTGAGGAAACAAAAAATTGGATTCGCTTGCTCAGTTTTTGACACAGAGCCCTCTGAGATCTCATTATCCTGAACACGCCTCATGATCAGCCACAAATTGTTGTTAACATCAATTCATATAATCATAATTATTAATCATAAGTTCATAACACTATATGACACCGATTGATGAAAATTCCTTCAATGATTAAAGGAAAGCACTACTGTGTCAATTGCATCAAACGTAGTAGATTTCTTGTGTTGTAATTCAGTTTAGAATTACAAATCAAGTAGGATGTAATTTACAAAAGCAATATCTAAATTATTTTCATTTTTGTGTGATGATTACTGAAAAAAGTTATCATTAGGTACTGCTTTTTTGATGATTACTTTTGTTTTCAAATAGATAAACATAATTGAATTGTATAAGTAGTTAAACATTTAGAATTTCATGTAAATGGTAGATAATTGAATTTATAGATTTACAATCAAAACTAATAATAAGTGTTTGAAAATTTTAATTACAAGTTCCTACTTCTAATTGAATTTTTGTATCATTATTCCCCAACTCTGGAATAGAAAAATAGATCAGGTTTTTAAATAACTGTTATCGGAACATTATGAATTATAGAGAAGGGCGAAAATTGTGTTATTAAGCATAAAATCCACAGATAAACCACTTACATACCTACTATAACGTACCTACATTGATGCTTACTTATTATCCCTTGGCTGTGCTGCAAACACAGGGTTGCAAATTAAATTTTCCATCCTCTTCCTTTGCATTGCTGTTATCGTTTACGGCGTGCTTATTTAAGTGGAATCACTTAATGGTTTTATTCGCTTATCATTTGTTCATTTTATGATACTTGATTTTATTTTTCCCTAACAGTCTTCTACTCCCACCATCTAGTTTATAAAGAACAAACAAGAAAGTAACTACACCAACTACACCCAGTTCTGTTTATAATGTTCTGGGGATGATTTGAATTATACCAAGTGGAAATTTTTGTATGTAGCCTTGCCCGGAGGTTGACTTTTCGGTCGCGATGACAAGTCGAGAAATGTCAAAAACATCGACGGCCTCAACATGATTTATGATTTGTGGTTTCCATATTAAATCGATGTCCCTTTTCTTTTTTTCCATACACAGAGAAAAAAAAAGATCACGTGTACGTAGAATAGAAGGAGAACAATGAGAAGAGTGCTGTATTAACCATAGATTAAAATCTTAGTGACCATTCTTATTTTAACCTCTTCAGGGACGATTTTCTCACATGAAAACCAAATCCATTTAATTTATTTGTATTTTAAATTTATTGAAATAATATCAAAAACAATACATTATCAAAAAAAATATATTAAGGGTATTCATACAACAGCGTAAAGTCATCGTAAACGTTGTAAACTTTTAAACTTCGTAATTCTGTCACAATTTGTATGGAAAATTTGACAGATTTACGAAGTTTAAAACTTTACGATGTTTACGACGAGTTTACGCAGTTGAATGAATACCCTTATTATTTTCACGAAACAAAAAATTCAAACACATGAGGCCGTTTAGCTTTAATATGTCTTTTCTCATTATGAATGAACAGATTTCATACATTCAGGGCACATCGGTTCGTAACATTTCTCGCAAATATAGCGAGTTATTTTGATGCAGTTTCTTTCATGGCACTTTGGAGGGCTTTTCAGTTGCATTTTTTTTGGAAAATTTCCAATGGAGTCAAGTCTGATCTATGTATGAACCTTAGTCCAGATTTTTTACTTTTCAGGAGGTGGTTCACAATAATACATTTAATGAATACTATATTAATTCCCTTGAGTATGAACTTTTTTGTGGAGACTTGAGAGGCCCCATTCATTATGTGTGGCTTACTAAATTACCTACTTAATAAAAAGGCTAGTAAACCTGCCAAATAATATTAGGTTGTTATTTTACAATTTAAAATAATATTCTTCTGTTTAAGTAGAGCGAATGAGTTACCAAGTTCAAATAAAGAAGTTTTAAGTGAGATCTACTTAAAATATTGCTTCGCCCAGGTACAACAGTTGGTCAGTTAGGCTCATCAGTTAGATGCTGTTGTACCCTTCTAAGACGCAAATTTTGGTCGATGTCTACCGACTCATAGAAATTCACAACATAAATACACTGTGAATTCTATTCAGTGCTGGATTAGCCATTGGGGGCATCGGGACCTGGGCGGCAAATTTTAAAGATTGTAAGAAAAAAATAAAGAGAAAATAAAAAATGTTCTCATATATATTTGGTTTCCCTTATATCTTTTCCATAAAGAACAAAGAAAAAATCAAAAACAACACAAATGAAAGTTTTTTTTTTTAAGATCACCACTTCCTGCCCGTTTTCGTGCACTAGTATACACACGACCGAAAAACTCGAATTGTTTTTTCTATAGATGCTAACATTTAAATCGAGAGCCGTTTCTGAGCAACCAATTACACGTATTGTTTGTTTGGAATAAATTAATAATTTTATTCGAAAAATATTTTTTTTTGTTGATACCAAACGATACAACCGAGAGTGTCGTTAAATTTCGGTCTATAAACGGTATCAGCTGGGTATCGTTTCAGATGCTTTGGAGCTCGTATCGTTTTGGTTTCCGATACCGATACCAAGATGTTTCTCTGGTATCGCGATATTTCGTGGCCATCAGCGTCAGCCATCATCTTGGAAAACGCAATTTATAAAATATCTCGTGAACCACGCGTCGTATGAAAAAATGGTAAATTTTCTTGAAACCTTATATTCTATTCTTTGTTGTTATTGTCGTGAAAATTAAAAAAAAAATCAAAAGTCCATATTTCTGAAAGAAAACCTAAAAACAGAAATGTTTTATCCGAGGTACTGCCTCTTGCGAGGAACTGACAAATCCTCCAAGTGTATACTTGTCATGAAAAAGTGCTTTTCATTTAGCCGTTCGGACTCGGCAAAAAACTGTAGGTTCCCTCCATTCCTGCCAACAACATGCACGCAGGAATGGTTGGGAGTTGTAAGTCACTAGGCCCTGGTTCTCCACGAGCTGTTGCGCCACGCAATTTATTTATTTTATTTATTTCTGAAAGAAGTTATGAATTTTTTTCAAGCTGATTGCTTTCAAAAATATATTGTTATTAAAAGAATGGAATGTTACCTTTCAAAAAAATTTACCAAATTTTTCGTTCAATGCACGGCACACGATATACTTGAGTGAACGCGTTTTCCAAGATGGTGGCTGACGCTCGCGCCTCCGTCCCGCCGACTTGGACTCACATCCAATGGATATCCCTGAACATATTCCATTCAAAAATTAATTCAGTAATACAAAAATTGCAGAAAAAAGTACCCGGCTCTTGGCCTATTATTTTTTCAATACATTTTGAATATATCATTATCCAATTTGATATGAAAGTTAAACAGGTATATAATCAATCAAAAAATGTTGATTACGACGAAAACTATTGTTATAAGCAGTCAAATTTTAAGATAGTTATGGTAGATTTGTGCATACTGAAAATTGTGCATTGTGGATTTTACTGATGTTTTTAGTGTTTATTCAAAATCTATGCATGGGGGCAGCAAACAAATTTGGGCCCAGGGCGGCAAAATAGCTTAATCTTGTTGAATCTGTATCAAATCGTCCTTAATCAGTTATAAGACAGAAAGAACTCCCTAAAAATTCTAAACAAGATTTTAAGCCGCGTTTATTAACGTTTTTACTACTAAAATGCAACTTGATCAAATAATGATTTTACTTTGATATTTTCAGCTATTCGTTTGTTTTTCAATATTTTATTTCAGATTTTGAAGTTTTTAAAATAAAAATTAAAATAAAATACTCTACAGGAAGTCAATTTCTCCTTTTTTTATTTTATTCGATTTCATGCAGTTTTTCATAGAAGAAGAATTCCGTTAAGGGTGGGCCACTGTAAGTGTTTCATGTTTTGATGACTTGAAAAAAAAAATTGTTTTGTCGAAAAAAAACACATCGTTTTGCCCAAGTTAAAAAAAATAAATATGTTAACAGGAACTCTACTATGAAACACCATATTGTGGACATGCTCTTTGATTTCCCCAAGCAAGGCTTCGTATGGTGGTTTTCTTAATTATTATTCGCTGAATCTTTGATTATTATATATCAAATTAAAGATTAAAAAGTATTCTTTCACATAACGATTTAAAAAGGTACAATGCCATTGCAGATTTTGCAGAAATAACTGATTTAAAAAAAAAATACTAAGTTTCAAGTTTATTTAAATTGAAGGTTCTGGAATCATGATTTTAAATCATTTGAAAGATATTAAACTTATCTTTCATTTGATACCAAATACATAGGCGTTTGTCTTACGCTTCCTATGATACCTATATGACTTTATTTGCTTATAAACGGACAAAAACCAAGCAGGAGATGCCTTCGAAATATGGATTTGAAACGTCAACGACTCAAAATCCCCACATACGATTTTCTTAAAACTTCACAGTTTTAATGTGCCAGTATTCACCTTTTTTTATCAGCCCCGGATCTTACTTACTTACTTACTTAAGGTGGCGCTACAGTCCGGGGTGGACCTGGGCCTCAACCAACAAGCTTCTTCCAGCCGGCTCGGTTTCTAGCTAGCTGTCTCCAGTTTCGCACGCCAAGTTGGTTGAGGTCCTCTTCCACTTACGTGCGCCACCATTTACGCTGTCCACCTCTACTGCGTTGTCCCACGGGGTTGGATTCAAAGACTTTCCGGGCCGGAGCATTGGTGTCCATTCGCTCTAGGTGACCCAGCCATCTTAGTCGTTGGCTTTTCACTTTTGTGGCTAGGTCGGTGTCGCTGTACAGCCCATACAGTTCGTGGTCGTATCTTCTCCTCCATTCCCCATCTATGCAGACGGGACCAAAAATCACCCGGAGAATTTTCCTCTCGAAACAGCCTAACGCATTCTCATCCACCGTTAGCAGTGTCCATGCCTCTGCACCATACATCAGGACCGGGATGATAAGCGTCTTATACAGGGACAGTTTAGTTGCTCGAGAGAGGGCTTTGCTTCTCAATTGCCTTCTTAGCCCGAAGAAACAGCGATTGGCAAGAGTAATTCTTCGTTTGATCTCAGCACTGGTATCGTTCGCTGAGTTTATAGCGGATCCTAGGTAGACAAAGTCTCTGACCACCTCAAAATTATAGCTGTCTATAGTGACGTTCTGTCCTAGACGTCGGTGTTGGGTGTCCTTTCTTGTTGACAGCATATACTTCGTTTTGCTTTCATTCACCGTTAAACCCATCTTCTTGGCTTCCTTCTCAATGCTCACAAAAGCACCACTGACATCACGCTTTGTTCGTCCCATTATGTCAATGTCATCAGCGTAAGCGAGTAATTGGACGGACTTTTGAAAGATTGTGCCTCTAGTGTTGACGTGAGAGTTTTGCACTATTCTTTCAAGAACGATGTTGAAGAAGTCGCATGACAGCGCGTCGCCTTGCCTAAAACCTTTTTTGACATCAAAGGTGTCGGTGAGGTCTTTGCCGACCTTGATGGAGCAGCGTGCATTCTCCATTGTCATCCTGCACAAACGGACGAGTTTGGCAGGGATGCCAAAACTAGACATTGCTCTATATAGCTCGTCTCTATAGATGCTGTCATACGCGGCCTTGAAATCGATAAAAAGGTGGTGGGTATCGATTTGAAACTTTTGGGTTTTCTCCTAGATCTGCCGTAGTGCGAATATTTGGTTGATGGTGGACTTCCCTGGCCTAAAGCCACACTGATATGGACCTATCAGGTTGTTGACGAATGGCTTCAGGCGTTCACAAAGTACGGCAGAGAAGATCTTGTAGGCGATATTAAGAAGGCTGATGCCTCTGTAGTTGGTGCAGTCCAAAGGATCGCCTTTCTTGAGGATCGGGCAAACAATGCTGAGCTTCCATTCATCGGGCATGCTTTCCTCCGACCATATTTTACAGATGAGCTGGTGCATACTCCTAACCAATTCATCGCCAGCCGCTTTGAATAGTTCAGCCGCAAGGCCATCAGCTCCAGCAGCTTTATTGGACTTAAGTTTAGATATGGCTATCCTCACTTCGTCAAGATCAGGTGGACGGAATTGTTGGCCTATACGTCGTCCAGGTTGAATGGTGTAATCTGCATAATAGCGGAATTCGGTTCGTCATCGCCGTTATATAATTTTCAGAAATGATTTTTCCATATCCTCAGCACCGACTGCGATTCCACCACGATGTTCCCCTGATCGTCTTTGCAAGCTTCGGTTCGGGCCTTGTAACCTTGGGAGGTTCTTTTTACTTTTTGGTAAAACTTCCGAACTTCATTCCTGCAGTGGCATCTCTCTAACTCCTCGATCGCGCGCTTCTCATGCTCTTTCTTCTTCCTTCTAAGAAGCTTGTGTTCCTCTCTCCTCTTCTGCTCGTAGAGCTCGCGAGCAGCTCTGGTCCTTCTATGCAGCGCCGCTTTGTATGCCTGTTGTTTGGCTGCATGTACTTGCCGGCATTCTTCGTCGAACCAGGGGTTTCGCTGTGGTGGTCGTGCAAAGCCCAGCACGGAGGCGGCATCTCTGATGGCTTCCTGGCAGTTTTTCCACTGGTTCTGGATGTTTGCAGTTGGCGGCAAAGGACTAGTTAAGAGGGCGCGAGAGACTCGATCGGAAAAGGACCTGGCGATTTCCTGCGACTGTAGCCGTCCGACGTCAAACTTCCTCACAGTATTTCCCTGTTTTGGCTTTGGTCTGGATATCCGTAGCATTACCTTTGCTACAACGAGGTAGTGGTCCGAGTCAACGTTGGCTCCTCGGAACGTTCGGACATCCTTGATACTGGAGGAGTGCCTTGCGTCGATCGCAATGTGGTCAATTTGGTTGGCGGTTGATTGACCAGGAATTCGCCATGTCCCCTTATGTATATCGAGATGCGGGAACTGCGTACTAGCTACCACAACGTTTCGCCCCGCAGCAAAGTCGATTAGCCTGAGTCCGTTATCGGAGGTGGTGTCGTGCAGACTGTATCTTCCGATTGTGCCACCAAAGACGTCTTCTCTTCCCAGTTTGGCATTAAAATCACCCAAGACAATTTTAATGTCATAGCTAGGGCATTGCTCATATGTCTTGTCCAGGAGCTCGTAGAACTCGTCCTTGGTGTCCTCATCTTTCTCCTCTGTGGGGGCATGCGCGCATATCAGGCTGATGTTGGCGAATTTAGCCTTGATGCGAATTGTCGTGAGGCGCTCGTTCACATAGTTGAAACTCAAGACTTCTTGCCTAAGTCTGCCTCTAACGACGAATCCACATCCAAAGAGACGCTGCCCTTGTGGTCGGTACACGGCCGTAGCCAGGATCAAACGTATGGGTGAGCTCAAGGGTATTTTGGGTGGGCTCACATTTTTTTTTATAAAAATGAAATACAATAGTCGGAAAAAATATTTTGACAAAAAAAATTTCGCATTTTTCATTATATCTTTCTTTTTATTGATAGAAAAAAATCTGAAAAAAAACTATATTATAATGACATCAAAATGAGCTTCCAAAAAAACATACAAAAGTTAGATTCATAACTATGGTTTTGAAAATAAAAATTGTATTTCCAAAACGTGTAGGGAAAAAAGTATTTTGACAAAATTAAAAAGGCTTGTAAAAACTGATTATAAAAATAATAACTAATATTTGAAGAAGAAGATTAGTGCTTTCAGATAGTTTCACTAAAATTTGTTGAAAAATAATTATTTCTAGATCTTCCAAGGCCTCAAAAATAGCTAAAAAATGATTTTTGGTCATTTTATAACGGGAATTTCTTAAAAACCCGAGCCAATAGCCACAAACGGATTTGAATTCGGCATCCAAAAACATACTAAAAACTATCCTCCCTGCCTGTACTGAAAAGTAAAGCGGTCCTTAAAAGCCTTTTTTAATTTTGTCAAAATACTTTTTTCCCTATACGTTTTTGAAATACAATTTTTATTTTCGAAACTATAATTATGAATCTATCTTTTTTTTAAGCTCATCTTGATACCATTGTAATGTTTTTTTTCAGATTTATTCTACGAAAGATATAAAGAAAAATGTGAAATATTTTGTTTGTCAAAATACTTTTTCCAACTATTGTATGTTCAAGCATTTCTGAAAATACCCTGTAGAGTTATTTGACAAATAGCAATATATTTTTCTCTCCTTTATTCATAAACTGCGAAATTCTCATTTTATGGAAACTTTTATGTGGAATTTTAATATTTTAGGTTGATTTAGTATAAACGGTGAAATTTTCTGAAAATAAAATTAAATATAGAAGCCAAAATGACAGCTCTCGCCGTGAAAATAAGAAAAAAATCTTTTGGGCCTGATTTCAAAATCGAAAAAAAAAATCGCACACGTATCGAACCGGTTTTTCTGATTGATATTCGAAACGGTCCTTTTAATTTTAAGCTATGAACACAAGGGGAAACCAATAAGTTTAAAATCTAAAAGGCTTTTATTGTCGAATGAATTTATATGTGTTTTGAGTATTCCATATTTTTTCATAATCGGAACACACTTTTGGCTGAAAAATAACTAATCAAGCGACTAGCAACAAAAGCACACAAGAGCACAAATAGACCAATGAACCGAAGAACAAAGTGTGCGGAATAAAACGGAAAAATTGGTATTGAGGCATAAGTACATTTCAAATATTATTTCAAAGCAAACAAATATTGAACAATGAAAAATTTGAAAATCTTAAAATACTTTAGAAAATTTTTGGTGAGCTTAAATTATTTTTGGGTGAGCTGAGCTCACCCTAGCGTAGGCCTAGCTACGGCCCTGGGTCGGTAACAGTCACCGTAGTAGATATCGCAGTCTTTCAGTTTTCTCTTGCCCGGCCCATCCCATCGCACTTCTTGGATGGTGGTGATGTCTGCTTTGTAGCAGTCTAGGGCCTCCGCCAAATGTTCGGCTGCACGTGGTCTATAGAGAGACAGAACATTCCACGTGCAGATCCGAAGTTCGTTGTCCTTATTTCGTTTGCTTGGTTCGTCAACAGTAAATCCGTCCGTATCCGAGGCTTGTTGGTGCTTCGCAACTAAGATAGCTTTACGTGGCCGGGAAGTCACCCCGACGGCACGACCCCCAACCTGGAGGACCAGACCCTTAAAATATAACTCCAAGGGCGGGGAGCCGGATTAACCGCTCCTTATAGGCCTGAGCTTCGAATATGTCGTAGTAGCCCGTATAAGGTGTTCACTAAGTAGTTCAGCCTAACTGGAACTGTAGACGCCACCGTTGATTCCATCTTGAGAATTCTTCCGCTGCCGCCTGGATGAAGGAGAAGTGCCTTAGTGGGAACACTCCTCCCCCCTCTCTCGTTTGCTGCCCCCTAAAACCGTCCACAGGGATTGGAACCCCATCTTCAGTTAAAGGTACTAGGCACCCGATGTTCACCACTTGGAGGTGAGAGTAGGAGTTGGTAGACAGAGGTTCGCTTCGAAAAAAAAGCTTGTGGACGCTTGTGTCCTCTTGAATGCACCGTGTCTACCCTTTGAACATCAAAGGGGGGGCAAACCGGGGCCTGTGGCCCGGGCGGCAGCTTAGAGAGGCGCCAAATCCATGTGACTGAAAAATTGAGAATTGCGACGCTTAATAAAATTAAATGAATTAAGATGCGGCAATGGAATATCGAATTTTACTTCTCCGTCAACCTTGAGCAGTTTTTCTTTTATTATTTCTCCACCTCACACCACGCTGCCGTACCGCCCGAGCCGCTGCCGTACAAATCGTAGTATTGCTTGAACAATTATTTGCTGGATGCTGGGAACTTTATTGCACTGTATTTAAGATCTTTTTTAGTTCACAAAACACCTAAATACAAACAAAATGTAGGAAATCAGGTGATCTACAAAAAACTGTTTGGTAAAAATCAGATGAACAAAAAGTGAGATAAACGCTAAAAACCATTTTTACAGTTTTCGACAAAAATTTTTCATGATGTGGATAATTTTGGGAAACAAAAATTGAAAAGATATTTCAACCTACAAAATCGAATAAAAAAATTTACTTTCCGAGAAAATTGGATTTAACTTTTTCAGCACCCTTTTTCAAAATGACGGAACCTGCCAATCTAAAATTACTTGTGTTTTGACGTTGTTTAGCTAGCTCTCGTACCATTAAGGTTTGAAATTGTGTGTGTCAATTTCATTGAAATCGTTCAAGGAACAACGAAGTTATAATATGTTCGCATTTTTTTGAAGAATTCTGTTGTGAAATATTTTTTTCTGTTACAATTCTGTATCAGCTACCACCTGAGTAAATTTAATTACAATCTCTCAAGAATAAATGGAGTTGCAAAATATTGACATATTTTAGAAACATCCTATTTTGAAGATATTTTTTTCTGCTAAAACTCTGTCTCAGCTATCACCTCTGTCAATTTCATTGAAATCGCTCAAGGAACAACGCGAAGGACTTAAAAACTTTTTTTCGGAACTTTGTGATTCGATACTTTATCTTGCATAACTTTGGCTTTTCGAAATTGTGCCCTGTGGTAAAACAACATTTTTCTTTCTTATTACAACAGTTTGTGAATGGATATTATAGTTCTCCCATGATAAATTCGTAAACGAACTATATTTTACAGATCCTTGCAGATTTGATTCAAATGAAAACGAATTTTATCAGGATCCAAAAAATAAGATTCGTGATCGAATCAAAAATAAAATTCTTTTGAATTGTTCACGAGAGAACTAATCCTATTTTATCGCTCTACGAACCTTGGTTGTGCATTGTCTTTGTTTAGGCATTGTAAATTTTCTTATCTATAATAATAAGTTGCTGAATAGGTATGGGCTGCACATCCATTAAAAATTTTTATCCTCCCAGTGACAAAAAATCCAACCAAGCGGATATGCGTTTTTTTTTTCATTTTTATCAAAAACGGCAGGGGCGCCAAAATCAAGTTTTGCCCCGGTTCGGAAAAATCGTAGATCCGGGGCTGTTTTTTATACCAACCACTCTTGTTCATGCACGCTCTTAGTCCAGGCCCCATACAATTTTGCCACATCTCCTTTATCAGAAATTGGTAAACATAAAACCATCGGTTTTGAGTGTTTGATAAAGACTTAATAGGGACAGTGAGAAATAAAAGCCAATTAATAACCATATTTCACAGTTTTTTAATAAACACAGAATATTTTTTTTTTTAATAATCTGACTTATATTAAAGGTATAGGTCTGTATCTCGCAGGGAAAGTGTAACTGCCCATAATAACTGTTGCACCGCAAAAATATTCTTTCGCTGCATAAAATGCGTCTTAAGTGTTGCAACACTTTCTGATCTATATGATTGGAAAGGTTTCAATGAGTGCTATTTTTTGTTGTATAAGCATAAAGCGTGGTACACATTATCAAACCTGAGTGTCACGCGTGTTGGATATCAAACCTGCGTGAAAAGTTTCGCGTACACACTTATCAGTTATGTTGGGCGTCAGGCAAAGAAATTCAATTACTCTCAGAAAATTGTTTCTTTTTATTTTGAAGCTATTTCCGCCACGAATCGTATTGATTCCTTTTTTACATGACACACACGAGCTTTTTCTTATTTTGTTTGCACTTTTTCCACTGATTCGCTATAAAAATTCCTGTTTTGTTCCGTGAATGACGGCTCATGAATGAAATTGTGTACACATCACCGAGCAACCACCCAACAAACCGAGGGTTGTCACGCAGTATCAAAAAATTTTGTGAGCAGGCAGTTCTGAGTGTCAAACCATCATTCAGCGTGTACACATTGTCAGTTCGGTTTGATATCCAGCATGGCTGACACTCAGGTTTGATAATGTGTACCACGCTTAAGTATATATCTCGTGCAGGGAAAGTTTTAAAGCCCAATAACTATTATAGGTGTTATAGCGCAGTGCAAAAGTTATTTGACTATAACACTTTCCTTGCACGAGATACAGACTTATGCCCATACAAAAAATAAAAATAATAGCACTCATTGAGACCTTTCCAGTGATATAGTTAAGACAGTGTTACAAAATATGGGACGAAACGCCCATTCTCCTTTAAATTTCAGGTCAAAATATTCATTGAAAAATGGAAACAATTGTAAGTGAAGTTGAATATGATTTAATTCGCACAGCAATCATCGTAACTGATAGGGTATCAAATGATTGCTGTCCGTTCCCTGGATCATAGCTTTTGCGTTATTCATTACTTCAAAATATTGTAGAAAAAAAATTAACATTTGCACAAAACTTGTAAAATATTTTTCGAAAATCGGGGTCAATTGTTCATTACAATCAACATTAAGAAGTTATGTTCGAACATCATTTAATATCTACTATGTGTCATACCATACGCTACTTTCTTTAGAAGAAAAAAAAAAACAATTTCAAATATATTAAGAGAAAAAGACGAGCTTCAAGAAATTAGCAATATTCACTTAAGCTACATCAGTGGCTTAATTACAATCTTGGGCATTTTGAAAAGTGAGAGCACTTAAATCTCGTTCACATTCATCGGCTGTGAAAAGTTTGTACAACTGGAACTTCAGATTCAGACATAATCATATAAGTTTCAGAACCAAATTGAACACTTTTTCAGATACAATAGCCCTACAAAATTTGACAATAGTACACAAAATAGCATAATTCCTTTTCCCCCCACAAATAACTTGATACAGTACAATTAAGATCCGAACATCAAAGATCAATGCAAAAAATATCGTCGGTCCAAAGGTAAAACTCACCAAGTACAAAATTTATGAAAATGAGTTTTTAACTAAAATAGTTACAATTTGTCACGTTTTATAGTAAGAACAAATTAGCAAGCCTAAATATCCACTTTTACAGGACTTACAGAAAATGAAAAGTCATTAAGTGCACCCATTTTATTTCTCTTCAGAGGGAAGATTTCCAGATTTTTCAAGCCCCACTCAAAAAGGATGCACAAAAATTTGTGAATTTAAATTATTCTTTTAATTTACAAATTAACAATTTTAATTGAACATTTTATATTAAACTTCTTTCGTCTTGGAAGCCAGGTTATCGGTAAAATAATGAGCTAAAATTTTACAGAATTTTGTATTTATTTGGAAAAAATAAGGGGGTGTCACTTAAAATAAAACAATGACCTTTTTTAAGGATCACCCATAGTTACGGTGACCATTTTTTTAGGGGCAAAAAAGAGGACAACTTTTTAAAAACGTTTTTAAATTTAAGAACGAATTATAATTTTTTTAAGTTTAAACTTCAAAACCAGAACTCATAATTTATCAAATAAAACTTGTTTACTTGCAATATAATTTAATAAGTTTGATTCAAAGGAACTTTCATATTCATAAACGCAAAGAAACGCCAATTATCTTTAGTCGGGTGAATTAAATGTCTATTCTTATCATTTCAACGAAATTCAAGATAATAAACTAACTCACCACAGTAGGTATGTAAATTAACGTGTAATTAAGTAAACAAAAAGTTCTGTAAGTTTTGCCTAAAAAAAACTTATAGAGATAAAAGGAAACAGACCGTGGTGACAAAAACGATATCTACAACCCCAAATATGAGCACTTTAATACATACTCTTTGGTAACATCATAGTTCTTGTTGTTTGTACTAGATTCTAGATTTTCGTTAAGATATTTATATCTTTATATCTTTATTGTTTATATCTTTATTGTTATAAAATTTATATTAGTAGACTACCTAACTTTTGATTTTTATTTTAGTTGAATCGTGAATTAGAAGATATCCGAGCACGTTTTATAAATAGGGCTGAAACAGTCTTAAATTGCTGTACTTTTGTTTGCAATATTTTGTTCTTAAGAAAATTTAAAAATCTGCACAGCCAAAGTTGTAATTTGTTTCACTTTGCTATTGACATTGCCTCTAGTTTTTCAACTTTAAATTGCGATTTCTCAGGTGTCTAAATATGTTTTGAATTTGAAAACACTCTTTCGGTCAGGGCATTTCAAGCTAGAAATAATAGCGACAACTCTACTGGCTAGAATAGTTTTTCACATGTTCTTTATAAAATTTTCTTATCTGGTTACCAGTGTCCAATTTTTAGTTTGTTCTTCACTGACGTATCGTTTGACTAAACTAACCTAGCCAAATAATTCGTCACTATTGATTTCTAGATCTTTTCCAAATTCTAGTACATGGAAAAAGCGTTTAGATTCAGATTAGTTAAGTTATTAAGAAAGTAGATACTTGATATGGTTTCAATCTTAGAAAAATGGTTTGAAAGATAAATAGAGGACATCTGGAGGACAATTAAGAAAAAAGAGGACAATTTTCTGTCCTCTTTAATAAAATAAAATATAGAGGACAGGACTCCGAAAAAGAGGACTGTCCTCTAAAAAAGAGAACGGATGGTCACCGTACCCATAGTACCTACACAGTTTTAAAAATTAAATTAAAACTCGCAAAATGTTTCCAAAATGTCATCCATACTAGAAGATGATTCTTCTGTTATTTTCGAATACAAAATTGCATAAATACTTTTATTAAACAATTAATACATACATATGTACATATTTTTAGTCACGTTCTTACAGAATTTTACAGTCAACTGAATTCTAGTTCGAACTCGAAACATTGCTTCAAGAGTCCCAATCATAGATTTTCAAATATATATTGATAATCGCTGGTTCCAAATAATCAATTTGTGCATAGAGTTGAGAGTGTGGTTAAAAGCAAATGTTGAAAAGAAGTAGGCTCATTCACAGCAAATTTTTCAAAAGTTTAAAATTCTCATCTAGATAAATGGAAAATACCTCGGGAGCACACCTCACTTCCGTAACCAAAGTTGAACGAAACTTGACAAAACGTTCCACTCCGGAGTTATAGCCGCGTCATATGTTTTCCATATATTCGCTACACCGGGTATACCCCTTGTTTACAATCATGTCTATTTGGTTGTGACTTAAGCAAATTAAGTTTTCATAGAGCATTTGGTTTGCTATAAATACAAAATGCAGGTCCGAGGTCTCTTGTTCTAAGAAGTATTGTTTGCAATGATATTTAAGTAATGTTCCTCTTAATCAAAGAAGAAGAAGTAAAGGAACTGGCATATCGTGGAAACAGTGAAGCATTTTTCAAAATAGTGTGAGTTACACAAACACAAATGCACTGCCCCAGAGTCGCAGTGCAGTTACACGGCTGAAGGCTGGGGCGCCCAAAGGAAGTCAGATTTAAAAAAAAAAAAAGAAAAAAACAAATGAGATGCTTCCGTCATTTGCCGAGCTGTAGAAAAGTGTACAGAGATTTTAAATCATAAAAATAGTGAAAAAGCCTATTGAACTGAATAAAAAAGTGAAATGGAAGTTAAGTGAATACTTTGAAAAAATTTATTGATAAGAAATATATAAAAAACATGTGGTGCTGCATTAAATCATATAAAAACGCCTATAATACGGTGCACAAATTTTTCTTTTCACAGGTAAGTTTTCTCTCATATTCTACTTAATAAAGTGATGTTTTTTATGGTGGCGTATTTTTAAACCGAAATAAACACTTCTTGACGAAGATACAAATCCAACAAGATAAATAGGGGTCTGCTGTTACCCCTTTAAAAATATTTTATTGAAAGCGTTAAAAAATAACTCTGCACTACGGGCGCTAAACGGATTTGAGCGCCTTGCCACCACCAACAAAAACTAGATCGACTCTGTGCGAGAATTTCTCATTTGACAGATGAGTCTCAATGAAATCACTGGATTAAAGTATATTTTTGTTTTCAACAAATTTGTTATTTTTATAGCTAATTGCGATGAAATCTTATGTCGAACTCCTTACAACCAAATAATCGATTTTTTTCTAAACAAAATCGATTTTTTTCTAAACAAAATCGATTTTATTCTGTCAAAACAAATCTTGCATTTTCAGCAAGATTTCAAATCGATTTCACACACACTAACAAGATTTGACATTTCTCTGGAGTTGAAAGTATTTTGCGGCGGGTTTAACAAATGTTCTAAAGTGTTCGTCGGTCATTTAAATAGATTAAAAGCAAATAAATCATTAAAACTGATTTTAATTCATCAAAAAATAGTGAATGGTCTGTTAGAAGTTATAAAAATATCAACTAACTTCGATTCAAAGTGCCCAAAGTCAATTAAAGATATAAATCGCGCGCTCGCCGATGTGTTTCTCGAATGATGTGTTTCTTGGATGAATTTGGGTTGTTTTTTTTACTTTAATGGCCACATAACTATTTTCTGTTTATTTTTCCAACTTTTCTTGGAAATGTATATGTTTTTAATCTAACAAAATGACGCGAAAAACTGAATGCACTTTGGAATATTTGTAACAAATTTGTATGCGCATAGTTTGTTTACTTTTTTGCCTCAAAGCTACTGTCAAATGACACACACAATCCCACACGAAAAATTTGATTTTTTGTGTGTTCCTTTCAACCAACAAAAAAAATCGATTTGAAATGGTTGTAAGGAATTCGACATTAATTTTAAAGTATTCTTAGATAATTTATTTACCTAAATAACATCACTTCACGTTACTTTATATGAAAATATCAGACAAAATTAACTTGTAAAAAAAAATGTTTGTATACTCCTATTTTTACATTTACATTAGTTTTTATTGAACGGAAATTAATATTTACAATTGGTTCTTAATTCTATTCTTATATTATTATTACATTGACATTTTAATTTGTTTTGGCACATAAGGGGCCTAATTTTATACATTGTTTTATTTTTATAAAAATTATTTAAAAGATTGTGATTGATGATTATACTTTTTAATACTATGAGGATGATTCATCTCGGGTTGTTCAAATCCGGTTGTCTTTTGGAAGGATGTGGGGTTTCTGTGGCTTCTAGCCACGGTGATAATTTGACGCTGTATCTTCGTAAAATTGAATTGCCTCGTCGTCGTTGATAGGAACGATTCCGTTGTCCAGTAGTGCTGTCACATCAAGGTATCGTGGCTCGGGGTGTCTCTCTTCACTTGTGATGGTTCTCACCAGAGGGTTTGGATGATTGCTTAGGTTGTTCGTCAGTCTTTTGGCAGCACTGATCATGTATTTGTCAAGGGGTGCTATTCCGGATGCCTCGTAGAGTCGCTTGTTGCTGAAATGTTTTCGCCGCCGTTGGTCGAAGTGGAGTCCCGTGCAGATCCGAAGGATCTTCCTCTCGAACACTCCCAGTTTCTTCATGCTGGTTTTGGAAATAGTAAACCAGACAGGAAAGCAGTATGTGATGATTGGTCTGAGAAGTTGTTTATAGAGAAGCAATTTCGTCCTTTGGCTGAGTCCATTCCTTTTCCGCAATAGGGGGTGGATACGGTGGAAAGCGTAGTTTGCTTTCTTCAGAACAGCTGTTACATGCGGATTAAAGCGTAACCTCTCCTCAAAGTTTACACCCAGATATTTCACCGATGGTTTGGTTGTCAGTTGCGATCCGTCAGGCAGATTGATGATGATGCTGCGGCAGCTTTTAGCTGACGGTGTATTTCGCTGTCCCGCTGGTCTTCTGAAACAAGCCAACTCAGATTTGACTGAATTGACTTTGATGCCCCATGTTGTGTAGAACTCCCACAGCCTTCTCACGTGCTCTTCTACTCTTTGGGCTGCAATTATTGGTGAAAAAGATTTCGCGTATGTTAGTGAATCGTCCGCATAGAGCAAATTCATAGCATTGTTGGGTTGAGGTTGGTCCGATGTGAAGATGTTGTAGAGGTACGGTCCCAGCTTTGATCCTTGAGCAACTCCTGCCCTGATGTTTTTGGTTGTTGACTGGCTGTTTTCAATCTGGACGAAAAACGATCTGGAATTGAGAAAACTGAAAATTATTTTTATTAGTGTACCTGGAAAATTAAAAGAGGTTAGCTTATGAATTAGCCCCTGTATCCAGATGCTGTCAAATGCTTTCTCTATATCCAAGAAGCATCCAACAACAACCTGACAGTTATTGAGGGTGCTAACAACGTCGTTATGAAATCGCAAGAGCGGATGTAAGGTAGAGTGCCTCTCCCGAAATCCAAACTGCATGTCCGGAACGACGCTATTAGCGGTGCAGAACGCTTTCAATCTCCGAAGAATAAGTCCTTCAAGGATTTTGCTGGTGTTGTTAAGAAGAGATATGGGACGATATCCAGAAACGGTTCGTCTGTCGGCTTTCTTCGGTATCGGTACTATTTTTGCTGTCTTCCATCGCTTCGGAAAGTAACAATTGTTGACGCAGTTGTTGAATAGGATCGTGAGAAACAGCACCATAACTTGGGGAAATTTCTTTATGATGTAGCTGGAAATCATATCTGGTCCGGATGATTTCTTAGGTCGTCCACTTTTGATTAGCTCAGCTACTTCTTCAGGGTTGGTGAAGCCTCCAGTCAGCTCAGGATCACTAGCAGGATTTTCATTGTTAAAAAAGATAATTCCAGCGTCTGTCTGCTGCAACTGCTCAATTGTTGACTCAACTTCCTCTGAGAGTGAAGGATCGCTGGATGGGTTTGGCACGAAATTTCCTTCAAAATATTCGGCAAATGCTTCCGCTTTATCCTGAGTCGTCGTGACTTCCCCATGCCTGGTGCTGATTTTTTCTGGTATTTGCTGTCTTTTGCCGATGATCTTGTTTATTTCCTTGAATGCATCGGGTCCAGGTTTGATGGATTGTAGCCTATTTTGGAACTGGTTGTTTTTAAAATGTTGAAGAGCGTTCCTCAACATAATTTGCGTACATTGAAGTTCACTCTTCACCATTTGGTAGTTTCCGTTGGCCGTGTTCCAATCCCTTTGTTGAATCCTTTGTAGGCGCTTCCGCAATCGCTGTCGATGATCATATAGTCGAACAATTCCTTCTGGAAGATGCTGGTATCTGTCCCTTGAGGTCTTCCATCTCTTCTGCTCATCCAGGGCGTTGTTTATGGTGAGCTCCATTGCTTCAATGGCCTCCTCTATTTCGTTGTTGGAAAGGTTTCTGTTGGAATCCGGCATCACTATGGTTTCCTCGATTTTTCTTTGGAATCGGTCGATATCCAGTTGGTTGTAGTTTATGTATTTCTCATTTTAGGCATCTATTGTTAGAATAGGCTGGCCCAGTTTGATGTGAAGTTCCACTGGCTCGTGGTCCGCATCTCCTGTAAGGGTCCGGCATGAGTAATTCCGCAACTCGGGAATGATGTTGATTAAGTTCGAGGAAACCAGGTAGAAGTCCAACCAGGATGGTGTTCTTGGGAACGTTGGCTTTGGTTGAGAGACCACCAGGAATGAATGATGCTCAAAATTTTCATCCAACCAGTTCACCAGGAAGTTTCCAGCGTCAGATGTAGTTGTGTCGTACCATCGTGGGTGTCGGGCATTGAAGTCTCCTCCGATCAATCCATAGGTGTGCTGGGCGGCTAGGTTGCTGAAAATAAAAAGATCGTGATTAATATCAGTTTGTCTAGCACTGCATTTGTTGTATATGCTGAAAATAATTAATGTTGCTCCAACTTCGACTTCTATGATGACGGCCGTGGCTTCAAACGATCTAAGACAAGGGATCACGACTTGAGAGGCTTTTATGTTCTTCTTTACGAAGAGTGCTGTGCCTCTCTTGCCTGTATCCTTGTCTGTTCGGAAGGTGTTGTATCCTTTGAAATCTATGTTGTTTCGCTTGGTGACGTTGGTTTCACTAATAAGGGCTATGTCCGGTGAGTGCTTCTTCAGAAAGAGGTTGAATGTCGTCCTTTTTAAAACGCTATACAATGAATTAACATTGTATGCGATTATCTTTAACCGGTTTATGCGCATTATGCGCTGCATAAGTCAAAGATAAAGGTGGCCAAAGCCACTGACTTCTTTTCCTTACACAGGGAAGCGTAATTGCTTGGCACTGCGGATCGAGCTTTCTTAATTGCTGATGCCAGATCGGTTCCGAAGTGTTCCTTCATTTCCTCATCCAGGTTAAGCTTAGGGGTTGCTGGTCCGTTAGTCCTAGGTTTTTGTTTCCATGGTGGAAGGACTGCTGTTGGCTGCTGGGGTTTTGGAATTGGCTTCTGATATTGTTGAGGTTGAGGCTTGGCTGCATTTCCCATCCTGGCCATAGCTGCAAAGCTTACTGAGGGGCGAGTCAATGTGCAGACTGATTTCGCCTTGAAGTCTTGTTGAGCCTTCTTTTGGGACTCCGCCTTTTTCTTTTCTTCCTTCTTCGCCAGCAGAACCTTACACCCAAGGTAGTTTGCCGGATGACCAAACTCTTTGCAGTTAGCGCAGTATACTCCTCGGTCCTTTTCCTTCCGCTTACACTCCCCTGGGTTGTGGTCTTCGTTGCACTTAACACAGACATACTTCATGCCGCAGTTGGTTGCCACGTGACCAAATCGTTGGCAGTTCTTACACTGAACAATATCCGTGTTTTTGAGGCGTTCCCAGTGGACCTTCTGATTGAGGATCAGTTGTTTTGTGTATATATCGGCAACATCACACGATTTACTGACTTCCACCACGAAAGAGTTGTAACTTTTGTTCTTGGACTTCCTTGACCTGAAGAGTGTGACGTTGATGGCAGGTACTCCTTCGATCTGAAGTTCATCCTTGACTTCTATAGCTGAATAGGTATGGTGAATTCCTTTAAGAAGAAGAAGAATCTTCCTGTCCTCACGGATGGTGTACGTATGATTCTCAATCTTTTTGGATTTCAGGTATTCCCTTAGTGTGCCGAATCCATCCTTGGTTGCCACGTTGATGATCGTTTTTGTGGTGTTTAAGTTCTTCAAAGTGAAGTCAATTTTCATTGTCTTAGCAAACTTGCTTATCTCCGCGATGTTGCCGGAGAACACAATGATTGGTGGAATGCCTGGCTTGTTGGTTTTTGCTGTTGATCCTGTTTGTATACTCCTTAGTATAGGCGTTTTTAGATGATTTAACGTATAGCCACCACATGCTGTTTTATATTTTTCAAATAAATTATTGATAGTATTCCATATTCTAACTTTTATTTCACTTTTTTATTTAGTTTAAATAAACTTTTTTCACTTGTTTAACAAATTGAAATTTCAAAACACTTCCTTTCAGCTCGGCAAAATGACAGATGAAACTCAATTTTTTTTTTTTCAATTCTTGCTGCTTCACTCACGTACACTGTATATGTGATATACTATATACACCACTTCCTTTACTTCTTCTTCTATGCTCGTAATAACATTATGGGAGAAAACATATAAGTAGCTCCATCAAACGGATGATGAGGATGACTTTAGTGCATCATCGCAGGATGATCCTACATTTAAGCCATCGTCACCTACGTTTTCCATTTCAGACTTCTCAGACTATGGAGACCGAAACATAGCGGTGAATGAAGTGACTCGAAGAAGAAAGAGAAATGCCGACAATTGGATAGTAAATATTATGAAGGCTAAACGAGCCAAATGTATCCCTTATACCAACAGAAAGAAAACTTGTGCACCTAAGACTCCCAAACAAGTTTGATTGTACAAATTGCAGGTTCAAATGTACACTCAATTTTAAAGATGCAGATCGAACTGAGCTCTGCAAATCTTATTGGGGACTATCGTGCTTTAAAAGACAAAAAGATTTCCCTATTAAATACGTTACAGCCATGGAACCCAAACGCCAAAAAATCGGTGCTAGAGGCTTATCGAAATCATACTATTTTTAAAACAACGGTCATGAGCACAGAGTCTGTGCAAAATTTTTCGAAAAAACGTTATGTATTTAAAATGGACCAATTAATACTGCTGTGCGAAGTGTTAGTGCTACTGGCTGCTTTGATGGTAAAGATTATCGTGGAAAAAAGGCCTAAGGTAATAAGACATGCGACGAAGACTTAAGATTCATAAAAAAACATATTGAGAGTTTCCCTATTAAGGAATAACATTACGTAAGAAAGTCGAGCAAAAAACTTTATCTGGCAAAAATTTATCAATACTAAAAATGTATGATCTTTATAAAGAGTTATGTGAAAAAACGGTAAAGTTGCTGCAGAGAGTGTACTTATAGGAAGATTTTGTGTGACCATTATAATTTCTCGTTCTTTAAGCCTAAAAAGCATCAATGCTCTTCGTGCTCCAAACATGAAAGAGCGTACTGTGTGATATTTATGGTTGAAATTTGTTATTTATTTAGCGAAACTATTTATGCACATATAAAAGAAAACTGTCCCTTCGATTGCATTTGAATTCAATCTTTCGATCTGTGCCAAGATCGAGCTAATTCGAAGCCGCAGGGAGTGAGTGAGATGAGTCACTTTTCGTCGAAAAGCGATTCAGTTAGCAAAAGGGAGTGAGTGAGCGAGTGAAATGAAATGTCAGATTACTCGCCAGATATTTCCGCAGTGAATTGGTGTATGTGTTGGTAAATTTCCAGTTTTGGATAGGTATGTGTGCTTTTCTCAAGAATTCCTATTCATGGATAGGGAACGAAATAAAAAACAACAACGTAGATAAAAACAACTACCCTTTTATTGATTCTTTAATATTATTTTATTATCATATGCACATATATATATTAAATAAATTTATATTCTATTCACTTTCGACACTTTTAAACTTTTTATTTCTCAAGTGTGAAACTCACATTAAACTTTAATTATGACAAAAAAAATAATTGAAACAAAATATACTCCAAACTCCATTATTAAAGATTCCAATGTTTACATTGTTGTATTTGTTCAGTAGCGTAGCTACCGCGGTATCAGCCGTATCAATGATACGGGGCCCCCGAGATAAAGGGGCCCCACGATACAGAGGACTCGATGTGTGTAAGAAATTTTTCATTGAAATGAATACGACACACAGTGCCGATAACATTTTAAAATGTACTTATTTTGTTTGCATGTGTCTTTTCGATAGTTTTCCTATGCTAAGTAACGTGCAACAGCTTTGTTTTTTATTGGAACGCGTCTCAGAAAACCAGAAAAATTA
This sequence comes from Dasysyrphus tricinctus, assembly GCA_963921185.1. NCBI lineage: Eukaryota > Metazoa > Arthropoda > Insecta > Diptera > Syrphidae > Dasysyrphus > Dasysyrphus tricinctus. Next base: position 203,749,380 of record OY992530.1, on the reverse strand, counting down.
GACGAAATAGGCAAAACTAGGAAAAAATTCTTACAAAACTGAATTTAGATGTGTCGTTTTAACGTCTTAAGCATTTAATAAAAAGTTCCTACTCTCAATTTGAGCTGGGGCTAGTATTTTAGGAGTAGGCAAATGTTAATTTGCTCTACAAAATCAATAATTTAGAGAAAAACCTCCAAGAAATTCATGACCAGCTTAGTCGAAAAAATTAATTAAAATTTCCTTAGAGCAATAGATTTTGAGAGAAAATTTAAATCTTTTGAAAAAATAAACGGTTCTTAAGATTATTAAAAAACTGTATTTTGTCCCATTTACCGTACAAATGAAAGGCAATTATTGAATCGCCCCGCACCAAAACTTTAAGACTAAAGCTAAGATTGGACGGTCAACGCATTGACTCCTTGAAGTCACCAGAAACATGGCAAAATACTGTCAACGTAGACCGCGTAAACTTATGAAACGTTGACGATCACACGAATGACACCAATCAGTCAATTTTGTCCCAAAATGCGTTGACGTGTTATATGTGTTACTGCGATATTGGTGCTCCTTGGCTTCAACAAATTGACACGTGACAAGTTGACGATTACACTACTTGGCCACATCCAAACATATGAACGTTAACGCAGAGTGGACAAGAAGAAAATTCAATAATTTTTAGCGTTGACGATCACACGACATTGGCTGTACTCGTAGTGTTATCGAACAATTTTGAAGTTTCTGCGTGAAATTTGGATCGCTATATACTTTTGCCATCAAAATATAGTTTGTTTTCCTTTTGTCAAGCCATCAACTATCAAATTCCATCGAAGGATGGCTACAATGTCGATGGAATAAAAAAGCTCTAAGAATCAGAAATGTTTAAGTTTTTTTACTGCTCCGGATTTTTTATTTTTTTATTTATTTTTTATTTTTTTTATTAATTAAAGTGTAAATATAAATTACAAATTAATTTCTTAAATTAACATATAGCTCTAGCCTCATGGACTTACGGCTAATGATAAATCATATATTTAGATTAAGTTTTCTAAGCTAAGATAGGTAAGTAAATTGAAAATAAGTCTAATATTTTGGGATGACGGATTTTGTAGGAGATCTTTGAAGTTTGGACTTCCAATAACTTTAGTGGCGGCTTCCTTAATTTGTTGGCATTCGTAAAGATGTTGATTGGTGAATATTTCATTTGTTGAGCAGAAGTTGCATATATGTAGGTCGGTCGGATCGGCTGATAAGATGATTGTGTGAGAAGAATGTATGTCCTAGGCGAAGTCGAATAAAGCACTTATTCATTTTTGTTGTTGTGTTGGTTGGATATTTCGCTGGGATTGCATCGGGATTTATCTGGGAGTAATGATGTGAGTAGAGTTTCCACTTTTCAATTTTGTCTCTTTCCCAAAATTTGTTGATTTGTTTTGTAACATCTTTTTTGTTAAAAGACATAAATGATATAAGGGGTTGTTTGATGCTCCGGAAAAAAGTGATTCTAAGACAATTGCGTGATATTTGGATCAAAATATACCTTTGCCGTAAAAATATAGTTCATCTTATATCTATCAAGCCATCAGCTATCAAATTCAATAGAAGAATGGCAACGGTGTAAATGGATTAAAAATCCTCTTAAGATCAGAATTTTAAGTTTTACTGCTTCGAAAAAAGTGATTTTAGGGCAATCGGGTGACATTTGGATCAAAATATACTTTTGATGCCACAATATAGCTCGTCCCCCATCTGTCAAGCTATTTTAACTGCCAATATATTAAAAATCCCCAAAAAACATGCAAAATTTTCTAGATTGATATGAAGGTCAACAGCAGGCTACGTTGACATGGCAGAAAATTCGGCTGTGTCAACGTAAAAATACACTCAACTCGTTGGTGAACGTGTCCTAACTTTGTTGACAGAGTGATTATACGGCCAACAAAAATGTTCATCGCATTCACCCTTAAATTTGTTTCAACGAGAGTGTCAACGCTACAAAAGTATTCTGCGTTGACGATCACACGACAAGACAACTTTGGACAAAATTTGACGTCAGAGAGTTTAACTTATGTACAGTTCCTAGATTGTTATACCTTTAAAATAAGTTGATGAAAATTTATTTTGCACGAAACAAAAAAGGTATTGCCATTGTCAATAAAAAAAGGGGCCCCTGAAAATTTTTTGATACGGGGCCCCTGAAGTGCTCGCTACGCCACTGTATTTGTTGTTTCATTTTGTTTTGCGTAACGAGTGTGACAAGGAGGTAGAATTAAATTCTTTTATATTTATTCTTTGTCTCATGTTCGAAACTAAATTCAAACTTACTCATTTCACTTAAATAGCTGAATCACTTTTGCGAGTGAAGTGAGATTAGTTTGCGAGTAAGGCGAGTCATCTCATCTCACTCACTGAAATAGCTGAATCTCGGCACTGGTATCGTCATATACCTGTGCCGAGATTCAACTATTTCAGCGAGTGAGATGAGATGAGATGACTCGCCTCATCAGCTTTTACAGCTTTATGTTTTTTGTTTCGAGATTCGTTTGCAAACAAATTTTTTTGAAGTACGTTATTGCGTTATTGCAAAAAATGAGACGAGACAACTAAATTATTTTTTTTTTATTTTTTTTGAAAGTCCTCATTTCTATGGATAATTTTTTTTGAGTTAATTAAATGTCATGATCAGATACCTTGTTTATTCAGCTTCAATTCAGTTTTTTTGTTGTTGTCGTACGATTTTTTTTGACATGGTTTATCTGACTTTGAATGAAAAAAGATACTTTTAGACTTGATTACCAATATCTCAGCAAATAATGGCGTTATAAAAATTTCAAAGACAGTTTTGGAAATTTGAAAAAGCGTTTTACAAGATTTTTTTATGATTTTGTAGAAATTATTTTTTTTTACCGTTCACCGTTAGTTTAAAAAAAGTACTAAAAACCGACGTTTTGTGGTGTTTTCGTAAATATTTTTTTTTCGTTGCAAATATTGATTGCATGGCTTGCGTTGGTATGCAAATTTATAGACTTTTAAATCATCAATATTCTTGTAAATTTTCAAATTGATTCATCGAACCGTTTTTCCTCACCAAAACTTCAAAGTCTTTCAAACCAGGTAAAGGAACAAATTGTGGTGTTCCTAAACAATGCGAAGTTGTCATCAAAATGACAAGAAAACCGCAATTCCAGTGGATTTTTTTCACAGTTTTGTATTAGTTAGATACTTGTTTGAATTGAAATGAAATAAAAAAAATAAAAAAAATTAATTTAAAAAAATTTTCAAACAAAAAAACTTGATTTTATTAATTTTTTTTTTTTGTTTTGAAAAATGTAATTTTTTTTTCATTTCCATTCAAAAAAGTATCTAACTAATGCAAAACTGTGAAAAAATCCACTGGAATTGCGGTTTTCTTGTCATTTTGATGACAACTTCGCATTGTTTAGGAACACCACAATTTGTTCTTTTACCTGGTTTGTAAGACTTTGAAGTTTTGGTGAGGAAAAACGGTTCGATAAATCAATTTGAAAATTTACAAGAATATTGATGATTTAAAAGTCTATAAATTTGCATACCAACGCAAGCCATACAATCAATATTTGCAACGAAAAAAAAATATTTACGAAAACACCACAAAACGTCGGTTTTTAGTACTTTTTTTAAACTAACGGTGAACGGTAAAAAAAAAATAATTTCCACAAAATCATAAAAAAATCTTGTAAAACGCTTTTTCAAATTTCCAAAACTGTCTTTGAAATTTTTATAACATCATTACTTGCTGAGATATTGGTAATAAAGACTAAAAGTATCTTTTTTCATTCAAAGTCAGATAAACCATGTCAAAAAAAATCGTACGACAACAACAAAAAAACTGAATTGAAGCTGAATAAACAAGGTATCTGATCATGACATTTAATTGACTCAAAAAAAATTATCCTTAGAAATGAGGACCTTCAAAAAAAATAAAAAAAAATAATTTAGTTGTCTCGTCTCATTTTTTGCAATAACGCAATAACGGTACTTCAAAAAAATTTGTTTGCAAACAAATCTCGAAACAAAAAACATAAAGCTGTAAAATGCTTTTTATTTCAACTCAATACGACTACTCGTCACAAAGATACAGCTCTTCAAAAAACGCTAACAAAAATTGAAAAAAAATGTGTTCCTTTAATATTGTTGACTAGTGTATATAAACTCTATAGTATTCTCATGAAGCCAAAAAGCACGTGGCCATCTAGTGTCCAAATGTTATCCTAATTTTTGCTAAGAGATCTCGGTAAGGCGATCACAGCGAACCTATCGACCAAATATCAACCTACAAAATCGTGTTGCATGCGAATACTATAGAGTGTATATACAATGGTATTTCGTTCCAAATGTCATCCAGTTCGCTTCAAATCACTTTTTTCTGGAGCAGTGAAAATAGCTCCGATTTCCAAATCCATCGTCATCGTAGCCATCCTTCAACGTAATTTGACAGTATATAGTTTTACAGATGGTGGACGAACTATATTTTAAGATAAATAGTGTATTTCGTTCAAAATGTCATCCAGTTCGCCTCAAATCACTTTTTTCTGGAGCAGTTAAGAAAACTGCGATTTTTTCTGATTTTTTCCTGATTTTTTTAGAGGTTTTTTAGGCGCCAGTTATAGCTATTATTGAAACTCATTATTGAAAATTTTAATAATTGATTTTGAGACATTTAGGAGGCAAAATCATTTATTATTTTGATGCACGATCAAAGCTCAAGACTTAATTAATATTTGTAGTCAAAAAAAATTTCAAGTAGGCCCAGCGTTCTACAAAAATTGACTTTAAGTTTTTCAATGATCATTGGTAAGATAGTTAGTTCAATCATTGAAATAAGAAAAGTCTTTTTTGATCCTATTTGAACAATTTTTTTGGCTAGAAATATTAATTAAGTCTTTAGCTTTATTTTTCCATCAAAATAATAAATGATTTGGGTTACTAAATGTCTCAAAATCGACATTAAAATTTTCAATGATGAGTTTCAATGATAGCTATAACTGGCACCTTAATCCATCGTCATTGTAGCCATCTTCCAATAGAATTTGACAGTTCATAGCTTGACAGATGGTGGACGAGCTTTATTTAAAGGCAAATAGTGTATTTCGTTACAAATGTCACCCAGTTGCTCTTAAATAATCTTTTTCAAGAGCATTAAAAAAAACTGAGCATTTCTGATTTTTATCGTTTCTTTTTTGTCCATCATTCCACCAACCAACATCGTGTCAACTTGCAACTCGGTTTAAATTTTTATTCAATTTCTATTTCATTTTAGAATAATAACAAACCAAAAGTGAATAGAATATAAATTTATTTAATATTTTAAATTATATTGTTTAAATATAATTATACTTTATTGTATATGAAGACAACATTTTTATCTTTGATAAAAAAAAATCATTGTTGTACTCCCTTGGGAATTGTTGCAATTTAGTTGAGTTGTAGGTACAATGTATGTGTGTTTCATCGCTACAATATTGCAAAATTGAAGATCCCTTAATTGGATTCATCCTCATTTTATATGTTTTTGCTTATTATAAGGTAAAAATCTTCAAAAGTCTATAGAAACTATTAAAACATTTTCCTTTAGTTAATTCTTTTTCGTGAAATAACTTTTCTCTATTGATAAAGTATACTTTTAATGAGATAAAGAAGGGTTTTGCTGCTTTTAAAGTGAGACGAGTGCTTAAGGGTTAAAGTACGGTTTATGTCGTTTAAAATTGAAAAAGAGCCGACTCTCGCTCTAAACCAATTATTTAGAGCAGACTGCCATTTTAAGAGTGAATTAGAGCTGATTTTAAATGTTTAAAATTTTGCGCCAAAGTCATTAAAATTTGAAAAAGAAGCAGATGGAATTATACAATATAGGTTTATAATAATAAGTATAGCTGTGTGCGGGAGAGGTAGGAGAGGTGTTCTCCTGTTATTCTACCCTCGCTAACCAGAGTATGTTTTCTATATCAATTTAAAAGAAAACGGATTTAATAAAACTTGCCGAAGCAGGGCACATACCAGAAGAGCTTGTCCCGTGGTATATGGGCCTTCCGACTAATAACCTCAATTCCAATGTTGGAACCCGTCAAAAGTATCCTCCTTTTTACTATCCTTTTAATACGAATTTACGAATATTGAATTTTATGGTATGCCGTGGTGTTTGCCAAGATTGTATATGAAAGAGCTTTTCTCTTAATTATTTATTGTTTCGTTCTTTTTATTATTATTTCGAAAAGAGCTTTCGGAATCGGATTTTATTTTAAGATCCAAATAATACTACTTGGTAACTTTATATTCTTTGCTATTAGGCTATTGATTATGTCCTAAAAAACAGGGCAATAAGGAAGTAAGATGTTCATGGAATTCTATTGTAACAATCTTCGAAGGGGTCATTGAAGATGAGAAAACCGCGGAGTGCTATTAAATTAGAGGGTGCATTTTGGAGAGGGGGGTACAAAAGCACCCTTTTTGATTTTTTGCATATAACTCGAAAACGAAGCAAAATTTTGAGATAGTTCTTAAAACCCTTTTTGTAGAAAATTAAATTAAAATTTAGTTAGCTAATTTAAAAAAAATCATTGGAAAAAATGTGAAAAATCGCATTTTTTTATTATTTTTTTGTTTACTTATTTGCTTATAACTTTTTTACCAGCAGAGATAGGTATAGGCATTGCTTCAAGAAAGATAACTAAATTTCCTGTAAAATGAATTATTCAAAAAACGGTTAGGATAAAAATGGACCGAGAAATAGTCGTTCAAACTAGGCTGATTTAAGTCTTTAGAGCTAAATAAATGGCATTTTTGACTATTTTGATGGACTTGTTAGATTATACGCTCAAACTGGGTGTATTAGGGAGTCATGACCAGTTAAGTCAAAAATAAAAGTTAAGTAGTAGGTATTAAAGAAATAATTTTTTTATTTCGGAATACCTAACTCGTCTGGCACTATTTTGTTGATATAACGAAAGGCATAAGCTACCAAATACCCCCGGTTTTTATTATTGATTGTTAGTTTTGATAATTATTTAAGAAATTAGAAAATCAAAAGGGACAAAAATCACCGTCTGGCACAATTTTGTCTCTATTTAAGGAGACATTAGCTAACATATATTGAAAATATTTGTAAAACAAGGTTTGGCAGTTATTTGAAATTAAAAAAAAATTAATTTCTTATAATACCTACTTTGAAAATGTTGAGCTCGTCTGACAAGGACTTTCAACCGTAAAACTTGTTTGGAACTATTTGTCCTGTTCATGTTCGAGAAGGTATAAGCTAACATGTGTTCAAAACCCGGCTTTGTAAGAGCAAGTGTGTTGATTTTGGCAATTATTCTTAATTTTGAAAACACATTAGATGGCAACCCTAAAACTGAAAAATTTTAAATTTGATTTTTATTTTTTACTTAACTGGTCATGGCTCGATAATACACACAGTTTGAGCTTTGTATCTAACAAGTCCATCAAAATAACCAAAATGCTATTCATTAAGCTTTAAAAACTTAAAATCAGCCTAGTTTGAACGACTTTTTCTCGGTCGATTTTTATCCAAACCGTTTTTAATAATTCATTTGAAAGGAAATTCAATTATCTTTCTTTTATATGAAGCAATGCCTATACCTATCTCTGCTGGTAAGAAAGTTATAAGCAAATAGGTAAACAAAAATGCGATTTTTCACATTTTTTGCAATGATTTTTTTTTAATTAAGCTAATTAAAAAATGTTTGTTTTGACCTGACGGGTTGAGCTTTAGTATACAAATAGTCCATGTCCTAACTTCACTTTTAAGAAGTGTTGCCAAGGTGCAACACTGTCAAAAGGACAAGAGAAGGGTTGTCACAATTCCGAAATGTTGCTTATAGATCGAAAACCAAGGGTCGGGCGATGACCCGAGAACTCCCGTTGGACTTAGCACCCTTGAAACCATATTATTTTTCTCCCACCCCTCCCCTTGCACGAAGGGGGTGGAAAAAAGTCATTTTGGAAACAAAATTTGAAAAGCCATAAAAGTTAGAAAAAGATTTTTATTAATAAAATTTAAAAATGGTGTCGACGCAGAATTTCATAATCTACTACATTACCTACATCCAGAGTTGATTGAAAACCTATTTTGGTTTTTTTAAAAGGTCACTTTCTAAGTGCTGTCGAGGGGGAATTTTAAAGTTTAACAAACTTAAATATTTATCTTGGAATAATAAAAGGTTATGACACATGTTTTAATGGTATTTTTTAATGCCCAATCTAACTAATACAGAACGAACTCCATACAACTACCTTCAAAAAGTTATAGCCTTCTTCATAAATGATGAACGAATTATTAGTGAAACACGTAAAATATTACCAAATTTCAACAGCATTGACACGAAACTTGGTCCACATATTTCATTTGTCATAAGCAACAAGAATCAAAGGAGTCTACAAAAATACTTGTTGTCAAAGGGTGTTTCTTTCAATGAACTAGAACAATTTGGAATTACTACCATGGAACCCCTCCCAAAACTAGTACGTTGATGAAAGTTGGTGAAAATGTTTGATTAATCATCGGAACTAAGAATCAAAAAAGACCATTCAAATATCCATGGTCTGAGGGTCTTTTTTGAGAGGTAATGTCATACCTATTCTAGTCAAAAAATACAATCATTTACAGACATTAACTCTTTAAAAGTAAGATAACTTTTTTATGTGAGCTTGTATTTACTTTATTTTAATATTATTGGATTCAGCATTAAAAAAAACCTTCATATATGTACCATCCATATTACATTTATGCATCTTGGTTTCAAAAACTTGAAAATGATCGGCCAAAAACTCTGCTCCTCATTCCCCATTGAAAAACACCTTCAGATAGTTTATATATATTTGGTCTCTTTTGTTTCTTAGTCTTGATGAGAAGTCAAACGTTTTAACCAATTTTCATTAACCTTCCAGTTTCGGGAGGGGATTTATGGTAGTAGTTCAAAATTTTTCCATTTCAATGAAAAAAACACCCTTTCACTATAAATATTTTTGTAGACTCTTTTGATTACTGTGTCTTATGACGAATGAAGTATGTGGACCAAGTTTCGTGTTAATTCTGTTGAAATTTGGTAATATTGTACTTGTTTCACTAATAATTCGGTCATCATTTATGAAGAAGGCTATAACTTTTTTGAAGGTAGTTGTATCGAGTTCATTCTGATTTAGTAAGATTAGGCTTTAAAAAATACCCTTAAAACATGTGTCATATGCTTATATTATTCCAAGATAAATATTTAAGTTTGTTAATCTTTCATATCCCCCCTCCCCAGCACTTTGATAGTGGCTTTTTGAAAAAACAAAGTAGGTCTTCAATAAACTTTGGATGCTATGTAGTAGATTGTGAAATTCTGCGTCGACACCATCTTTAAATTTTATTAATAAAATTATTTTTCTAACTTTTCTTGGCTTTTCAAATTTTGTTTCCAAAACTACTTTTTTCCACCCCCTTCGTCCAAGGGGAGGGATGGGAGAAAAACAATAATGTGGTAGTATGGTTTCAAGGGTGCTGAATTTGACGGGAGTTCCCGGGTCATCGTCCGACCCTTGGTTTTCAATCTATTAGCAACATTTCGGAATTGTGGCAACCCTTCTCTTATTCTTCTGACAGTGCTGCCACCTTGGCAACACTTCTTAAAAGTAAAGTTAGGACATGAACTATAAGTGTACTTAAGCTCAACCCGTCAGGTCGAAATGAAAGGTATGCCCTCATATCGTGCTCTAACGCCCCTACTATTAGAGGTACAAGTCATTCAAATCACTTAATATCTTCTAAATTTAAGCTTTTTTCGTAATAATAATGATGTGATCAAAAGGATAAAGGTAAATACAATCCAAATAATAAAAATGAATTTTGTATCTTCAGATTTTGAATTTTGTGAACCAAAATGGTCTTTAAATCAGGTTATCTCCAATTGTATATTTTGTTTGTTAGTGAGTTTTACCTTTGAACCGACGATATAATATGTATGCAATTTTATTTCGATGATGAAATGTCTGATGATCGAAATTTTGAAAAAAAAATTAAATCAAGGGTTGGACATGCTTTTGTCCAATGATAAAACTATTTTCCAAGACTTTATGCAGCCAATCGAAAGTGTGAATTCTACCCATAATAAAATAAGCAAAAAACTATTGGCTTATGAAAATTGTTAATGTAATATATCATGAAGTTTTAAATGTCTTGCAGATGTGGAATTTGCGTAAAATTGAGTTTCTACTACTAAAAGTCAGTTGCAAAATATTAGCTAAACCACCAAGTAGTGCTGAAAATTTACAATTTTCTATTCAGGGGGCGTGGCATCCACCAACTTTCTCAAAATTTAGTATAAATTATATGGATCACTTCCGATTGTTGTAAAACGATGAAAATTGGCAGGACAGTAGAATTTGAATTTGATTCAATGAATAAAAACAAAATTTTAAGACTTCTCATTCAGAGGGCGTGGCATCCACCCACTTTCTCAGAAATTCTTATAACCTATAAGGAGTAATCTCAATAGTTGTACAATAGTAAAAATTGGTAGATCGGTAGGGTTTGAAGTGCATACAAGAATAAAAGTGTCAAATTTAGAATTGTCCGCTCAGTGGGCGTGGCATCCACCCAAGTTCTTAAAATTATTATCAATGATATGGTCACTTGCGGTTGTCCGTTGTCGTAGAGTTGTGAGAATTGGTTGGGAGGAAAGGACTGAGATGATAAGAAGGTTTTATAATACAAATTCTATATACTGAAATAAATCAGCTAAGTAGAAGACTTAGCATTAAAATTGGACTTGTTGAACTTGATTCAAAATAGCTTTTTATGGCCTTTACTAGTAGCGTAGCTACCGCGGTATCAGCCGTATCAATGATACGGGGCCCCCGAGATAAAGGTGCCCCACGATAAAGAGGACTCCATGTGTGTTAGAAATTTTTCATTGAGATGAATACGACACACAATGTCGATTACAATTTTAAAATGTACTTATTTGTTTGCATGTATCTTTTCGATAGTTTTCCTACGTAGGTATCCTAATGTATCTACAGTAGTGGCCATAGAATTAGAAACAAGAATTTTGTAACAATGTTGAATTGCATAACTTTTTCTTAGGAAATTTGTTGAGGTTGGTTAGTGGTTCTTTTAATAGACCATGACATATACTACACTTCTGAATATTTTATAAAAAATAAAAGCGTGACACTAACAGTAGAAAATTAATATTATTTACTTAACCCAAATCGCACCTGGCCATACAATTAGAAACGCAAAGAAAAAATTGGTATTTCAAAAAAAATATTCGATGAAAAATTAATATTTTGTAGGGAATCCCTTATTTTTTGTCACTGCAGCTAATCTTGCCTGCGTACTTTCTACCAAGGCACGGCATCTTGATGGGGGTATAGTCTCCCAGACCTCCTTTATATTTTCAAAAAGTTCCTCCGAATTTTTTGGGTTCTTGGACTTTAGCCTTCTCTCCACGTCCACCCACAAGTTCTCGATAGGATTCAAGTCTGGACTTTGGGCGGGCCAATCCAAAACATTAGTTTTTGTATCAAAAAACCACTGCTTAACAATCCGTGCTGTATGCTTTGGATCGTTATCGTGCTGGAAAACATAACTAATGGGCATGTGTGCAAATGAATAAGGCTCCATGACATTTTGCAAGATGCCTTTATAAATATGTTGGTCCATTCGCACCCCAAACCATTATGTTTCGTCCTCCATGCTTAACGGTCTTTCAAGTATATTTAGGATCCAATTCCTTCTTCTGAGGGCGTCTAACATACACTTTACCATCTGACCCGAACAAGTTAAATTTGGATTCATCACTCCAAAGTATGTTTTTCCAGAGTCCCATGGCTTTATTTGCTTGAAGCTTAGCAAACATCAAACGCCTCTTCAAATTCTTTTTGGAAACATGTGGTTTTTTCCTGGCAATGCATCCACGTGGCCCATGTTCTAGAAGTCGGCGCCTTATGGTTCTAGCTGATAGCTCTTGACCCAATTGGGGCGAAGCAAACCTCTTTTATTTTTGCAGAAGTCAAAAAAGGATCAGCTTTGCTAATTCGGCATATCAATCTGTCCTCTTTTGGCGTGGATCTTCGATCTTTTGGTTTTCTTTTTGGGTTTTCAAAGCTGCCAGTCCTTTTATTGACTTGAATAGCATCAAATACCATCTTTTTAGAGCAACTAAATCTTTTTTCTATGGAATCAATTGACTCGTTTTCGTTTTGATAGCACTTCACTATGACCTTCCGGAGTTCTGGACTAGAAGACTTATTTTTGCCCATTTTCGTCGCTGTATTTTTAATTAATTAATATTAATATTATAAAAATAATCAAAAAAAAACTGAAAACAATCAACTCACATTGATAATAATTTTCTTTATTTTTAAATTTACCAATTCTTTTGTCGTTTCTAATTTCGTGTCCACCAAAAATGTCGACTATAAATGAATTTTCTAAAATAACGGTGTTTTATAAAGTGTTCGCGTTCAAGGAAACTCATATTTAGAACAAACATGTCACCTGTCAAAGACCAACGACACAAGCCACGCACGCTGGTGCTTACAAAAAATATTATGGTTGATTAAGTGCGTTTAGATTTGTTGTTTCTAATTCTATGGCCACCACTGTATATCTACATCCTACCAACTAAGGCTAGGACCGCACTTGCGATTTTCAGTCGGTGCGATTAAAAAATCAGTGTCGCAACAAATAATTGTCATGCACTCACTTGCGACTATCTATCGCGAGATTTTTTAGTCGCAAGAAATAGGACATAAAGCTTTTAATGTGAATGCACGCACATGCGTTGTTACGTAGGCCGTCGCTTCACACCTTGATACACAAAAAAAAAAAAAAATCCAACAACAATTTGCACATTTTGTTCCCATGGTCATGATTGTGCCATAATCTCACTCACGCTTCAATTATTCACTCATTCTCAAACCCAATAATAAACTATCAACTTTTGTTTACCTCACATGTACATGAAACCCTTACATCAAACCAAATTTAGTGCCTTCAACCAAATCAACCTAAAAAGATTCACCACCACGATTAGTAGGTACATACATATTTCATTCTGAAATAAAACCCAAAATCAAAACATGGAACTAAGGTACATATTTGTTACGATTACAAACTACGAATCGCCAATAGCTTGTCCGAGTTTCATATAGGCATGTGTGCACCTACACTGAGGTATGTACCTATCTATTTAATTCTAAACTGTCAGCGAGAATCGGAGTTCTGATCTCTGAATCGTCTCCAAGAAAGATGATATGAAAAAAATAATAAATACCTAAATAAAGAAACGAAAGATGTTTTGTGAAAATAGATTTTAAGTCTAATTCTGATGTAGGTATTTAGTAGCTGAGTAGAGTAAAATAGGAGGCAAAATTGATTGCGTTTTGTAAAAGAAAAAAAAAAAAGGTAAATAAACAAACTCACAGTCCAAGGTCATGCTGAGCGATATATTCTAGTCGTACATACATTGCCAATAGGCATTTCGCATAGATTAGAAAAGTATTTAGGTATCCATTGGCATGATGAAAAATCTCCTGGCCCAGCTACAGCTGAATGGGTCCATGGGTATGATCGTTTACCTATGTAAATCATCCCTTCACGGGAACATCACTGTCTTTACAGGGAATTGGTCGATATTACCTGAAAAGAAAATGGAGCAGATAATAGATGTTGGTTATGTTAATGATTGCTGCCGCGTGAGAGTGGTTCTAGTTTAGTATAGATATTTGAGATTTAAATGGAAATATCCAGAATCATTCTCCAGCGACAAGTATAACTTATCCCTGTAGATGTAATAAGTTGATATTTTGTTGTAAGTGGCATTCATTGTAAAGGGACAGGTACCTGAAAAGAAAAGAGGGTTTATCAAACCGAGGTGGCAAGACAAACAAAATATAAACAACTACTCACAAGCAAGTAATTTTGGTGGTTGTGATTTCCGCAGATCTTTCAAAACTCGTTTGTTGTGTCCTCTTTTATTGGATAGTTCTGTAGATGTTGGGACTAGCCTGCGTTTTATAGCTATCTTTTAATGTTTTGTTGTTTTGTATTGAAAATGAAAATACTTTCAGACACATTTGTTTTCGCGACACGAATGAGGATTTTTTTTATTTTGCACTGAAATGTCATATGTCATTAGACTCAACGACAACAACAACTTGACGAGTGGGAAAAAACAGAGGTAGCGCGATCAGTTTGGTGGCAGGTAGAAGTAGTAATAGTGGCGGAAGTAAGTTCGATTATTATGAAATATGAATCAGTTAAGATTCAAAAGGTGATATATTTTGTGCAATATTTATAAATTATTAGGTTTAATGAGGGTAAAAAGACTGATTAGGCTAGTTTTGATGAAGGGTTATTTACTTCAGGAAAGCTTTTAGTATTATCAATATTTTTAAATTAATAAAATTACTAAGTAGCTAGCACACTCACACATACAGTATACCTACCAGAACACACATTTGACAATATACGAACAGCGATTTGATCGAATTAGTGTTAGAAATTTCCACTGCATAGGTATAACGAAAATGAAATTGGAGGAGGAGAAGACAATAGGGGTAATCGGCCAATGACCCACTATGATGTAATCGCGATTCTTGTGCCATTTCTAAAGTGAAAGTGCGTAAGCAATCATCTAACGATTATACTTCAACAGTACGGTTCAACATTAGTGAGCCAAGAACAAAGGATTTTTTTTTTCTTTGTTAGATTTTTTTTTCTCGACAAAAATCGAGAGGAGGAAAATTATAAACCATATTTAAAACAAAATAAAAAGTGAATCTAAGGTAGGAAAGACTCCCCCATAAATAAGAACGAAATTTAAATAAAGTGAAAATTTAAATACAGAATTTCGCTGATAGTTTAAATGTTGAGTGGTCTGCAGGAGAATCCGATATCCCTGGATTGTGCAAAAGTTATAGCGAAATCTTAAAAAGCAGAGGTAAATAGAATTGCTATAGTGATAAAAACATATTTAGTTTAAAACTAAAAATTATCAATATCATAGGTTGAGGATTGAAAAAAGGGTTTCTCTTGACTTGGCGGTGCGCAGTCTGATAAGCGCTTATATATATGTATTCACCTACACGATATATATGCATAGTGTAATCATACATATTGAGCGATATATGCATATATATATATCTGAATTAAATTTAATAAAAGCTATAGCGAAACCTTGGAAGGCAGAGGTAAATGGGATTGTTATAGTGTTAAAAGCATATTTAGTTTAAAACTAAAAATTACTAATATCGTAGGTTGAATATTGAAAAAAAAGAGGGTTTCTCTTTACTTGGCGGTGCGTGAAATATACATATATATAAAACTGCAACTGAAAAAAAAAAGAGACAAATTGGGACAAACCTTGACCTCTGCATGTAATTGGGATGCAGCTTTCAAAGCATTTTGGATTAATATAGTAGAGTGCTCCAGTAGACATCATCAAATAAGAATTAAGGATAGCGGTGGCAGTATCATGAATTTTCTTGCCTGTTTCTTATTCTTGAACAAAATCGACTCAAGGAAAGTGAACAGGGTGCCCTTTGGAACCGTATCTACCGAAAGATTTTTTTTTCTTTTAATCTCATAATTTAATTTGCTTTTCGTAATTTTGAATTTTTTTTTGGTATCTTAAAGTACATAATCCAATAACTTAATTTTTTTATATAGTTTTGATATATTTTTTTTTTTCTTTTGAATTTTTATTTTTTTTAAGTAATTCTAAATTTAATACAAAAAGTGTGAAAGAGGAAGTTAGACAAGAAAAGTTAAATAAGATTATACTTATTCTTTAAATTTATTAAAAATCTGCGCGAGTGAGAATTGAACTATATATATACATATATGCAAATAATCAATAGTGCGCGATACAGAGGGACTGTGATTGAAAGTCCCTATACTTACCGTCATCCAGGAACGAACTGCCGGCAGGACTTCGTGGGACGATGAAACGAATGTAAGTTGAACCTTTTTTCTATATGAAATCAAATATACATATATTTACATATATATAAAATTGACCAACGCAGAAAGGCAGATTGATCATTTAAATAAAAGACCTTGGTTTTCTGGTCAGTTGAATTGAACATTTTTTTTTAACTTTTATTAGTATTTCCTCTTATTGAAATAAACATCCATATTCTTTAAATATTTTTTTTTTGGCTATAAATATATATATGTATAAATACATACTTTGTGCTATTTAAAGGCCTATGGCCAAAAGAATTAAACTATATTGTCTTTTATACATATATTAAACTGAGTAATTTAATTAAAACGATGAGTTGCTAATTAATCAATGCGACGGTGTGTGGAGGCCAAGCCAGGCCGGCATCCTATGAGAGTATGACTGGTTACGATGACTTGAGAAAACACTACGAAGATTTAGACTGGGAATGAGACAGTACATGAAGTGACATAAGAGAACGATACGAATAGTGAAGACTAGGATATGACGAGGGGTACTTAGACGAAACAAAGACTGATTGTGATCGGGAGGTTTTGTTGGGGGCTATCTCTTAGAATTCAGCCAAGGAGATGGCCAAAGGAAGTATCCGAGATACAAAGGGTGGGAAGGCAAACCATTGACTCCAACATCTGTCAATGCTTTTGCCGGCGGCATGACGAGCCTCTGTATGGGAGAGACAGTGGTGTGGGGGTCGAGATTTGTTGGAAAGAAAATTTTTATTTGATTTAGGAATAGATTAAGTTTAAAGTTATAATGATACAAAAGTTCATTATTCATTATATCCCTATCGGATATAAACTTAGTTATTAAGGGGTTAGTTATTAGTTTTAGGTTTTAATATACTAAATTCTCTTTCCATAGATCCTGGCTTCTAATACCACCCTTTCTCTCATACAGGGGCATAGGTCTCTAGATTTGTGAGCATCCTTTATTTAGTAATCGTGATCCCGATAGTTTCCCATTCCTTTCCTTTCCTATCCACTATCCATTAACAAGGCATGATTATTTTTGATTGCTGAGAGAGAAGTGCGTGGAGAGGGGCAATACCCACCCCCATCCTTCGAGCTAAGCCGAGCGGAAGACAAGCATGCCGCCGCCCCTACTCCCGCACCGAAGTTACACCCTTGTGGTCCTCAGACTCGCAACAATGGCGCCCAACGTATTCGAACGGCTTCGAGATATATTGTGACTTCAGGGAGAGGATTTTGTACTATCAAGATCATCCCCTTGGACTTATAATGATCTCACATCAGTTTTTTTCTTAAATTTTCAATTCCTACACCTAGTAGCACAAATCTAGATACCGCTTATGCTCTTTGTAGACGATAGACGGAAGATAGCTGTCCAATCCTTCAGGTCCAGAACCATGGGATTTCGTGAGGTAGTTGGAAGTCTATCGTAATTCAAGGAGCGGAATAGGGGGAAGGGATGAACACTTAGTGCTTTCCGTTTAGTCAGGCATAGCCAGACAAATAGTGAGGCCTAAGTGGAAAACCTAGAAACCCTATTCGTGTGGAAGTTTATCTCGTGTTCCTTGCCAACCTAATATCAGGTTACATACTTGATTTTACGAAGTGGTAGGAAAACAGGAGATGAACGGAAGCACTCGTCAGGTCGCAAAGGCACCGGCCACAATCTTTACTGACTTATACTACCGACATACAAGATACATGACTAGAAAAAACAAAAAAAAAAACAAAAAATCCAACTGACATAAAAGACTGAACTCTTATAACAGCTCGACTAGGAACGCTCAGGAAACCTGGCTGAGACTTCACACACCAAGCAGCATAATTGTACAAAACAAAAATAAAAAATCGAAACAAAATCCCACAGAAATTTTATTTTAAAGAAACATTTTTTTAGCCAAAAGAAAAAAAAAAAAAAAAACAATATTTTCGGTATTTTTGAAGTAATTTTACCTACGATTGGATTACCCTTGAGTATTCAACTTAGAGTTTAATTTACTTAACTTATTTTTTTTTATTTTTCCTTTTTTTAATTAACTTTTTTGAAGTAGTTGATAGTAAAATATTGAATTTGAATTATAATATTGAAATATATACAAAAGAAAAATATGAGTAAAGAGGGCTCAGGAGCAGTTCCAAAGGGTACCTTGTCGAAACGCGGACGAGGAGCAGCAAGGGCTCCCCATTTGCTTAGGTCAGGTACTTGGACTGATGAAGAGTTAGGCTTAGTAAACCCTACACCTGCTGCACCTGCACCCCCTAACCCTAATTCTTTACCGTCTGGCGCGGAAACGAACCGTTCACCCGCAGAAAACCAACTTTTGGAAAGGGAGGGGAGTGATCCGTTAGATGATGAATTAAGTTTCCAAATCGAAAACATAGAGTTAGGAGAAAACCAAGATGAGGGTGCAACTGCATTGAGTCCGAGGCACAGAACTATTCAGTCCGAGTTGATTCACTTGGAATCGGAGGAAGAGAGTAGAGACACGATACAAAGACAAATACGCGACTACGAAAGAGACCGCTTACAGCTTACACTGACGGACTTTGAAAGACAACTGCTAAATACCCAAGAATCTAATGATTAATAACAAATATGCTCTCTCACAACTAAAAGAAAACAAATCCAGGCCAAATAGAAACT
Source organism: Dasysyrphus tricinctus (assembly GCA_963921185.1). Taxonomy (NCBI): domain Eukaryota; kingdom Metazoa; phylum Arthropoda; class Insecta; order Diptera; family Syrphidae; genus Dasysyrphus; species Dasysyrphus tricinctus. The sequence continues at coordinate 203,730,775 of OY992530.1, read as the reverse complement.
CTCTAGAGAGAAAGATATCTAACAGTAGAAAATACAAATGTAATTGATCAGAAATTAACTATGAAGGTATAACAAATCAGAATGCTAAAACCTTTTAAATAATGACCGGACTTTATTAAGAAAACCAAAAAAAAAAAAAAAAAAAAATTTCATCAGGGCGTGGGACGTACCACACGTCATCGAACGGCACTCAACCAAGAAGTTCAATGCAAAGTCCAACCCCAGCGATACCGACGCCCGCCTTTCTTTTTACGAGGCCAGTGCTCTCACGACCACTCGAACACTGTTCTCGAGCTTGTTACGTAGGCCGTCGCTTCACACCTTGATACACAAAAAAAAAAAAAAAATCCAACAACAATTTGCACATTTTGTTCCCATGGTCATGATTGTGCCATAATCTCACTCACGCTTCAATTATTCACTCATTCTCAAACCCAATAATAAACTATCAACTTTTGTTTACCTCACATGTACATGAAACCCTTACATCAAACCAAATTTAGTGCCTTCAACCAAATCAACCTAAAAAGATTCACCACCACGATTAGTAGGTACATACATATTTCATTCTGAAATAAAACCCAAAATCAAAACATGGAACTAAGGTACATATTTGTTACGATTACAAACTACGAATCGCCAATAGCTTGTCCGAGTTTCATATAGGCATGTGTGCACCTACACTGAGGTATGTACCTATCTATTTAATTCTAAACTGTCAGCGAGAATCGGAGTTCTGATCTCTGAATCGTCTCCAAGAAAGATGATATGAAAAAAATAATAAATACCTAAATAAAGAAACGAAAGATGTTTTGTGAAAATAGATTTTAAGTCTAATTCTGATGTAGGTATTTAGTAGCTGAGTAGAGTAAAATAGGAGGCAAAATTGATTGCGTTTTGTAAAAGAAAAAAAAAAAAAGGTAAATAAACAAACTCACAGTCCAAGGTCATGCTGAGCGATATATTCTAGTCGTACATACATTGCCAATAGGCATTTCGCATAGATTAGAAAAGTATTTAGGTATCCATTGGCATGATGAAAAATCTCCTGGCCCAGCTACAGCTGAATGGGTCCATGGGTATGATCGTTTACCTATGTAAATCATCCCTTCACGGGAACATCACTGTCTTTACAGGGAATTGGTCGATATTACCTGAAAAGAAAATGGAGCAGATAATAGATGTTGGTTATGTTAATGATTGCTGCCGCGTGAGAGTGGTTCTAGTTTAGTATAGATATTTGAGATTTAAATGGAAATATCCAGAATCATTCTCCAGCGACAAGTATAACTTATCCCTGTAGATGTAATAAGTTGATATTTTGTTGTAAGTGGCATTCATTGTAAAGGGACAGGTACCTGAAAAGAAAAGAGGGTTTATCAAACCGAGGTGGCAAGACAAACAAAATATAAACAACTACTCACAAGCAAGTAATTTTGGTGGTTGTGATTTCCGCAGATCTTTCAAAACTCGTTTGTTGTGTCCTCTTTTATTGGATAGTTCTGTAGATGTTGGGACTAGCCTGCGTTTTATAGCTATCTTTTAATGTTTTGTTGTTTTGTATTGAAAATGAAAATACTTTCAGACACATTTGTTTTCGCGACACGAATGAGGATTTTTTTTATTTTGCACTGAAATGTCATATGTCATTAGACTCAACGACAACAACAACTTGACGAGTGGGAAAAAACAGAGGTAGCGCGATCAGTTTGGTGGCAGGTAGAAGTAGTAATAGTGGCGGAAGTAAGTTCGATTATTATGAAATATGAATCAGTTAAGATTCAAAAGGTGATATATTTTGTGCAATATTTATAAATTATTAGGTTTAATGAGGGTAAAAAGACTGATTAGGCTAGTTTTGATGAAGGGTTATTTACTTCAGGAAAGCTTTTAGTATTATCAATATTTTTAAATTAATAAAATTACTAAGTAGCTAGCACACTCACACATACAGTATACCTACCAGAACACACATTTGACAATATACGAACAGCGATTTGATCGAATTAGTGTTAGAAATTTCCACTGCATAGGTATAACGAAAATGAAATTGGAGGAGGAGAAGACAATAGGGGTAATCGGCCAATGACCCACTATGATGTAATCGCGATTCTTGTGCCATTTCTAAAGTGAAAGTGCGTAAGCAATCATCTAACGATTATACTTCAACAGTACGGTTCAACATTAGTGAGCCAAGAACAAAGGATTTTTTTTTTCTTTGTTAGATTTTTTTTTCTCGACAAAAATCGAGAGGAGGAAAATTATAAACCATATTTAAAACAAAATAAAAAGTGAATCTAAGGTAGGAAAGACTCCCCCATAAATAAGAACGAAATTTAAATAAAGTGAAAATTTAAATACAGAATTTCGCTGATAGTTTAAATGTTGAGTGGTCTGCAGGAGAATCCGATATCCCTGGATTGTGCAAAAGTTATAGCGAAATCTTAAAAAGCAGAGGTAAATAGAATTGCTATAGTGATAAAAACATATTTAGTTTAAAACTAAAAATTATCAATATCATAGGTTGAGGATTGAAAAAAGGGTTTCTCTTGACTTGGCGGTGCGCAGTCTGATAAGCGCTTATATATATGTATTCACCTACACGATATATATGCATAGTGTAATCATACATATTGAGCGATATATGCATATATATATATCTGAATTAAATTTAATAAAAGCTATAGCGAAACCTTGGAAGGCAGAGGTAAATGGGATTGTTATAGTGTTAAAAGCATATTTAGTTTAAAACTAAAAATTACTAATATCGTAGGTTGAATATTGAAAAAAAAGAGGGTTTCTCTTTACTTGGCGGTGCGTGAAATATACATATATATAAAACTGCAACTGAAAAAAAAAAGAGACAAATTGGGACAAACCTTGACCTCTGCATGTAATTGGGATGCAGCTTTCAAAGCATTTTGGATTAATATAGTAGAGTGCTCCAGTAGACATCATCAAATAAGAATTAAGGATAGCGGTGGCAGTATCATGAATTTTCTTGCCTGTTTCTTATTCTTGAACAAAATCGACTCAAGGAAAGTGAACAGGGTGCCCTTTGGAACCGTATCTACCGAAAGATTTTTTTTTCTTTTAATCTCATAATTTAATTTGCTTTTCGTAATTTTGAATTTTTTTTTGGTATCTTAAAGTACATAATCCAATAACTTAATTTTTTTATATAGTTTTGATATATTTTTTTTTTTCTTTTGAATTTTTATTTTTTTTAAGTAATTCTAAATTTAATACAAAAAGTGTGAAAGAGGAAGTTAGACAAGAAAAGTTAAATAAGATTATACTTATTCTTTAAATTTATTAAAAATCTGCGCGAGTGAGAATTGAACTATATATATACATATATGCAAATAATCAATAGTGCGCGATACAGAGGGACTGTGATTGAAAGTCCCTATACTTACCGTCATCCAGGAACGAACTGCCGGCAGGACTTCGTGGGACGATGAAACGAATGTAAGTTGAACCTTTTTTCTATATGAAATCAAATATACATATATTTACATATATATAAAATTGACCAACGCAGAAAGGCAGATTGATCATTTAAATAAAAGACCTTGGTTTTCTGGTCAGTTGAATTGAACATTTTTTTTTAACTTTTATTAGTATTTCCTCTTATTGAAATAAACATCCATATTCTTTAAATATTTTTTTTTTGGCTATAAATATATATATGTATAAATACATACTTTGTGCTATTTAAAGGCCTATGGCCAAAAGAATTAAACTATATTGTCTTTTATACATATATTAAACTGAGTAATTTAATTAAAACGATGAGTTGCTAATTAATCAATGCGACGGTGTGTGGAGGCCAAGCCAGGCCGGCATCCTATGAGAGTATGACTGGTTACGATGACTTGAGAAAACACTACGAAGATTTAGACTGGGAATGAGACAGTACATGAAGTGACATAAGAGAACGATACGAATAGTGAAGACTAGGATATGACGAGGGGTACTTAGACGAAACAAAGACTGATTGTGATCGGGAGGTTTTGTTGGGGGCTATCTCTTAGAATTCAGCCAAGGAGATGGCCAAAGGAAGTATCCGAGATACAAAGGGTGGGAAGGCAAACCATTGACTCCAACATCTGTCAATGCTTTTGCCGGCGGCATGACGAGCCTCTGTATGGGAGAGACAGTGGTGTGGGGGTCGAGATTTGTTGGAAAGAAAATTTTTATTTGATTTAGGAATAGATTAAGTTTAAAGTTATAATGATACAAAAGTTCATTATTCATTATATCCCTATCGGATATAAACTTAGTTATTAAGGGGTTAGTTATTAGTTTTAGGTTTTAATATACTAAATTCTCTTTCCATAGATCCTGGCTTCTAATACCACCCTTTCTCTCATACAGGGGCATAGGTCTCTAGATTTGTGAGCATCCTTTATTTAGTAATCGTGATCCCGATAGTTTCCCATTCCTTTCCTTTCCTATCCACTATCCATTAACAAGGCATGATTATTTTTGATTGCTGAGAGAGAAGTGCGTGGAGAGGGGCAATACCCACCCCCATCCTTCGAGCTAAGCCGAGCGGAAGACAAGCATGCCGCCGCCCCTACTCCCGCACCGAAGTTACACCCTTGTGGTCCTCAGACTCGCAACAATGGCGCCCAACGTATTCGAACGGCTTCGAGATATATTGTGACTTCAGGGAGAGGATTTTGTACTATCAAGATCATCCCCTTGGACTTATAATGATCTCACATCAGTTTTTTTCTTAAATTTTCAATTCCTACACCTAGTAGCACAAATCTAGATACCGCTTATGCTCTTTGTAGACGATAGACGGAAGATAGCTGTCCAATCCTTCAGGTCCAGAACCATGGGATTTCGTGAGGTAGTTGGAAGTCTATCGTAATTCAAGGAGCGGAATAGGGGGAAGGGATGAACACTTAGTGCTTTCCGTTTAGTCAGGCATAGCCAGACAAATAGTGAGGCCTAAGTGGAAAACCTAGAAACCCTATTCGTGTGGAAGTTTATCTCGTGTTCCTTGCCAACCTAATATCAGGTTACATACTTGATTTTACGAAGTGGTAGGAAAACAGGAGATGAACGGAAGCACTCGTCAGGTCGCAAAGGCACCGGCCACAATCTTTACTGACTTATACTACCGACATACAAGATACATGACTAGAAAAAACAAAAAAAAAAACAAAAAATCCAACTGACATAAAAGACTGAACTCTTATAACAGCTCGACTAGGAACGCTCAGGAAACCTGGCTGAGACTTCACACACCAAGCAGCATAATTGTACAAAACAAAAATAAAAAATCGAAACAAAATCCCACAGAAATTTTATTTTAAAGAAACATTTTTTTAGCCAAAAGAAAAAAAAAAAAAAAAACAATATTTTCGGTATTTTTGAAGTAATTTTACCTACGATTGGATTACCCTTGAGTATTCAACTTAGAGTTTAATTTACTTAACTTATTTTTTTTTATTTTTCCTTTTTTTAATTAACTTTTTTGAAGTAGTTGATAGTAAAATATTGAATTTGAATTATAATATTGAAATATATACAAAAGAAAAATATGAGTAAAGAGGGCTCAGGAGCAGTTCCAAAGGGTACCTTGTCGAAACGCGGACGAGGAGCAGCAAGGGCTCCCCATTTGCTTAGGTCAGGTACTTGGACTGATGAAGAGTTAGGCTTAGTAAACCCTACACCTGCTGCACCTGCACCCCCTAACCCTAATTCTTTACCGTCTGGCGCGGAAACGAACCGTTCACCCGCAGAAAACCAACTTTTGGAAAGGGAGGGGAGTGATCCGTTAGATGATGAATTAAGTTTCCAAATCGAAAACATAGAGTTAGGAGAAAACCAAGATGAGGGTGCAACTGCATTGAGTCCGAGGCACAGAACTATTCAGTCCGAGTTGATTCACTTGGAATCGGAGGAAGAGAGTAGAGACACGATACAAAGACAAATACGCGACTACGAAAGAGACCGCTTACAGCTTACACTGACGGACTTTGAAAGACAACTGCTAAATACCCAAGAATCTAATGATTAATAACAAATATGCTCTCTCACAACTAAAAGAAAACAAATCCAGGCCAAATAGAAACTCTCTAGAGAGAAAGATATCTAACAGTAGAAAATACAAATGTAATTGATCAGAAATTAACTATGAAGGTATAACAAATCAGAATGCTAAAACCTTTTAAATAATGACCGGACTTTATTAAGAAAACCAAAAAAAAAAAAAAAAAAAAATTTCATCAGGGCGTGGGACGTACCACACGTCATCGAACGGCACTCAACCAAGAAGTTCAATGCAAAGTCCAACCCCAGCGATACCGACGCCCGCCTTTCTTTTTACGAGGCCAGTGCTCTCACGACCACTCGAACACTGTTCTCGAGCTTGTTACGTAGGCCGTCGCTTCACACCTTGATACACAAAAAAAAAAAAAAAATCCAACAACAATTTGCACATTTTGTTCCCATGGTCATGATTGTGCCATAATCTCACTCACGCTTCAATTATTCACTCATTCTCAAACCCAATAATAAACTATCAACTTTTGTTTACCTCACATGTACATGAAACCCTTACATCAAACCAAATTTAGTGCCTTCAACCAAATCAACCTAAAAAGATTCACCACCACGATTAGTAGGTACATACATATTTCATTCTGAAATAAAACCCAAAATCAAAACATGGAACTAAGGTACATATTTGTTACGATTACAAACTACGAATCGCCAATAGCTTGTCCGAGTTTCATATAGGCATGTGTGCACCTACACTGAGGTATGTACCTATCTATTTAATTCTAAACTGTCAGCGAGAATCGGAGTTCTGATCTCTGAATCGTCTCCAAGAAAGATGATATGAAAAAAATAATAAATACCTAAATAAAGAAACGAAAGATGTTTTGTGAAAATAGATTTTAAGTCTAATTCTGATGTAGGTATTTAGTAGCTGAGTAGAGTAAAATAGGAGGCAAAATTGATTGCGTTTTGTAAAAGAAAAAAAAAAAAAGGTAAATAAACAAACTCACAGTCCAAGGTCATGCTGAGCGATATATTCTAGTCGTACATACATTGCCAATAGGCATTTCGCATAGATTAGAAAAGTATTTAGGTATCCATTGGCATGATGAAAAATCTCCTGGCCCAGCTACAGCTGAATGGGTCCATGGGTATGATCGTTTACCTATGTAAATCATCCCTTCACGGGAACATCACTGTCTTTACAGGGAATTGGTCGATATTACCTGAAAAGAAAATGGAGCAGATAATAGATGTTGGTTATGTTAATGATTGCTGCCGCGTGAGAGTGGTTCTAGTTTAGTATAGATATTTGAGATTTAAATGGAAATATCCAGAATCATTCTCCAGCGACAAGTATAACTTATCCCTGTAGATGTAATAAGTTGATATTTTGTTGTAAGTGGCATTCATTGTAAAGGGACAGGTACCTGAAAAGAAAAGAGGGTTTATCAAACCGAGGTGGCAAGACAAACAAAATATAAACAACTACTCACAAGCAAGTAATTTTGGTGGTTGTGATTTCCGCAGATCTTTCAAAACTCGTTTGTTGTGTCCTCTTTTATTGGATAGTTCTGTAGATGTTGGGACTAGCCTGCGTTTTATAGCTATCTTTTAATGTTTTGTTGTTTTGTATTGAAAATGAAAATACTTTCAGACACATTTGTTTTCGCGACACGAATGAGGATTTTTTTTATTTTGCACTGAAATGTCATATGTCATTAGACTCAACGACAACAACAACTTGACGAGTGGGAAAAAACAGAGGTAGCGCGATCAGTTTGGTGGCAGGTAGAAGTAGTAATAGTGGCGGAAGTAAGTTCGATTATTATGAAATATGAATCAGTTAAGATTCAAAAGGTGATATATTTTGTGCAATATTTATAAATTATTAGGTTTAATGAGGGTAAAAAGACTGATTAGGCTAGTTTTGATGAAGGGTTATTTACTTCAGGAAAGCTTTTAGTATTATCAATATTTTTAAATTAATAAAATTACTAAGTAGCTAGCACACTCACACATACAGTATACCTACCAGAACACACATTTGACAATATACGAACAGCGATTTGATCGAATTAGTGTTAGAAATTTCCACTGCATAGGTATAACGAAAATGAAATTGGAGGAGGAGAAGACAATAGGGGTAATCGGCCAATGACCCACTATGATGTAATCGCGATTCTTGTGCCATTTCTAAAGTGAAAGTGCGTAAGCAATCATCTAACGATTATACTTCAACAGTACGGTTCAACATTAGTGAGCCAAGAACAAAGGATTTTTTTTTTCTTTGTTAGATTTTTTTTTCTCGACAAAAATCGAGAGGAGGAAAATTATAAACCATATTTAAAACAAAATAAAAAGTGAATCTAAGGTAGGAAAGACTCCCCCATAAATAAGAACGAAATTTAAATAAAGTGAAAATTTAAATACAGAATTTCGCTGATAGTTTAAATGTTGAGTGGTCTGCAGGAGAATCCGATATCCCTGGATTGTGCAAAAGTTATAGCGAAATCTTAAAAAGCAGAGGTAAATAGAATTGCTATAGTGATAAAAACATATTTAGTTTAAAACTAAAAATTATCAATATCATAGGTTGAGGATTGAAAAAAGGGTTTCTCTTGACTTGGCGGTGCGCAGTCTGATAAGCGCTTATATATATGTATTCACCTACACGATATATATGCATAGTGTAATCATACATATTGAGCGATATATGCATATATATATATCTGAATTAAATTTAATAAAAGCTATAGCGAAACCTTGGAAGGCAGAGGTAAATGGGATTGTTATAGTGTTAAAAGCATATTTAGTTTAAAACTAAAAATTACTAATATCGTAGGTTGAATATTGAAAAAAAAGAGGGTTTCTCTTTACTTGGCGGTGCGTGAAATATACATATATATAAAACTGCAACTGAAAAAAAAAAGAGACAAATTGGGACAAACCTTGACCTCTGCATGTAATTGGGATGCAGCTTTCAAAGCATTTTGGATTAATATAGTAGAGTGCTCCAGTAGACATCATCAAATAAGAATTAAGGATAGCGGTGGCAGTATCATGAATTTTCTTGCCTGTTTCTTATTCTTGAACAAAATCGACTCAAGGAAAGTGAACAGGGTGCCCTTTGGAACCGTATCTACCGAAAGATTTTTTTTTCTTTTAATCTCATAATTTAATTTGCTTTTCGTAATTTTGAATTTTTTTTTGGTATCTTAAAGTACATAATCCAATAACTTAATTTTTTTATATAGTTTTGATATATTTTTTTTTTTCTTTTGAATTTTTATTTTTTTTAAGTAATTCTAAATTTAATACAAAAAGTGTGAAAGAGGAAGTTAGACAAGAAAAGTTAAATAAGATTATACTTATTCTTTAAATTTATTAAAAATCTGCGCGAGTGAGAATTGAACTATATATATACATATATGCAAATAATCAATAGTGCGCGATACAGAGGGACTGTGATTGAAAGTCCCTATACTTACCGTCATCCAGGAACGAACTGCCGGCAGGACTTCGTGGGACGATGAAACGAATGTAAGTTGAACCTTTTTTCTATATGAAATCAAATATACATATATTTACATATATATAAAATTGACCAACGCAGAAAGGCAGATTGATCATTTAAATAAAAGACCTTGGTTTTCTGGTCAGTTGAATTGAACATTTTTTTTTAACTTTTATTAGTATTTCCTCTTATTGAAATAAACATCCATATTCTTTAAATATTTTTTTTTTGGCTATAAATATATATATGTATAAATACATACTTTGTGCTATTTAAAGGCCTATGGCCAAAAGAATTAAACTATATTGTCTTTTATACATATATTAAACTGAGTAATTTAATTAAAACGATGAGTTGCTAATTAATCAATGCGACGGTGTGTGGAGGCCAAGCCAGGCCGGCATCCTATGAGAGTATGACTGGTTACGATGACTTGAGAAAACACTACGAAGATTTAGACTGGGAATGAGACAGTACATGAAGTGACATAAGAGAACGATACGAATAGTGAAGACTAGGATATGACGAGGGGTACTTAGACGAAACAAAGACTGATTGTGATCGGGAGGTTTTGTTGGGGGCTATCTCTTAGAATTCAGCCAAGGAGATGGCCAAAGGAAGTATCCGAGATACAAAGGGTGGGAAGGCAAACCATTGACTCCAACATCTGTCAATGCTTTTGCCGGCGGCATGACGAGCCTCTGTATGGGAGAGACAGTGGTGTGGGGGTCGAGATTTGTTGGAAAGAAAATTTTTATTTGATTTAGGAATAGATTAAGTTTAAAGTTATAATGATACAAAAGTTCATTATTCATTATATCCCTATCGGATATAAACTTAGTTATTAAGGGGTTAGTTATTAGTTTTAGGTTTTAATATACTAAATTCTCTTTCCATAGATCCTGGCTTCTAATACCACCCTTTCTCTCATACAGGGGCATAGGTCTCTAGATTTGTGAGCATCCTTTATTTAGTAATCGTGATCCCGATAGTTTCCCATTCCTTTCCTTTCCTATCCACTATCCATTAACAAGGCATGATTATTTTTGATTGCTGAGAGAGAAGTGCGTGGAGAGGGGCAATACCCACCCCCATCCTTCGAGCTAAGCCGAGCGGAAGACAAGCATGCCGCCGCCCCTACTCCCGCACCGAAGTTACACCCTTGTGGTCCTCAGACTCGCAACAGCGTCTATTTAATTTTGCGACAGAAAAAACGCTCAAAAAATAGATCTGGTTCCATTTTTTTAATCGCTGCGATTTTAAAGTCGCGTATGTGTGCATTCACATTTAAAACCATGTGTCTCATTTCTTGCGGCTAAATAATCGTACGTTTGAAAATCGCAAGTGCGTGTATAATTTTTTCTAGTTGCGACTACGATTTTTTAGTCGCGCTATTTTAAATCGCAAGTGTGAGCACAACCATCTAAGTCCGTTTGTTTCATTTTAACTTTCGACAATCGCATCGCCAGAAAAATGGAACAAATTTTCGACTTTTAATCGTCGCGATTTCTAGGTCGCATCTGCGTTCATTCTTATTCAAATTCATGTGTTCTATTTCTGCCGACTAAACAGTCGCGCGATTGAAATCGCAAGTGCGGTCCTAGCCTAAAGCAGCGGAAACTAAAACGTGCAACCACTTTGTTTTTTATGGGGAACGCGTGCCAGAATCCGACAAAAATAAGACGAAAATATGGCAAAACTAGAAAAAAAATCTTACAAAACTAAATAATGATGTGTCGGTTTAACGTCTTAAGCATTTTATAAAAATTACCTACTCTTAAGTCCTTACTTGAGCTGGGGCTTATATTTTTAGAGGAAAGCTAATGTTAATATGCAATTATAAAAATAGCTTGCTTTTTATCATACAATCAATAGTTTAAGGAAAAACGTGCAAGAACTTCATGACCAGTTTAGTCAAAAATATTTTTTTTAATTTCATTAGAGCAACAGATTTTGAGAGAAACGTGCCACACTACGACTGCGGCACACTAGGGTAAACGCAGGGCCCGATCCAGCTTTTTTGCCGCCCTGGGCAAGAATTATATTTGCCGCCCTTTGCAATGACACGTTATAAGCTATAAATATGTTTTGCAGAGGTGGTGCTACTTTTAACCAACTTTAAAAAAAGAAGGTTATCTATACCTACATACGAACTATATGTGTATGTAATTTTGTTGGAATTGTATTATATTGACATCCATTTGGTAGTCTCATAGGGCTTTAAACGAGTACCTATATCAAAATAAAAATCTTGTATGTATTTGTGCATATGGATTTATTTGCAAATTTTTCTGAAACTCAAACTACTTTAAACTACTTAACAGATTTCACCAAAATCTGTTAAGTAGTTTAAAAGAAATAAACCAAAATTATTTATTAAGTCGGTTTTCATGTATGTATCTTTTGTCAAATCGACTTGCTTGAAATATTTGTTGCATTTAGTTTACCTAAATCATAATAAAACCAAACACCAGAAATGATATTTTTTCTTATTTTATTCAATTATAATACACAGTAATTATAATAGTGTAAGGCCACAAAACGAATGTCATTCTTAAAAAAAAAAAAAAAAAAGGTACCTACATATATGTATATCATTTAATCAATTAATTTCACTCATTTTTTTTCTGTTCTTTTAAATGATAAATAATATACCTATGTATATCTTAATATAATATTAAGTTTTTCAAAATAAATAAATACATACAAAAACAAAAATTAAAGAAATCAAAACTTTTATTAAACTCTGCCAAGTAATTAAAATAATTTTCTTCGAACTTTCTGTTCTGCAAATTTTTTAATAATTTTCCAATAAATTCATACAATCGCAAACCTTGTGTTCTATAGAAATTAAAGCCAGTCCAGATAATCTTTGTTGGGTCATGGTAGACCGAAGATAATTTTTTATTATTTTTTATTTGGAAAAGCTCCTTTCACCACTTGCAACTGTTACTGGTAGTGTCAAAAGAATTCTAAGAGCAATACTAATATTTAGACCAAATCTTAATTCCGTAACAAGTTTTAAAACTTCTTGAGGAGACAAACTACTATCTAAAATCATACACAAGACTGACAACTCCTCCGAAAGTTCTAGTCCATTTATGTCAGATGAGTCCTCATGGGTTAAAATAATCTCGAGGTTCTTACAGTTATCTAACAATTTATCTTTTGTCAAGTCTCTTAAGGCATATATGTTATACAAAAAAGCAAAATGCTTACTATGCTCCATGATCTGCGAAAACCTTAGCTGCTGGGAATTGATAGCTGTATCTATAATGTGAAAAAATACTTCGACTTTATTTTTTTGACGGGGATCAATGATGGGTTCATCATCACACTCGTAACCAAATTGCCTCTTTTTCGAGCGAACACGATGTTTTGGGAAATTTTCAAAGTCTACACTTCATTGTCGATTTCAGCAGCTAAGGTTTTGGCGTCGTTCAGAATTTCAGTAAAATACTCATCTGAACGAGAGTTTTCAAAGAAATCTTTGGTGTTATTTATCAATTTAATGACAGAAACTAAGTCAAAATCTTTACTTTGCATTAATATACCGACTGGATTTATCCGATTCAATGTTTCGTACCAAATTATTACAGAGCATACAAATTTAAATTGTTTAATTTGATTCAACAAACCCGAAGCTTCGTCTCGTGCAGAGGTATCCATGTCTGTATTTTGGTAAACACAAAACAATGCATCGTAAACTTGCCCTATTTGATGTCTTAGTGGTTTTATTGCCTCGATCCGACTTTCCCACCTCGTGTAACTAAGCGGTTTAAGAGTAATACCCCTTACATTATTCAAAAGAATTGACCATCTCAACGTTGAAGAGGAAAAGAAAACGTAGGTTATATCTTTTGCACAATATTGAAAAAAATTTTAGCTTCCAGTGAAGACTTTGCCATGTCGTTTACCACTAAGTTTAAGGAATGACTACTGCAAGGAACATCAAATGCCCGAGGATTTAAGTTTCTTATCCTGGCTTGGACCCCACTTTGAATACCTTTCATATTAGATCCATTATCATACCCTTGCCCTCTTATGTCCTCTAAAGGCAATCCAAGTGCTGATAATTGTTCTAAGATAACTTCTGTTAATTTAAGACCTGTAGATTTTTCGACTGGTATGAATCCTAAAAAACTTTCATTTATTTCAATTTCTACTGTTCTATGATCCTCTTCACTTTGAATAATAGAAATATACCTAATTATCAGGGTCATCTGCTCAGTTTTGCTAGCATCCGGGGTAAAATCTAAAATTATTGAATAATATTTTGATTTCATAATAGCATTCAGAATATGGCTTTTTATACTATCTGAAATTGTAATAATAAATTCATTCTGAATAGTTTTATACTTATGTAAGTAGGTTGCTTGTTTTTCTTCTTTCTTTAAAACTCTGCGTACGTGTTCCTGCATAACAGGATCAAATTCGGCTTACAACTCTATTAGTTTTAAAAGGTGACCATTGTTATATTGATACAGACAGAAGAGCCTTGAAAAGCTAAGCTACTTTTTGCCAACATTTTAATAATTGATGCAATACGTAACAAAACTCCATTCCAGTGTTCTATTTCTGATTTTATTATTCTCTGCGACTCGGCATCTATAGTACGCGTCGATTTGAGCCTTATTGAAAGTTCGAACCATTGTTTTACACTTTCTATGTGGTTTTTTGATGTTTCATGAAGTTTAAGAACACCACTTATATGCTTCCAATTGTTATAGCCACCTTTAGATAGACCGGAAGTTGTTGTCGAATTAAATATTTTGCAGCAAAAACAGAACACCGAGTTTTTTTTCACAGAGTACGCCAACCAATCCCTCAAAATTTCTTCACCATTTATAAGCGTTCTCTTATTTCTTGGGGAAATTCGAACTCATACAACGGTTTGGGAGAACATGTTGTTACTAATGGTCGTTCCACACTATCCCACTGAGTATTAATACATGTCAAAAAAGTGGGAAGTGTGTGATGAAATTTCATATTTTGTTTCCACACTATTATCATGTAGAAACAAAATATGAAATTTCATCACACACAACTTGACAGTGCATCCGATACGATTTGACATGTGTTAATACATGAAATTATTTAAGATCGGTTCTAAAACCATCACACTTTCTATCCCACTTGGGCGTTTGAGGTTGTGGTGAAACTGATTTTTTGATGCAAGTGTGGAAGCAAAATATGAAAGTCAGTTTCATCACACAAATTTGGCAGTCGTATGAAATTTTCTTCCCACTTTATTCTGACATGTGTTAATACCTTGTGGGATAGTGTAGAGGCACTTTAAATAAAGTCTGTCTGCATCTAAAATCCTTTGGGGCCATGTTGCTGGATCAGCACCCAAAAATGACGTCGAGCTTGCTGAAACACTTGTACATGGAATAGCACCTTCATCTATAGTAGCGCCTGACCCAGAAGCAGCAGGTTCCTTGATTCTATTGGGAGTTCCTAATGTTTTAAGAGGGGCCGCAGCCACAGCTCCTACATCGGTTTCTTGTAGGTTTGTGGAAGACGATGATTTGCCTAGCTCACCTTTCTTTAAAAAAGACTCTAATGCCCCTGCTTGCTTCCGTCGCTCTGCATCTTTTGCAAGCCTTCATTTTTTATTTTGGTATCCTGACATACGTGCTCTTCCGTCAGCCATTGGGCGCATTCCGCTGGTTATTCTCAGTTATCCGGATAGCTTTGTGTTGTTGTAATCCCTTGTTAAAAAACAGCTGATAACAGCTGACGCAACAACAACTCAAGTTATCTCAAAATTTTTGGGATAGCTAGATAGCATAGCGAATAAACATTGGAACACGAGGATTCTCTCCTACCTATCAATATAAGTTCACAAATAATTTTTGCATATGTTGTATCTGAATCACACACTTTTTTATTGTTTGAAAAAGTGTGCATAGATCGTAGATACCAAGGTACTTCACTTACCGCTTTGTAGTTTTTTTTTCACTATGTATTCACAAACTGCAATGTAGCTGAAATAATTGGGGCATTCTTTTTCTTAATATCGCATTGTAGAAAAAACCCACAGATGAGATATTTAATCTTTGTATATGAAAACCATAGTACTATCATGGTGGCACTCGAAGAGGGCGATATCTCAAGTCTCCAAGGGGTACCTTGACGTGGAGAATTGTGGAATAAGTGGAAGTGTGGACGTGAAGAATAGTATAAGCATGGGAAAGACGTATACTGAATTTATGAGAGTTAGAGTGAATCAGGTAGAAGGCATTTTGGAGAAAATATTCAATTTTGTTTTGGTTATCGGTTTTGTTTACATTTTTTTTACTATGCAGATAAAGCTGAAAGACACAAAAAGAACAATTTCGGATATTCTTTTTGGCTTATGGGGTTTTTATGGTGCAAGGGAAAGGGGTAGGTATACATGTGAAGGTGTGTTTGTTTTTTCACAGCTGTAGGCGTATCGTCTTCAATATATTTGGGTTTCTATGGTGCAAGAGGAAGATGTTGTTATACATTGGAATATAGGTAGATAGGTATGTGGGTTAGTTTTTATAACTGAGTGGGTAGTTGAGAACCAAAACTCGTCATATCCAAAATTTTCATTTTGTGCAAATGAAAAAAAAAAAAAAACTAATTAAGGTGAAATGGTAGATGTTATAAAAGATTTTATTTTATACCTACATATAATCTTTTTATATGAACATTTTTCATATACAAAGCTATAATAGAAGATTTTTAAATCTATGTTATGATTGAGAGCAAACAAATATTGGAAGTTCCGTTTAAAAGGTACTCAAAAAAGCCAGCTGGGCTTTTCACCGTCTACATCCATTGATGAAGAAAAGAAAAGGACTAAGCCAACCAACGAAGTTACTGATCTACAAGCAGCTCTTACGACCTGTCATCAGCTACTCCTTCCCAGTCTGGTTTTCAATCTCCAAGACAGCCATGAAGGAGCTTCAAGTATTCGAAAGGAAGATTCTCAGAATTTGCACCGGACTGTACTTCGACCGGCAGCGGCGGAAACACTACAGGAACGAACATCTCTACTCCGAGGCCAACATAATCCCGCTGGACAAATACCTAGTCCTTTCAGCGAAGAGACTACTACGGAACATCATCGACCACCCGAACCAGCTAATGAGAAGGATGACCACTGAACAACGACATCCAGAGCCAAGGTACCTCAGTGTAATGGAAACACTTGATGACGACATAATCATGGACAACGATGAAGCAGTCTCGTTCTACGCTGACATTGGGTCAGCCTTCTACCGTGGCTAAACGCCAAAACTTCCCCCAACCTACACCAAAAACACCATTGACAACCGGGAATGAACACCCTGAGGACGATTAAGTCAGCCGACTTTTAATTTAAATTTTTTGACATGTAATTTATATATCTATAATTTGTTAAACTTAAGACATTGAGTAACGTTAGGCCCCCTATGTGCCAACAAATGTAAATTTATCATAGTATCATATTAGTTATAAGCCAGATTGTATATACATATTATGTTCAATAAAAGAAATTGAATTGAAATTGAATTGTTCCGTTTAAAACATAATTAACAATTAAATTTGGCTATGAAGAGTTTTGTTGCAAATGATTGGATATGGCCAGTTTCCCCACCATTCCCCCCTCTCACAATTGCACCCTCTAATATAAAAGCACTCCTTTACTTTCCAATCTTTAATGACCCATTTAAAATTGTCTACAATAAAAACCTGTGAACGTTTTAGTTCCTTCTTATATAACATAATTAATAGCCTATGATGGATAAGAAGAGTTTTGAAAGCAAACCCACTGCTTACAATGGATATGGAAAGCTTTGATGTAAATTGCACTGTGGATATCGAGAGTTTTGGAAACAATAACGATGTTCGACATCAATATTAAAGGGGCTTAGAGGGGTAAGGGTGTCAAATTTTCTTTAAAAACTATTCAATATGCCCAGCTTAACAAACCTGGATCAAAATCTCAATTTTTGATAAAAGTGGATAGGTATGATGAGTTTTCGTTCTCATCTACTCAAATGTAGGTGTTTTTGTGTGCAGGATTTTTTACAAATAATGTACCTACATGCAAACTTTTCACACTTTTCAAACTTTTCTTTCGCTTCTTTCCTTAATATATATACATATATTTTAGTAAAGGCTACATTGGGGTGGAATACCATTTTCAAAAAAATGGTTATTAAGGTGCAGTGCAATAACACCCGCGGTAATAAAGCCCTTGGGCAGTGGGCGTTATTTCCCAAAATAATAGGAAAAAATACCCACGTGTTTATTTTCCATTTTAAAATGGCAATAACCAACGAAAGAAAAGAAATAAGAACCGCGGGTGCTATTGCTTTTTGGATTTGGCATTTAAGCCCACACTTAAAGTATAATCTATACTCTGCTTTTAAATACTCTTCTATTTAAAGATCTCAAAATGATAAAGTTGGATATCTTAATATATACAACAGAGTCGGGTTAGTTACATCATTTATAAGTTATAACTGAAGAACGGCTGAACGAGTTTTAATTATCTATGGTTTGTTGGATTTGTCTCCGCCTCAAATAGGAGAATAACTATTAAAATATTAGAAAAGTTCACGGATACAAATTATATGCACTTTGGGTAGGTAGGTACCTGTTTTATTATATAAAAAAGAAATCAGAAAATGAGTTTGAAAACGAATCAATAATTTATGAAATTTTGTTTTGACAAAATTAAATTAAAAAATTATAATATAGTCGAATCTCCACATTTCGTTCTGCCAAAATAAAATTACAAAATTATAATCAATTTATGTATTTAAAATAACAATTAAATCTTCCATTGATCCACTTAATCAAAATAGCTTTTTGTTTTCTTTGATGTTTAGTAAAACTTTTAAAGGAATTAAAAGATCTGTTCGCGTACTTCCCAAAACTACGAATTTCTACGAATTTTATTTTTTTCATATGAGCTTTGAGAGAACTTTGGGCAAAATTCGTAGAAATTCGTAGTTTTAGGAGGTATGCGAATAGATATACAATAGTTTGATGAGAATTTTGTTTAAAATAATATGTCTGTTCGCGTACCTCCCAAAACTACGAATTTCTACAAATTTAGCCCAAAGTTATGTATGTCAAAGCTCATATGAAAAAAATAATAGAAATTTGTAGTTTTAGGAAGTACGCGAACAGACATATAAGTATACAAAAATGTTTATAGATTTTTTTAAATTTATACATTTTACTATTGTTTTTGTCTTAAAAAATATTAATACATCGCGCATTGAAAACAAAAGTGGCACTAAACGAAAAACCTAGTTTTCAAATACGGCCGTTTAAAGTTTTGGACGACTTACGTAAATAGTCGAAAGCTCTTTGAAAGATTTAGGGCCTTATTACGGTTCGCGAATCGAACGATCACTTGAAGTCGAACGATTTGGCGAATGTTATGTACGAAATGAATGAATTCATTCGCTAAAAATTCATCGCTGTCACAGGAAAAATTCATTATAATCAATTTTTCTTGCGACAAATTTCAAATAGAAAAAATGAAAATCAGAAAATATATCTTAAAGTGCGGAATTTTTGTAGTTTTCTTCATTTTATTCTTGACTTAATTATTTAATTGGTCATTAATAACTTATTTAATAATGGTCCAAAAAAAAACTGACTTTAAATGCAAACAAAAATATTTTAATATGTCAACGAAAAAACATACAATAACCTGTTAAAGCTATTTTGAAAGTCAATATTCTATTTCTTTTTTTTGTAATGGAGATGTTTAAAAGAATGGTTTTTAGAAATTAAATTTCAAAGTCAAAATTTTTGAAAAAAAAAATGTATATTTTTTAAGTTAATTTATTTCAAATTTTGCGTAGTTAAGTGCCATGTTGTTCTTGATATCCAATGCTTTTATCAATTTTCAGTTAAAAATCAACAACCAAATGCAAAAATCTTTCTTAATTTTTGAGAAATTAATAAATTAAAGGTACTTTCCTAAAAAACCCGAAAAAGGGTTATAATTATGATTAGTAATTTTTTTGCTTCATGAGCATAAAACAAACAAGCAATGGAAAAAAGTTCCTTTAATTTTTTTTAAATAGCTTAAAATCTATAAGAAATTTATTCACATCCGGGTTTCAGAACTTGACTAAAAAATAATAAAGGCTTTGAATTTTACATACAAAAAATATCACCTAATTGCCAAAAAATCAACTTGATAGGTACAAAAATTCACAATTTTATTTGGCACAATTTACAAAGAAGAACTTTAAGCACGGTTAAAAATTTTGGGGTAGGTACTTTTTAATATTTTCTGGCTTACATATATGACAACACCAAAAATATGTTGAAATTTAATACTTGGCAAATATTAAAATTTGGAAGTTAATTCAAAATAGGTATATTAAAACTTAATAATATCAGATATTACAAAGGAATACGAGATCTGTATTAGTTTTTATAATAATACAAGGGTATTATAATATAATACTTAATTACCTGCTTAAAATTTAATTTGTAGATTCTTTTCATGAAAATTAATACAAAATATATTACAAAATAATAGTAATGAAAGACATTTTTTGTAAGAGTATTTATCTTCAATTAATAGTGGCATTATTATATTTATTATATTTCACATACATATATCGTCCCCTGATTGCAAGAACTAGGTAACTCAATTTTATATTTAAATAATATATCGGCAAAAACGGTATTATTTTGTATAGTTTTAAAAACTTTTTGTCTAATATTTTTCTATCACAGACAAATATAGGATATTTGTGAAGTTTCAGGATCACATAAATTAAACTTTTCATCGTTCTCCAGTAGCTATATTTCTATAAAGGCCGCTATCTCCAAAATTTATGAAAATGAGTTACCTAGTTCTTGCAATCAGGTGACTATATGAGAACTAAAATCTTACTGCGATTGAAATTTTATCTACTAATTTGTATATTTTACCTTGAAATATTTCAACGCGCCTTCAAAATAATGCATATTTGTTTATTTTAAATTATTAGGCAGAAAAATGGTTGCTATATACCTACCTAGGTACATACCTACCAACTTATACAAAATAAATCTGTAAAAAGTTCATTAGATAAAAAGTTTATTAGGTACCTACATACATACCTACCTACCTATGCTTACCTAATATACATAAAATTAGTTTTAAATTCAAGGTCAAATAGGTACTCAAAGAAATAGGTACCTACGTACCTACCTACCCTTGAATTTTGCAACAAAAACCTTTAAATAAAATACCTACGGATGAGTCGAAATGAACTTCGACGTTGGAGCCAATAAAGCTAGGAATAAATTTTTTGAAAATCACTGGTAAGAAATTTGAAATTAAATTTGTTTTGACAGTAGGTATTTGGAACTGGCATAGGGATTCCCACTTACAGACTAGTGAATAATATTAGGTTAGTTTTTTACAAAATTCGAAGAAATTTCAGGTCAAATAAGTAGGTACCTACCTACCTACTCAAAGAAATACATACCTAGCCTCGAATTTTGCAAAAAAAAAAAAAAAAAAAAAAATACCTAGGTACCTATTAAAAGATAAACCTACCTAGGTATGAAGGTACCTATACCTAAAACCTACCCTCGAATTTAGCAATAAAAACTTTAGTTAAAATACATGTAGGTACCTATACCTATCTATCAAAAATATCTATGCCTTAACCCACCCCCGAATTTTGCATACAAAATTTAATTAAAATACCTACAAATACCTATTAAACATAACTACTCGAAACAATTTATAATATGTAGGTACCTACCTATGTAGGTAATAAAAACTATTAACAAAAAAACTATCTAGCAAAAAATTAATAGTAATTGCACAAAAACTTTAATTCAAATATGTACCTTCCTACCTACATACCAAAAGACCAATCCTCGCAAAAAAGATTGCATCTAAAAATTCAAATACCTACACACCAAAATACCTACCACCGAAATCATGCAAGAAAATTTCATTCAAAATA
Organism: Dasysyrphus tricinctus; assembly: GCA_963921185.1. Lineage (NCBI taxonomy): Eukaryota > Metazoa > Arthropoda > Insecta > Diptera > Syrphidae > Dasysyrphus > Dasysyrphus tricinctus. Next base: position 203,709,274 of record OY992530.1, on the reverse strand, counting down.
TCTACCAAAAGATATATGCCTAGCCTATCCTCGAAACTTTGCAAGAAAGTTTCAAGTCAATTAAAAAAGAAGCAAAAACAAAACCTACCCTCAATAAGAAAATATAGCAACGACCTACACACGTTTGTCTTTTCACACTCACATACAAGAAAATCTCTGCAAATAATAATTTTTCTACTCATTGCTACGAACTAGACACCAACGACGGGTGACGACGACGCAAGCAGAAGCGACACGATCAACTCGTTCACCACTTCATATAATTTATTTGCTTCTCTGCCTGCAAACAAAATACATTCCTAAATAAACCAACACAAATATTCTTCTATTCAAAGAGGAGACGACAATTTTTTTCTTATTTTCTTCACGTTTTTCTATTCTTTGACATTTTGAAAGCAGCTGATTTGCTTATCTCTCTTACTCCCTTTATTTCTTATGAGCATGAAAATAATACTTTCCTCTTGCTCTTACTACTTGTCTTCGATTCTTTATGTACCCCGCATCCACAATTCTCCACGCAATCGAATGCGGTCGAATGTGGCGCCCCCACAAGGTCCACGTTCAACTAAAAAAAAATTTTCATGAGAATACTATGGTTTTCATATACAAAGATTTAATTAATTAATGACGATCATAAAATAATGCAGACCATACCTAAGAAAAATTAACAATTTATGTTCATGGAAGGCAGACTATAAATATTGCAAAAAAGCTTTTTAACTGTTCATATTAAAGCACAGAAAGGAAGCCCTTTGTCTCGGGTTGCTCTTCTGCACAGAAATGAAATATATCTAGTTCGAGGAAAATTGAATACCTACAATTACAATATTTGAAAGCTGGTGTTGGAAAATATCTGCCTATGCCTATCTCTTCTTCTTTCGATTTCGTTCTTATCTTTTCTTTTCTCTTTTTCCTTTTATTAACTGTTTTTTTTTCTGTTTCTTCAAATCTACTCACTTACAGAACGGTCAAGATGATGTGATGATTATTTTTTTTAACTCTTCTATTGTTGTCTGTAGGTCTATGCATGTATGTAGGTATAGGTATTACGATTTTTACATAGTAGGTGTGTTGGAAGTGGGAAGGTAGAGAAAGATGGTGAAGATATTAAGATGACCAAATTTGTTTGTGATTTTCTTCGTTTGCCTGAAGCTAGCCCTAAACGACGAACATGCTCGCCGAACTTGTTCGTGCTGGCTATATATTCCTCGTGTAGGGGATGGTTCGCGAACGGTTCGCTGTTGGCGAAAAATTTCGATTTTGTCGTGTTCGTTGGTTTCGATGTTCACCATGTAGGGCCATGTTCGCGAGCAAACCTTATTTTTGCTGTGAATTTACTACAAGCGCAACGACTTGAGCTTCTTTTTCGCACATGTTAACGCTTTGAAGAATCAACATCAACAAGAAATGAATGTTCGTCAAATGTGTTCGTCGTGTAGGGGTTAACGCAAACGAACAAGTTCGGCGAGCATGTTCGTCGTTTAGCGCTACCTTGAGGCTACTTCTGCGGCCCATACACACCACACTTGTGTGCATTCTTGTGTGCGAAAAATAAAAACAATTTGATTTTTGATGTCGGTGCCTCGATCGGTGTTGTGTGCGTAGAGTAGTGTGCATGAGCCGCCTTATGAATGAATGGTGTTCATTGTTTTTGTATTTTTGTTTAGTTTTATCGTTCTGATATTATTATTTTTTTGAATATAATCAAAGACCGTATAATACCAAGATATTGCATCTAGTGTAAAAATTCGCAGTCAAAGCGCTAGTACTGTGACGACCCCAGTGGTGACCCCATAGATGTGTGAGTGAGAACCCCGTCTATGTATAAGTTTTACAATCGTCGATGGCGCGGTCGCTGAGTCGTGGGTCTGCGGCGAATAAAGGCTTGCATGTCTGTATGTGTTATGTGAGTTCGAATGTGAACGAGGATGTGATACAATACGTGGGAATGTTTCCCTTCCCCCGACCGACCGCATCTAGAGCTGATTTTTGGTGGTTGGTTGAGATGCGGTATCTTGGTATTATACGGTCTTTGATATAATTTACTGTAGGTTTGAAGGTAGGTATTTTTGAAGTTAATTTTTGTTGGGACTATTATGTACGTAAAAAATTTCAATATTTTTGCCCTGATGTTGTTTATGAAAGGGAAACGAATAAAAGTATTTTTAGAATATGTAGTTAGTTGTTTTCTTAGTACTCGTCAATCACCAAAATTTTCAATTTTGCCGCCCCAAAATTTTGCCGCCCTGGGCAGAATGCCCGGCTCGCCCCCCCCCCCCCCCCTAGATCGGGCCCTGGGTAAACGTAAATACTGAGCGCACTGAGCGTTTTTCTAAAAATCTCTGCTCTGCTGAAAAAAGTGTTATAATCTTATGTGCATGTGTGCAACCTTATGAGATAAAATTAAAATCTTTTCAAAAAACTTTTGTAACTATAAGGTAATTATAAAAACTGTGTTTTGTCCCTTTAACCGTACAAATAAAAGGAAATCATAAAACTGCCATAACTATAAGACTGAAGCTAAGATTAAACGGTCAGCGTTTATGGTCAACGCATTGACTCCTTGACGTCATCAGAAAGTATATTTCAACTTAGACCGCGTCAACACAAGAAACGTTGACGATCACACGAATAACGCCAATCGGTCAATGTTGTCCCTTAATGCCTTACCGTGTTATATGTGTTAAAGGAGTTTGGTATACTCTTTGGTGTCAATGAATTGATATGTGAAACGTTCACGGTTACACTACTTGACCGCATCTAAACATATGAACGTTGACGCGGAGCGGACAGGAACAAAATTCAATCATTTTATTATCGAACAATGCAATATAAATGGATGAAAAAAATACAAATATGTAGATACAAATACAAATACAAAATTAGACAAGACATTTTTGAAATTTTTTTACTGTTCCGAAAAAAAGTGATTTTAGCGTAATTGCGTCGTCGTCCCTCATCTGTCAAGCTATTTAGTTATAATAAATCCTCAAAAAAAGCTTAAAGTGGACAGCACTGGTTTGCTTTAGTTTGTTGTGTGTCATATCGCTTAGGTGTTTTTATATTTTTGTATACGTATTTCATAAACTTTAAATAGTGTATTTGACTTAGGGCCAGTTTGTTCACAGTGGGTTAAATCTGCAATTAGATTATCACTGATTCTGTTAAACCCATAGTTATGAATCTGTGATAATCAGAAAGTGTTTGTTCACTCAATTTTCAGTTTGATTAATAAATCATAGTTTTTCCAATAATCTTTCCATTTTCCAGTCTATCTGTCAATAAATTGTCAGACGTATTCCGTCATTAACTTATTTCAGTGTGAGTGAGCTGTCGAAAAAAACATTTTTTGTGCCAAAAAACAGGGAAAATCAGTGCTTGAAATATAATTTTGTGTTCAATTTAAGATTATTTCCTGTTAAATTACTATAAATAGCTACCCACGTGAAATTTGTTTTTATTTTAATGCGGCTGATTGATTTTTTTTCCAAATGTGTAGTTGAAGTGTGTAGGTAGTGCTGGCATTTTGTGAAACCTAGTGATGGGATTTTTTCCCAGTTGTAGTTTTTCTATGCATATGTTATATTAGGCCTTGCAAAAATGCACTTTATTTTTGGATAGTAAATAAAATAACTACAACTTGTAGTAAAATCTGTACAAATTGTTTATTTTTTTTCTTGCAAGATGGACGATTCTTGGTTTCTCTTCATTCACGTTCCTTGTTCGAAGGAATTGGATAGATTTTGTTTCTCTTTTTTATTCCTACGCTTAGCCAATAACCAATGATGAACAAACGAAATTCCAGAAAATCTTTGATTAAATCGTGCTAATCAGACAGAATCGGCGAATTAGTGATTTCTTCAATTAAGTGCTCAAATCATGGATTCTCTGTTTAAAATGTTGCTGAACAAACGCATTCAATGATAACCAACTGGAATAACCATTGATTTAAGTTGACAAGGTGTGAACAAACTGGCCCTTAATTCGCTACATAAGTGAATACTTTACTTTAATTTACTATCACCTTCTGCTTAATTTGTGTTTAATTGTGTTAAATTATAATTTTCATTAATTACATAGTGCTTGGTAAGAGTGTTTTTTTTTTGTACTTTGTGTTCCTCTATTTGAGTGAGCTTAATGCTTTTTTTCTTCTCTGTGTATACCCATGTGTTTGTGTCTAATAGTCTTTTCAATAATATTTCCCCTACTTAGCCAAATAGACCAAGAGCTAGCGACCGATTTACTCACCTCATTTTAGCAAGGCTAAAACTTTGGTCATAGAAGGATTGAGGCCCGACAGTTATAAAAATGCCCGTCTTACACTCCGGTACCCTCCATGAGGCCTTAAGTTTAAGGCTTGAAGTTGTAAAAAAAAAGTGCCCATTCACCTCATTTTAGCAAAGCTGGTATTTACATATAATTAAGATGAAATAAAAACGGATACACATTTCAAGTGTAAGACGTTTATTCGGTCAATAACCCTCCGTAAGACGCTGAAAACAAAATTTCGTTTAAGTCAAGATAGCCCAGTAAGAATAGATTTTTCCAAGGAAAAAATTTGTAACAGGCTAATTTTTGGTATACACGTTGGAATTGGCGTTACTTATAACCTTTCAAAAGTTCTCAAACATCCGATGACCGCCAGTCCCTTTAGGGGGGGTCAAAGGTCACGAAAATGGGTTTTTGCTAAATATCTCTAAAATGGTAAGTTTTAGGAAAAAAAAATTGTTCTACAAACATGTAGCTGAAGTAATTTTCAACAAAAAACAAGCAGACCAAATTGATCTTAGCATTAACCGTTACAAATTTACAGTACTTCAAAGATTCACAGTATCCTGAAAGAATGCTTTTTCTTCCACACCACCTGAATGGTCGAGCGCATTGTGCGTTTTTCTATTATGGCCTAGTCCACGATGTTAATGAAGGTGTGTATTTAAATTCATTTTTCATTAAAAATAAATTTTAACTAAATTTATTTAATCGTCATTTAATACTTGGTGATCCGTGTTTCCATGTGGCATTGAATGTATTTGTTCCATGTCATAGTTCAATATTCTTCTTCTTGTACATCAATTTTGATGGAGCTTGTACATGACTCTCCATGACATTGACCACAAACAAGAGAGCAATGTAGTCTTGCTTATCGACAACCACAACCTTTATGGCAGTTACAAAATATTGTACAAAGGAGTTCATCTGGAGCTGGTTGAAGCAAAGTTGTTATAGGGTCCAAAATATTATTTGTTAATGTCCAACCCCAGTCTTCTGGCTTCATACCTTTGTGCCCAAGCCAAGTTTGAACTTGAAGGGGTACCCTATAAAAATGTTGTTTAGCAGCACACAAAGTTGGAGGAAGGGAAGATAATTGCACAGCTTTATTTAGCATTGTCAATCTGACAAATGTTGAATACCTTAGATTTATTGATGCAATCCACTTCTGCTGGTGCTTTGTAAAAGGCATAAGGAGTATATTTAAGCCGTTTTTGGAAATAATATTATGAGAATAATTGGGTTTGGCAAATATTTCTGCATATTTCATTAGATATTCACTTTTTTCAAATAGTTTGAAGAATTTTTGTTTGGCTTTAATGTATAAAGCCGAAGTTGAATCATGTAAATGAATGTAAAAATAGAATTTTGGCTTGACATTTTGGGTATATGAGTAAGCTTTGCGACGAATATACCTTTGTTGCAGCTTAACCATTGCCAGGTTTTTTGAAATAAATTTTCTTGTTAGGAGGAGCTCTTGCTATCAGAATTGCCAGCCAGTCAACATCTTCGCCAACAACAATAGCAGTTTGCGTTTTGGATTGCTCTTTAGCTGTTTCGATAATCAAAACATTGGAATCATCCTTGGCTTGTCTCGTAGAAATATTCGTTGCCTCAAATTTTTCCGAAATCATAGCAAGTAAATGATTTTTGTTGTTTGCATTCACAAGAAAGTGTTGTTGAGAAGGTGGAACCATCGCATTGATGCATCAAACAAAATATCCACCGATAATGGGGCTTATCTACACCGACGACGCTGCTCTGATGCTTTTATACTACTTTTTGATCCTTGTAACCATCGAAAACAATCATAACTTTTTTTTCCAAAACTTTTTTGAACATAACTAATGTAGCTATTGCAAACCGGCTGCAAGCAACACGATGCAGCAAAAATCCTCCATCTATGATGTATGCATATCACATTGTTATAATATAATCAATGTCATCTTCAACTGGCTGTAAAAAATCATACAATGCAGATTTTTATATTATTTTAATGAAAAATTAATTTAAAAATACACATTCATCAATCAAACGTTGTGGAATAGGCCCCCCCGGAATACGACTATAAAAAAACGCACAATGCGCTCGACCATTCAGGTGGTGTGGAAGAAAAAGCATTCTTTTAGGATACTGTGAATCTTTGAAGTACTGTAAATTTGTAACGGTTAATGCTAAGATCAATTTGGTCTGCATGTTTTTTGTTGAAAATTACCTCAGCTACATGTTTGTAGAACAATTTTTTTTCCTAAAACTTAACATTTTAGAGATATTTAGCAAAAACCCATTTTCGTGACCTTTGACCCCCCCTAAAGGAACTGGCGGTCATCGGATGTTTGAGAACTTTTGAAAGGTTATAAGTAACGCCAATTCCAACGTGTATACCAAAAATCAGCCTGTTACAATTTTTTTCCTTGGAAAAATCTATTCTTACTGGGCTATCTTGACTTAAACGAAATTTAGTTTTCAGCGTCTTACGGAGGGTTATTGACCGAATAAACGTCTTACACTTGAAATTAGTGTTAATAAAACATCGATAGTTTAATCGATTAATCGATTGTTTTGAACTATCGGGACTATCGATAGCTTGGAGAAAACATCGATAGTCTGTCCAGTTGATAAGTTTCTGTAGTTGGGGACAAAATAATTGCCCAGAAATGAGTTGTCAACTCAAAATTATCCTTAAATAACAAAAATCTTAGCTCAGCTTAAGTTCAGTTGGTTGTTGAACACGGAGCAAAGAAGAAACACAAAAGAAAAAAGTCATGAACTTGGCGAAGAAAGAAGAATCAAAAACAAAATTCACAGCTGTTAGTGAACTGCGATAAAAGGTAAACAAAATCGTGAATTGTAAATCATGTATTTTTGTAGATCACGACTGTTTTCCAACAAAAACTTTCTGAATTATGGTTTTATTATACTTATTTAACTATTCATTACTTTTAAAATCATTTATTTTTATCAAAAAACGCAGACAATACTTAAATTCTTTTTTTTTTGGCCTGTTGATATGCAACTGTGAATTTTTCTTCTTTTTTTTCTGTGAAATGTAAAAATATGAAAGAGAAGAGACAAATATAGTTTTTGCAAAAGCCCAAAAGTGAAAGTCCCGCATTAATAGGTCTGTTCCTTTACTTTGAATTTCTGTGCATTCATGCGCATGTTAGTCAAAAATTCTGTCAAAGTTCATATAAAAAAAAATTGACAGAAGTTTCGACTAAAAATCACAGAAATTCAAAGTAAAGGATCAGACCTTATATTATAACTATGCCTGAAAAACAAGAACTTGTTTTTTTCTCTTCTGGTTTCTGAGACCAAATTGTGGAATTTTACAGGATTTTCGCGTAAAAAATACACCTAGAATGTATATTAACATTTTTTCATATAAGAATGTTTGAAAAATTTGATTTCTTTTTAATTTGAAAATTGGTTTTAAAATTTTATTTTTTTTTGTTGGTTGTATTTATTATTATTATTAGTAAAAACTATCGATAGTTTATCGATTAATCAATTGTTTTTTCTTAAACAATCGATACTATCGAAAAATCCAACAATCGATGTTTTATTAACACTACTTGAAATGTGTATTTGTTTTTATTTCATCTTAATTATGTGTAAATACCAGCTTTGCTAAAATGAGGTGAATGGGCACTTTTTTTTTTACAACTTCAAGCCTTAAACTTAAGGCCTCATGGAGGGTACCGGAGTGTAAGACGGGCATTTTTATAACTGTCGGGCCTCAATCTTTCTATGACCAAGGTTTTAGCCTTGCTAAAATGAGGTGAGTAAATCGGTCGCTAGCTCTCCGTCTAAAAGCTTTCAGCTACAGAGTGATAGTTTTTGTCCCTTTCTGTCCATTTCTATATAAACTTTAATCCTTTCTTTGCTTACGTTTTAGTTATATTTTGTCTGTTATTTGGTCTTCAAAATTTGATTAAGCCGGTGGTGCAGACTGTTAGCACACGGCCCCCAGATCTTCGCAGCATAGGTTCGAATCCTAGTAGTGGCCACTTTTTTTTTTTTTTTTTTGTTTTTTTCTTCAATAATTTAATTTGCATTTTTCAATAAATCAGCTTTTGATATTTTGGAACTTTTTTTTTTATTTTTGTTAAAGTTAATAGCTATTCATTTTTTCTCAAAATGGTCTGCTCTGCAAAGAATTGTTCAGAGGGCTCAAATTCTTCCCCACTCTTTGCCTGTTTTGGTCCTTGTGGAAATCTTTACCACGCCAAATGCATCGGTTCAACCAATGCGTTTATTGAGAAAGTAACCAATTCTAAATTTGCGTATTGGTATTGTACCGATTGCCGTAAACTCTCGTTGTCTCAACTGGCTTTCAAAATGTCTAATTTTAAAGCGGACATTATGAAACTTTCAAAGGGATTTGAAGAACTTCTAAGTAATTTTAACGACACGGTCACAAGATTTAGCTCGTTAACACTCCCTAATGATCCGGTAGACGTTGCAACCTCTACTGATGACCTAATTCAGGACTCTCTTCCTCTCCAAATCGTATCCACGAATGATGATTTGCTTGCGCAATCAAGCTCAACGGCACATGAAAACGTTATTGTTGCCAAAAAAAATAACAAAAGAGGACGAGATAACACAATAGTTGTTAAAAACTCTGGCCCACCCCCTAAGCGAACAAATCTTAGTCCCCAAATTGCTTTAGAACTAGCTTCTTCGGTTCAGAGAGGTTCAGAAAGTTCAGAGACGGTTCCATGCAATGTTACTGGCTTAGAATGTGCTTCTGTCTCTAACATTATTACCGATCCTAGACCTATCAAAGCTGTTTCTAAGCCAAAGTCTATCTTTATCTCTCGCCTTGAACCAAAAATTGATGCCGATGACATTGTTTCCCACTTATTAGCTAATAATTGTATACCTACGACTACTTCTGTTAAGTGTACAAAAATTAGTAAAGTAAATAGCTTTGTTTCATCATTTAAAATTGTAACAAATTCATCTTTCTTTGATTCTATTTGCGATTCAAGTAATTGGCCTCCTGAAGCTCTTATTAAAGAATTTTCAACGAGGAAAAATAGGTTTTCGCGTACCTTTCCTAATAATCCATCCCCAAAAAACTAAATAGGATTACCCTCTTTTACCAAAATGTAAGAGGGCTTCGCACTAAAACTGCTGATATCTATACCAACTCCCAGGCATTTTCACATGACATCTTTCTTTTGACAGAAACCTGGCTTAATTCAAGCTTTTTGGACACAGAACTTTTTAATGAAGAGTTCTTAGTTTATAGAAAAGATCGACATGTTGACAGACCAAAAGAAGTGGGAGGTGGTGTTTTGATCGCAGTTCGTAATAAATTTATATCTTCACTTGTTATATTCCCTTTTAATCTCTCAATTGAACTAATCTGCATAAAGTTAGCCATAGAGTCAAAATTCATTTATATATTAAATGCATACATTCCTCCAAAAAGCTCGGACTCAGTTTATGTCGAACTCTCTCAGGCTCTAGATTTCATTATTGAATTGTCTTGCTCCAACAGCAACATTTTACTTCTCGGAGACTTTAATTTACCGTCTGTAGAGTGGATTCCTTCTGAAGATGAATGTTTTCAAGAAGCATCTTTAACTTCTTCACAAACTGAGCTCCAGCTTTTGGATAGAATTACTGCAACTGACTTACAGCAAGTAAGCTGTATTAAAAATTCAAAAAATCGAATTCTCGATTTAGTATTTTCTTCTGACGCTATTAGTACTCTTGTTCTTGAATTAAGTTCTGGAATGACTAATATAGATAGTTATCATCCTCCTTTGGATATAGTTCTTGACTTGAGCAGTCATATTATAGAAAATAGCAACGCTTATGATCGCTCATATACTTTTGATTTCAGAAAGGCAAACTTTCAGTTGCTCTCAGAAGAATTAGCTAGATCTGGTATTGATAGTATATCAGTGTCTAGTAATATTGACGAAGCAGTTAATAACTTTAATACTATACTTAATAATTGCATAAATAATACTATCCCTATAAAAATATTACAAAATACGAACTTTTGCCACTCATGGTATACGAAAGAGTTAAGGTCACTCCGAAATAGAAGAAATAGAGCATGGAATGTATATTTAAAAACTCTTTCTTCAGTTGACCATAACTCTTACATTGCCCTTTTCGAAGAATTTAAATCTCTTTCAAAGTCTCTATACACTAATCATGTATACAAAATGGGAAGATCCCTTAAAGAAGACCCGAAAACATTTTTTAAGTTTGTAAACTCGAAGAAAAACTCAGATGGCTACCCCGCAAATTTCATATATGAAAATTGTGTGTTAAAGGAAACTATTGATATTTGCAACGCCTTTGCGAATAATTTTCGTAACTCTTTTGTGGACAACCCTATTGATATTGATGAAGATTATTTCAGAAATTTACACTCCTATGCCCAAACGAATTGTAATAATTTCGCTGTGCAACAGAGTACTGTTTTAGAATTTCTCTCATCGTTAAATGATGATTTCTCATCTGGTCCAGATGGAATCCCCCCAATATTATTGAAAAAGTGTAGACATATACTGGTTGAACCTCTTCAATTTTTGTTTGAGTTATCGATTAAATCAGGGAAATTTCCTTGTTTATGGAAAACTTCATTTCTAACTCCAGTTTTTAAAAAAGGTGATAAAACTGATATTTCGAATTATAGGCCTATATCCAAATTGTTATGTATTCCAAAGCTCTTTGAACAAGTTGTGTGTGAGACTTTAGCATTCCATACCAAGAATTTAATTTGTGAACAACAGCATGGGTTTTTGAGAAGAAAATCAACAGTAACAAACCTCCTTACATTCTTACATAAATGTTCTAACGCGTTAGAAAATGGAAATGAAATGGATTGTAACGGGTGTTTTTTAGCTGGTTTGGTTTTGGCAACACTGGTTTTGACAGCTGACGTGTGTTTAGTACCTTGTGTCACTGTCAAACAGCTTCAGTTTGGTTTGCAATTTAACCATGGATCGTCTTACAAATGAACAACGCTTGCAAATTATTGAATTTTACTATCAAAATTCGTGCTCGGTTCGAAATGTTCATCGCGCGCTGCTTCCATTTTATGGTCGGCATTCTCGACCTTCTGAGCAGTCTATTCGGAAGATTGTGACCAAATTTACTTTGTTGGACATTAAACCACCAACACGTTTACGTACTGTGCGTAGTGAAGAAAATATTGCGGCCGTATCAGCGGTTTATGGGCCGGCGGCATTATTGGGCCATATTTCTTCAAAGATGATGCGAATCGCAGCGTTACTGTCAATGGTGAACACTACCGAGCGATGATAACAAACTTTTTTTTGCCCGAAATGGAAGTTCTTGACTTGCATGATATGTAGTTTCAACAAGACGGTGCCACATGCCACACAGCACGCGAAACAATGGCGCAATTGCGAGGCGAGTTTGGTGAACAGTTAATTTCACGTTTCGGGCCGGTCAATTGGCCGCCTAGATCGTGCGATTTGACACCATTAGACTATTTTTTGTGGGAGTATGTCAAGGCTAATGTCTATAGGGACAAGCCCGCTTCAATTGACGCACTGGAAGCCAACATCCATGCATTCATTCGTGAGATACCGGCCGATATGTGTGAAAGAGTATGCCAAAATTGAACTCAGCGGATGGGCTACCTGAGACGCAGCCGCGGTCAACATTTGCATGAAATTATCTTTAAACATTAAATTGCAAGGTTCAAACTATCGATTCAAATAAATATTTCATTCATTTTTTCGAATTTTTTGTGTTTTTTTTTTTTTTTTAAGTTCTAAACCTCTTAAAAAATCACCCGTTATATATACTGATTTCTCTAAGGCGTTCGACCAACTTAGTCACAACATTATTATCTTCAAGCTTAAATCTTTAGGATTTCCAACATTTTTTATCACCTGGATAAAATCATACCTTGAAAATAGATCCTACCAGGTAAAATTTAGAAACTGCCTTTCAAACTCATTCAAGGCTCACTCCGGTGTGCCCCAGGGAAGTCATCTAGGCCCATATCTATTTATTCTTGCTATAAATGATGTTGTTTCTTGTATACGTTCAAGTGATATTCTTATATTTGCTGATGATATGAAAATTTTTAAGACGATAAAGGCTAACCAAGACCACTTTCTTTTGCAAGCCGATGTTGACAGTTTCGCTACTTGGTGTGATAAAAACGGTCTTTCTCTTAACCCTGCCAAATGTCAAACAATTACTTTCTCAAGAAAGCGACTTGCAAATGCTTTTAATTATTCTATTTCACAACACAAACTCTGTCGAGTCTTTAGTTTCAAGGACTTAGGTGTTAACTTTAGTTCCAATTTAGAATTCACTGAACACATTAACTTCATTGTTAATAAAGCAAGCTCTATGCTTGGGTTCATAAAACTCGTATTGAATCAATACAACATAAATTCATACGCTTTGCTCTGAAAGGTCTTCCTTGGGCTGATCCATTCAACCTTCCATCATATGAACACAGGATCCAGCTACTGCAGGTTCAAACCTTATATCAAAGGCGGGTTAATAATGATCTAATATTTCTTCACCAACTTATAAATGGTCAAATTGATGCTCCTGATTTGTTAGCCTGTACTGGCATAAATTACCGCGGAGGATCGCACCATCTGCGAAGATTTGAACTTTTACACGTTAATTTCTATAGAACTAACTACGGTATAAATGAGCCTCTTAACCGCATGTGCAAGATTTTTAATTTAAACGGCTCCTCTGTTGATTTTAACATAAGTAAGATGGGATTAAAGAAAGTATTTCGAACCAGTGCTCCACGGTCGTGATTGTTTTAACTTCTTGTAACTATGACTTAAATATCTTGTGTATTGTTTAATTATGTATGTATATAGATTTTTTTGTTTAATTTTGTGTATTTATTAGTCTATTATTATGCATGTGTTAGTTTGCCTTTTTTACTAACTACTAACACATGCACTTATGATGAGCCTCTGATTGTAGGTGGCAGCTTGCTCTAAGCTCACTACAACTAAGAATCTGAAGTGTAAAAAAAAAAAAAAAAAAAAAAAAAAAAAAAAAAAAATTATAGATTGATATGAAGCTCAACGTAAGTTACGTTGACTTGGCAGACAATTCTGCTGTGTCAAAGTAAGAATACAGTCAACGCGTTGGTTAACGTGTTCTAACTTTGTTGACATGGCCAACGAAAAAAATCATCGCATTGACCCTTAAATTTGTGCCAACGAGAGTGTTAACGCAGCCGTCAACGCATCGAAAGTATTCTTTAAATTTAACTTTGGGACAGAATTTGATGTCACTTTGACTTGAGAGTCAACGCGTTGAACATTTGCGTTGACCGTGTAATCGTAGCTTAACTTATGTAAAGTTCCTAGGTTGTTATACTTTTAAAATAAGTTGATGTTAGTATATTTTGCAGGAAACAAAAAAGGTACTGCCATTGTGGGCTCCTAAAATCCTTTCCTAATAATCCATCCCCAAAAAACTAAATAGGATTACCCTCTTTTACCAAAATGTAAGAGGGCTTCGCACTAAATCTGCTGATATCTATACCAACTCCCAGGCATTTTCACATGACATCTTTCTTTTGACAGAAACCTGGCTTAATTCAAGCTTTTTGGACACAGAACTTTTTAATGAAGAGTTCTTAGTTTATAGAAAAGATCGACATGTTGACAGACCAAAAGAAGTGGGAGGTGGTGTTTTGATCGCAGTTCGTAATAAATTTATATCTTCACTTGTTATATTCCCTTTTAATCTCTCAATTGAACTAATCTGCATAAAGTTAGCCATAGAGTCAAAATTCATTTATATATTAAATGCATACATTCCTCCAAAAAGCTCGGACTCAGTTTATGTCGAACTCTCTCAGGCTCTAGATTTCATTATTGAATTGTCTTGCTCCAACAGCAACATTTTACTTCTCGGAGACTTTAATTTACCGTCTGTAGAGTGGATTTCTTCTGAAGATGAATGTTTTCAAGAAGCATCTTTAACTTCTTCACAAACTGAGCTCCAGCTTTTGGATAGAATTACTGCAACTGACTTACAGCAAGTAAGCTGTATTAAAAATTCAAAAAATCGAATTCTCGATTTAGTATTTTCTTCTGACGCTATTAGTACTCTTGTTCTTGAATCAAGTTCTGGAATGACTAATATAGATAGTTATCATCCTCCTTTGGATATACACTAGTCAACAATATTAAAGGAACAAATTTTTTTTCAATTTTTGTTAGCGTTTTTTGAAGAGCTGTATCTTTGTGACGAGTGGTCGTATTGAGTTGAAATAAAAAGCATTTTACAGCTTTATGTTTTTTGTTTCGAGATTTGTTTGCAAACAAATTTGTTTGAAGTACCGTTATTGCGTTATTGCAAAAAATGAGACGAGACAACAAAATTATTTTGTTTTTATTTTTTTTGAAGGTCCTCATTTCTATGGATACATTTTTTTGAGTCAATTAAATGTCATGATCAGATACCTTGTTTATTCAGCTTCAATTCAGTTTTTTTGTTGTTTTGTACGATTTTTTTTGGCATGGTTTATCTGACTTTGAAAGAAAAAAGATACTTTTAGCCTTGATAACCAATATCTCAGCAAATAATGATGTTATAAAGATTCAAAGACAGTTTTGGAAATTTGAAAAAGCGTTTTACAAGATTTTCTTATGATTTTGTAGAAATTATTTTTTTTTACCGTTCACCGTTAGTTTAAAAACAGTACTAAAAACCGACGTTTTGTGGTCTTTTCGTAAATCTTTTTTTTTCACTGCAAATATTGATTGCATGGCTTGAGTTGGTATGCAAATTTATAGACTTTTAAATCATCAATATTCTTGTAAATTTTCAAATTGATTCATCGAACCGTTTTTCCTCACCAAAACTTCAAAGTCTTACAAACCAGGTAAAGGAACAAATTTTGGTGTTCCTAAACAATGCGTAGTCGTCATCAAAATGACAAGAAAACCGCAATTCCAGTGGATTTTTTTCACAGTTTTGCATTAGTTAGATACTTTTTTGAATGGAAATGAAATAAAAATTACATTTTTCAAAAAAAAAAAAAAAAAAAAAAAATCAAGTCTTTTTATTTGAAAATTTTTTTTAATAAATTTTTTTTATTTTTTTGTTTAATGTACTTTTTATTTCATTTCAATTCAAAAAAGTATCTAACTAATGCAAAACTGTGAAAAAAATCCACTGGAATTGCGGTTTTCTTGTCATTTTGATGACGACTACGCATTGTTCAGGAACACCAAAATTTGTTCCTTTACCTGGTTTGTAAGACTTTGAAGTTTTGGTGAGGAAAAACGGTTCGATGAATCAATTTGAAAATTTACAAGAATATTGATGATTTAAAAGTCTATAAATTTGCATACCAACTCAAGCCATGCAATCAATATTTGCAGTGAAAAAAAAAGATTTACGAAAAGACCACAAAACGTCGGTTTTTAGTACTTTTTTTAAACTAACGGTGAACGGTAAAAAAAAAATAATTTCTACAAAATTATAAAAAAAATCTTGTAAAACGCTTTTTCAAATTTCCAAAACTGTCTTTGAATTTTTTATAACATCATTATTTGCTGAGATATTGGTAATCAAGGCTAAAAGTATCTTTTTTCTTTCAAAGTCAGATAAACCATGCCAAAAAAAATCGTACAAAACAACAAAAAAACTGAATTGAAGCTGAATAAACAAGGTATCTGATCATGATATTTAATTGACTCAAAAAAATTTATCCATAGAAATGAGGACCTTCAAAAAAAATAAAAACAAAATAATTTTGTTGTCTCGTCTCTTTTTTTGCAATAACGCAATAACGGTACTTCAAAAAAATTTGTTTGCAAACAAATCTCGAAACAAAAAACATAAAGCTGTAAAATGCTTTTTATTTCAACTCAATACGACCACTCGTCACAAAGATACAGCTTTTCAAAAAACGCTAACAAAAATTGAAAAAAAATTTGTTCCTTTAATATTGTTGACTAGTGTAGTTCTTGACTTGAGCAGTCATATTATAGAAAATAGCAACGCTTATGATCGCTCATATACTTTTGATTTCAGAAAGGCAAACTTTCAGTTGCTCTCAGAAGAATTAGCTAGATCTGGTATTGATAGTATATCAGTGTCTAGTAATATTGACGAAGCAGTTAATAACTTTAATACTATACTTAATAATTGCATAAATAATACTATCCCTATAAAAATATTACAAAATACGAACTTTTGCCACTCATGGTATACGAAAGAGTTAAGGTCACTCCGAAATAGAAGAAATAGAGCATGGAAAGTATATTTAAAAACTCTTTCTTCAGTTGACCATAACTCTTACATTGCCCTTTTCGAAGAATTTAAATCTCTTTCAAAGTCTCTATACACTAATCATGTATACAAAATGGGAAGATCCCTTAAAGAAGACCCGAAAACATTTTGGAAGTTTGTAAACTCGAAGAAAAACTCAGATGGCTACCCCGCAAATTTCATATATTAAAATTGTGTGTTAAAGGAAACTATTGATATTTGCAACGCCTTTGCGAATAATTTTCGTAACTCTTTTGTGGACAACCCTATTGATATTGATGAAGATTATTTCAGAAATTTACACTCCTATGCCCAAACGAATTGTAATAATTTCGCTGTGCAACAGAGTACTGTTTTAGAATTTCTCTCATCGTTAAATGATGATTTCTCATCTGGTCCAGATGGAATCCCCCCAATATTATTGAAAAAGTGTAGACATATACTGGTTGAACCTCTTCAATTTTTGTTTGAGTTATCGATTAAATCAGGGAAATTTCCTTGTTTATGGAAAACTTCATTTCTAACTCCAGTTTTTAAAAAAGGTGATAAAACTGATATTTCGAATTATAGGCCTATATCCAAATTGTTATGTATTCCAAAGCTCTTTGAACAAGTTGTGTGTGAGACTTTAGCATTCCATACCAAGAATTTAATTTGTGAACAACAGCATGGGTTTTTGAGAAGAAAATCAACAGTAACAAACCTCCTTACATTCTTACATAAATGTTCTAACGCGTTAGAAAATGGAAATGAAATGGATTGTAACGGGTGTTTTTTAGCTGGTTTGGTTTTGGCAACACTGGTTTTGACAGCTGACGTGTGTTTAGTACCTTGTGTCACTGTCAAACAGCTTCAGTTTGGTTTGCAATTTAACCATGGATCGTCTTACAAATGAACAACGCTTGCAAATTATTGAATTTTACTATCAAAATTCGTGCTCGGTTCGAAATGTTCATCGCGCGCTGCTTCCATTTTATGGTCGGCATTCTCGACCTTCTGAGCAGTCTATTCGGAAGATTGTGACCAAATTTACTTTGTTGGACATTAAACCACCAACACGTTTACGTACTGTGCGTAGTGAAGAAAATATTGCGGCCGTATCAGCGGTTTATGGGCCGGCGGCATTATTGGGCCATATTTCTTCAAAGATGATGCGAATCGTAGCGTTACTGTCAATGGTGAACACTACCGAGCGATGATAACAAACTTTTTTTTGCCCGAAATGGAAGTTCTTGACTTGCATGATATGTAGTTTCAACAAGACGGTGCCACATGCCACACAGCACGCGAAACAATGGCGCAATTGCGAGGCGAGTTTGGTGAACAGTTAATTTCACGTTTCGGGCCGGTCAATTGGCCGCCTAGATCGTGCGATTTGACACCATTAGACTATTTTTTGTGGGGGTATGTCAAGGCTAATGTCTATAGGGACAAGCCCGCTTCAATTGACGCACTGGAAGCCAACATCCATGCATTCATTCGTGAGATACCGGCCGATATGTGTGAAAGAGTATGCCAAAATTGAACTCAGCGGATGGGCTACCTGAGACGCAGCCGCGGTCAACATTTGCATGAAATTATCTTTAAACATTAAATTGCAAGGTTCAAACTATCGATTCAAATAAATATTTCATTCATTTTTTCGAATTTTTTGTGTTTTTTTTTTTTTTTTAAGTTCTAAACCTCTTAAAAAATCACCCGTTATATATACTGATTTCTCTAAGGCGTTCGACCAACTTAGTCACAACATTATTATCTTCAAGCTTAAATCTTTAGGATTTCCAACATTTTTTATCACCTGGATAAAATCATACCTTGAAAATAGATCCTACCAGGTAAAATTTAGAAACTGCCTTTCAAACTCATTCAAGGCTCACTCCGGTGTGCCCCAGGGAAGTCATCTAGGCCCATATCTACTTATTCTTGCTATAAATGATGTTGTTTCTTGTATACGTTCAAGTGATATTCTTATATTTGCTGATGATATGAAAATTTTTAAGACGATAAAGGCTAACCAAGACCACTTTCTTTTGCAAGCCGATGTTGACAGTTTCGCTACTTGGTGTGATAAAAACGGTCTTTCTCTTAACCCTGCCAAATGTCAAACAATTACTTTCTCAAGAAAGCGACTTGCAAATGCTTTTAATTATTCTATTTCACAACACAAACTCTGTCGAGTCTTTAGTTTCAAGGACTTAGGTGTTAACTTTAGTTCCAATTTAGAATTCACTGAACACATTGGGCCTTACTAATAATCAAATTTAGCAACGAGTTAAATATTTCAGTGAAATGAACCATAATGTTATTGATCCCAAATAATGAACTATACATGGAATGTTATTTTTTTTTAAATTCATACCACCTATGGTTTATTGTTAAGAGCTCAATTAAATATAAAGGTGATACCATGTATGGTTTATTATTTAGAGTCCATTTCATTATGATCCATTTCAATGAAATATTTAAGTCTTCACTAAATTTGATTATTAGTAGGGCCCATTAACTTCATTGTTAATAAAGCAAGCTCTATGCTTGGGTTTATAAAACGTTGGGCAAAGGAATTTGACGATCCGTACGTTACTCTTTCTTTGTACAATTGTTATGTACGACCTCATCTAGAATACGCTTCTCAAGTATGGTCTCCCTTTTATGAAGTTCATAAAACTCGTATTGAATCAATACAACATAAATTCATACGCTTTGCTCTGAAAGGTCTTCCTTGGGCTGATCCATTCAACCTTCCATCATATGAACACAGGATCCAGCTACTGCAGGTTCAAACCTTATATCAAAGGCGGGTTAATAATGATCTAATATTTCTTCACCAACTTATAAATGGTCAAATTGATGCTCCTGATTTGTTAGCCTGTATTGGCATAAATTACCGCGGAGGATCGCACCATCTGCGAAGATTTGAACTTTTACACGTTAATTTCTATAGAACTAACTACGGTATAAATGAGCCTCTTAACCGCATGTGCAAGATTTTTAATTTAAACGGCTCCTCTGTTGATTTTAACATAAGTAAGATGGGATTAAAGAAAGTATTTCGAACCAGTGCTCCACGGTCGTGATTGTTTTAACTTCTTGTAACTATGACTTAAATATCTTGTGTATTGTTTAATTATGTATGTATATAGATTTTTTTGTTTAATTTTGTGTATTTATTAGTCTATTATTATGCATGTGTTAGTTTGCCTTTTTTACTAACTACTAACACATGCACTTATGATGAGCCTCTGATTGTAGGTGGCAGCTTGCTCTAAGCTCACTACAACTAAGAATCTGAAGTGTAAAAAAAAAAAAAAAAAAAAAAAAAAAAAAAAAATTATAGATTGATATGAAGCTCAACGTAAGCTACGTTGACTTGGCAGACAATTCTGCTGTGTCAAAGTAAGAATACAGTCAACGCGTTGGTTAACGTGTTCTAACTTTGTTGACAGAGTGATCACATGGCCAACGAAAAAAATCATCGCATTGACCCTTAAATTTGTGCCAACGAGAGTGTTAACGCAGCCGTCAACGCATCGAAAGTATTCTTTAAATTTAACTTTGGGACAGAATTTGATGTCACTTTGACTTGAGAGTCAACGCGTTGAACATTTGCGTTGACCGTGTAATCGTAGCTTAACTTATGTAAAGTTCCTAGGTTGTTATACTTTTAAAATAAGTTGATGTTAGTATATTTTGCAGGAAACAAAAAAGGTACTGCCATTGTGGGCTCCTAAAATCCTTTCCTAATAATCCATCCCCAAAAAACTAAATAGGATTACCCTCTTTTACCAAAATGTAAGAGGGCTTCGCACTAAATCTGCTGATATCTATACCAACTCCCAGGCATTTTCACATGACATCTTTCTTTTGACAGAAACCTGGCTTAATTCAAGCTTTTTGGACACAGAACTTTTTAATGAAGAGTTCTTAGTTTATAGAAAAGATCGACATGTTGACAGACCAAAAGAAGTGGGAGGTGGTGTTTTGATCGCAGTTCGTAATAAATTTATATCTTCACTTGTTATATTCCCTTTTAATCTCTCAATTGAACTAATCTGCATAAAGTTAGCCATAGAGTCAAAATTCATTTATATATTAAATGCATACATTCCTCCAAAAAGCTCGGACTCAGTTTATGTCGAACTCTCTCAGGCTCTAGATTTCATTATTGAATTGTCTTGCTCCAACAGCAACATTTTACTTCTCGGAGACTTTAATTTACCGTCTGTAGAGTGGATTTCTTCTGAAGATGAATGTTTTCAAGAAGCATCTTTAACTTCTTCACAAACTGAGCTCCAGCTTTTGGATAGAATTACTGCAACTGACTTACAGCAAGTAAGCTGTATTAAAAATTCAAAAAATCGAATTCTCGATTTAGTATTTTCTTCTGACGCTATTAGTACTCTTGTTCTTGAATCAAGTTCTGGAATGACTAATATAGATAGTTATCATCCTCCTTTGGATATACACTAGTCAACAATATTAAAGGAACAAATTTTTTTTCAATTTTTGTTAGCGTTTTTTGAAGAGCTGTATCTTTGTGACGAGTGGTCGTATTGAGTTGAAATAAAAAGCATTTTACAGCTTTATGTTTTTTGTTTCGAGATTTGCTTGCAAACAAATTTGTTTGAAGTACCGTTATTGCGTTATTGCAAAAAATGAGACGAGACAACAAAATTATTTTGTTTTTATTTTTTTTGAAGGTCCTCATTTCTATGGATACATTTTTTTGAGTCAATTAAATGTCATGATCAGATACCTTGTTTATTCAGCTTCAATTCAGTTTTTTTGTTGTTTTGTACGATTTTTTTTGGCATGGTTTATCTGACTTTGAAAGAAAAAAGATACTTTTAGCCTTGATAACCAATATCTCAGCAAATAATGATGTTATAAAGATTCAAAGACAGTTTTGGAAATTTGAAAAAGCGTTTTACAAGATTTTCTTATGATTTTGTAGAAATTATTTTTTTTTACCGTTCACCGTTAGTTTAAAAACAGTACTAAAAACCGACGTTTTGTGGTCTTTTCGTAAATCTTTTTTTTTCACTGCAAATATTGATTGCATGGCTTGAGTTGGTATGCAAATTTATAGACTTTTAAATCATCAATATTCTTGTAAATTTTCAAATTGATTCATCGAACCGTTTTTCCTCACCAAAACTTCAAAGTCTTACAAACCAGGTAAAGGAACAAATTTTGGTGTTCCTAAACAATGCGTAGTCGTCATCAAAATGACAAGAAAACCGCAATTCCAGTGGATTTTTTTCACAGTTTTGCATTAGTTAGATACTTTTTTGAATGGAAATGAAATAAAAATTACATTTTTCAAAAAAAAAAAAAAAAAAAAAAAATCAAGTCTTTTTATTTGAAAATTTTTTTTAATAAATTTTTTTTATTTTTTTGTTTAATGTACTTTTTATTTCATTTCAATTCAAAAAAGTATCTAACTAATGCAAAACTGTGAAAAAAATCCACTGGAATTGCGGTTTTCTTGTCATTTTGATGACGACTACGCATTGTTCAGGAACACCAAAATTTGTTCCTTTACCTGGTTTGTAAGACTTTGAAGTTTTGGTGAGGAAAAACGGTTCGATGAATCAATTTGAAAATTTACAAGAATATTGATGATTTAAAAGTCTATAAATTTGCATACCAACTCAAGCCATGCAATCAATATTTGCAGTGAAAAAAAAAGATTTACGAAAAGACCACAAAACGTCGGTTTTTAGTACTTTTTTTAAACTAACGGTGAACGGTAAAAAAAAAATAATTTCTACAAAATTATAAAAAAATCTTGTAAAACGCTTTTTCAAATTTCCAAAACTGTCTTTGAATTTTTTATAACATCATTATTTGCTGAGATATTGGTAATCAAGGCTAAAAGTATCTTTTTTCTTTCAAAGTCAGATAAACCATGCCAAAAAAAATCGTACAAAACAACAAAAAAACTGAATTGAAGCTGAATAAACAAGGTATCTGATCATGATATTTAATTGACTCAAAAAAATTTATCCATAGAAATGAGGACCTTCAAAAAAAATAAAAACAAAATAATTTTGTTGTCTCGTCTCTTTTTTTGCAATAACGCAATAACGGTACTTCAAAAAAATTTGTTTGCAAACAAATCTCGAAACAAAAAACATAAAGCTGTAAAATGCTTTTTATTTCAACTCAATACGACCACTCGTCACAAAGATACAGCTTTTCAAAAAACGCTAACAAAAATTGAAAAAAAATTTGTTCCTTTAATATTGTTGACTAGTGTAGTTCTTGACTTGAGCAGTCATATTATAGAAAATAGCAACGCTTATGATCGCTCATATACTTTTGATTTCAGAAAGGCAAACTTTCAGTTGCTCTCAGAAGAATTAGCTAGATCTGGTATTGATAGTATATCAGTGTCTAGTAATATTGACGAAGCAGTTAATAACTTTAATACTATACTTAATAATTGCATAAATAATACTATCCCTATAAAAATATTACAAAATACGAACTTTTGCCACTCATGGTATACGAAAGAGTTAAGGTCACTCCGAAATAGAAGAAATAGAGCATGGAAAGTATATTTAAAAACTCTTTCTTCAGTTGACCATAACTCTTACATTGCCCTTTTCGAAGAATTTAAATCTCTTTCAAAGTCTCTATACACTAA
The DNA here is from genome assembly GCA_963921185.1 of Dasysyrphus tricinctus. Classification (NCBI taxonomy): domain Eukaryota; kingdom Metazoa; phylum Arthropoda; class Insecta; order Diptera; family Syrphidae; genus Dasysyrphus; species Dasysyrphus tricinctus. Next base: position 203,686,077 of record OY992530.1, on the reverse strand, counting down.
TCATGTATACAAAATGGGAAGATCCCTTAAAGAAGACCCGAAAACATTTTGGAAGTTTGTAAACTCGAAGAAAAACTCAGATGGCTACCCCGCAAATTTCATATATTAAAATTGTGTGTTAAAGGAAACTATTGATATTTGCAACGCCTTTGCGAATAATTTTCGTAACTCTTTTGTGGACAACCCTATTGATATTGATGAAGATTATTTCAGAAATTTACACTCCTATGCCCAAACGAATTGTAATAATTTCGCTGTGCAACAGAGTACTGTTTTAGAATTTCTCTCATCGTTAAATGATGATTTCTCATCTGGTCCAGATGGAATCCCCCCAATATTATTGAAAAAGTGTAGACATATACTGGTTGAACCTCTTCAATTTTTGTTTGAGTAATCGATTAAATCAGGGAAATTTCCTTGTTTATGGAAAACTTCATTTCTAACTCCAGTTTTTAAAAAAGGTGATAAAACTGATATTTCGAATTATAGGCCTATATCCAAATTGTTATGTATTCCAAAGCTCTTTGAACAAGTTGTGTGTGAGACTTTAGCATTCCATACCAAGAATTTAATTTGTGAACAACAGCATGGGTTTTTGAGAAGAAAATCAACAGTAACAAACCTCCTTACATTCTTACATAAATGTTCTAACGCGTTAGAAAATGGAAATGAAATGGATTGTAACGGGTGTTTTTTAACTGGTTTGGTTTTGGCAACACTGGTTTTGACAGCTGACGTGTGTTTAGTACCTTGTGTCACTGTCAAACAGCTTCAGTTTGGTTTGCAATTTAACCATGGATCGTCTTACAAATGAACAACGCTTGCAAATTATTGAATTTTACTATCAAAATTCGTGCTCGGTTCGAAATGTTCATCGCGCGCTGCTTCCATTTTATGGTCGGCATTCTCGACCTTCTGAGCAGTCTATTCGGAAGATTGTGACCAAATTTACTTTGTTGGACATTAAACCACCAACACGTTTACGTACTGTGCGTAGTGAAGAAAATATTGCGGCCGTATCAGCGGTTTATGGGCCGGCGGCATTATTGGGCCATATTTCTTCAAAGATGATGCGAATCGCAGCGTTACTGTCAATGGTGAACACTACCGAGCGATGATAACAAACTTTTTTTTGCCCGAAATGGAAGTTCTTGACTTGCATGATATGTAGTTTCAACAAGACGGTGCCACATTAGGGCTGTGTCAATCAGGATCGATTCGATTTTTTTAATCCGATCATCGAAAAGTATTGATGATTGAAATCACAAATTTTCATTTCAATCGATCTCAATCTCAATCATTTCGATGATTCTCGATTTTCAATCCCAATCTCAATCATTTCAAATATTCTCGATTTTCCATCCCAATCTCAATCTCAATCATTTCAATGATTCTCGATTTTCAATCCCAATGTCAATCATTTCAAATATTCTCGATTTTCCATCCCAATCTCAATCTCAATCATTTCGATGAATCTCGATTTTCTCTACAAAAATTTATGATATCTAAGATGTTTTTTAATCCATCGAGACCGTAGCCATCCTTCAACTGAATTTCACAGCTTGTCAGATAGGGGATGAACTATATTTTGACACAAAAGGTGTATTTTGATCTAAATGTCACCGAATTTCTTTAAAATCACCTTTTCCCGGAGCAGGAAAATTATTCAAAAATTTCAGTGTTTTTAGAGGTTTTTTAATCCATCGACATCGTAAACATCCGTCAGTAGAATTTGAAAGTTGATGGCTTGAAATATAGGAGACAAACTATATTTTGATAGAAAAGTACATTTTGATCCATATATCATACAATTGCCTTTAAGTCACCTTTTTATGGAGCACTAAAAATTCGTCAAAAATTTCAGATTTCTCAGAGGATTTTTAATCTATCGACATCCAAGCCATCCGTCGATGGAATTTGAAGATTGATGGCTTGGAAGATAGAGGATCAACTGTTTTTTGAGAGAAAGGGTGCATTTTCATCCAAATGTCACCCAATTGCCTTAAAATCGTGTCGAGAAGTGAAAGAGAAGTGAATTGAATTCGTTAAAATCGAGAGATTTGATTCCATCGAAATCGAAATGAAAATTGAATCGATAATAAATTCAGGGAAATGAAAATGATCGAAAGATCGATTGATTGAAATGATCGAATCATTTTGGTGATCGATTCTTGAACGATTCGATCATTTGAAATGAACGATTTACACAGCTCTATGCCACATGCCACACAGCACGCGAAACAATGGCGCAATTGCGAGGCGAGTTTGGTGAACAGTTAATTTCACGTTTCGGGCCGGTCAATTGGCCGCCTAGATCGTGCGATTTGACACCATTAGACTATTTTTTGTGGGGGTATGTCAAGGCTAATGTCTATAGGGACAAGCCCGCTTCAATTGACGCACTGGAAGCCAACATCCATGCATTCATTCGTGAGATACCGGCCGATATGTGTGAAAGAGTATGCCAAAATTGAACTCAGCGGATGGGCTACCTGAGACGCAGCCGCGGTCAACATTTGCATGAAATTATCTTTAAACATTAAATTGCAAGGTTCAAACTATCGATTCAAATAAATATTTCATTCATTTTTTCGAATTTTTTGTGTTTTTTTTTTTTTTTTAGTTCTAAACCTCTTAAAAAATCACCCGTTATATATACTGATTTCTCTAAGGCGTTCGACCAACTTAGTCACAACATTATTATCTTCAAGCTTAAATCTTTAGGATTTCCAACATTTTTTATCACCTGGATAAAATCATACCTTGAAAATAGATCCTACCAGGTAAAATTTAGAAACTGCCTTTCAAACTCATTCAAGGCTCACTCCGGTGTGCCCCAGGGAAGTCATCTAGGCCCATATCTATTTATTCTTGCTATAAATGATGTTGTTTCTTGTATACGTTCAAGTGATATTCTTATATTTGCTGATGATATGAAAATTTTTAAGACGATAAAGGCTAACCAAGACCACTTTCTTTTGCAAGCCGATGTTGACAGTTTCGCTACTTGGTGTGATAAAAACGGTCTTTCTCTTAACCCTGCCAAATATCAAACAATTACTTTCTCAAGAAAGCGACTTGCAAATGCTTTTAATTATTCTATTTCACAACACAAACTCTGTCGAGTCTTTAGTTTCAAGGACTTAGGTGTTAACTTTAGTTCCAATTTAGAATTCACTGAACACATTAACTTCATTGTTAATAAAGCAAGCTCTATGCTTGGGTTTATAAAACGTTGGGCAAAGGAATTTGACGATCCGTACGTTACTCTTTCTTTGTACAATTGTTATGTACGACCTCATCTAGAATACGCTTCTCATGTATGGTCTCCCTTTTATGAAGTTCATAAAACTCGTATTGAATCAATACAACATAAATTCATACGCTTTGCTCTGAAAGGTCTTCCTTGGGCTGATCCATTCAACCTTCCATCATATGAACACAGGATCCAGCTACTGCAGGTTCAAACCTTATATCAAAGGCGGGTTAATAATGATCTAATATTTCTTCACCAACTTATAAATGGTCAAATTGATGCTCCTGATTTGTTAGCCTGTATTGGCATAAATTACCGCGGAGGATCGCACCATCTGCGAAGATTTGAACTTTTACACGTTAATTTCCATAGAACTAACTACGGTATAAATGAGCCTCTTAACCGCATGTGCAAGATTTTTAATTTAAACGGCTCCTCTGTTGATTTTAACATAAGTAAGATGGGATTAAAGAAAGTATTTCGAACCAGTGCTCCACGGTCGTGATTGTTTTAACTTCTTGTAACTATGACTTAAATATCTTGTGTATTGTTTAATTATGTATGTATATAGATTTTTTTGTTTAATTTTGTGTATTTATTAGTCTATTATTATGCATGTGTTAGTTTGCCTTTTTTACTAACTACTAACACATGCACTTATGATGAGCCTCTGATTGTAGGTGGCAGCTTGCTCTAAGCTCACTACAACTAAGAATCTGAAGTGTAAAAAAAAAAAAAAAAAAAAAAAAAAAAAAAAAAAATTATAGATTGATATGAAGCTCAACGTAAGCTACGTTGACTTGGCAGACAATTCTGCTGTGTCAAAGTAAGAATACAGTCAACGCGTTGGTTAACGTGTTCTTACTTTGTTGACAGAGTGATCACATGGCCAACGAAAAAAATCATCGCATTGACCCTTAAATTTGTGCCAACGAGAGTGTTAACGCAGCCGTCAACGCATCGAAAGTATTCTTTAAATTTAACTTTGGGACAGAATTTGATGTCACTTTGACTTGAGAGTCAACGCGTTGAACATTTGCGTTGACCGTGTAGTCGTAGCTTAACTTATGTAAAGTTCCTAGGTTGTTATACTTTTAAAATAAGTTGATGTTAGTATATTTTGCAGGAAACAAAAAAGGTACTGCCATTGTGGGCTCCTAAAAAATTTTTGATACGGGGCCCCCGAAGTGCTCGATACGCCATTCCCTTTAGTCCTACAAATTGGCATTTAGTCCGGCCTATTCACTTGGATTCATCAGTGAAATAGTGAGGGCTTTGTCATACGCAATTTGTATTAAGTTCAGTTTAACTTACATGGACTTTTTAGCAAAAAACCACTGTAAACTATATCCAACAAGATTAGAATTCCTTATCATTAAGCTGCAAATTTTTTTGCCCGGGGCCAGGCCTAGTTTCTATATAAGAAGGTTTTATAATACAAATTCTCATACTATGTACTGAAATAAATCAGCCAAGTAGAAGACTTAGCATTAAGAATTGGACTTGTTGAATTTGATTCAAAATAGCTTTTTATGTCCTTTAGTCCTACAAATTGGTGGTTCATCCGGCTTAATCTCTTGAATTCATCAGTGACATAGTGGGGGCTTTGTCATAGGCAATTTGTATTAAGTTATTTAATAAAAATTGGCGTTTCGTCCGGCTTACTCACTTGAACTCATCTGTGACATAGTGAGGGCTCTAACATACGCAATTTAGAATTGATATTATTTATATGAATTTTAGTTGTTGGATTTACTAGGCAAAGTCTTGTCCTAATTACATAGTTATGTACTTTCAATTTAAAATGTATGAAAACTTGACCAGTGATCCCACCAAAGGAGAATGGGCAAATTTGTATGAAACATGGGCGAGAGCCCATGGGCGAACGTTGCATTCTGCCTATTCATATATTATTGCGAAAATCATAGCCCGCCCAGTCGTATAAGGGGTCATTATTAATGAAGATGTACTTACGTTTTCGTGTATTGGCATTTGGAAAGCACCAATTAGTCAACCTGCTATATTAACGTCTTCAAACATGGGGTCAAAATCCTGATTAAAATAATATATTTAAAAAAATAAAAAAGCTGTTGAAATCCGAACTGGGTGTTTTTAAAACCGCAACGTTACCTTGGAAGCTTCTGAAGTCCCCTAAAACACAATAGGTACTACCGTTTCATGATATGTTTTGAAGTTAGGATAAAGTATTACACACACTAATTATATAATTTGTATACGATATTTCCATAGGCAATTGCATTATATAACATTGAAATATCTTCTTTCCTAAATGAAGTGCAATGAAATGCCCATAGCAAAAGTTGTTACTGAGTAACATATGTACCTTTCATTTGACACTAATTTAATTGATGGCCGCTATAACTCCCAAATATGCCCATTCTCCTTTCAATCAGTAATAATTAAATACCACTTTTCTGTCATAATTTGAGGTTGTTTCGATATCGCTCTACTTAAGATATTTAGGGCCAGTTTCAAATGTTCCGGTTAAAGTTTCGGATAGATATCCGACACATAACCCTATCCAGTAGATTAAAGTTGCTGTTATTTATTTTCTGTTTCATCGTCAAAGTCTCGGATAAACTAACCGGTGGATAAATTTACTAGACACTTGGAAATTAAATTTTTTGCTGTCAAAACAAAACAAAATTGTCGTTTTGATTTAAATTGTCATTGATTTTAAAGATTTTAATTTAATTAGAACCGCGACGGATTGATTTAAAGCGAAATTCACAATATTTCGACGGAGACTCGTAGCAGTTTAGCATTTTAAAGATTTGAATTCAGTTCGAACCGCGGCGGATTGATTTAAAGCGAAATTCACAATATTTCGAAGGATACGCGTGTCAGTTACCCATCCTCAACGTTGGAGCCAGGATTTTGGCCTACAAGCAAGAAGAAAAATATATCCCTATTCGAAAATAAAGAAGAAAAGAAGAGACCACAAGAGGTGTCAACTATGGACAAACATCCTTTCAACAATGCATTGCGGTTTAAAATATTTAAATATGGTTAAGATGTATGTATGTATGTATGTATGTACATAAATAGCTGTAATAAATTAAAATATTCTTCAATAAATATATAATGTGCTCTTCATTGAAGAAATGGTCTAAAACTATATTTTTTCAATTGCTTCAAACTAATATGTATATTTCTTATCTTCTGGATAAAAGCTTTAACAGCCACATGAACCGGTGGTTAGGCTATCCGAAACTTTATCTATCGGATATCCCTATCCGAGACATTTGAAACCAAAAGTTGAAGTTTATCTTGCGGATAAGTTCCGGTTGGGCTATCCGAGACTTTTACCGGCCCTTAATATTATAAACTTAAAGAACTTAGAACTTAGCATACATTTCAGATCTCATCACTTTTTATAATTGATTTTTAAGGCAGGCTTTTTGTACATATAAAAACTTTGCTCTTTTTTTACATTTATGTTTTTGTTTTGATTTTATTTTTAACTATCCTGACGATACGTGAAATATATGAACGTATATCTCAAAGTGAATCTCTAAAATCCGTGTTTGTGTCTTTCCATCACTCACTAGTTTCAGCAAAACTTACATTATATTGTCTTTTCGTACTTATCGCAAAATTTGAATAACAATGGAAAAACATTCTAAAAGAGATACGAGTCCCACTATTTGCTGGAAAATATTTCGTTAATTAAAAGAAATGCTGTATGCATTACAATAAATCTTAAAGGATTAGGTACATAATCCCCATAAAGTTTTATATTGTGTTGAAATATGTTATGTATAGTAGGAAAGCTGCCAATTTTATATGGCAGTTAAAAATGAATATCTTCCATTCTTTGTAATAAGTATGAGTTCTTTTGTCAAATATTCATTTAATCAAAACCCACATCCTGTAGAGCACATACATAAGTAAACCAATTCGATTTTACGATAAACCCGTACGTACCTATAATCTACACATTCTTTTGGTCGGTTATCAAACAATACGAAAACTGTTCAACCCCTCTAAACTGACGCAATTATGTTGAAGATTGAAGGTACCAGATTACTTGTAAAAGATTTACACAATTAACCCCTGTTAACCTAAATATCCTCTACAAGCTCTTACGATCTTTAAGAAAAAAAAAATAAAAGGTTGAGGGTGGGTAAGAGCTATTTTGTTTATTATAAAACTGACACATAGTAAATCCTGAAAAATTTCCTAATAGAAGGTTGCAGTTCAATATAATAAGGGCTGACCACCAGACTAGAAAAGTTTAAGGCATCCAAGGCGAGCAGGAGACTTGACCGCATTTTTGGACTTAAGGAAGAACTAGAGAAGGCGGAAGCCAACGTAAGTGGTCGTACGAAACCGAGCAAAAACAAGAAATTCATATGACGCGCACATAATTGTGATTTGGTAATTTTCGTTTAGCTTTTACCATAGCACGTGATAGATCTCATCGACCGCTCTTTGGTGAGTGGTGGGAGAATGAAAAATCAAAATGGTGGAATTAAAATAAAAAGAATTTGGTGCTTGGTGCATAGTTTTCAACGTTTTGGAATGCTACTTTTCGGTCGGTTTTGACGTTAGCTTCCCCCAGTTTCCGCTTCCTTTAACCATAAAGGGTCTCCCAAACCAAGTTTCCTCCTAGTAGCCCTTCCACACTATCTCACTGAGTATCTACCTACCTTAACAGCACACATGCCAAAAAAGTATGAAGTTCCTTCCCACTTTATTATGACATGTATTAATACCTACATAAATTATGTAGGAACTCCTACGGCTGGTGCCCTGATGGTTATACCTGAGCAAGTCATTTGGTTCGCCACTTTAGGTAATGAATTTTCGACTTGCTAAAATGTTTTAATTTCGATACAATACTCTTGCCTATCTTTTTGATGCTCCTATTCCTGTGTGCCTAATTTTTCGTTCCCTTCACTTTAAATAAAACGGCACTGGTATAATCGACTATCCAGACTTTGTGATATGTATATGTATTAAAATAAAAACCTCTTTTTTAATTAAAAATTTGTGCCCCACTAAGTTGGGAGCACTTGGACCCATTCACATTAATTTAGCTATGCGAAAAAAAGACTTTCAAGTTTTGTAAATTTATGCGAGAAATATATTTTACAAGGATTGCCGTATTGCACCAACTGACGGAGGCCAAAACAATAATCTAGAAACCAAAAATCTTGAACGTAATCATTTGGAAAGCAAAAATCTTGAATTAAAAATCTCGAAAACTACCCGCCCGGAAAAATGGCAAGTTTTTGTCAAGTTTAATCGAGGCGCTGGAAAGGCTTCGGTAGGGGAAATCTAGACAAGGCAAACTTGTCAAATACTCGCGAGGCCCTCGCTAGTAAGAACTTGTTGGATTGTGGATAGGTCTTGTTATCCCATCACAAATACCCCATATATGACAGAAACAAATATTTTATACCCTTCATATAATAGTATGAAATATTAAAGTATATAGTGTTTCATTTTCAACATTGCACAACTATATTGCGATGCGCAATGGCTCAGTAGTTAAGTTATAGGACTGGTAATCAGAAGATTTTTTAAATGTAAATTGCTTTGTTGGAATTTAAGAGGAAACCATTTGAAATGCATTGCAATTGAAAAGGTTTGATTCCACTGAATTAAAAACGCCAACGACAACCAGGAGGAGCTAAACTTATAAGAACCGGAATTTACAGCAAATAACATTTAAAAATACGCGAAATATCGCGTTTTGCAGCAGTTGGATGTAACTCAAAACGTGTTTATGTTATAATATACGTAGGTATTAGACGCGCGCTGTTTAGATTGGGAAGGCTGAGACCGGTCTCACGGTGGTTTCTGGACAAGAGAAGTGGGGGGTCAGGGATGTCGTGAGGCATGAAGAAAACATAAACATCCGACTCATGAGTCTCATTTGTTGTTGTTTCAATGAGCATAACATTGAAGTTCTTGTTGTTTCTATGTGATTTGAGGCGCCTCAAATTTTCTAATGTAGACACGATGAGGCTCACGAGTCCGGACTCAATTTTCCCAATCTAAACAGGCTAGGTATGCTTTGGTAGTCAAGAGCTATCGCTTCGATATATTTCTAGGAGTAACATCAGTTATCTAAAAAAGTATATAAAAGCACACCGACTTAAATCGCGTCTGTCGGGGGTTGTGGGACCACTTAGACCTTATTATACAAATACAAACGAAAATGTTGGAGCTGTATCGATATCGGTATCGGGGCCGCAATGTGAATACTAGGGTCAAGTATCGGAGCGAGAACGTTTTGAGTTTTTGAGTTGAAATTTTCTAAGATTTTGTTAATTTCAGAAGCATTTAGGCCTATTCTGCCGCATCTGTTATTCTGCTATGAATTTTCTGTTATGAATCATAAAAGATTTTCCGCATAAAAGATCTTTTATGATTCCTATTCAGGTGTTCGAACTTTTATAAAACTCTGTTATGAAACTTCGAAAACGAAATCAGTTAACGAACAGACCTAAAATCTGTTGTCATAATCAGCTGTTCTGTTATGAATTTCGTTGAAAAAGAAAATGGGCAAATTGTATTTTTATTTATTTTTTCTTTGTTGCAGCTAAAAAGAGTCTTATCCTTAACACCGTAGAAATCTCAAGATTAGGAGAAACCACTAACAGGCCAGGAGATAAGGTTGGATGATGTTGTTGATGTTCGTTAATGGAATACAATTCCCAGAAGTGATCTTACAAGAATAATTCTGAGTTGTATAGTGTATAGTTGTTTATTTCAGTGCTTTGTATAGTGTTTTATTCAGTGCTTTGTTGTAGCTCAAATAAATAAAATAGAAATATATTTAATTAAGTTGTTTTTGATCGATCGTCGTTTCTTGGTGCTTCCACTTTGTCATACTGATCTCCTGCGAATAGTCGCAAGCACTCTATTCTTTCTGTAAGGTGATTTGAACCGTTTCCGTGTAATAGCTAAACATACTGGGGCTGTTAGGGACATTCAACAGACTCCTCTTAGTCGATGGAGCTTGTTGATCTAATGCAGCGAGCTTTCCTGTGTCCTGCGCCTTCTTCTACAAAGATAGTTTTATTTTAATGTGCTAATTTGTTTATAAAACTATTTTTTAATATATTTTCCTACATTTGTCTCCTTTTAAGAACATTTCGTTGACGAAATATTCATTTTTACTTGATACAACTGTGTTCTCATTGAAATCTTTTATGATAAAAGTCAAAGAAGTTTGTCTTTTATTCTTTTATGATTTATAGCAGATTTGATAACAGATTTTGACATGCTGAATACCAAAAATGCGATTTGTAAAAGATTCTGTTATGAGTTCGAAAGTTTGTCAGTTCATAACAGATTTCTTAGCAGATTTAATAACAGATTTAGCATGCCGAATACCAAGATTATAATTCATAAAAGATATTTTGACAGCTTAAAATTTTTTATGGAAATTCATAGCAGAATAACAGAATAGCAGAAAAAAAGATCACGCCGAATAGGCCTAATTGACTATAGCGAATATATCATCCACGTATTTTGTCATTATTTTTGGTTTAATATCTATCTTGAAGGAACCCTCCAAAATGTCTGCTATGATTGGTGATGCTATATTTCCTATTAACATTTCGCTGTTGGTAAATTTTGTCATCGTACATAAGGTAGTTGTTATCAATTACACAAAAACGTAATAATTCCATAAAGCTTTGTGGTTTTATTTTTGTGTGTTCCTTAACACTGTCCCATTTTTGATTTATTAGTTCTCGTGCCAATTTCACTGGTATATTAGTAAATGGGGACACCACGTCAAAGGACACCAGTATTTAAAGTCGTGGTGATGGTGAGTCCGATATCAAGTTTCTGAGTATACCGATGAGGTATCGTGAAAGATTGTAGCACGGCACTCTCGTTGAAGAACATATCGGTCGTCAAGGCAATTCTGTGCCGAGATTCAGCTATTTCAGCGAGTGAGATGAGATGACTCGCCTTACTCGCCGACTCATCTCACTTCACTCGCAAGAGTGATTCAGCTATTTAAGTGAAATGAGTATGTTCGAATTTAGTTTCGAACATGAGACAAAGCATAAATATAAAAGAGCTAAATTCTACCTCCTTGTCACACTCGTTACGCCAAACGAAATGAAACAACAAATACAACAATGTAAACATTGGAATCTTTAATAATGGAGTTTGGAGTATCTTTTGTTTCAATTATTTTTTTTGTCATAATTTAAGTTTAATGTGAGTTTCACCCTTGAGAAATAAAAAGTTTAAAAGTGTCGAAAGTGAATAGAATATAAATTTATTCGATATATATGTGTGCATATGATAATAAAATAAAATTAAAGAATCAATTAAAGGGTAGCTGTTTTTATCTACGTTGTTGGTTTTTTATTTCGTTTCCTATCCATGAATAGGAATTCTTGAGAAAAGCACACATACCTATCCAAAACTGGAAATTTACCAACACATACAACAAGTCACTGCGGAAATATCTGGCGAGTAATCTGACATTTCATTTCACTCGCTCACTCACTCCCTTTTGCTAACTGAATCAATTTTCGACGAAAAGTTACTCATCTCACTCACTCCCTGCGGCTTCGAATTAGCTGAATCTCGGCACTGGTCTAATAGGGCCCTACACACGATCAATATTCATTGACAATAATTATTGAAGACATTTTCTGTCAGAAAACATTGATGCGAAATTGCCACCACACGTATCAATGAAAATTGACAATAATTTTAAGTAAAAATGTATGAATTGGCTGCAAAAGTGCTCCTTATGGGCGTATCAGCAATTAAAAAAAGGAAGACAAAAATTGGGTAGTAAAGAAGTTGTTACCTACTAAATAAAAATTTCTTTTGAAATTCGCGAGAATTAAGCCGAAAATCCAAATTTTCTTTTTTGTTTTGTTTCATTTTCGCCACCGACTACATCAACATGACCAACAAATGACATTTACATTGAAGAAAACCAAATCGATTTTGGTTCTCATCAATGTCGTCAATGTTCATTGACAATGACATTGAAGAGCATACGAACGATCAATACTCAGCGAAAAATTACTTTTTCACTGAATATTGACAATAAACATTGATCGTGTGTAGGGCTCTTATGTATCTTGGGAAGTCCATAGATTCTTGGTGCGATGGAGTTATATGTCGTCATTTTCTGTTTTTCAAGTTGCTCAATAATGTTTTTTGCGTACGTTTCCTTTATCAGCTGAAATGATAATTAATTATTCCTTGTTTCTTTGTAAGAATTGTTTTGTTTCTTTAAGAATATAAGAAAAATATCTGTATAAGTCGTTCAGTTGATGGGTTTTCAAACTGCTATCAAGAATATGTGCAAATCTCGTACGCGCTTTTTCCCGTGCATCACTGTCTGATATTGTTTGAATACACTCTTCGCCATCTGCAATTATTTTGAACGTGTTCGAGGTTGTGTCAATGCAATTGAGTAGAGCAAATTTGGAACCAAGCGATAGAAGAAATTTGATATCACCCGGTATGGCAGCCATGGTTTTATTGACAACCCATTGATCGTTAATAGTCAGGTAAATCTACGGAAAATATAGGGCTAACTCCGGACAAATTGTAACAAAAGAAATTCATTTGCAGTTAGGTTCAATAACACATGCTTGAACATATATCCAAAATTAGCCACAGTCCACCACCCGGAAATTGCTTAAATTTGAATGCATTTATGCATGTGCAAGGCGTTTTGCATGCGATACAATTAATGATAAGAGGATGTAGGTTGTACCGACAAAATAAAAAATCATTTCAAAGGGTGGTCTTACTGCCCCCCCTTTGAGCGGAAGGGGAAATTTAAAAAAAATGACTTAGATTAGAAAAAACATATTAAAAAACAATGGCAACACGTACAATATCATGCTATAAGTAATTGTAGAGCCAGAAATGTATTCCTTAATTTTCTTTTTAAATTAGGTTGTTTAAGAGAATAGTTTTTGAAAAATTAACCTTCAAACTCAAAATTTTGAAAACATAATTAAAAACAACTTGTTCAAACTGATTTTTTTTTCAAAATTTTATGTTGTTAAGTATTATTTTTGTCTTAAATATTCAACCCTAAAGTCAGTTTTTATTCAAACACATAACGCCAAATGGTTCTAGGACTTTTATTTTTCAAGATATTAACAAAGACCTACAACTACAACTTAGTGATAAAAAAATTAACTTAAATCTTAAAAAAACATATTAAAGCCCAATGGCATTACGTACAACATTATGCTATAATTTTTTGAAAAACCAGAAATCCATTCTTTCATGTTTTTTACTTGCGATTATAGGTACTATAAGGCAAGTTTTGGATTCGTGCAAAAAAAAATTTTGAGATAACAATCAATTATGATATTACGATGATAGAGAACACCAAAAAAGTGGGTGGCACAATTCTGTCTGTCTGTCTGTTCGTCTACAGCCTAAACGGCTCGATCGATTTTCTTCAAACTTGGTACAAAGTGGTTTTTGGTGATTCTGCCGACACGTTTTTTCATTTTTTTTTTAGAACCAAAAATAACGGTACCTGCCATACATTTTTCTTTGGCAAATTTACATAATCGTATTTTTCTCAAAACCCTAAAAATTCTATAAATTAATTTTAGTAAAGGCTTTCTTTGGGTGGAAAACCATTTTTCAAAAATGGTTATTAATGGTACCTCCCAAGGAACCATTTTTTTAATTTTTGATTTTCTTCAAAATGGTATGACCGATTTCAATTATTTTTTTTATACAGAAGCTTCCAAAAAATGTTAATAGTTTTGTGTACCAACATTTTTGAAAAAATATTTTTTGGATTTTTAAAAAATATTTCAAAATTTTTTTTGGAATATCAAATATTTCGAAAACGTCATCATAGATTAGATTAAGAAAAGTTGTCGAGCCGTTTTTGAGAAAAATACGATTATGTAAATTTGCCAAAAAAAAATGTATGACAGGTACCGTTATTTTTGGTTCTAAAAAAAAATGAAAAACACGTGTCGGCAGAATCACCAAAAACCACTAAGTACCAAGTTTGAAGAAAATCGATCGAGCCGTTTAGGCTGTAGACCAACCATACTCTACCTTTTATTCATAAGGGCCACAAAGACGTTTTAGCTATGTTGTCTCGGGCCACAAAATTAATTATTTTTGGCACTTAGGTGTTGAGTAATTTTTATTGAATTCATTTTAATAAAAACATTTATTTGATTTCTGAAATTTAGAACACTTTTTCAAGATCTGGCTTGATCTTGCGTGCTAACCTAATTCGTTTATTTCCTTACACATTTTTTGTAGGATTGAAAATGCTAGTTCCCAAACGTATATAGATCCAAGATGTTAATTTTGCAATCCAGCGTTGAATTTCTGACTATTTTTCTGTCAGGAACATTATCTATTACCTGAAGTAGAACGAGGAAAATGTATGTTATGGTCACTCATTTCACAGTCTTATTATTTTTTCTTTGTAGTTAGTGTCTTCACTTTTGAGAGCAAAACCGGTCAAACTTCTCGAAATAACTTGCGATTTGAGTTAAATCAGCTGGAAAATCAGTGTCTTTAACACGTTAGAAAAATATTTGCTTTGTCATAGCGTTTTCGTTTGGTAATCTGGAAGAACCCTCCGGAGCTCGTCGATCCAGATTCCAGAATGCCAAACGAACAAGTTGCAACCCTTTTCTTGATTCTTAAGTTTGGGTGATGAAACGTTCACACAGCTGTTCTCTTAATATTGATATTCCTCAATAACAGCAACGAATGTCTCCACCTTGGGTTTTTATTTTGAGTAAACTTTTTACCTAAGCAAAAATTCTACAACAAGTTATGAAGATGACGATAATGCAGAGGATGAAATGTTTGGCCTATCCATATTTTCCATAATTGTTTCCTTTTGACTCCAAATCTTAGTACAATGAAAATGTACAATGGCAATTCCAAAATTAAATAACAAATAACATTTGAAAATTTTGACGTTTCAATTGTGCGCTTGTATGCGTGCTTCTAATTTTGATTATTTCCTTTTTCCAAACGGCTGTAAATTTTGATTTATAGTCAGTTTTTCTATGAAATCACATTATTTATGTAAGTTTGCCAGGTGGGCCACTTAAAAAGCACGACGGGCCACATGCGGCCCGCGGGCCGCAGGTTGAGTATAGCTGCTGTAGACGAACAGACAGACAGACAGAATTGTGCCACCCACTTTTTTGGTGTTCTCTATCATCGTAATATCATGTTTGATTGTTATCTCAAAATTTTTTTTTTGCACGAATCCAAAACTTGCCTTATAGTACCTATAATCGCAAGTAAAAATTAATAATTCCAACTAGTACAAGTACTATTTTTGACTTAAATATTCAATGCTTTTGTCAATTTTTAGTCAAACACAAAAATCCAAGTGGTCCTAGGACTTTTATTTTTCAAGATATAAAGAAATAACTATACCAACCTAGTAGCCACTCATTAAAACAAGGAAAAGCTAAGTTGATGAAATGACAAAAAAAAAACTCTATTTAGAGGTCCTACTCATAAGTAAGCATCTGAGATATAACTACTTATTCTTTTCCTTATTTATTTGAAGATTCATTTTGGTAAAAACTGATATCAAGTTCGAATCAGCGTGCAAAATCATTATAAATAGATGTATCACAAGTCTGCTTTATAACTGAATACATTTTATCATATGCGATATTGGAAACGGCTAAATAAATACCAATGTTTCCATGTGCTAATTTTGGATATGTCTTAAGTACGAATGGTCTGAGTCTGAGTCTATTCGCACAAAATTTTCTTTTGTTACAATTTGTCTTGGGTCAAGCCATAGATTTACTTGACTATAAAAACTTAATTGTACTTTAACCTCATCTTCTCTTTTAAAGCAACTATGTAGTTCTTTATCATGTAATTGTCTTAGGTTATTTAGTCGTATTGGTGCAGTATGATTGTGTTCTCGAGAAGGTTTTATATTCTACCTCTGTCGGCTTGGATGTTATAGGTACATACGTTTATTGGCTATCGCAATATTATTCTCTATTTGTATTATATTTTTATATTTCATTGATATGCAAATATTTAAGTATGCGACAGTGAAAGTTATGTTTTGTTTTACTGAGTGTGAGTTGATTAAATGTTTCAGTTTCTTCATAAAATATTTGATCAATGTTATTGGTTGTGTTTGAAATAAAGTTTGGAATCAACCCAAGCCATTCATATAATGTACAAACTTTGTAAAAAGTACTTTATGACGTTGAAGAGTTTTACGTAAGATTCTATATTTTCGACATTTGACCATTTTGAAATCGCAATATCTTGTAAGCGACTAATCGTACGGGAAAAACTGTCAAAAACTTCAAGTAGAACATTTTGACATCTACAAACTGAGCATACATATATTTTGAACAACCTTGTCATTTACGAGTAAAAATCAAAACATTGTTTATTGGCTTTTGACCAAATTCTTAAAAAATATATATCTTTTTAACGGTAAGCTTCAGAACAACAATTTTTATATTTTCTTATAAAGGGTCAAGTGATCTACAAACAATTCTTGAAACACTTAGTCATAGCATTTACCGTTAAGGAGTTATACCCTAAAAATTGATATTTTCGTCAATTTACCTTTTTTGAAAAAGCTATAGGTATTTCTGAAACCATCGGTCTTACGAAAAAATGTGATTCAAAATTGTATCACATTACTTTTTGATAGCATTATGGTTTGAACGTTATTGGTGAAAAACCAACTTTTTCGACATTTGACCTTGAATAACTTTGTATGCTCGTATGGGATTGACAAGGACTTTTCGTAGTTGATTTGTTATACCAAAAGGAAGGTCTATACCAAAATTCAGTCTTATCGGAATTTTGCCTAGGTCAAATGTCTATTTTGACTGGCCTAAGGAGAATAAAATATAAACAGGATTCCTCACATAGAAAGTCCAAAAAACTCTCTTTTTCTTTTCCTCTTATGTAATTTACTGCGACAAAAAATAATTGAGCAAGCGAATCCAAAAAAAAAATATTAGTCTCAGTTTTTATAGGGAAAAGTGAGGATTTTTTTTGGGGAATCGTGTTTATATTTCTGAGTCCTCTGAGCCCTCTCAGATCTCAGAAATATAAACTGGCTAAATGTTACGCAAATGACATGACTTTTTGTGTCGTTGGTTCTTAGACTATTTGGCGCATGATTATAGTATGTAGTGTAATTTCTTATGTTGAATCTAATAGAATAAAAACTAAGATACGATCATCCCTAAAATGTTGTACAAATGTTGCCTTATTTATGATTGCTTTGTAGGGTATACTATCAAGTGACCGACACCCACTCAGTTATGGTCACTGGTCACCCTTCACTATATTTTTGGTTTTCTAATGTCGTTTTTTATTGTTGAAAAGATTTGATCTTTTTGGGAAAAGAATTGCACATTTTCTATTTTTGCATGTTTTATTCAAAAAAAGATTAGATCTGAAGACAAAAGATGAGATCTTTCTAGTTTGAGAGATTTGATCTGCATTCGCCCATACATGAAAACATTCTCCTGTCAAACGACAAATCTAAATGGGGTTATTTATTTGTTTAGAATTTCTTGTGACGATGCCATACGACATTTTTATGTGTATGCGTGTATGTATGCTATGTGTGTGGACTGAATCTTCTCAAAATATACCCAGATGTTTCATTGAAGACAGCAATTCTTGATTTTAAAAATCTGTCAGATTTCAATGAAAAACGACATAAGGTTTTTTGTGCCTGGATGCTACATTGCTACGGAAGTTATTTTTAAACTGTTCAGGCATACAAATGTCATAAAAACAGACTTCACTTAAAGTGCCTCTACACTATCCCACAAAGTATTAACACATGTCAGAATAAAGTGGGAAAGAATTTCATACGACTGCCAAATTTGTGTGATGAAAATGATTTTCATATTTTGCTTCCACACTTGCATCAAAACAAATCAGTTTCACCATAACCTCAAACGCCCAAGTGGGATAGAATGTGTGATGGTTTTAGAACCGATCTTAAATATTTTCAGGTATAAACACATGTCAAATCGTGTAGGATGCGATGTCAAGTTGTGTGTGATGAAATTTCATATTTTGCTTCCACACTATTATACATGACTTTCTTCACACTTTTTTGACATGTATTAATACTCAATGGGATAGTGTGGAACGGCTATTAATATTTTGTGGTCTAATTGCTTTGTTATAAAATAATTAAGTTTGGTACCACTGTAAATGGGGAAAAACTTAAGAATTCCTTTAGAAACATGCGAGTATAAATCATTATTTTAACAATATATCCGTAAAGGTTAATGGTCAATATTATTTGGAAGTATTAGTTACTGGATCTATTTGTTAGTTATTAATTATTAAAATAAGAAAATAACTTAACCCTCTACTGCATGAATTATGAAGGAAATGAAAACAAAAATATTAAGCTTTATTTGGGGTTAAGAAAAGGTTTTACATAGAATTTTTTTTTTTACATAAATGTATATAATGTTTTACATAAATAACCCATATATGGGTTATCATGCACTAAAGCCATTTTCAATTACAAATTAAGAACCCGTATATGGTTTATTATGCATTAAAGGCTAAATTAATTCAATTTGTTTTGCTTTTGGAGTTTTGTCAAACAATCCGTTTATCATTAAAGCACAATAATACGTTAAATTTCCAGCACAACGTTAATGTTTTCATACCACAAATTCCACATTTTTGGCTCTTTTTTGCCATTCTGGCCTATGGTCATAATAATTATTACACCTCAAAGTGTTCAACGAAAAATCATATATTCTATCTCGTTTTCCTCTGAGCGTTCTTGAATTTTTAACGGCCCTGGGCTTCCGTGGCTTAAATGATTGTCTTATGTTTCGCTACCCGTTTAACTTAACAATCCTAGTTTTTTTTTTCAAACACGATTTCGTCGTCTTCGGAAGATTTGGTTCGGGTTCGTCATCGGAGTAATCGCTCTCTATCTCCGAAATTAAAACTGGAGCTTCTACCAAGTTGAAATTCACTACGAGGAACATATTTATCACCAGAATCGGAAGCTAGACCATACAGATGATCCCAGCTAGCCATTCCAAGCTTCCAAAAATTAACTTTTCGATTTTTTTTCTATGCCAATCGTTTGTGATTCGTTTGTGACTGTTTGTGACAGCATTAAAAAGTTTTGTGACTCGATAGTTATTGAGTTATTAACAAATTTAAAAAAATGTACCAGTTAGCCATAATATTTTTGAAAACTGAAGTAGCATAAACTTTTTTATACTCAATTAATCAGAAATCGTTTGTGACTCCTGAATATATTAATAAAATCGTTTGTGACAAAATAGTTTTCGAGAAAAAATTGAAAAACTGATTTAATTTCACCACACTATAATTTGTTATTGTTATGGGCGGAGCTTTGCATAGGTATGCGCTGATGCATGTGTCTCTGATTCATGATGCTGAGGTGAGTTTTTATGGTTTGAGGTGAGCAAAATGTTGCAATAATAATTAAGGTAAAAGATAAATTTAAAAATCAAAAGAGGGTTTTTTCTACTTCAAAGATGGCAAATTGAGTTTGAATTTTGAATTTATTAAATACGACTTCCATTTTTCAACAAAACTATCACGGCCAGACCCTGTTTGTTGTTCAGTTTAAATGTATACAAAGCAAGGTATCTACTTACCTATACTCAATCGATCGAATTTAATTTGTTGTATCAGAATTGTTCAAAACAATAGCTTGTAGGTAACAATTACGGCTGGTTTTAAATCCATTGACAAAATTTATGTATAAAATTGGAATTTTGGAAAAAAAATTGTTTGTGGCTACCTACCTAGATTGTTTGTGACACCCCATTTTCGAAAAACTCGTAATGGCTGGTCTATGTTTTCACTTATACCATTGCAAATTGTTTATAAATTTAGTATTTAACAAAAACATCGTTTGTGACTACCTAGTCTGTTTGTGACAGCCTATTTTCGAAAAACTCGTAATGGCCCATTACAAATTGTTTATAAATTGAGAATTTAGTCACAAACGATGTTTTTGTTAAATACTAAATTTATAAACAATTTGCAATAGGATGAGTAAAAACATAGACCAGCCATTACGAGTTTTTCGAAAATAGGCTGTCACAAACAAACTAGGTAGTCACAAGCGACGTTTTTGTTAAATTCTCAATTTATAAACAATTTGCAATGGGATGAGTAAAAACATAGACCAGCCATTACGAGTTTTTGGAAAATAGGTTGTCACAAACAAACTAGGTAGTCACAAACGATGTTTTTGTAAAATACTCAATTTATAAACAATTTGCAGTGGGACAGGTAAAAAATAGACTAGCCATTACGAGTTTTTAGAAAATAGGCTATCACAAACAAACTAGGTAGTCACAAACGATGTTTTTGTTAAATACTCAATTTATAAACAATTTGCAATGGGATGAGTAAAAACATAGACCAGCCATTACGAGTTTTTCGAAAATAGGCTGTCACAAACAAACTAGGTAGTCACAAACGATGTTTTTGTTAAATTCTTAATTTATAAACAATTTGCAATGGGATGAGTAAAAACATAGACCAGCCATTACGAGTTTTTGGAAAATAGGCTGTCACAAACAAACAAGGTAGTCACAAACGATGATTTGGCTAAATTCTCAATTTATAAACAATTTGCAATGGTATAAGTGAAAACATAGACCAGCCATTACGAGTTTTTCGAAAATGGGGTGTCGCAAACAATCTAGGTAGGTAGCCACAAACAATTTTGTTTCCAAAATTCCAATTTTATACAAATTTTTTCAATGGATTTAAAACCAGCCGTAATTGTTACCTACAAGCTATTGTTTTGAACAATTCTGATACAACAAATTATATTCGATCGATTGAGTATAGGTAGGTAGATACCTTGCTATGTATACATTTAAACTGAACAACAAACAGGGTCTGGCCGTGATAGTTTTGTTGAAAAATGGAAGTCGTATTTAATAAATTCAAAATTCAAACTCAATGTCATCTTTGAAGTAGAAACAACCCTCTTTTGATTTTTAAATTTATCTTTTACCTTAATTATTATTGCAACATTTTGCTCACATCAAACCATAAAAACTCACCTCAGCATCATGAATCAGAGACACATGCATCAGCGCATACCTATGCAAAGCTCCGCCCATAACAATACAAAAATTATAGTGTGGTGAAATTAAATCAGTTTTTCAATTTTTTCTCGAAAACTATTTTGTCACAAACGATTTTATTGATATATTCAGGAGTCACAAACGATTTCTGATTAATTGAGTATAAAAAAGTTTATGCTACTTCAGTTTTCAAAAATATTATGGCTAACTGGTACATTTTTTTAAATTTGTTAATAACTCAATAACTATCGAGTCACAAAACATTTTAATGCTGTCACAAACAGTCACAAACGAATCACAAACGATTGGCATAGAAAAAAATCGAAAAGTTAATTTTTGGGAATTTGGAATGGCTAGCTCGGATCATCTACTTGGCAAGTGCCCTTCAAACAATGAGCTTATTTGGGTATGACGACTCTTTTCCAAAAACCAAAATCCGGTGGATTATAGTAAAATAGACATAGTTTCATTCAAGAGTGCATTTTTGTTCCACTCGTGAAATAATGATGGAAATAAATGATAATGAATTTGGTGAACCATATATGGGTTTGTATGCGGTAGAGGGTTAATTTAAAGTGGGGTGTTCATAACTTAAATGTAATGTTCAGTATATTCAGTGACCGACATATTACTATTACTGGCACTATTGGACATTTTTGAAGATATTAGTTATGGACATCATTAAGGTTTTCTTTCTTTTGAATCGACCATTATCTTAAAACTGCTCCTTTAATTGGGCTTATAAAGCGTTATTCTTCAAACTTTGACTGGTTTTCGATGTTTTGTGGACTTTTACTTGAAAGTACCAAAACGAAATCAATACAAAAAGTATTTTCGAAATGCTCTAGAGGCATTTATAATGTCAGGAATAGGTGGTGACTAGATTAAACATTCCCCGCACAACTCTTATGAACTAAAATTAGTTTTTTATAAAAAGGAGCAAAATTTAAAATAAGCGTTTGTGAATAGGTGTAACTTTAATATTCTTTCCGTCATATTTATAAACTTTGTCTAACTTTAAACATCCGTCCAACCCCAAAATATTATCTAAAAACTTTATTCACTGTTATCCTAAAGTTGTCTAAATTGGACAACGGCATCGGCTGTCTACTATTAGTTACACTCGACATTTTATTTAATTAAATAAAGCACATTACCGACATTTGTGAACATTTAAGAAACTGTCTAACTAGTCAACTAGGCAATTTAATAATTAAGGCTGTTAATGTTTCAGATTTTAAGGAACACAAAAGTTCTAAATCAGCCGAGTTATAATTTTGTTATCAGTTATGACCACTAAATAGGTAACCATAATAAAAATAATTTTCAAAGAAAAAAGTTGTTTTTCTTGATTTTCATTTTTCTCCGAAAAGTAGAGGACCTGAAATTTACCATTCCACTAAGAGTTATCATAAGAGCATAGAAGGTTAAAAGACAAATTAGTTCTTAATTACATAGAATTTTTAGTACCTATTTTTTGCAGTTGAATTATATTTTACTATACACCTACTTAGTTTTTAATAAAGTTTAGAATTTTCTCTCGCAAATAAAGTACAACCTACCTATGGGAAATGGGCAATTCAGTTATGCAGAAAGTGAAAAAGGACATAGTTTAATAATAAATCATATTTTAATTTTACTTTTACCAATTATGAAAAATAAGTATGACATTTTGATTATGATGTTTTTTCTTTCTTTTTGTAGTCCATCAAAAATCGATATCTTCTCTTAATTTTAAATATGTAACAGCACATTATTAGTTGTAATTAAGTCGTTTTTTCATATAATTATGATTTTGAAGAAAATTAAAAAAAAAATATTCTTCTGTTTTATGGAACGAATGAATTAAGTTCAAATAAAGAAGTTTGTGAGCTCTTCTCCATATATTGCGTTTCGCCTATGGGTACAACAGTTGGGCTCATCAGTTAGACGCTGTTGTACACTTCTAAGACGCAAATTTGGTCGTGGTTTTTTCAAATATTTCCCCGAAAACGAAATTTTCAATCGCATTCATCACGAAACAACAAATTTTGAGTCATGACGTTGTTGTTACAAATGAACAATAAGTATAATTATTTATATTAATGGTATTCATGCAACATCGTAAAGCCGTCGTCAACGTAGTAAAATTGTAAACTGCGTAAATCTGTCCATACAAATTGTGACAGAATAACGAAGTTTAAAACTTAACTACGTTTACGACGACTTTACGCTGTTGCATGAATACCCTTTCAGTGTCCATCACTGAAAAAATGGTGTCGGTTACTTAAAAAGTGGTAAGGTTTTACATTTTAATGTTTTATCTGTTTTCGGAATTGCTAACATATATATTGCGTAAATATTCTAACAGAAAACAATTAGGAGTTGAATATTACATTAAAATCATTTAGATCAATGCAGCGCATGGAAAGTTATGAATTTTCAAACTCAAAGTTTCTCTTAAGGGTGTCGGTCACTGGGTATCTTATCCTATGTATAAACCAGATAGATATACAAAGTTTATATATATAGTCCAGGCAATCTAAGCTAAAAATACCCTAAACATGGGCAAAATTGCAACAGAAGCTTTTTTGATGGACTTTTGTTCAGTATCCATTACTAAACAACATATCCAAAATCGGACAAAATCCGTCCATGGGAACACCCTCAAAAACGGATTTCAAAATGGCGGATTGATTTGGGTGCTGTTTTAGGTTGTTATTTTTTACTACGCAGTTTTTTTCTGTTTTTCTCTGCATAAATCAGTTGCTTATCCTAGGAGAGGGCCATGAAACTTATCAGTCATGATATTCCAAGTCACCCCCCTCCCCTAGTCATAACCCCTCCCCCATATCTGGCCCCCAGAGGAAATAATGGACATTTCGACTTTTCACTTTAAGTCTAAGAAACTGAGGAAAAAAGACACCTCCTCCCATTTACGAAGCCCCCTCTTTCAAAACCCCCTTCCTTCAAAACTCCCTCCAGCCATGTTCTCCTCTCAACAATGATCGCATTAGAGCCCAAGAGAGAATTATAGACACGACAAAATATTATTTTATAGTCAACATAATACTGAAGAAAAATACCACAGTCATGACGCAGTCAACCAGCCCCTCCCTCCACCAGTCATGAGCTCCCAAGCACTTCTTTAAATTGCAGGGTCTTATTACAATTAAACGTGGACCTCTACAGTAAAGGACGTACATATATCAAGAATGACGCGACGCACGGTACAAAAAGACCAGTAAAGATATTAAATTTGAGCCTATCAACTCCGGGAGGCATCAGCCGCGTGAACCCATTTCATGATATAGACCTATAGCATTAGTGTTATCATTTTAAAAACCGTCTGTTGGCAGACTTGTCAAGGTTTTTATACAAAAAACAGTAAAACTGAGTAAAATCATATCAAAAATGTAGCTTAGAAAGTGACCTTCACCACTTTCATTTAATTTTTAATAGATCTCAAATTTTGAACAGAGAGTGTAAGCAAAACACCTTTTTTTAAAAAAAGTATTTCGACTCAAGACAACCTGTCCAAACATCAATTTCGTATAGAAGACAGTCTAAGCTTTAATTTTGTACCCCAATAATACTTATGCAGCCTTTTAAGTGGTTTTTTTTTTACCAAAGCTAACTGAAAAAGCTTGCCCAATCAGTTTCAAGTCTATCGAAATAATAAGCAACCTTTAATAATTGCCTTGTTTGGTTAATTGCTGAAGAAACAAGGATCTTCTGTAAGTAACGCAAATTGGGATGCTGATATGGATATTGTTTGTGCCGCAACTCATCTTCAGAACGTGTTCATACCATTGTAATAGAAGACGACATTGATCTGCTGATTTTGCTTTTTTACCATGCAAAGGACAATGAGATCAAACTCAATCATCGTAGTAAGATGTGGACCAACTCCAAATTCAGTGTATATCCTTAAAATGGAATCTCTATTAGGTCATGAAAGTTGCAACTTGCTTCTATTTCTGCTTGCTTTCACGCACCGCGATATCACAACCAGAATCTTTTCAGGCAGATAATGGGGCTTGTATGCGTATGCACAAAATAACTTCAATTATATGTGTAGTCAATATTACCTAATACAACTCTAATTTTTTCAACAGTTATTTCTGAATACTGTTACTGTTTTTTTTTTTAAGTGATAAATAACTAATAAATTATGTAATACATTTACCAAGAATATAATAATTTGTTCTTTAATTTCAAATAAACTTTTTCCCTTTGGGTTCTCCGAAAACTTTATGGCCTATATTTTTCTGGGCTAGCAAAGCTTTTTAATGAAAGAATTTTAAAAATCGATTCAAGCCCTAGATTATATGTGTGTATATAAGCGTGCCAAAAGCTTACAATAGGTTTATTTATGTGTATATGTCCTTATTTTCTAGGACCATTACTGAAGATTGGTCGTGTTTATCATTTTCCCTTCGGTCATTGCAGGGAGGAGGACATGGCTTGGGGGTCGTGAATAGGGTTTTGTTTCTTTTTTTTTTGTCATCAGTTTTCTTATGGGAAAATTAAGATTTGAGAGCAGGGGAGTCATAACTGGGAGGGGGTCGTGACAGAGGATACCATGACTGGGGTGTTTCATGATCAACTATCCGCTATTGATTACAACACACAAAAACAGCTAAAATCACTGCGTAATGGAAATAACAACCTAAAACAACATCCCAGTAAATCCACCATTTTGAAATCCGTTTTTCGGAGTGTTCCCATGGTCAGATTTTGTCCGATTTTGGATTTATTGTTTAGTAATGGTTACAGATGAAAAATCTATAAGAAAATCTTCTGTTGCTATTTTGCCCATGTTCACGGTATTTTTAGCTTAGTTTGCCTGGACTGAATAAATACATTTCTTTTCTCTTGTGATTTAACGTATATTTAGATAAAGTAATATATTATATTTATGGTAGATATGGTATATATTTTAATAAATGTGTGGGGGGGTCATTAATGAGGGGAATCATAAATGGGAAGTATTTCTTTCTATACTCGTGAAGATTGGTCGCGTCTATCATATTCTCTAGGGCTGAAGGGAATGGGGGGGGGGTCCTAAATGGGGAAGGGTCATGACTGGAGGAGGGGGTAATGACTCGGGAATATCATAGCGGATCCACCAGTGATAATTTAACATAATTAAAAGGAAAAATCACAGTGTAGTAAAAATAACAATCGAAAACTTCAAACCAATAAATCCGCCATTTTGAAAACCGTTTTTCGGGGTGTTCCCATGGAGGGACTTTGTCCGATTTTGGATATGTCTTTCAGCAGTGGTAACTGATGATAAATTAATTGAAAAAGCTTCTGTTGCAATTTTGCCCATGTTAAATCATATATTGCCTGGACTAATATTTACAAAGGTAAGATATACTGAAGCCAAGACATACAAAGTAATGATTTTTGAGTGGGTACACCGACACACCTATGTATATTATATTTGAGTAGATGAGAACCACAACTCGTCATATCCACTTTTATCAAAAATTGAGATTTTGATGCAGATTTGTTAAGCTGGGCATATTGAACAGTTTGTAAAGAAAATTTGACAGACATAGTAATTGTTTTCAAAACTCTCCTAATCCACAGTGCAATTTGCATCAAATCTTTCCATATCCATTGTATGCACATGCAGTAGGTTTGCTTTCAAAACTCATCTTATACATCATAGGCTATTGACAGCGGCGTACTCAGGGGGGGGGCTAAGGGGGCAACCTCCCCCCCCCAAGCAAGTGACATACTATGCTTAAATTTCAAATAATTTAATTTCGTAAAATATGTTGCATTATTTTTTCGTTCAAAATACAATTTTCAACAAAATCTACAACGATTCCTGAAAGTACTAATCTTTTCCTTCAAAAGGAATCTCCAATATTTGGTTTTGTTATTTTAAATGTTTTACCTCGAAAACTTAATGGCGCTGATGGCAGAAAATGGATGACGGATTTGAGCTCAGAGCCAAAAAGTATGCCTTGAAACATTCAAGACTTGTTGTGACCAAAAGATGACAGATATTTGTAAACTTATGATATCATTCATTACAAATGGATTGGGTACGATGTGTCGACTTTTAAAATATCGACTCCAAAAGATCTACTTTTAAAATCTCCACAGAAAGAATCTCGACTGGTTAAAAGACCGACAGATCAAAATATAGACACAAATTTGACCGCCTTTTTAAAATATTGATTTATCAAAATGTCGATTCTCAAAATGTCGACAGTGATCGAGATTTTATGAATCGAGATTTCATCTGTCGACATATTAAAAGTCGACATTTTAAAAGTCGACATTTTGAAAGTCGACATTTTGATCAGATCATAGTTTAGGGAATTATGTTTACAAGCGCGCGCTTGTAAACATCATTCCCTAAACTATGATCTGATCATTATTATCTAATATTGCATTGTCACAGTACAATAAATCGCATTTTTTTGTAATTTAATTTTTGTTGCCTATATATTTCGACGTCTTAATTGCCTCTTCTTCAGGGTCTGCTATGTTTTTTAATATTATAATAATAAGGGTATTCATTCAACAGCGTAAACTCGTCGTAAACATCGTAAAGTTTTAAACTTCGTAAATCTGTCAAATTTTCCATACAAATTGTGACAGAATTACGAAGTTTAAAAGTTTACAACGTTTACGACGACTTTACGCTGTTGTATGAATACCCTTAATAATAAAACATCCAAAAGATGAGGCAGTTAAAACTTCGAAATATGATAATGTAGGCAACAAAAATGCGTTTTATTGAACTTTCTTGAATCTGAACAAAAGGTAATATAAAGTTAATAACCTAAATAAGTTAATTATTATAAGAATCAAATACATATAAGAACTTGTGTCTTGAACATAGTCTTAAATTTTCCACAGCATCAAAAAACTGTCAAGTTCCTGATAAAAAAATAGACAAGAATTTATGATTCTTGAGTTTATAGTTATTCCGTGCAAACATTTAAAGCAGAGCGTTGTTCTTTGGGTTACTTTTAAATGACTGACAGACAAAATATCGACAAGTCAAAATGTCGACTGGTTAAAATGTCGATTTATATTTTATATCGACTTTTCTGTATGGGAAAAAAAAACCGACAAGTCGATATTTTTCTCGACTTCTATCAGGGCAGTCGACTTTTTGTCAAATCGAAATTTCAAACTGTCGACATTTTAATAAGTCGGTAAAAACAAAGTCGGTATTTTAACTTACAGAAAAGTCGATAAAAGTCGACATTTTAACCAGTCGACATTTTTTTTGTTGGTCATTCGTACGTAACCCATTACAAATAGTACGACAGAAAACATTAAAAAAGCTGTGAAGTCACTTGAGTATCCTAATATTTCAAAAAAGCTTTCTATTTGGATCAAAGGTAGACAAAATTTTCATACTTTTTTATGAAGCAAATATTCGTGGTAATTTTAAACTGTTACTTAAACCTTCTAACATTTATTTTAATTTTAGCCAGTGTACAACCTTAGAAGTCAATTAATTGAACAAACTTCTATTAAATATAAGAAAAACAGGAATCGAGTTGAAAAACTTTAATCAGCTGATCTTACACGGTTAAAAATTTTGGGGTACTTTTTAATATTTTCTGGGTTACATATATGACAACACCAAAAATATATTGAAATTTAATACTTGACAAATATTAAAATTTGGAAGTTAATACAAAATATATTAAAACTTAATAATATCAGATATTACAAAGGAATACGAAATCTGTATTATATTTTAATAATACAAAGGTATTATAATATAATACTTTATTTCTTGAAATTTAATTCTTAGATCCTTTTCATGAAAATTAATACAAAATATATTACAAAAATAATAGTAATGAAAGACTTTTTTTTCTAAGAGTATTTATCTTCTAACTCAATTAATGGTGGCATTATTATATTTATTTTTTTCACATATGTGAGAACTAAAATCTTAATGCGATTGAAATTTTATCTACAAATTTGTATATTTTACCTCGAAATATTTCAACGCGCCTTCAAAATAATGCATATTTAAATTGTTTATTTATTGTTTTATTGCTGTTTTAATACAATTTGTATTGAATTTTAATACTTTGGTATTAAAAACATATGCTTCATATTCATATTTAAATATGGCTGATGCTTGCTTGTAATGGCTTCCTGTTGTAATACAAATTGTATTAGATTTTAATACTGTTGTATTGAAAGTATACGCATCTTGCTATTTTAATACAATTTGTATTAAATTTTAATACTTTTTGTATTAAAAATACATAAATCCTGAATCCCGAATATTTTAATACAATTTGTATTAAATTTTAATACATTTTGTATTAAAAATACGCGAGTCTCGATATTTTTTAATACAATTTGTATTAAATTTTAATACTTTTTGTATTAGAAATACACGAATCCCGAATCCCGAATATTTTAATACAATTTTTATTAAATTTCAATACTTTTTGAATTAAAAATGCACGCATATACTTAAGTTATTAAATTTTAATGCCAAAAGATTATATTTTATTTCATTCGATTACTTTTTAATCTTTTTGGTATTAAAAATAACAATTTTAATGCTAATATATTAAAATGTAATACAAAGTTATTAGAAAATTTCTTTAATATTTACGGAATATTAAAAAGTAATATTTTCTGTATTGAATACGGCTGTAATACAAAGGCTGTATTAAAAAATACCCCAGAATTTTTAACCGTGTAGTTGCCTTGTAGTTCAGTAAGACATAAGTTGAGCGCGAATCACTACGAAAACGCCCCAAAAATAATTAATATAAAACAGAATTTCCTTTGAAAAATCTAACTTTATTAAAAAAGAAATTCCAAAAATAAATTAAAATAGGTATGTGTAAATGAGGCCGTGAGTGCAAAAGTGGTGTAACACATTTTTTGGAAAAATTGATACTTTTGTCTGCTATTTTTATATTTATGCATGAAAAGACATCTAGGCAAAGCAAAGTTATTAATTCTTAAATATCTAAGCTTTCCAAAAATGCGACTTTTTCTCCTTGAATCACAAACTTAATATTATTTGAGATCGATTAAAAATTAAAAAATATGATTAAAAAAGCGGGTTACACCACTTTTGCATCCACTGCCTCAAATATACCCCTACTAACGTTGTTTAGATCCTTTTGTAGTTCTCTTAATGAAATATTACTTATTTCTTCTTATAACTCTTAGGTGATTCATAAATGAAAAAAACTCATTTTTGTTCTATAATTTTAGTGTAAAAAATCCTGCGTACGCTACTGGCTTTCGATTATGTTATATAAGAAGGAACTAAATCGTTAACGAGTTTTTATTGTTAACAATTTTAAATGGGTCATTAAAGATTGGAAAATAGTGGTGTGTTATTAGAGGGTGCAATCGTAAGAAGGGGATTGGTGGGGAAATTGGCCATATACAATCATTTGCAGCAAAACTCTTCATATCCAAATTTAAATTGTTAAATATCTTTTAAACGGAACTTCCAATATTTGTTTGCTCTAATCATAATCATTTAGCCTTAATAAGTTTTTTTCCATTTGCACAAAATGAAAGTTTTGGATATGACAAGTTTTGGTTCACAACTACACATTTGTTCAATTATTACTTATCTCCCGTTTATTGTATTGGTCAATATCTCATCTATAATATAAAAAAGGTCTAGTTTCATAAAACATATTATTAAGCTAAAGGGTCCGCCAAATAACTTTTTTTTTTGAAAATGCTACTACTACATGGAGTGTAGCTTCGGCTGTGTGGCACGTAGCGCCGTCCTGTTGAAACCAAATGTTGCCAATATCCTCCCCTTCAATTTTTGTGAACAAAAATTCGTTCAACATGGCCCGATAACGATCGCCATTGACTGTAACGGCCACTCGAAGAAAAATGGCCCAATTATGCCTCTGGACCAAAATCCGCACCAAACAATGACTCGTTTTGGGTGTATCGGCTTTTCAATGGCGAGCGGGTTTTCTGTGCCCCAAATGCGACAATTTTGCTTGTATACCTACCCGCCAAGATCAAAATGAGCTTCATTTGAAAAGATGATTTTTTTGGCAAAATCGGCATCTTCTCTAAGTCGATCGCAGGCCCACTTAGCGAAGCAGCCATTTGAATGAAATTATTTTCCATTATTAACCGGAAGGATTGTACTTTCAAATAAAAAAAGAAATTTGAGAAAATATTCAGTAGTTTTTTTTTATAGCATTTTCAAAAAAAAAAAGTTATTTGGCGGACCCTTTATTTTATTCTTCATCTTTGCATATACCTAGATACCTACATATGTATACGTTTACATACAAACATATTTTTATGAGCCTTCATTTAAAATATGTACATACATAATGTATCTATTTGACTATTCAATTGTTCCCTCATAGCTTCATAGAATTATTTTAAAATATTTCTCTAGACTCAAAATGAATGTTAAGAATTTACACATCGAATAATAAATCTATTTGATAATTATTGCAACGTAGCAGTTTTATTTTGTATGTATCATTTGGCAAAGAAAATGTAGGAAGCCTGACTCGTGGAATGTCTGTTATTATAAAAGTAAACTATTCTCATGAATCACACCTTTGAAAAGTGGACAACTTCTACTAGACTAGACCATGGCTTGGGCTTCTCTATATCAGAGAAAATTTTATCTCATTATTTCGGTATGATCTCCTGTTCTACTCGGTTCCTAAGGGTTCGGTGTAATAAATCAAATACAACCACCAATTGTGATAGAATGGTTAGGTACAAAGTTATCCTTTGATGACTGGAATTTTGTGAATGCCGACAGCGCAGCGCAGCGCGACGATAACTCTTTGCATACGGTACCTACGTATATAGGAAACATTCCTTTTTACCCATCTCCTTGCACTTAGGTTTTTTTTCTATGTAATTTTTTATTATTTCTTTTCCACAACTGCTTTTCTGTTGGGTAGAAAACATGTCGGAAGTATAATTGTTACTTATATTCAAGTGGTTTTTATAATATGCGAACACTCAAGAGGGGTTATGACTTTTGACTACACTTAAAATTTTTGACAAAACACGAGTGTTTGGCTTCTAACGACGGCATATTGGCTTCGAATTTCTGTATATATTCCAATGGGAGTCAAAACATTAACATTAATTATAGTGACCAGACGTCTCCAATTTCACGGGAAGGTCCCGAAATTAATAGGTCAATCCTGCATCATCAATAATTGTCCAGCAAAGACAAAGTGTCCAACATTTACAGAATTTCCCCGAAAAGTAAAAAAAAATTATAATAGGTACCTACTGCAAAACCTTTCAGAAGTAGCATTGCCAAACTAACTAGGCTATTGAATATACCTTCTAATAAGGAACAGGAACAATAACGTTCAAGGGTTTTTATTATTGATTATATTTATTTGGGGCATGCTTAAAACCGAAAATGCTACTAAATGTAACCATGTGTTTCTGAGAGAATGGTCGCACTGGTCAATTTTCAATATTCATGCTATAACTCGGTAACTAAGCCGGATTTAACAATTTAACTTTCAAATCTTTTTGTTTAAAATAAAATTTTCTATCGAAATTGATGGTTTAAAAATTTTATAAAAACTTTTAGCAGGAAAAGTTAACAAAAACCGCAAAAAAAATCAAAGATGTCTAATTTTTTTGATAAAAAACGAATAAAATTTTTTGGAGCAAGAATAGACCCAAGACATGCTCAAACAAAATGAAACAAAAAAGTATGGAGGTATGGAGAACTTTTAATTACACTCTGGACTGTAGAATACCTTATTTTAGCCATTAAAACCGACGAATTGGACGCAATTCATAAAATTGTTCGTCACTCACTTGCGGGGATAGCGGTTTTTTTGCATCCTTTCATATTAATACCATCTTGTTATTTTTCTTTTGTCAGATAACATTGGTTAACAAGGTTTTTGTTACAGAAACCAAAATATACTTTTCCGTAGGTTTTTGGTGTGCTGAATTCGAATCTGAAGTCAGAAAAATTCTATCGGGCCTCGTTTTTTAGATATCCCCTTTATAAAATCGAAACAACCGTTTGTTTGCTGTTTTTAAAGTTGTATTGTAACGTGAGGTAAACTCTTTCAACAAAATTTTAAATGGTTTCTGAAAGAACTAATTTTCTTCTCTGAGAAATCTACAGTTAATTTTAGGTCTTTAATTTAAGATATTAATACAATGTAAAGGAGAATGGGCAAACATTTATGGGAAATGGTCAAGTGTCATATATCGTTGAAAAGGTTATTGTGAGTACATAATTTCATTATATAGGCGTTAAGCTCTAAGTCATGGGGTTGGCGAGATATTCGGCATGTTTTTGCCAGCTTCAAACTGTCGTCACGATTGAATTTATGGTGTCGTTTGATTTCAATCGCTTCGCGCACCAGGTTAGGTTAGGTTAGGTTGAAGTGGCTGCCAGTCGTGGAGACTGACACACTTAGACCATGAGTTGGTCCATTGTGATACCACATGAATCTAGAAAACCCTTTTCCTTACTCGGTGAACCATTTGGAGCTTCTTGTGAAGCGTAATAAACTGCCAATGTCTAAGTTTATCAGATCACTAGGATCATTGAAGTAGAACTCACTAAGGTGAAGTCTTCGTCTATGAGATAGAGCAGGGCACGTGCATAGAAGGTGAGGGATTGATTCTATCTCTTCCTCATCCATACAGCTTCTGCAAAAATCGTTAGCGAATACGCCAAGACGCGTTGCGTGCTTGCCTATGAGGCAGTGTCCGGTTATAACACCAATCATGGAGCTGATGTGCAATCTGTTTAGAGATATCAAACGCTTAGATCGTTTTAAATCCATTACTGGCCAGATTTGTTTTGTTGCCAAACAAGTGGTGATATCATTCCACCTAAGATTTGTTCTCTCTAAGGCATCTTGCTTCAGCAAAAGTTTACATGTAGCGATGGGTATACCTATTTCTGCCTTACTAGGTAGAAGAGGTAAATTTGTACCATTTTTAGCGAGTTCATCGGCCTTACAATTACCTGGGATGTCCCTATGCCCCGGCACCCAACACGGGTGAATATTAAACTGTTGTGCCATCTCCAACAGAGACGAACAGCAATTTAGGGCTGTTATAGAGTTAGTAGAGACCGATTCCAGGGATTTAATAGCTGCTTGACTATCCGAGAAGATGCGGATATCTGTAGTTGATATCACGTTTTCCTTCAGCCAAGATAAGGCTTCTATAATCGCCATAAGTTCCGCCTGGAACACGCTACAATGATTAGGAAGACGGAATGAGAGACTTAATTTTAGTCTTTCTGAGTACACACCGCCACGCGCCACCCACCCCTTCATCAGTTTTCGATCCGTCCGTGTAGATATGAACCGATTCATCTTCCAAGAAAGCCATATCCTCCCAGAGGGTTCTAGAAGGAATGGTGACTTGAAAGTTTAAACCGAATTGTGGTTTTGGGATGGTGTAGTCAATGTGACTAGGTAGTGACCTGAATGAATTCAGAATGATGGAATGGCCAATATTATTGTTGTACCATTGTGAGGAAGCTTGTAGGCATATGGCTGTATTTGCAGCCACCTGTTTGCTAAATATATCAAGGGGAGTCAGGTATAGCAGAACGTCTAGAGCAGCAGAGAGTGTCGTGCGAAGCGCACCACTTATGCATAAACAAGCCGAGCGTTGTACTATGTTTAGTCTGTCGCAGTTTACCGCTTTATCTAGAGCAGTCCACCATACTGCAACACCATATGTGAGAATCGGTCTAATCACCGATGTGTATAGCCAATGAGTAATACGAGGTTGTAGGCCCCATTTGTTCCCAACGGCTTTTTTGCATGAGAAGAGTGCCACTGTGGCCTTCTTGACTCTTTCTTGTATATTAGGTTTCCAACTTAACTTTTTGTCTAAAATAAGGCCAAAATATTTTGCCTGATCAGTGAATGTTAATGGAACACCTTTAATAGAGGGAGGATCTACATGAGGGATTTTATATTTCCTTGAGAATAGAACAAGTTCTGTTTTATGAGGGTTGACGCCCAGACCACACCGGTCTGCCCAATTGGTTAACTTATTTAAAGCGTTTTGTAAGAGTTCTTTTAAGGTGGTAGGATGCTTTCCTGATACGGCAATAGCAACATCGTCCGCATAGGCAATCACTCTGTAACCCTCCTCTTCCAGGCATATTAGCAGCTCATTTACCACCAAGTTCCAAAGAAGGGGAGAAAGGACACCGCCTTGAGGCGTACCTCTACTAACAGACCTTCTAGCAGAATAGCTACCTAGTTTTGAGTTGATAACCGTGCTCGTCAGCATTTGGTTAATCAATTCTCCAAGCGAACCATCTACCTTCAGAGATGTCAGCGCAGATGCGATTGCAGATGCGTCGACATTGTTAAAAGCGCCTTCTATATCTAAGAAAGCAACCATGGTGAACTCTTTATGATGGAGGGAATATTCAATGGTTCTTACTAAACTATGTAAGGCCGTTTCTACAGATTTCCCTTTGCAGTAAGCATGTTGACTCGTAGACAAAAGTCGCGTGTCAATGCATGATCGTATGTGGATATCAATCAATCGTTCAAA
This sequence comes from Dasysyrphus tricinctus, assembly GCA_963921185.1. Classification (NCBI taxonomy): domain Eukaryota; kingdom Metazoa; phylum Arthropoda; class Insecta; order Diptera; family Syrphidae; genus Dasysyrphus; species Dasysyrphus tricinctus. The sequence goes on along the minus strand of OY992530.1, from coordinate 203,650,182 downwards.
TGTTTTTAGAAGGAATGATGATAGACTAATAGGTCTGAGATCCTTTGGGTTTACTTGGGAGCACTTTCCAGCTTTGGGTATGAACACAACCCTAACCTCTCTCCAAGACAAAGGGATGTATACGAGTGCTAAGCAGCTAGTATAGATAGACTCCAGAATTGGCAGAGTTAAATCTTTATTTATCTGGAGTTCGGCTGGTATTATGCCATCTGGTCCCGCAGACTTGTAAGGCTGAAAGCTGTTGAGCGCCCATTGCAGTTTTTCCCTTGTAATCAGACCTTGTGGATAGCTTGGATTCATATCAGACCTATTACGGTCGAAGCTATTGATGTTTTGGGAGCTACCAGGGAAGTGAGTATCCAATAGCAAGTTAAGCGATTCTTCGCAGGAATTTGTCCATGAGCCATCAGCATTTTTTAAGCAGCTTGGCATTACTGGATTTGTAGAGAGAATTTTTCTTAGTCTAGATGCCTCTGAAGTTTCTTCTATTTTTCCACAGAAATTTCTCCAAGAGGATCACTTTGACTTTCTCAATGTTTTCTTATACAGTTTGAGGGTCATTTTATAAGATTCCCAATCTGACACTTCACGAGTGCTTTTAGCTCGATTGAAACACTTGCGACAGTCTTTCCTGAGCGGTTCAAGCCCAGAATCCCACCAATGTGGTTTCTTTTTCCCCCTAACTAGAGTAAGTGGGCAGGATGTAGCCATAGATTTGTTGAGGGCTAATGTGAGATCATTGACCTTGCAGTCAAGTTCATTATTATTAGAAGGAGGATTTAAGAGATCTGGTTTTAATAGCCCCTGGAGTGTAATCCTATATTTGAACCAGTCGGTTTTTCGAGGGTTTCTAAATTCTACGTGGCAAGGAGGTTCATCGATGAGACTGAATTGAATGTATCTGTGATCGGAGAACGAGTGTTCATACGACACTTTCCAATTCGAGATCTTATGATGAATGGTGTCTGAGACAAGAGTAATATCTAAAACTTCCTGTCGGTTTTTAGTGATGAAGGTAGGTTCATTACCCACATTACTTACTATAAGGTTAGTACTTAAAATAAAATCAAAAAGAGACTCACCTCTATCATTGATATCAGTACTTCCCCATACTGTATGATGGGAGTTCGCATCACTCCCAATGATGAGGCATATCTTCTGCCGTTCTGCATGCGCGATCAGTCTCTCCAGTGTATGGCCGGGGAGACGGCCGAGGTGGTCATGGCCCAGATACGCCGACACTAGCCAGTACGTCTCATTGGCCGTTTCGAGCCTTGCGGCGGTGATATCTCTATCGCTGAAATTAGGGAGTAAATATACATTAGTGCTACGCTTAACTAGTATACACGATCTAGGGTCACCTTTATCAGCCGCATACAGTACGTAGTATCCAGGAGTCCTGAGTCCACTAACAATGGATTTAACAATCCACGGTTCCTGGATCAGGACAATATCCTCTCCATTCCTGGATAAACGGAGAAGGAGGGAGGCCGAAGCCTTAATGGAGTGTTGGAGATTAATCTGGACTAACTGCAGCATTTTGGCTACAATTAGGCAGATCAACCTCCACCACGGTTTCGTTCCTCCGAAGATGAGCCCAAAAGCTCATCCTCACCCAAGGGAACAAGGTTGATGAAGTCTTCGGTCTCCATATCGGTTAGACTATCGACATTAGTAGAAGACTGTACCGTGATCGAGGATGACCTGGATTCCTCATCACCCATCGATGGAAAGGTGATGGATGCACCAGGGTCCTCTACCACGGACACAGCTTCAGTGTTTAACAGAGGGACGCGTTCCGCGTCAACCTCGTCTTTTTTTGTAAATCTTCAGCGAGATCGAATCGAACCCATACCGAATCATGCCTTTGATCTGCGCTTATTGATCACGATAATCGCGCCTCTATAAAGACCCCTTACCTCCTCAAGCTTTGCGACTTTCCAGTCATGAGTCGGTAATGAGGGGTTGCTCAACTTGACTATCTGGAGTATTTCCTCCATGCAAGAAGGCTCAGCTGGTATCCAGATGCGGGCTCTAGGTCTGCACGGGATGTCTTCCCTAGCAACAACATCGAGCTTCACACCTGGCCAGACCTCGCCTAACCTACTGACAGCAAGCTTATACAGATCGCACGATCTCTGATCCTCACAGACGATGAGTTTGACATGTCCTTGATGCCAACCGCCATCGCCTGTGAGAGGAGGTGGTCCCGGATTATCCTTCATGAGACTCAAGAAGCTGAGAGCTTCATTCTGACCACCTGCCATTGATCAGGAGAAATCGTACCATCAATATCACTCCCGTCGATAACCGCAACCACGATCTTGTTCTTGTTTTTGAGAGCGTCGCTATAGGATCTGGATCCTCCGGAATGGAGAGTGCTGGCGTTATGCACTTTGGGACGCTTGGGCACCGGAACGGTTTCATCCAGAGACCTATTACGCTTCGACGTGGAGTCGTCACTGGTCTGCGCATTCGCTAGAATGCTCTGGGCCCATTTGATCCTGGGGTCCTGCTCCGGCATCCCTTCGACCACCGGTTTATTACCGAGGGTCTTGAGGAGCCTAGAAGCTGACCGCCTGACCCTATAGCCGCCCTTCGACGGCCTATCTCGACGGCTCTCGCGCGATGGTCTCGGGAGAGAACCCACCCCAGCGGTAGGAGGACCGTTTTTCACAACCCTGGCACCACTAAGCCGGGCTCCCCCTCGAGACGTACTCGGGAGAGCTGCATTACCTCTGGTAGTGGTGGGATCGTTATTCACAGCCCCCATCCCACTACTAAAATTAGGTATTACTACCACATCACTACTCTCACTGAGATTAGTATCAGATGAGGCGCCATGACATGCCACAGCCTCCCCACCGACACCAGCCCCAGGAGTAACAGCAAACAGCTTTGTCGCCGTACTGCTGCCCGGTTTAGAAGAGGAACCGGTCTTAAATTCTTTTTCTTCTTCTACGGTTTTTTGTTTTTTTGTTTTGTTTTGTTTTGACATTTAATTTTGGACAGTGAGTATCGAATAAAGGGTGGTCACTCTACACAGGGATTCGTGTATGCAGAGAAGGCAAGCTGATCCGAAAAGTGCCAAAAATCGGATACTCCGTTAACGACTGAGCTAGTATTTTTAATTGGGCCCCCAGCCAGGCTGATCATCGGCACGGGTCGTATAACACCTTAGATCCAGCCCAATAGGAAAGTTGGAGTGGGTGAGGAAGGGAATATGATAAGAAAGAGTGGCAGACAGCCATTCGCCGTACTGTCAAGGAAAGGATTAATGTGTTTAGGAAAACACGTCGAACAGCGATACGCCGTACCGACATGGAGGAAATCTCGATGAACAGCTTTTTCGCCGTGCCTCCGAGGGGGATAACGTTGGACAGCTATTCGCCGTGCCGACGAGGGACAAGGATGGATAAGGATTGGGAAGGTTTACGAAGTGAAGCGCCCTTTGGATTCAGGACTCATCTGGAGTAAAACTCGAGAATCTTTGACCTTACTCAGCTTCTACAACTCGACAAGTTCGACGCTCAGGTAGAAGTTCGCGCACCAGACGAGGAATATAATGAGGTTCGTTAGATGGAACCTTATCTTTATCGAAGTTAATCCAGTGGTGTTCATCAGGGTTATCGAGAATATGCTCACATATGGTGGACTTCTCCCGTTAGTTTTCGCGCTGATGTGCTCTTTCAGACGTGTAGGAATGCTACTCTGAGTCTGTCTTATATATAGCCCACAGACCACCAATGAAATAACTCCCCAAAATGAAAATGAAATAACTCCTCAAATTTTGTATGGAGTTGGGAAGTTTTTTTCAAATGAAAGAACTTCCCAAAATTGGGGATTTATTTCATATTTTGTTTGTTGACTATTTTCATTTTTAAACTAGGGCGTTATTTCATGATGAAATAAGTCCCCAAAATATGCAATGAAAAAAGTCCCCAAAGATATTCTTTTGAATGTATTGGATTTCTCTTTGAATTGTGTGTCATCAATACAAAAAATAATGGAAACATCTTAAATCAGGAGTACGGGTAAATTAATTTCAAAGTTATTGCGTAGCGATGGAGGGGCGGTACAGTGGCACGGAGTGGTGCGTGTGGCGCCACCACCACGCACGCCACTCTGTGCCGCCGGTGACGCTGCAACAAAACAAAGCATGACATAATAGGCATGTTGAGGAAAATGAGATCTCACAGCCCTCGGCAATTTCATTCCCATGAACAGGATTTATCTGCAAACTTTCTCAGTTTTGTTGTCAAATTACTGAGGAAAAAATTATTGGATTTGCAAACTTTCTCAGTTTTGTTGTCAAATTGCTGAGGAAAAAAGTATTGGATTTGCTTGCTCGCTTTTTGAGAGAGCAATATTCGCTGAGGGCTCTGAGATCTCATTTTTCCGAACAAGCGTAATATAGCAAACGAAAACCAAAAAACTTATTTAAAAACAAAAAGTCAAGCTGGTATACAAATATAGCTAAGTAAATGTCATTCTTAAATTCTCTAATGATTTTTAATATTTCAATGATCATTGGTAAGCTGGTTCAAACATTGAAACAAGAAAAGTCATTTTATGTGGAAATGTGGGCCTAATTAAATTTGTTTTTGCTTGAAATAATAATCAGGTCGAAACTAAAGCTTTATGTTGACATCAAAATAATAATTGATTTTGCTTTCGTGTCAAAATCAATCATTAAAATTTTCAAAGATGAGTTTCAATGATAGCTGAAACTGGCACCTAATTCTTTGTTGAAGTGAAGCTTAAAGCAAGCTGCAATCTACAATCGGAGGCTCATCATGAGCACAGTACACATATTAAAGGTAATATCTTCCGAGTTTTCATTTTCGTTCAAGTTCGCGCATGTGTCAAAATCTCAGAGACCCCTGTCAGTTCTGTTTGTGTGTACTGTGACATGTTCAACACTTTCCAAATTTTACATTTAGATTTTCAGTTTTCTCAATTTTCCAAGCCTCTGATTGGCCAGAATTCAGAAATCTGAAGATTCAGTACTGAAATTGAGGCATTGAATTTACCCATTGTCAATTTGACAAGGTCTCTGAGAATTAATTTGTTTTTTTTTTTGTTCAGTATCTGACAATCGATTTTTGAAAACATGCGCAATATATTACCTTTAATATGTGTACTGTGCATCATGAGTAGGGTAGCCAGGGGAGCCTTTGCCAGGATTTCGGGATTTTGACCTTCCGCGAAAATTTTTAGCTTGTTTTCAATTTTCTTGCTATCTAATATGTTCCCTTCTTTATAATCTTCATTTTAAAGTACATTTCATCTTGATACTTTAATGATTTATATTTTTAGTTTTTAATTAAAAAAAAAAGTTTTGATATGGCAAAGCCTCCCTGGCATGGATGCTTTGCCATGGGTATGGGTACATTTGCCAGGTACCTAATATCAAAGTCAGCAAACACAAAAAAAGACTAAACATTTAAATAACGTAACAAAACATATTTATTAATTCAATTATATTAAAAGTAACTTAAATATTTATAATTCAGACTTTTTATTTCATTTTATTTGCCAATGGCAGAGCCACGTCATGGGGTGCCTTTGCCAAGAACACCTACCCACTAATAACCGGCAAAGGCTCCCCACTAGCTGTTTTTTTGAAAATTTACTTGTAACTTTTTTTCCTTGCAAGCAATTAATGTAAATCAAAACTATTTACCACAAAAAATATGCTAACAAAAGATATTTGAAGCGAAAAGATATTGAATGAGAAAAAAAAAATAGAAATTAACGAAGATTGTTTACCTTGTTATTTAGAATCTGGCACTTGAAAAAGCAACACACACCTCCAACTCGGTTGGTGTCTAGCGGAGAACTGCCAAGCCAAGCTTTGTCAGAAGTTTGTATATTGGCACAGCACAGTACACAAATCTAAGGTATTATACTGCGCAGGTTGTCAGTCTAAAATAAAAAATGGCTGTGAGCGTGAGGAAGAAAACACACGTAAAATCAACAACAAATTAAAATTGAAATTGTCAGTAGTAAAAATGGCTGGGAGCGTGATGATTTAAATACACGTAAAAGCAACAACAAATACTGACATTTGAAACAAATTTTGATATATGCGCAGAAGAAACAAAAATCAAAGCTCTAATGATACTACCTTTAATAGGTTTGTTCGTGTACTTTCTGGGCTAAATTGGGCAGTCTGTCAAATTTCGATGAGTGGAGATGCAATTCTCTCAGAGAGAAGTAAAACTGTGCAAAAGTACACGAACGCATAGAACCAAAAATTTCTACCACATTTCAAACACCAACAAAAAGTAAACAAAAACAAAGTTTCCAAGAAAATAAAAGACAAAGCCACAGCATTAAAATATCTATTTTAACTTATTATTCTTCATTTAAATTGATATTTTTTTTGATGATTAATCCCGAAATCAGGATTCCAGGAATGAAAAACTCAAATACATTTAAAACCAAAATTTGTTTATTATTAAAAATATTTAGTTATGAAATCAGTTTTTTCATATAAAAGCACTGCACAATAAACAAAAACAGAAGAAATCCACTATTTTATCACTTTTTTTTCTTTAAATATAGTTCCACAAAATAATTTGATAAAAAAAACGAACAGATAAGAACAAAAATCACTTTAACTAAAAAAAAACAAACAAACTAAAAGTAAACAACAGCCATTTTGGTTTTGTGTTGTTGTTCTCAACCCATAGAACACAGCACCTACCAATTCTGCCCAAACAAATTCCTTGGGCAGAATTTGGCAAAAATTGTCAGGAAGGGGAAATTTTTTACTCTATCGGGAGCGTTCTCTTCTGGCAAAAACTACACATTTTTTGCGTACGCGAACAGCTTTGGGCTAAATTTGGTAGATTTGGGTAGAATTTGGCTGTTTTGTGTGAGTACGCGAACACAGCTAAAATGTGTACTTTGTTGGCACAGTGTGTACTGTGTTGGCACAGTACACATATTAAAGTTAATATCATTGTATATAAATTCTATAGCGAACCTATCGACCAAATGTCTACCTACAAAATCGTGTTTCATGAGAATACTATAGATTGGATATACAATGGTAATATCATTAGAGTTTTGATTTTTGTTTCTTCTGCGCATATATCAAAATTTGTGTCAAATGTCAGTATTTGTTGTTGTTTTTACGTGTATTTAAGTCATCACACTCCCAGCCATTTTTATTTCCGACAATTTCAATTTAAATTTGTGTTGTTTTAACGTGTGTTTTCTTCCTCACACTCACAGCTATTTTTTATTTTCGACTGACAACCTGCGCAGTATAATACCTTAGATTTGTGTACTGTGGTATATAGCATATAGGGATATGCAATAAAAATCGATTTTTCGATATTTTACATTTTGTTCGTTCGACATAAAAGTTCGATTGGCTAAGGTCCCCCTATGGCAGATGGTCCCCCTATGGCAGATGGTCCCCCTATGGCAGATGGTCCCCCTATGGCAGATGGTCCCCCTTCTACCCTACATGTGTTAGTGTTAGTGGTTAGTAAATAAAACAAGCACACATAAATAATTAAGTTAACAAATTTCATCAAGCACCTGTAAGTATCTACATACCTACATAAATTCTCAATTATATCTTTATAAAATACCTACATACATATGTATATCAATTAAATCTTAAATATTGTAAATGCAGAGACAACTATAGACCAAGATAAATTGTAAAAGTAAATTTAAGATGTAACATTGAAAGGGCGTTTCTTTCTATGAGGGTAATTTCTTGCAAATGAATTATATTATATTCTCAATATGCATTGCAACGCCCAGTCATTACCTACGCATGAAAATCGCATTAAACAACAATCACCCCATAAACATTTCTAGATAGATATTCTTTCCCAAATAGAATTGAATATGTGAGCTCAATTTGGCGTTGCTTGAAGAGAATGTGTAATGTCATCTACACACCCGATGCCGGGTTAAATAGTGATGTCTGATGACTAAGAAAAACATGTTAAAAACTTAATACTAATCCTGAGCCAATTTTAATTAAAGTCCTTACATGCTTTACTTGAAAAATGTAACGAGCGGAGGTGTTGTTGGCAAGGATTCGAAAGTATGTAGATGCTAAGCATTTCTACAACCACCAATTAGCGAGCACATAGACTTTTGCTGGGAAAAATCCGGGGTGAAGTTTGACTTCGGAATTCAAAAGAGTATCAAAACACGAGCTAACCTTAAAACCACATTTTGCACATATAGTCGCCATCTTGTTTTAAACGGTGAATTGGTTTTTCGCTCGTAACTTTCGTATCTTTCATTCTAGAAAAAAAGTTGTGTGACAAATTTGTAGTGATTTAATTATTTACAAAGTATGTTAAAATTTTTTTTCGCTAACTGGCATGATTAAAAAATTAGAGTACAATTAAAAAAACGGGGGTTAGTTTTGTATGTCATATCTTTTTTTTTGCACTAAGAAAAGTGGGTTTAAAACAGTTGTAGATCTTTCAATTATCTATTCTTTTTATTTAAACGGTTTTCTGATACGATTAATGGTTTGCACGCTGCAACATGAAGATGAAATGTTTTTGCTTATACCATGATAATACCGTTGTTAGTTGTATGAGAACCGTAAATGCTAAAAATCAGTGAAAAAAGAAAGATACAGCGTACATATGTATGTAGGTACCTATGTATGTCCATATATAAAAAAATAAACCCCTGTTTTTTTTAAATTGTACTGTAACTTTTTAATAATGGCAGTTAGCGAAAAAAGTTGTTTAACATATATTGTAGACAGTCTGTTAAATTCATCATATCATCGTGTCCTGTAACCTCATAGGCATAGGGCGTCAAATTAGACATTTAAATTAGCTAGATATAAGTTTTTATACACGTTCGTATACGAAAGTAAACGAGTGAAAAACCAAAGAACTGTTAAAAACAACATTATGCAGCTGTGCAATATGTGGTTTTCGACCCGTGTTACAATGTTCTTTCGAACTGCCGAAAAAAAATCGTCTCCAAAATATTTTCCCAGTGGTTACTATGTTATGAGGTTTTTTCCAAAAGTTGTTTACAAGTACTACTTTCCTCAAATACGTGAACGCTACGACCATGGATGAACAATTTTTACAATTTTTTTTATTTTTGTAATATTCTAGAATAACTGTTGTAATAGATCGGTGGTAAAGGAGAATGGGCAAATTTGTATGAAACATGGGCGTGAGCAGCCAAGAATGGTTTTGTTATTTTTGGATGTATTTTAGTCCTACAATCACCATGCAGAAATTTTTTCATTGTGGTGTACTTCAAAACTGAAAAAAATGAATTTTTAATAAAGTTTTGCTAAGTTTCTGGCTTCTGACCAATTCAAAAATAAAAAAAGAAAGTGGAACAAGAAATCTAGACAGCCTCAAGAATATTTTGTATATAAAAATGGCCATAAAACATTATTAGTAAGAACATTTACCATAAAACTATAATATTAAAATCCTCACAATATTAAAAAATCCTGAGTAAAATAATATGGGTATTCATGCGACAGCGTAAAGTCGTCGTGAACGTTGTAAAGTTTAAAACTTCGTAATTCTGTCACAATTTGTATGGAAAATTTGACAGATTTACGAAGTTTAAAACTTTACCACCTTTACGACGACTTTACACTATTGCATGAATACCCTTAATATGTTTAAAAAAATTACAAAGTTGTTGAAATACGTAGTGGGTATGTTTAAACCTGTAATGCGTCTTTGGGATATTCTGAAACCCCGTTAAACACACTACTACAGGGTCAGTAGATGTTATGAAGTTAGAATAAAGCATTACTTGCTTACTACACATGCTTGTGTATTAACAAAATAACCAAGAAAATTTGTCAATCATCTAATAAAGCAGCTTTTAACATTTTCGCAAAATGTCTATTAAAATTATACAATAACCTCCCAATTTGGGTTGGACAAAGATTTTCTCTTTTGATGTGTAAGGGGGTTCAGTGCAAGTGTAAAACTTGATTTTAGGTGTTGAAAGCCCCACCATTTGGCCACCATATTGAAAAACGAGTTCTAAAAAGTTTTCCGTGGCAACTTAAATTTTATAAGTCATCAAATGGGCAATAAAGAAAATAATTATAACGTTTGAACAAAAGAATCGTTATAAAATGGGATTTTAATTTAGAGGATAAGGGATGAGGATCGATGGCGATGCTAAGAGTGGGATGAGGGGATGAAAGATGGCGAATTAAGGGGTTGCTTAGGCGAGATAGGTAACCATGGCAGGGTGGGTAATGACAAATATTTCTCGCAACGTCATATCACCTCGACGTTGAGCCTGGCATGATTTTTGTCTGCGCGGTTCCGATAGGGGTCAAGAACCAACACCCTCCGACGAGCGTGAGGCCGGTCAAGCATGCCAGCACTGACCCCGACGGCAAGAAAGGAGCCCGCAACAATGGCCTTTTTATAACTAAAATGTCTGGGTCAGTTTTGCTGTGAGATGAAATAATCATTTTACTTTGATATTTTCCGTTATTCGTTTGTTTTTTTCAATATTTTATTTCAGATTTTGAAGTTTTTAAAACAAAAATAATATAACCCTATTGAAAGTCAATTTCTCCTTTTTTATTTTACTCGATTTTCTGCAGTTCTTCAAAGAAAAAGTATCGTTAAGGATGGGTCATTTTCACTAAGGGCCACTGTACGTAGTAATTCATTTCTTGATGACTTGAAAAAAAGTTTTGTTGTAAAAAACACATCATTTTGCCCAAGTTCAAAAAATAAAGAAATAAGTTAACAGGAACTCTAGTATGAAACCCCATATTGTGTACATTCTATTTGATTTTCCCAAGCAAGGCTTCGGAAGGTGGTTTTCTTGCTTATTATTGACTGACTGGTGGTTTTCTTGCTTATTATTGACTGAATCTTAGATAATTATATATCAAAATAAAGACTGAAATGTGTTCTTTCAAATAATTGTTAAAAAAAGGTACATAGCCACTGTAGATTTTTCAGAAATAACTAATTTCTAAAAAAGTTACTAAGTTTCACGTTTATTTGATTATTTCAAAAACTGAAGGTTCTAGAATCATGATTTTTACATTATTTGAAAGATATAAAACTGACCATTCATTTCATACCCAATAGATAGGGGTTTGTCCAGGCGCGGATCCAGGAATTCAGCTTGGGGGGGGTCATGAGATTGAAACATCATACCTAATTTGAACTGAAACCTCTTGAAATATATAGCGTTACATTTTCTACATATCTGGTGATTAGAAAAAGTCAAATTTTATCATGACTTCATAACAGTTGAAGGCTCTGCCGCTCACTACTTGACTAGGCCCTAAGACTGTATCGGACTCCTGCTTAGAGTAATAGTGCACACATTTCTTGCTGCTGGAAAACTTATTTATCAACAAGATTCAGCTCCATTTCATACTTTTCAGACAATTATGAGAGTATGATGAACATATAAGATTGGAAGCAAAATTTGCAATCTAAAAAAAAAGTTGACAGTAACTACACGGAAAGAACTCTTGGATCAGATCAAGAAAAATGAGCTGCAAATCACGAAAAATGAATCCCAGTTTATACCTTGGATCAGGATTTAGTAATTTACGACTATTTGTTTGCAATTTGCAACCTAAAGCAAAACGAAGATATTGATACTTAAAAATCATGAATCAAAGCTCTTAAGCATCAATTATTAAATCGAGAGAAAACAAAAATTGCCACCAACAAATCGCAATTTGATCCAAATATTACTCAGTTGTATATTTGCAAAAAAGGTGATCACCAATTTAATTTCGTGATTTTCCACTTGAAAGAGCGCAATTCTGCTCTACCCTTCATTTTGAAGGTAAACACATTTAATTTTATTTAATTGAAATCAATACTTTGCTTTCCTCAACTTGCATTTGAACTCGCATCCCTCCAGTTACTGAGCGAGCACGCAACCATTAGACTAATTCGCAATACAGAACACTGGCGTCAGAACATAAGAAGTAGATACATCCCATGTTGTGGTGCTTTATTTCATGGAGAAGTAAATTGCGATAAGAAAGTCGTAATTTGGAAAGAAAACATTTTGTGATTTGCAACAATTCTAATAGAATTTCAAATTCCGACACAAAAAACATGATTTGCTAAAAAAAAATATTTGTTTGCTTACAAATCAGTGACTGTGCAATATAAATTACTAAAAAGTGATCGCAAATCAACATTTACATAAGTTGATGCTTTCGTGAAATCATCATTTTGGAGAATAAATTACGCCAAAAAAGTTGTTTTTTACTATGAACAATGGAAGCTTGGATCATGGATTATAATAGTAAACCTTTGTGTAGTTTGCTATGTTTTGAATGTAAAATAACTAAATAACCAATTTTTGTATCAGTCTGGCATAAAAACGCCATTGTTTACGAATAAAACATGTTTTGTAAATTGCAACTCAAAATTTTGCAATTGGTGATTTTTCAATTCTCTCCGTGTAAAAAAGGAATAATTCAAGTGTCAATTTGAAACAAAAAGCTAGAAATAATTGCAAATATGTGGTGAAATCCATGCCGAACAGAAAAAAACTGTTGTCAATGCAAAGGGGAGGGTATTTTCTTACATGGAATTTTTTTTTTTTTAATTTCGTTACAAAGGAGATGACGCACTTTTGGGCCAAGAGCGTGCATGAACAAGAGTGGTATCAAAAAAAAAGGTGAGTGTTAGCGCATTAAAACTGTGAAGTTTTAGGGAAATCGTATGTGGGGGTTTTGAGTTATGTCCATATTTCGAAGGCATCTCCTGCTTGATTTTTGTCCGTTTATAAGCAAATAAAGTCATATATCATAGGAAGTGTGAGACAAACCCCTATCTATTTGGTATCAAATGAAAGATCAGTTTTATATCTTTCAAATAATGTAAAAATCATGATTCTAGAACCTTCAGGTTTTGAAATAATCAAATAAACGTGAAACTTTGTAATTTTTTTAAAAATCAGTTATTTCTGAAAAATCTACGGTGGCTGTGTACCTTTTTTTAACAGTTATGTGAAAGAACACATTTCAGTCTTTATTTTGATATATAATAATCTAAGATTCAGTCAATAATAAACAAGAAAACCACCTTCCGAAGCCTTGGGAAAATCAAATAGAATGTACACAATATGGGGTTTCATACTAGAGTTCCTGTTTACATATTTCTTTATTTTTTAAACTTGGACAAAATGATGTGTTTTTAACAACAAAACTTTTTTTCAAGTCATCAAGAAATGAGTTACTACGTATAGTGGCCCTAAGTGAAAAGGACCCGTCCTTAACAAAATTCCTTTTCTTTGAAGAACTGCAGAAAATCGAGTGAAATAAAAAGGAGAAACTGACTTTCAATAGAGTATTATATTTTTGTTTTAAGAAATTCAAAATCTGAAATAAAATAGAAAAAACAAACGAATAAGGGAAAATATCAAAGTAAAATGATTATTTCATCTCACAGCAAAACCATTTAATCTCACAGACCCAGACATTTTAGTTGTAAAAAGGTTAATAAACTTTTCTTAAAATCTTGTAATTTTTAAGGATTGGGGTGCATGCTCAGCATCTTGGGTTATCACCTTACATTTTATTGAAGGAACTGTAGGCGGATATCAATATTTGGATATTTTAAATATCAATTTTAAAAATAGTGCCGAAATTGAAACACTTATGTATTTTTATCAAGACAGTGATCCGAAGCACTCGACTGAAATATTTTGGAAAAAATTGGAAATTGAATTCAGAAACATGAGATTTTTAACGAAAGTGACTTGAAAAGCTTATTGAATCAGTCCCAAATCGCCCTAAATCAGTTATAAGATAAAAAGAACTCCCTAAAAATTACAAGATTTTAAGAAAAGTTTATTAACCTGTCTGTGATGAAAAAACCATTTTACTTTGATATTTTCCCTTATTCGTTTGTTTTTCAATATTTTATTTCAGATTTTGAAGTTTTTAAAGCAAAAATATAATACTCTATTGAAAGTCAATTTCTCCTTTTTTATTTTACTCGATTTTCTGCAGTTCTTCAAAGAAAAAAGAATTTTGTTAAGGATGGGTCCTTTTCACTAAGGGCCACTGTACGTAGTAATTCATTTCTTGATGACTTGAAAAAAAGTTTTGTTGTTAAAAACACATCATTTTGTCCAAGTTTAAAAAATAAAGAAATATGTAAACAGGAACAGTATGAAACCCCATATTGTCTACATTCTATTTGATTTTCCCAAGCAAGGCTTCGGAAGGTGGTTTTCTTGCTTATTATTGACTGAATCTTAGATTATTATATATCAAAATAAAGACTGAAATGTGTTCTTTCACATAGCTATTAAAAAAAGGTACAAAGCTACTGTTGATTTTTCAGAAATAACGGATTTTTAAAAAAAATACAAAGTTTCACGTTTATTTGATTATTTCAAAAACTGAAGGTTCTAGAATCATGATTTTTACATTATATGAAAGATATAAAACTGATCTTTCATTTGATACCAAATAGATAGGGGTTTGTCTCACACTTCCTATGATATATGGCTTTATTTGCTTATAAACGGACAAAAATCAAGCAGGAGATGCCTTCGAAATATGGATAATAACTCAAAATCCCCACATACGATTTCTCTAAAACTTCACAGTTTTAATGTGCTAACACTCACCTTTCTTTTATACTACTCTTGTTCATGCATGCTCTTGGCCCAGGCCCCATACAATTTTGCCACATCTCCTTTGAGCACTGCACCAAGTATCTGCACATAATTTTTTTATTAAATACAACTAAATTTGTATGGAGTTTTTCAATGCGTATTTCCAACATTCTGTTATAAATCCAGGTATCTGCTATAATTATTGGAATTTTATTAATTTTATTAATTATGGAATTTTCTTAAAGCCTTTTTTTTCAAAATTCCATTTGATAATCCAGGTACTGTACCAGGAGTCTGTTATAATTTTTTCTAGTAAAACAGAGTATTATGATTTACATATAAAAGAGGCAGACATACTGATTTAGTTAAAACTGTTTTTATTTTTGCTTTTGAAACACGGGAGAGTTTGAATGGAGTTTTTTAAAGCCCTTTTCCAAAATTTTGTTATAAATCCAAGTACTGCAACAGATGTCTGTTTAAAAAAAAATAGAGTATAAGGACTCACATAACGGCGAGGTGGACAAACATATGGCTTTTGTTAAAACTTTTGTGTTTGTTTTTGAAATATATCGGAGCTTGTATGGAGTTTCCAAAGCCTTTTTTTCAATATTTCATTGTAGATCCAGGATCCAGGTACTGCACCAGGCTTCTGCCAGATTTGTTTTCTAATGAAATGAGCATCTATAAAAATATGTATATCAGAGCGGCAGACATATTGCATAAATACAAAATAAGCTGTCTTTGCTTTGAAATACAGTGGTTTTTGTATGGACATTTTTTAAAAACTCCGTTAAAAATCTGGGTACTGTGCACCAAGTATCAGCATATAACTTTTTTTTAAAAATTAAAATTAATTATTAGAGACAAGGAGACAGACATATTCCTTCAGTGAAAATTGTGGTTTTTTAAACTTTGAAAAACAGTAGAACTTATATGGAGATTTTTAAAGCCTATTTTTCAAAATTCAATTAAAAAACCAGGAACTTCACCATTTGTCTGCCAATATCTTTTTTCAAATATAAAAATTAACAGGAAACACTTTTTATTTTGAATGACAACTGGCGTGTGCTACCAACAAGTATATAGGCTGGGTTATAGCTATTTCACAAGAGCCACCTCGATCATCAAACTCCTTTAGTGGCGCTCAGTCTGTTTATACTCGCATTAATTATAAATAACTCTTTGACGTCATCTGGGAGCGAACCATGAACCTTCCAATTCAGAGGCCGATGCACTACACACCACGCCACTGAAGCCACATGTTCTGCTCAATCCCAATGCGGGCTTCGTTGTTTATCAATAGCAACAGCGACTAGCATTTTTATTAACACACACAAGCTTGCTATTGTTCAGTCGGTTTCGTTCTTTTTTCCCCATGCACCGATTTGTATGCCAACAATTCGATGGTCATACAATTTATTTTAATTAAAAAGAAACAATGAAACGTGAATGGAGATTTTCTCTTAATTTTTTGTAACTCAAAATTCTGTTAAAAATCCAGGTACTGCAACTGGTGTCTGAAAATTATTTTTTTTTGGTTATGTTTACTATTTTTTATTAAAATATAAAAGACCTGAAGGTATTACTCCAAGATGTACTACACCCTAATGCTGCCTTTACTATTTTTGAATAGAAACAACTTTAAAGTCTAACATAAAAAAAATAGAAGCTAACCATAACATTAATAGGTCATGGTTTTCGTATAGTTTACTAAAATATATAGAATTACCCAAAAAGTTTATCTCTGTCTTCTAATGTGTTGAATAACAAGTAAAGATTGCTCGTATTTCTTCTTTTCTCGGGAGCTTTGGGGGGGGGGGTCATGACCCCCATGACCTCCCCCCTGGATCCGCCACTGGGTTTGTCTTACACTTCCTATGATATATGACTTTATTTGCTTATAAACGGAGAAAAATCAAGCAGGAGATGCCTTTGAAATATGGACGATAACTCAAAATCCCCACATACGATTTCCCAAAAACTTCACAGTTTTAATGTGCTAACACTCACCTTTCTTTTGATACCACTCTTGTTCATGCACACTCTTGGCCCAGGCCCCATACAATTTTGCCACATCTCCTTTTGATTATAACTTTTTTATTTATAGTTTTAGGGTAAAATAATAAGTGCTTACATGAATTGAATTTGCTAAAAATGTGTACCAATGTTTTTTTTTCTATGACTAGCCCAGTCAAATTAGTCAAAAAAAGGGCATCAAATCGCATTTTTCGATGCACAACATTTTTTTATGGAAACTGTTTGGCCACGTCTCCCGATCATAAAAACGAGTTTTTGGGATTTTTGAGGTTAGGGAAGACCCGCCATCTTGAAAAAGAGATCGGTTTTGTTTTTATGCAATAACTCGCTTGCATTTTATTTAACAACAAAACGTCCTGCTACAATCTTGTAGAAGATAAAATTACCTATATAATAAGTTATCAACGACCTCTGTAGGTGGTTTCATTTTTGAGATATAACGGACCAATGTTCCCCTATGGGTTGTGTTTTGGGGGTAGTATGACTTTTCTTGAGTTTTCTAGGTAACCGTTGATTTTTTTGGATGATGCTCTTAGAATCATTTTCAGTTCTTATCCACCTGTAAAATGAGCCGTCGATCGATATCATCGGCCACGAATTGAGCGAGTTATCCAAATCATAGGATCACACTTTATGAGTAAGGAGAAAAACATAAATATATTTTTTTTCGAAAATGTTTATCTGGTGAATCGTACAATAAAACTATTACTTAAAATGTTGTCCATAGTAATGATAACAACATATATAAATTCTAGAGTATTTTCATGAAGAAAAAAAGCTCGTGGCCATCTATGCGTCCAAATGTAATACTAATTTTTGTTAAGGGATCTCGGTAAGGCGATCACAGCGAACCTATCGACCAAATGTCTACCTACAAAATCGTGTTTCATGAGAATAATATAGATTGGATATACAATGATAACAATGTAACATACATGGTACGTGGAGTTGCATCCGCACCACACAGAAGGTTGTAAAGCAGCCGGGAAACTTAAGACACCTACATTTCTTGTTGTTGAAAACTGAGTTATCTTTTTTCAATCCAAATGTAAAACGTATTGCATGTGGTTTCCTAGGTACTACGAAGAAAAACTTAATTGAATTTCAAATGTATTGATTGGTTTTTATTAACAGAATAGTTTGAAAAAATGATAAGAAAAGAGGTAAAGTGTATTTTACATTAAGTTTTCTCTGTGAAAGTATTTGAAGGGGAGACAAATAATATTAAGGTGAATATTTTGAGATTTTTGAAGGTCCTGGTAGCATTTCATCATCGCATACATCAGCTTCAAAAATCGTTTCGTTTGGTGTCATTTCATCGTTATGAATCTGCAAGAGCAGGGTTCTTTCATCTTCGCAATAATCTTCAGCAATTGTAATACATTTGGGGATGTTGCTGCAAGTTTCACCGCTGCAGTGTGCACAGACGGCGGAACATTTTAAACCCGCTTTGCGACATCCACAAGCCGCTCCACATTTTGATGCGCAGGAACAAGAAATAACCTTCATTATTTCGGGAGGAGCTGGTTCCTTGGTGGTCATCACAGGAACATACATTTTTGTATTTTTTTTCCAACCCCACTTTTCCGGATCCTGGTCGTTTTCTAGCCACGTTTGTACCTGGTGATACGTCCGAAATATATGCTGTCGTAGCGCATCTTTTGTGGGGGGAAGTGAACATAAATTGTTTTTCGTTTTTGCCACGGACTTCGTAAGTTTTTATAACGAAGTTTATCAATTGAAGTTGTCTTTCCTCCACCATAGAGCGCCATGAGGAATTTTTCCCCTGCCACAATAAGTTCTTCTGGGTCAGCGACTTTTCGTTTAAAAATGTCCACTTCTGCAGCAAGGTTGCCAGCATTTTTTTCCATTGTGGTAACGAATTTCATTTTCCCAGCGAAGTACGTTGCTGACGTTGTGTCACATCCCGATATAGCGTGTAAAAATAAAATGTTGTCTGATACAATTGTGTCACATTTTATACATTTTGTCCAAAACCATTTCTCCATTTTTTGGGTTTCCGAAGAAAAACATTCGCATGATATTTTCCATGTTCGGTCAACAAAACAAGAATATCAATGTCCTCGGAAACAATTGTAACAGTTTCATGCAGAGAAGACTGCTTAAGAGGCCTCCACCCAAAATGTCGAACTCAGATTCGAAGATCGGAACTTCGAATAAAAATAAAAACGAAAAGTCACTCCGCATGAGAGAAGGAAAAAGGTAAAAGATACACAGAGTCATAGAATAGACTCATACACACATACTTCTCTTTTATTTTCTTGTTTTTTTTTTTTTTGCATGCATTGTCTGCTGTGCGTGGTATGTGTTTACTTATTGGAGTGTACGTGTACGTTCTACGTTTACCTTGTGTATAAATTATTGGGTTGTATTTTTGTTCACTCGTAGTGAGATCGGTGGAACATTTGAAAAACGAAAAAAGGAGTTTCTCTACATAAATGGTAATTTGGTGATGTTGACCTTGACTCAGATTTATCTAAGGTTATTGTTGTAGTAGGTAGATGCTTTTATTGAATTTTCAAAGTTAGTTAGTAACACATTGTAATTTTTCTTGTTATTTCACATTTGGATAAAATTGAGAAAAAGAAAACTCTTTTGCATGCAAAAAAAATAAAGTTTTTTTTTAAATTTAGTTTGTAATGCAATACATCTAATGCACTGCAATTTTGTATGCCGAAATGTAATGAAATTTTGGTTTCTAGGTACCAACCATAGTAACTTTGTGGTTGACAGTGGCTGTCGTCGTGTCGTTTGCGCTCTGCTGATTCCTGTAGGCATATGATAGTTATGGGGTTAACCATCGGTAGATTCAGATCAGGCGCGGATCCAGGAATTCAGCTTGGGGGGGTCATGAGATTGAAACATCATACCTAATTTGAACTGAAGCCTCTTGAAATAGCCTTGAATTTTCTACATATCTGGTGATTAGAAAAAGTCCAATTTTATCATGACTTCATAACAGTTGAAGGCATGATCAGAGATCTTTGCCGCTCTGCCGTTCACTACGCGACCAGGCCCTAAGACTATATCGGACTCCTGCTTAGAGTAATAGTACACAAATTTCTTGCTGCTGGAAAACTTATTTATCAACAAGATAAATAGCCTATCAAACTTTACCATTTCTTATAATTTTTCGCAGTTTTTGCCCGAAAGCCTATTTTTTGGTACCATCCATGCCGATGCCGAAAAGAAAAAACTGTTGTCAATACAAAGAGTAGGGTATTTTCTTACATGGAATTTTTTTTTAAATTTCGTTACAAATTTGAGTACTGCACTAAATTTGTATGGAGTTTTTCAATGCGTTTTTCCAACATTCCGTTATAAATCCAGGTATCTGCTATAATTATTGGAATTTTATTAATCTTATTAATTATGTAATTTTTTCAAAGCCTTTTTTCAAAATTCCATATAAAAATCCAGGTACTGTACCAGGAGTCTGTTATAATTTTGTCTAGTAAAACAGAGTATAATGATTTACATATAAAAGAGGCAGACATACTGATTTAGTCAAAAATGATTTTCTTTTTGCTTTTGAAATACAGGAGAATTTGTATGGAGTTTTTTAAAGCCCTTTTTCAAAATTCCGTTATAAATCCAAGTACTGCCACAGATGTCTGCTATAGTTTTGTTTTACCAAAAAAGATTATTAGGATTCACATAATGGAGAGGTGAACATAATGACTTTCGTTAAAACTGTTTTGTTTGTTTTTGAAATATATCGGAGCTTGTATGGAGTTTTCAAAGCCTTTTTTTTCAATATTCCATTATATATCCAGGTACTGCACCAGGCTTCTGCTAGATTTGTTTTCTTATGAAAAAGAGTAGGTACCTATACAAATTTATTTATCAGAGAGGCAGACATATTGCTTAAATACAAAATAAGCTATATTTGCTTTGAAATACAGTGGTTTTTGTATGGACATTTTTTTTTTTAATTCCGTTACAAATCTGTGTACTGCACCAAGTATCAGCACATAACTTTTTTTAATAAATTAAAATTAAGTATCAAAGAGACAAAGAGACGGACATATTCCTTCAGTGAAAATTCTGGTTTTTTAAACTTTGAAATACAGTAGAACTTATATGGAGATTTTTAATGCCTATTTTTCAAAATTCAATTAAAAAACTAGGAACTTCACCATTTGTCTGCCAAAATCTTTTTTCAAATAAAAACATTTACAGGAAACACAATTTATTTTTTTTAAAGAAACAGTGAAACGTGAATGGAGATTTTTCCTTTTATTTTTTGTGTCTCAAAATTCCGTTAGAAATCCAGGTTCTGCAACTGGTGTCTGAAAATTATTTTTTTTGGTTATATTTAATATTTTTTATTAAAATATAAAAGACTTGAAGGTATAACTCCAAGATGTACTACACCCTACGCCTGCCTTTAAAATTTTTGAATAGAAACAACTTTGAACATATCAAAGGGGTGGACATACGCTAACACGTTTTGAGGTCGATTTTTTTGACTATTTTTACCCCGGTGGAATGCCCATTCCATGCTCAGGAAGTCTAATAGAATGGCCCCACTTATCGTATAGAAATACCGTAAACCTGCCGACCACTGGCTCTTAGACTATAATCACCGCATATGAAAACCATGACTGGTGGACACCCTATATATATTATCTAAGAGGGTGCGCGTTCAGGGCTACCAGTAATTTTTGTAAAAATTTATTTCGTGACCATATCATTACGAAGTTAGAATTTGCTAAGGAAAATAGAAGCTAGCCATTACATTAACAGGTCATGGTATCGTATAGCTTACTAAAACATATGGAATTACCCAAAAAGTTTATCTCTGTCTTCTAATGTGTTGAATAACAAGTAAAGATTGCTCGTATTTCTTCTTTTCTCTGGAGCTCTGGGGGGGGGTCATGACCCCCATGACCTCCCCCCTGGATCCGCCACTGATTCAGATTTCCATCTAAAATTTGATTTTTTTCGTTTCCAATGGAATGCGATTTGAAATTGATTTTTTTTTCAATCTAGGTAGGTATTTGTATAATTTTACGTGTACCTACATATGTATCTCATTATTCGTAACAATAAGCATTGGTCCACTTTTCGTAGAGTTATATTAGTTTTATGAATTAAAGTCTCCTTTTTCTATTAACAAATATTTTTTTCATGTTTTGAGCACAAGTTTTACAACAGACATAAAACAAAAAATCAAAACCATTATTTGTAGACTAACAGCTCAAAATTGTTTTGGTAGGTACTAGTACAAGGAGGATTTTTTCGCCCAATGGAATGCAAAAATTGATTTGGATCTGTCAAAGAGCTGATTTTAGTAAATCCAAATCAATAAATAAATGTACCTAGTAGAAACTATAAAAACTTTTGGTTTAATATAATTATTATGTAAGGACCTTCTAGGAACCTACCTAGTTCTTTTAATTTTTTTTTTAACACTTCAGATTCTTTGTTGTAGAGAGCTTAGATCAAGCTGCAAACCAACACATGCTTACAAACAAAAAGTATACAATACTAAACAAAATTACAAAAATAAAAACAATACAAAATTTTAAAATAATAAAAACATTTAAAGTATCTTAAAACAGTATAAGACAGTCAAGAACGTGGAGCACTGGTTCGAAACAAACTTTTCAATCCCATTTTACCTAAGTTAAAATCAACTGAGGAACCATTTAAATTAAAAAGCTTACTCATACGGTTGAGAGGTTCATGCATTCCGTAGTTAGTTCGATGAAAATCGACGTGTAAAAGTTCAAATCTTTGTAGGTGGTGAGATCCTCCGCGATAATTTATGCCAATACAGGCTAACAAGTCAAGGGCATCAACTTGACCACTTATAAGTTGGTGAAGAAATATTAAGTCATTATTAACCCGCCTTTGGTATAAAGTTGGGACCTGCAGTAGCTGAATCCGACGTTCATATGGTGGGAGGTTGTAAGGATCAGCCCAAGGGAGACCCTTCAGAGCGAAGCGAATTAATTTATGTTGTAGGTGATTCAATACGACTTTTATGAATTTCATAGAAGGGAGACCAATCTTGAGAGGCATACTCAAGATGAGGTCGTACATAACAGTTATACAGAGAAAGAGTAAAATACGGATCGTTAAATTCTTTTGCCCAACGTTTTATAAATCCAAGCAAAGAGCTCGCTTTTTTAACAATATAATTTATGTGTTCTGTGAATTCTAAATTAGAACTAAACTGAACACCCAAATCCTTGAAGCTAAAGACACGGCACAGTTTGTGCTGGGAAATAGAATAATTAAAAGCACTTGCAACTCGTTTTCTTGAGAAAGTAATTGTTTGGCATTTTACAGGGTTTAGGGAAAGACCGTTTTTGTCACACCATAAAGTAAAGCTGTCAATATCAGCCTGCAAGAGACTGTGGTCATGGTCAGCACTTATTATTTTGAAAATCTTCATATCATCGGCAAATATAAGAATTTCACTAGAACGTATGCATGACACAACATTATTTATAGCGAGAATGAATAGAAAAGGGCCCAGATGACTTCCCTGAGGTACACCCGAGTGAGCGTGAAATGGGTTTGAAAGAGAGTTTCGAAATTTTACCTGATAGGATCTATTTTCGAGGTACGATTTTATCCAATATATAAAATAGGTGGAAAGCCGAAAGCTTTAAGTTTGAATAAAATGATATTATGACTAAGTTGATCAAATGCTATAGAAAAGTCAGTGTAAATGCAGTCAACTTCACTACCGTTCTCTAAGGCAGCGGTTCCCAAAGTGTGTTCCGCGGAACCCTGGGGTTCCGCAGGAGAGTTTTCAGGGTTCCACAAATTTCTTGAGGTATAAACAGTAAAATACAAACGATAAAAGAAAAAAAATTAAAAATGTCCACAAAAAAAAATTTGAACAACAAATTTTTTTGAAGTTTATATTTTTTAATCGAAGTGTGAACTAACCATAATTAAAAAAAGCAAACAAAAATCATACAACAGCATCCACTTTTTAAAGAAAGCTACGAGCCACAACTCGTGAAGTGGAGGCAATAGTTCAACCAAATTGATCTTTATACAAGCAATAGCTTTATGTACAAAAACAAAGAAGAATGCTATCAGTTGCAATTATTATGCCAAAGGGGTGGATTTGGTTGGCCAAGAAAAAAGGACAACTGAAAGTAAAAACGAGTTTTTGGTCTTTTCTCTTGTGAAAAACGATAGTGCCCTGATATTCTAATATTGCATACCTACATTTTTAAATTTTTACTAACGAACATTATGGGCAGAAAACAAAAAACTTTTCGCTGAAGCTCAATGTGCAAGCATTTTGGTCTTACGCCAAGGGGGTGGGGTTGGCCAACCAAATCCACCACTGGTATAATAATTGCAACTGATAGCATTCTTCTTCGTTTTTGTAGGTACACAAAACTATTGCTTGTATAAAGATCATTTTGGTTGAACCAATAGCTTCTACTTCACTCAAACGAAATAGTCGCTTGGTACAATATCGTTTGAAAGCAGTGAGTGTTCCTATTAGACCGAGAGCCCACAGCAGATTTTGAGTGTGAACGATAGCAAAAAAGAAGTATAGGCGTCGAAAGCTTCATTAAAGGCTATTAAAAAAATCAAAGTCTTGCAGTCCACAACTGGGGCCTTTGCGAGTAACAGTGCATCAAAAAAAAAATATGAATGCAACTTCGAGGATAATCGTGTTAGCCGAAATTGGTTTTCACTCCTCCCTAGATAAGCTCCTCGGATCACATATCACGGAATCTGAGATATAGATAGCTCGATCTGGAAAGCAACACACTGTTGCAGAGACTTTAATTAGGTAAACCTTGTATGATAGAAACAGTACGCTGCGTACTGGGAGAAACCACGGCAAAAAAGTTGCAGCTGTTTGTTCAAGGAACACTGTGTCTGATAGGATTAACAAAATATCCGACCACATTGAAGATAAACTCGTTAGCAGATTGAATGTTTGTGATATGTTTGCCATGCAACTCGATGAAAGCACGGATGTTTCCGATCTTTCAATACTTCTTGTATTTGTGAGGTATCACTTCGATACATCTATTCAAGAAGATTTGCTCATGTGCACACCTTTGGTAACAAATACAACTGCCGAAGAAATATTCAATGTCATAAACTGTTTCATGAGTAAACACATCATTAATTGGGGAAAATGTATTGAGATATGCAGCGCCGAGCCGCAGCAATGGGAAAGGTTAAAGAGGTTGTTTCAAAAATTAAAAACATTGCTCCTAGACTATAGAAGTACCAGCAGTCATTGTATTTTGCATCGTTATGCACTTGTTATGAAAAGAATGCCAAGATGCCAACTGATTAAAAAAAGTTCTTGATGAAGCTGTGAAAAAAAAAATAATTTTGTATAGAGTCGTCCTCGCCAATCGAGATTGTTTAAATTAGTGTGTAAAGATATGGGCAGTCAGTATACGAATCGCTTCATCTTCATACTAATATCCGATAACTTTTCAGAGGGAAAGCTTTATCCAGGTTATATCAACTCCGTGATGAGTTGAATATGTTCAAACTGAAAAAAATATGTCTTCAACTGCAAACCTCTTTGATGTATTGCATGATGAGCAATGGATTACAAAATTAGCAAATCTTGCTGAAATTTTTGAGAAGATCAACGAAACTGCTACAGCTGCAGGATAAATCAAATAGATTATTTTTGGTGAGAGACAAACTGGCAGCTTCTAAAAGAAAAATTAATTTCTGGCTCTCATGTGTACAAAAGAATAAAAATGTTGAATGTTTCCCAGTATTACATGAATTCTTGCAAGGAAACATGATAACATGAACTCAGAGCAGATATTAGCAATGTGATTCCTCTCCATTTGGTTAATCCCAAAAGATCCATGCTGGGTTACTTTCCAGATACAAATACTGACATCGAGTGGGTGCAAAATATATTTCTAATCAAAACCATCAAGCCTATGACACTGAGTATACATCTCTACATCAAAATTTGAATGAATACCTTGAGCTTGCCAAGAAAGCTATATTAAATTTGCTACCTTTTGTTACAACCAACGTACGGCTGTGAAGTGGGCTTTTCAGCATGTACTTACACAAAAACTAAATGCACATCGAGGCTGGACGCTGCTCCATACGTGCGAATACAACTTGCGGGCAAAGAAGTAAGTTTTAAAACAATTATAAATCAAACAATGAAACAGATACATTCTTCACACTAAATAAAAAATTGATTTTGAAATGTATTCTTTTTCATTGTTTGCTATTGTCAGGATGGGGTTCCGAAATATAATTGGACATTTTTTAGGGTTCCACGACTTAAAAAGTTTGGGAACCGCTGCTCTAAGGCATTGGAGCATTTGTGTAAGAAAGTAAGAAGATTTGTTACCGTTGATCTTCTTTGCATAAATCCATGCTGTTTTTGGCATATTAAATTTTTACTATGAAATACCAAGCTTTCACAAATAACTTTTTCGAAAAGCTTCGGTATACAAAACAGTTTTGATATTGGCCTATAGTTCTCTATATCGTTCCTATTACCTTTCTTGAAAACTGGAATTGAAAATGTATTTTTCCATAAGCATGGAAACTTCCCTGATTTTATAGAAAGCTCAAATAAAAATTGAAAATGTTTTGATTTTGTTTTGTCCAATAAAATACGTGACTTGACTATGTAGGTAGATGATTTTTTGAAATCCCCCAACAACCAAGCCCACTTTTATCATGTCTCTATATCTATAAAATAGCTGCATTTACCTGGATGAAATTTTCAGAGTTGATTCCTGTGAGAAAGAAAAACTTAAGAAATTTGTTTACTAAAATCTACCCACTTTTTATATCTTGATTTCTCAAAACTGGCTCTAAAGATAATTGTAAGAATAACAAATTGTTTCTATGAGTAGTTAAATTAATTTTCCAGATACGAAAATCTTGCAGCAGGAAAATAGTTAAATTGAAATTTTTTGCCCAAAGAATCCCTTGACTGTTTTGTCATTCATTCGTGTAGCATGCATTTGTGTTTAAATCTGTTGAAAACACAGTAAATAATCAATTTTAAAATATTTTCCTGATGCATTTTCCTGATATCTAAAATTGGCCCCAAAGCAAAAATGAAGTTTTTTTTTGTCCACCCACAGCCATGCCAACTTATAACTTGTCTATATTTTGGAAAAATCTTCAACGACCTGGATGAATTTTTCACAGTTGATTTGTGTGATCAAGAAAAAACTTAATTTAACTTAATTTCTGATTGAATATGATTGTAAGAAAAAAAAAATTAAAAAATTTTAAGAATAAATTTTGGTATGAAAATCTAAAGTATATACATATTTATGTGCATATAAAAACATAATTTGAAAAAAAAATTGTCAAACCATTTTTGAGATATCGAATTTTCAAAAAAAAAAAATGAAACTTTCTTAAAAATGCAAAAAAATTTTTTTGCAAATTTCGATATGCAATATTATTTAATCTTATCTGAAATGTATATAAAAAGCATATAAATCTTTTTAGCCGATAGCGAGAAAACTCAAAATAAAAAAAGTTCTATGACAGGTACTATTTATAGTTGCTAGGTGTAGAACTTTATAATATTTGATAGTATGTTGTACTAATTTTAGTATATGAAAAAACTTTAATCAAAATCGTAGGAGTGGTTTGTAAGCAACAAAATATTTTCCTTTGTGGTTTTTTATCGGAAGGTACCGTTATTTTTTCATTGATGTAAATTTTTCTCTAAAAATATTTCAGAGACTACTAAAAAGCTCTTATGTATCGAGTTTCAAAAATTTCAATCATGTCGTTTGCGAAATATTTGATTTTCCAACTACCTAAATATTTGAAAAATTTTTTAAAAATCCAAAAAATATTTTTTTCAAAGCTTTTGGTACATAAAACTTTTTATATTTCTTGGAAGCTTCTGTATAAAAAAATAATGGAAATCAGTCTTACCGTTTTGAAGAAAATAAAAAAATTAAAAAAATGGTTCCTTGGGAGATACCATTAATAACCATTTTTAGAAAAATAGTTTTCCACCCAAAGAAAGCGTTTACTAAAATCAATTTATTGATTTTTTTTAAGGAAAAGTTGTCAAGCCATTTTTGAGAATAATACGATTGTGTAAAATTGCTAAAAAAATTGTATGGCAGTTATTGATTTAGCAGCATTATCGTAGAATTAAAAATCCGTACGTACCTAATTGGTAACGTAAATATTCCTTATCATTATTATACATAACACATAATTTTAATTATTTCGTTCTCTTCACACAAATTAAGTGCTAGAATGACACAATTATTTTAATTCTTTAACAAACTGTAAGTTTAAAACTTTTTTTTTCAAATCAAGAAACTCTGTCATTAACTTATGTTTCTTGTCATTTTTGTAGGTATTCACTGTATAAAAAAAAAAAATAAAACAAAAATATATAGGTATTCCTTTCCCAGCACTAGAAGTGAAAACAGAAATTAATTAAATAACAAACTTTTCCTCATTACTTTACATATTTTCCTACGTGGCATAAAAATCATCGGAACTGAAGAAAGCGAAAACTCTTGCCATTATTACAAGATCGAAACGAACGAAGCAAATGTTCCTGCAAGGTCATAAGCACGCGCTCAAAAGAAAGCAGGCATATTGACAGCAAAAGATGACAAAAGAATAAACCGCCACCAAGTCTACCATTGCAATCACAGCAAAAAAAAATACATTTCCCACCCTGAAACGCAAAAACAGAGAAATCCTTCAAAGAAAAAACCATTCCGAAACATCCCATCATATAGATACATACAATAGAATGTAAACAACTAACACATTCACAAAATTCATTCACAGGAAAAAAGAGATCGAATGCACCCAAAAACCAACAACAAAACTAGATACACTTGCGCTTACCCTGCAAATACCATCCACCATCGTCACCGTGGTTCTGCTCCCATATATATCTATCTACACCACATCTTATCTGAACGACTCTTACACACAAACAACATCCACTGGCATTTCAAATTTGTCATACTTTTTTTTTGTCTATTTTCCAATCTTCGAAAAAACCATCTTGTAGCCGATAGGTGAACTAAAAACCGCCAGTAAACTAAATTAACGACTTTTGTTCGAAAATAAAGACTTTTTAAAAATTTAATATTTTGCAATAATAAATTAATTTTAGACATTTTTTTATATTGAAACAATTTAAGAAAACATATTTTTCATTTGGGGAAAGTTACGTTGTTTTTTTCATATAACTACGCATTCAAAAATGCATTAGAAAATTGGCAATTTGGATGTTTTTCAAGAGTTGATTATTCAAAAATAGAGCCCAAACCTAAAAATCTACCTAAACGTTTATCTAGTTCTGTTCATTAACTATAATATCACGTAAAAATAATATGTATTTTCCACTTCAGTTTCTCAGAATCTTTGTTGAAGCTGAGCAGTTTAGTGAAACTTTCCGAAAAAGGTTACCGAAATATTAAAATAAAATGAGAAAAAAGTAAAAAAAATAAAAAACCTTTCGACGTTTCTATAGTTTAAATGTCATTCTTTCATAAACACTTTAGTTTTTTCCCAAAAGTATTGTATGGACTTCGCAACTTCTGTTGAAAAGTGCCCCATTTCTCGTTTTTTGCAAAATTAATACAATACTTTTGGGAAAAAACTAAAGTGTTTATGAAAGAATGACATTTAAACTATAGAAACGTCGAAAGGTTTTTTATTTTTTTTTACTTTTTTCTCATTTTATTTTAATATTTCGGTAACCTTTTTCGGAAAGTTTCACTAAACTGCTCAGCTTCAACAAAGATTCTGAGAAACTGAAGCGGAAAATACATATTATTTTTACGTGATATTATAGTTAATGAATAGAACTAGATAAACGTTTAGGTAGATTTTTAGGTTTGGGCTCTATTTTTGAATAATCAACTCTTGAAAAACATCCAAATTGCCAATTTTCTAATGCATTTTTGAATGCGTAATTATATGAAAAAAACAACATAACTTTCCCCAAATGAAAAATATGTTTTCTTAAATTGTTTCAATATAAAAAAATGTCTAAAATTAATTTATTATTGCAAAATATTAAATTTTTAAAAAGTCTTTATTTTCGAACAAAAGTCGTTAATTTAGTTTACTGGCGGTTTTTAGTTTACCTATCGGCTACAAGATGGTTTTTTTCGAAGATTGGAAAATAAACAAAAAAAAGTATGACAAATTTGAAATGCCAGCATTGTATATAAATTGGATATACAATGATGCCAGTGGATGTTGTTTGTGTGTATGAGTCGTTCAGATAAGATGTGGTGTAGATAGATATATATGGGAGCAGAACCACGGTGACGATGGTGGATGGTATTTGCAGGGTAAGCGCAAGTGTATCTAGTTTTGTTGTTGGTTTTTGGGTATGCTATGCATTTTATTTTTTTTTCCTGTGAATGAATTTTGTGAATGTGTTAGTTGTTTACATTCTATTGTATGTATCTATATGATGGGATGTTTCGGAATGGTTTTTTCTTTGAAGGATTTCTCTGTTTTTGCGTTTGAGGGTGGGAAATGTATTTTTTTTTTTGCTGTGATTGCAATGGTAGACTTGGTGGCGGTTTATTCTTTTGTCATCTTTTGCTGTCAATATGCCTGCTTTCTTTTGAGCGCGTGCTTATGACCTTGCAGGAACATTTGCTTCGTTCGTTTCGATCTTGTAATAATGGCAAGAGTTTTCGCTTTCTTCAGTTCCGATGATTTTTATGCCACGTAGGAAAATATGTAAAGTAATGAGGAAAAGTTTGTTATTTAATTAATTTCTGTTTTCACTTCTAGTGCTGGGAAAGGAATACCTATATATTTTTGTTTTATTTTTTTTTTTTATACAGTGAATACCTACAAAAATGACAAGAAACATAAGTTAATGACAGAGTTTCTTGATTTGAAAAAAAAAGTTTTAAACTTAGAGTTTGGAAAAGAATTAAAATAATTGTGTCATTCTAGCACTTAATTTGTGTGAAGAGGACGAAATAATTAAAATTATGTGTTATGTATATCTAATAATGATAAGGAATATTTACGTTACCAATTAGGTACGTACGGATTTTTAATTCTACGATAATGCTGCTAAATCAATAACTGCCATACAATTTTTTTTAGCAATTTTACACAATCGTATTATTCTCAAAAATGGCTCGACAACTTTTCTTTAAAAAAAATCAATAAATTGATTTTAGTAACCGCTTTCTTTGGGTGGAAACCACCAAGGAACCATTTTTTTTTATTTTTTATTTTCTTCAAAACGGTAGGACTGATTTTCATTATTTTTTTATACGGAAGCTTCCAAGAAATATAAAAAGTTTTGTGTACCAAAAGCTTTGAAAAAAATATTTTTTGGATTTTTAAAAAATGTTTCAAATATTTAGGTAGTTGGAAAATCAAATATTTCGCAAACGACATGATTGAAATTTTTGAAACTCGATACATAAGAGTTTTTTAGTAGTCTCTGAAATATTTTTAGAGACAAATTTACATCATTGAAAAAATAACGGTACCTTCCGGTAAAAAACCGCAAAGGAAAATATTTTGTTGCTTACAAACGACTCCTACGATTTTGATTAAAGTTTTTTCATATACTAAAATTAGTACAACCTACTATCAAATATTATAAAATTCTACACCTAGCAACTATTAATAGTACCTGTCATAGAACTTTTTTTATTTTGAGTTTTATCGTTATCGGCTAAAAAGATTTATATGCTTTTTTATATAAATTTCAGATAAGATTAAATAATATTGCATATCGAAATTTGCAAAAAAAATTTTTTGCATTTTTAAGAAAGTTTCAATTTTTTTTTTGAAAATTCGATATCTTAAAAATGGTTTGACAATTTTTTTTTCAAATTATGTTTTTATATGCACATAAATATATACTTTAGATTTCCATACCAAAATTTGTTCTTAAAATTTTTTTAAGAATTTTTATATATACAAAACTATTTTTTATATATTTTTTTCCCCATACAATCATATTCAATCGAAAATAGATCCTATAAGGTAAAATTTCGAAACTCTCTTTCAAACCCATGTCACGCTCACTCGGGTGTACCTCAGGGAAGTCATCTGGGACCTTTTCTATTCATTCTCGCTATAAATGATGTTGTGTCATGCATACGTTCTAGTGAAATTCTTATATTTGCCGATGATATGAAGATTTTCAAAATAATAAGTGCTGACCATGACCACAGTCTCTTGCAGGCTGAAATTGACAGCTTTACTTTATGGTGTGATAAAAACGGTCTTTCCCTAAACCCTGTAAAATGCCAAACAATTACTTTCTCAAGAAAACGAGTTGCAAGTGCTTTTAATTATTCTATTTCCCAGCACAAACTGTGCGTGTCTTTAGCTTCAAGGATTTGGGTGTTCAGTTTAGTTCTAATTTAGAATTCACAGAACACATAAATTATATTGTTAAAAAAGCGAGCTCTATGCTTGGATTTATAAAACGTTGGGCAAAAGAATTTAACGATCCGTATGTTACTCTTTCTCTGTATAACTGTTATGTACGACCTCATCTTGAGTATGCCTCTCAAGATTGGTCTCCCTTCTATGAAATTCATAAAAGTCGTATTGAATCACCTACAACATAAATTAATTCGCTTCGCTCTGAAGGGTCTCCCTTGGGCTGATCCTTACAACCTTCCACCATATGAACGTCGGATCCAGCTACTGCAGGTCCCAACTTTATATCAAAGGCGGGTTAATAATGACTTAATATTTCTTCACCAACTTATAAGTGGTCAAGTTGATGCCCTTGACTTGTAAGCCTGTATTGGCATAAATTATCGCGGAGGATCTCACCACCTACAAAGATTTGAACTTTTACACGTCGATTTTCATCGAACTAACTACGGAATGCATGAACCTCTCAACCGTATGTGTAAGCTTTTTAATTTAAATGGTTCCTCAGTTGATTTTAACTTAGGTAAAATGGGATTGAAAAGTTTGTTTCGAACCAGTGCTCCACGTTCTTGACTGTCTTATACTGTTTTAAGATACTTTAAATGTTTTTATTATTTTTAAATTTTGTATTGTTTTTATTTTTAGTACTTTGTTTAGTATTGTATACTTTTTGTTTGTAAGCATGTGTTGGTTTGCAGCTTGATCTAAGCTCTCTACAACAAAGAATCTGAAGTGTTAAAAAAAAAATTATAAGAACTAGGTAGGTTCCTGAAGGTCCTTACTTCAGAATTATATTAAACCAAAAGTTTTTATAGTTTCTACTAGGTACATTTATTTATTGATTTGGATTTACTAAAATCAGCTCTTTGACAGATCCAAATCAATTTTTGCATTCCATTGGGCGAAAAAATCCTCCTTGTACTAGTACCTACCAAAACAATTTTGAGCTGTTAGTCTACAAATAATGGTTTTGATTTTTTGTTTTATGTCTGTTGTAAAAATTGTGCTCATAACATGAAAAAAATATTTGTTAATAGAAAAAGGAGACTTTAATTCATAAAACTAATATAACTCTACGAAAAGTGGACCAATGCTGATTGTTACGAATAATGAGATACATACACGTAAAATTATACAAAT
Source organism: Dasysyrphus tricinctus (assembly GCA_963921185.1). Lineage (NCBI taxonomy): Eukaryota > Metazoa > Arthropoda > Insecta > Diptera > Syrphidae > Dasysyrphus > Dasysyrphus tricinctus. The sequence continues at coordinate 203,616,984 of OY992530.1, read as the reverse complement.
ACCTACCTAGATTGAAAAAAAAAATCAATTTCAAATCGTATTCCATTGGAAACGAAAAAAATCAAAATTTAGATGGAAATCTGAATCTACCAATGATTAACCCCATAACTATCATATTCCTACAGGAATCAGCACAGCGCAAACGACACGACGACAGCCACTGTCAACCACAATGTTACTATGTTGGTACCTAGAAACCAAAATTTCATTATATTTCGACATACAAAATTGCAGTGCATTAGATGTATTGCATTAAAAACTAAATTTTAAAAAAACTTAATTTTTTTGCATGCAAAAGAGTTTTCTTTTTCTCAATTTTATCAAAATGTGAAATAACAAGAAAAATTACAATGTGTTACTAACTAACTTTGAAAATTCAATAAAAGCAAGGAAGCATAATACATCTACGATCTACCTACTACAACAATAACTTTAGATAAATCTGAGTCAAGGTCAACATCACCAAATTTCCATTTATGTAGAGAAACTCCTTTTTTCGTTTTTCAAATGTTCCACCGATCTCACTACGAGTGAACAAAAATACAACCCAATAATTTATACACAAGCTTAACGTAGAACGTACACGTACATGCCAATAAGTAAACAAACACATACCACGCACAGCAGACAATGCATGCAAAAAAAACAAGAAAATAAAGGAGAAGTATGTGTGTATGAGTACCTATCTATTTTATGGCTCTGTGTATCTTTTGCCTTTTTCCTTCTCTCATGCGGAGTGACTTTTCGTTTTTATTTTTATTCGAAGTTCCGATCTTCGAATCTGAGTTCGACATTTTGGGTGGAGGCCTCTTAATGGTTGTAGTGACAATAAGCAAATCAGCATCACCTTTGTAGTGAAAAACTGTATAACCTGTGTCTTGCAGTTTATGTCTTAAGAGTTGGATGAACTTATTTTTGTTTTTTTTGTTGGCAAGGGACATAGACATAGACCGTTTATAATTACATTTATTTGCAAGGCGTATAAATGCAAGCCTACTTTAGGGATAGTGCGTAGTACCGCTGAAAACATTACAATTTTTGCACAGTAATTTGCATTCATCTATAGTGCGAAAATTTTGTCTGAGCACTGGTGTTTTGATTTTTATAAATGAATACCAATCAATAAATTTGAAATCTTGTTGAGTTTTTTTTAGGTAACACCTGTGAAATCGCATGCAATACCTTCGGTTTACATTTGGATCGAGAAATGATAACTCAGTTTTCAACAACAAGAAATGTAGGTGTCTTAAGTTTCCCGGCTGCTTTACAACTTTCTGTGTGGTGCGGATGCAACTCCACGTACCATGTATTTTAAATTGTTATCATTACTATGGAAAACATTTTAAGTAATAGTTTTTTTGTACGATTCACCGGATAAACATTTTCGAAAAAAATATATTTATGTGTTTCTCCTTACTCATAAAGTGTGATCCTATTAATTGGATAACGCGCACAATTCGTGGCTGATGATATCGATCGATAGCTCATTTTATAGGTGGATACAAGAACTGAAAATGATTCTAAGAGCATCATCCAAAAAAATCAACGGCTACCTAGAAAACTCAAGAAAAGTCATACCACCCCCAAAACACAACCCATAGGGGAACATTGGTCCGTTATATCTCAAAAATGAAACCACATACAGAGGTCGTTGATAACTTATTATATTATAGGTAATTTTATCTTCTACAAGATTGTAGTAGAACGTTTTGTTGTTACATAAAATGCAAGCGAGTTATTGCATAAAAACAAAACCAATCTCTTTTTCAAGATGGCGGGTCTTCCCTAACCTCAAAAATCCCAAAAACTCGTTTTTATGATCAGGAGACTTAGCCAAACAGATTCCATAAAAAAATTTTGTCCATGGAAAAATTCGATTTGATTTCCTAATTTGACTGGGCTAGACTAATAAAATTTAAGTTGCCACGGAAAACTTTTAAGAACTCGTTTTTCAATATTGTGGCCAAATAGTGGGGCTTTCAACACCTAAAAACGAGTTTTACACTTGCACTGAACCCCCTTAGACATCAAAAGAAAACATTTTTGTCCAACCCAAATTGGGAGGTTTATTGCATAATTTTAAAAGACATTTTGCGAAAATGTTAAAAGCTGCTTTATTAAATGATTGACAAATTTTCTTGGTTATTTTGTTAATACACAAGTATGTGTTATAGGTTATACTATTTTGGAAAGTGCCTTAAATAGACAACTTTTTAAGTAACTGGCCATTCATGTTATCATACAATTTTAATTTATTAGAGGTGGTCGAACTTTTTTGGAAATAAATTTTTGTACTGAAAAAAATATTTAAAAAATTATAATAAAAAAAATGCAATAACTACTATTAAATTTACCACCTATCTATTACAACAGTTATTCTAGAATATTACAACAATAAAAAATTGTAAAAATTGTTCCTCCACGGTCCTAGCGTTCACGTATTTGAGGAAAGTAGTACTTGTTAACAACTTTTGGAAAAAACATCATAACATAGTAACCTAACCTGAAAAAATATTTTTTTTATATTTTTTTTTCTGGAAAGGTCATAATGCCTGCTATAACCAGTTGCAAGGTTATCCATTATTTACAGGACACGCTGTATATATAAGCCCGTATGGGGCCAGTAAGTTAGTTGTAAGATATTGATAAGTAGGCTAGTTTTTATGAATTTTTGTCTAGCTTTAAAATATTTTTAAGATGATTGAAAAATAAAAATGAATTAAAAAAACCTATACAACAGGTGCAGCTGTGCAAAATGTGGTTTTAAGCTCATGTTATGATACCCTTCTGAATTCCGAAGTCAAACTTCACCCCGAATTTTTTTCCCAGAGCACTATATGTATATTGAAATCTAAATGCCCCGTACTTAATTCCAACTTTGAGAATCTATAAGTCTCTTCTCCCTTTACCACCATTGTGCAATGAACAATTGTAACGATAAAAAACGCCATGCCAAAAACAAAAGCTCAAAGAAAAGTTTTGGGTACGTATTAAAAAAATAATGAGACATATACCTTTTCTTCCAGATTTAAGGAATGTGATTTATGTAGCTTTTTTAAGTGAAGTTTTAATTTCATCAATAAGATATAATTTGTTATATGTTATATAAGTTTAATAGATCCTGTACATTTTCTGGCATAAGTTCGATTTTCCAGCAAAAAGTTGGAAATGTTTTGCTTCATCATCCTTTCCGGTCGTTAACCATACCATCTATATTTTATGCTTAGTTTACACGACTGGGAAGCTGCCACATCGTCAAATGAAGATGACGAGGGTGAAACGTTTGAGTTATCCATTTATTCAAATTGGTACTTTAAATTTAACATTTAAATACCTACAAATAATGCAAAAACACTTAATTGGAAAATAAGTGATTAGAACAGTCTTCTAGCTTTTAAAAAAGCTACAAAACAATATTAAAAGTGTTTCCGTTTTTTTGAAATATATTTTTTTCCATATTAATTTTTTTTATAAAATTGCCCTTTATATCCAAGCGGGGGGAAATAGTACCCTACTACCTTAGGATTTTTTTCTTTTCTACTTTCAGCCTACATGCCATGTTAGGGGATTTTATTAATTACTGCAGCGATTTTAGGGAATGAAAATAAAAATCTGAAAAAATTAGGGAATTTTTTTCTTATTTACCTAGCTGATATATCAATAAATTGATGACTAAAAAAATAATATATTTTGAGCATTTTGTCATTTTTGGCATCGAATGCACCTACAATATTTTTATTCAAGTCAGTTCAGAGTTCATAACTGTTGCAAGAAAAAGTTCTCATTTCTGTACTTGCATCTAACGCTCATACAAATGTCAAAAATTTAAATCAATATTATCCGTTAGGTAAAATGCCCTATAAGTTTTTTTTTAATTCTAGTAACAGTTGCAACAACCAATTAATCACTCACAAAAATGACTACGGTATTTGCCTTGCATAACAATAAGGTACCTGTTTTCGTTAACATAACAGTTCAGTTGTCCACTTCAAGTATCTTTCATATCCAGGTACTATCGTTTGTCTCTTCGCATATCCACCAGTTTTTTATGACAGTCATAACATGTGTGCACCCTTGTATAGGGGGCTGGTGCTGAAAGGAAAAATACGAAATTATTGTCTCATAGGGGAAAAAGCCAACATTTTCACAATTTACTGAAGGGATGTATCCGAGATCCAAGCATCATGTCCATGGTAGTGGAAATTAATGACAGGATTTAAATACTTATACATGTCCGAAAGATGTTTAGGCCTTGTGGGTAGCGGATACATAAATAATTTCCGGACATAAAGTCCATGAACCTTAATTCTGCACAAACAGACATAAGGTCCCTGGAAATTATTTCCAAAAATTAAGTCCAATATGAAAAGGTCGATAAATCCATGGGCATAATGCCCAGATAAAAATGTAGATAGACCTTATGTCCCTGTGAAGAAGACATAAAGCTCTTTTAAAAATACAGTTGGCTCCCTCTTAGTCGAATTTTCACGGAATATCAAAATTAGTTCGAGTATGAGGGAGTTTTGGAAAAATTCGAGCTAGAAAGAAATATATGTACTTTTTTGTTAAAAGTATTTATTGAATATAAAAATGAGATCAAAACTAAATTAATAATTAAATAAATAAAATGAAGCTTCTTGTAGGAGGCAATTAAGCCCTCTAAAGATCTAATTTTGTGTTATAATTTTGTCCAACTTAACGCAAAAGCTGGAAGCAAAACCGCTTAAACAAAGTTGAAGTTCCTGTTCACACTGTTCACTTTGTATTTATGCCCTACCATGTAACATTAACTGATGAACAGTGACGTCTTTAGGCATGGGCCTGGTGGGCCAGGGCCCCGCGATTTAGGGGACCCCCTGAACAGCCCCAGTATACCAACCGGTGATCATTTTGAAAGTAGATGCGAAGATGAGATTGGATTTATCTGGCTCTAATAATATAAGTGAAAGAGCATAATTTTTTCATCCTTTTACCATGAAAGACCAACTAATACTCTTAAGCTTTTTAATTTTTTTCACAAAAATAGGATATTTTAAGTTATATAAGTACTTTTGGTACCAAAATGAAGTTTAAAAAAAGTTCAATTTTTAAATAAAATAAACAATTGGGCACGAGTACGATATCTCAGGCACCAAGAAATGATAACGGGTTTTGTAGAACAGTTTAATACAAGCATTTTTTACTATGGGAGGGTGGGGTCTATCTCACCCCGTTTGGGCGGGAAGGGCAGTTTCATAAAAACAGTACCAAAAATGTTTAAAAAAATATTAAAAAATAACGGTTATACTTACAACTAAGTATTATACCTTTTTTTAAAGCTAATACTCTGTTCTATTAGCTTGTTTTTGAATCAAGTGAAATCTTTACATGGTTTTCGAAAAAATGAGTTTAAAATTCAAAATTTGCGAGAAAAAAGCATAAAACAGGTTTAAAGTGTAATTTCTCAAAGCTGTAAAAATATATTTACCTTTTTTTTCTGAAAGTCGTTTTTAATCAAAAACTGAAAACTAGATGATTCTATGTCTTCTAGTTTTTGAAAAAATCGATAATTACTATTACTACTGCAAACTTATATAAATTCTTAATATGTATGTTTGTGTCTAACATACCTATGTATATAAAGCAGTTGTATTGTTCAAAGTATTCATACCCATACCCACTTAGATCATAAAAAAACGAGCAAACATTCGAGTTTTGTACGGTAGTAGTTTTAGTAATTTTCAATTTTCTCAAAAACTAGGAGACAAAGAATCATCTTGTTTTCAGTTTTTGATTAAGAATTAACTAGAGCAACGAATTAAAGAAAAAAATGCTATATAACTTAACAGCTTTGAGAAATTACACTTTAAACCTTTTTTATGCTTTTTTCGCAAATTTTGAGTTTAAAATCGTTTTTTTTTTCAAAAACCATGTATAGATTTCAGTTGATTCAAAAACTAGCTAATAGAACAGAGTATTGGCTTTAAAACCCAACAATTGAATAAAAACCACATCTAACGCTTTTTCAGACAAATAAATGAAAACAAATTAGTTAAATTGTTTAAAACAAAGTTGATCACAGTTATATAATTTTGTAGTTTTTGTTGTCTTTAATTTTTTTTTAATGAAAAAATTGCAATAAAGTCTTAAATGTACTAATTGGACTTTCATAATAAGGAAGCAAAAATTATACTCAATAGCTTGTTTTGTTTTCGTTTTTAATAAAATGATATCAAAGCGAATAAAACTCAAAAATTTAAAAAATGACGTTTGGTACAAAAATTCCTGCAAAATCGTTATCCGCACAAGAAAAAATTTTAAATCAGATTAAAAATGCTCGTTTGAATAGATCTGTTGTAGTTTGGTAAAGGTAGAGATATTTATAATAAAAGTGTCCAAAACAAAGCGAAAACGAGAAAATTATAATTTTTAATCTGTACATCCAGAATCAATTTTCCTTGGCCAATTTTTTTTTTGTTTAAGCTTCGTTTTCGGAACATTTAAAAAAATTGTAGGTACTATTATATTTTTTTTACAGCACTGGCACAACTGAGAGCATAGCATGTGCATTGTGGAATGTGAGTATGTGGCCAGAAAGTTAACTCTTAAATTATATTTAATTTTAAGTAGCAGCATGCCTAATGCTGGTAGGTTTATCGGTGCAGGGGCATATGTCCTCGGATAATAAGTCCCGAATTTATTTTTTAGGGACTTATGTCCCACTTTACTGGGAATAAGTCCTGAATTTGATTCGGGACTTATGTCCCACCCTACTGAGACCCAAGTCCCAAAAAAACATTTCCTACTCCAATGCAAGTACAGTTATAAGCTTTAAATGCAAAAGAAACTTTGCGTACACCCACCTCGCACCCACCCCAAGTCATTTAGTGGGCCCAAGCAGGGTTGCATGCTCCCCATAGATATCTCACTGTTTATTCACCGTAATGCTGGGTGCTACCACTGATCTTATTTACAATTGCCTTGCCTTACATAAATACAGTACTGGCACCAAGCATTATTATAAGCAACCCCCCTGCTTGGGCACACTTTAAGATTTGGGGTGGGTGCGAGGTTGGGTGAATGCAAAGTCTCTTTTGCATTTTAGAAATCTGGATTTAGAGAAACTTTTAATATATCCTATATACCTATCCACAAAATTGTTTTTGTTTCATTCGGGACTTATGTCCCATTTTCGACTAAAAAATTCAGGACTTATGTCTCTGTAGGATGGCACAAAAGTCCCGAAAAAAATTCGGGACTTATGTCGCTGCGCCGGTATATTTATCTCCTCCATGGGACTCAGTAGCGTAGCTACCGCGGTATCAGCCGTATCATTGATACGAGGCCCCCCATATAAAGGGGCCCCCACGATACAGAGGATTCGATGTGCGTAACAAAACTTATTTGTTTGTTTTTCTCAAAATCTGTTGCTCTGCCGAAAAAAGTATAGGGGCTATCGTGGATAAAATTTTCCACGAAATTTCTCCCACCTTCTAAAATTGCAAATGCCAACAATTTTCCACTGGTCCTTGCAGGTTCAAATTCGGTCGATCAAAATGGTAGCCCAGTAGCCATGGAATATTCATTTTCGATGCCAATAAATTCCGAGAGAAACTGCGAACACAATACACGTTCCCAGTTTTCTACAGTGAGAAAAATTCCGTGAGAAATTTTAATCACGATAGCCTCCATAATAATCTTTTTTCACATGGAATAGACATAACCAGCGGTGGTCTGATTGGGTTGAGCCAAAGAATATAAGGTTACCAAGATGACGCATCTCATACAAATTTGGCGAGTTCCAACATTGGAACTCATCATCGCTCATCTGATTTCAATAAAAATTTTTCCACAAAAGCTTTGATAGAATATAAAAGAAAAGAAATACAAAATAAATTTTGGATTTAAAAAAAAAGATTAAAAATCTTTTTTTGAAAATTCAATATTTCAAAAACGAGTTGATGAATTATTTTGAAATTTCAGTTTTAAATGTATATTAATATATACTCAAAATTGGCATACCAATTTTTTTTTGAAAAATGTTACAAAAATTTTATATATAAAAAATTAATTTTTAAGAAAACGGCTCCAACGATTTTAATTTTTGTTTCATATATTCATATTTTTTCAAGTAATTCAAAGTAATGGCATACTTTTTTTTAGCTCTAAGTCATTTATCAGACTGTTTATACAATTAAAAGAACGATTTAAATGCTTTTTATACTTTTTCTATAGGTAATTACTTGAATATTTTTAAAAGTTCTTAAGTCCCACACAACTTGAACATAAGAGCAAGTACGTGCGATCCAGTCGTGCATTTTATTTTTTAGCTCTAAAAATAACGGTATACTTGCCATACAACCGTTAAGGAAAGGCTTATTTATCTCAAAAATGGCTCCAACGATTTTGAAAAAAAAAAATCAGTGTATTATTGTAGATATTTGTGCCGAGATTCAGCTATTTAAGTGAAATGAGTAAATTCGAATCTAGTTTCGAGCATGAGACAAAGAATAAATATAAAAGAGCTAAATTCTACCTCCTTGTCACACTCGTTACGCAAAACGAAATGAAACAACAAATACAACAATGTAAACATTGGAATCTTTAATAATGGAGTTTGGAGTATCTTTTGCTTCAATTATTTTTTTTGTCATAATTAAAGTTTAATGTGAGTTTCACCCTTGAGAAATAAAAAGTTTAAAAGTGTTGAAAGTGAATAGAATATAAATTTATTTAATATATATATGTGCATATGATAATAAAATAAAATTAAAGAATCAATAAAACGGTAGTTGTTTTTATCTAGGTTGTTGTTTTTTATTTCGTTTCCTATCCATGAATAGGAATTCTTGAGAAAAACACATATACCTATCCAAAACTAGAAATTTACCAACACATACACTATGAACAACAACAACTTGCGTGTGTTACCACTAAGTATATAGGCTGGAGTTATAGCTATTTCACGAGAGCCACCTCGATCATCAGACTCCTTTAGTGGTGTTTAGTCTGGTTATGCTCGTATTAATTGAAAAACTCTTTGCCGTTATCTGGGAGCGAACCATGAACCTTGCGATTCAGAGGCCGATGCACTACACACCGCGCCACTGAAGCCACATGGTTAGCTCTATGTCTATCCCAATGCAGGTTTCGTTCACAGTACACATATCTAAGGTATTATCTTGCGCATGTTGTCCGAAATGAGAACTGTAAAAGAAATTCAAGATGGCAGCCTTACGTGACCCCGTCCGCTGTATTACAACAACAACGAAGAAAACAAACACAAAAGCATAATTTAAATGACACTAAAAACCAGGAACGAATGTTGTTTACATGACAATATAATGTTAATAAACACTAAAAAGCTTGAAATAATTGTATTTGCTAATAAATAAGTAAAAAATGAACACATAACACACAACAAATTTTGATGTCACGGGATTCGCCATTTTCCACTGATTTTGATGGATGCGCAGAACTGAACAAAAATGAACAAGCTAATGATATTACCTTCAATATGTGTACTGTGGGTTTCGTTGTTTATAAATTGCAACAGCGACTAGCATTTTTATTAACACACACAAGCTTGCTATTGTTCAGTCGGTTTCTTTCTTTTTTCCCCATGCACCGATTCGTATGCCAACAATTCGTTGGTCATACAAGGGGGGGGGGGGGGGGTGAGTTGAAAGAGTTGACACTGGTCAAGAATTAATTTTCAATTTAAGTTGGGTCTTGTGTGTAAATGGAAGTCCACACAATTGCAGTGTATGCTGCGCATACATCAATTAACATTGAATAATTTTGAATGAACAACAACAACTTGTGTGTGTTACCACCAAGTTTATAGGCTGGAGTTATAGCTATTTCACGAGAGCCACCACGATCATCAGACTCCTTTAGTGGTGCTTAGTCTGGTTATGCTCGTGTTAATTGAAAAACTCTTTGCCGTCATATGGGAGCGAACAATGAACCTTGCGATTCAGAGGCCGATGCACTACACACCGTGCCACTGAAGCCACATGGTTAGCTCTATAGGGGGGTTTACATGGACCAACATGCTCGACAACATGGGAGTTGTCGAGCCATGCTCGATCATTTAAACGCGAAAATAACTGCTGGACCAACATGCTCGACGGATTTCAAAATTTTTTGAAAACTTGCCGGCTCGTCCAACCAGCCAACTTGTGTAAATAGATGCTCGACAACATCGGTATTTGTTTTGCATTATTTAGCCACGGTGACGGGAAAAAATGGCAACAGTAACAAATAATGAGTTCTGGAGACAGTTTTTCGGATTTTAAGAAAATTTGCCTGAGGTTTGGGAAATAAAAAGTGAAGTTTATAAAAAAAAATTTTCAAGCCATACTGCGTGCTTTTGTTCCGAAAAATAAAAAATAATGATGCTCGACAACATCAGTATCCATGTAAACGCAAAGTTGGTTGTACAGTTATTTTTTCCATCGTGCCATGTTGTCGAGCATGTTGGTCTATGTAAACGCCCCTTATCACAATGCAGGTTTCGTTGTTTATCAATTGCAACAGCGACTAGCATTTTTACTAACACACACAAGCTTGCTATTGTTCAGTCGCGGTCTCTTTCTTTTTTCCCCATGCACCGATTAGTAGGTATTGCAGTTGCTTTTCAATTAATTTTTATCTATTTTATGTAAATATTTTATTTAATTGCCCCTCCCGTCCAAGCAGAGGAGATATTACCCCGCTCATATAGGATTTTTTCTTGTAGTTCCGACCTACATGTTTTGAATTTTTTTTTGGCAGATCTTACGCGAATTTTCTAGTACCTATGCAAAAAAAAGGGAAATTTAATTTACCCCTACAGCGACTATAGAGGATGAAAATAAAAATCTGAAAAAATTAAGGAATTTTTTTTTCTTCATTTAAAGCCGATTTGGGCCCATCCAGGATGAACTTTTTTTAACGACCACCCTAATGTACGTATGTATTGAAAAACTTGTTTCATTTAATTGAATATACCATATTTAAAAAACTTTTGTCCCATTTTTTGAATGCCCTCTCACCAAGTATATGCTCAGCTAGATATAGTGTGCAATAGAAATTTAAAATGCGGCGTAGAAAAAATTGGTATTGGTATCATTAACATGTCTGTGAAAGCTTTTGGGGAAACGAAATATAAAATGTCTCACTGTTCGCACCCTACCCCTACATGACATCATAAAATCAACTTAACATACCTACACTTACATCTTGTTTTAATGCGTGAAGTTTTTCAACATTCTAAATTGAAATCCTTCTATCACAATGTTTCACTTTTCAACCTATCACGCTGAGTTTAATTTATGTCACAACCTCCTTCTTTTAAAAATACTCACACGTATAAGATAAACATAGTATTAGATTCGAGTTACCACTAACAAATATCAAACATCACATCCGAATTCCTTTAAAAATTGCTGTCAAATAATGTTTGCGCCGATGTTACCATACAAATGTCGTATTTTATTTGGCTTAACTGACGATAAAGTGCGGTTTATTTCATTACATGAAAGTAAACAACATGTAAAATGCCAAACACCACCCTATCTGTGTAAATCATTTGAAAGACGAGAATGCACCCTGAGCTCAAAATCAACATATACTTGCATATGTATATGAACATTAACTTCTACCACATATCGTTGTCCATTTATCAGCCTCAAAATACATTCACCTCCGTTTTTGGCAGGGGGTGGGGATGTGGTCCATTAGTATACAAAAATTATTAATTTTTCGTTTGTCATTTTATTGCAAGTTTTTAATTTGCTTCCTTCTTCAGAACACTTGATCTTATGATAGGCCTCTGATTCAAGATTGCAGTGAAATAATAACATTTTTTTTGTTACCCTCTTCACTTTTCACAAAATCTTAAACACTATTTAAAAAATTACATTCCTTTTGATCCAAGTATTTGGATTATATAAAAATAAACTTCAATTAAGGTTTTTGATTTAATTTTTAATGCAGGCCCACCAATTGCATTCCTTGTGGTAGTTAGTAAACGATAGTTAACACCAACATGATGATAATATGTCCATCAGCTCCACATCAACAGCTGTTCATGATTTATGTGATTCTAGTACCTACATCCCAAAATGATTCTCGTTTTTCCCAAAATAAACAGTGGAACAAAATTTATACACAAAGCTGTAATTTCAACTTAGGCCGTGTGCCAATTGCGTTAAAATTCTGGTTAAATTTGATCCCAGTTAAATGTTATCCCTTTTTATAGGGGTGAGTAAAATTTAAGGTTTTTGCTGTGTCAATTGGATTAAACGGGATTTTTTTTTACATTCACTTCCCATTAGTTTTGTTGTTGCATTTTTCTCAGTAATGATAGTTCGCAAACATATCAGTTTGCAAAATGAATGAATCATCTGAAAAAGTATTTTCAATAAATTTTATTGATTCTTTTACATTATCAAAGATTTATCTCAAGTTATTCAAACTTCTTCTTGAGTACATACTTAAATTTGTTATAAGGTCTTTGTCTATATTTCTTAATCCTTTCATTTAATTTTAGTTTTTTTTTTTCATTTTTGATCTTTCCCGATAGGATTCATGACTTCTTGATAGCAAAATAAAATATTTATCTACATTCATCTCCCTCAGCAGTTTTTTTATAAGGGTTTACAACAACACAAACAAATCCGGATCGCTTAAGATACGCAGCCGAACGCGCCCATAGACATGTCAAAAATTAACCACCGACTAAAATTTTAACGAGCTCCTGAGCAGGTTAAATTTTGAAGTCTATATTCACCTCAGTAATGTCAAAATTTAGCCATGGGATCAAATTTAACCAGGATTTTAACGCAATTGGCACACGGCCTTAAAATAAAAAAATAAGGAGGAATTAATATTTTAATCTCATAGTACCTGCCTCCCCTTTGGGTAAATGCGTTAATCTATCACTCCAGAGGTCTGGAACCGAATTTTAGCATTTTGAGCGAGGATGTGAAGAATTTCCAAGGAGTAGCTCACTTTTTACGATAAAGTGCCTCTCATCTTAGCCACATTTCATCTTAGGGCTGAATTTGGATTCGTGCAAAAAAAATTCGAGATACCAACCAACCATGACATTACGATGATGGATAGAACACGAAAAAAGCGGAGGAAATTGAATTTATTTCTTGATTAAAAAAACGGTACTTGTCATACAACCATTAAGGAAAAGCTTATTTATCTCAAAAACAGGTATGGTGTACTTTCTTGCAAAAAAATTACCATAAACCGTTATTAACGGTACCTGCCATATAACGTTTTTTCGATTTTCTTATTAACGGCTCAGCCGATTTAAATCAAAATTTGAATGCAAAAGCTTCTAAAATTGCATATCAAAATATTGAAAAAATAAATTTTGGATTTTTAAATAGATATTTTTTTTTTGAAAATTCAATATTTCAGAAACGTGGTCATGATTTTTTTTTTGAACTTGGTTTATAAGTGTATATTAATAAACACTAAAAGTTGCATACCAATTTTTTTCAATATGTTGGCAAATTAGATGTATATACAATTTTGCCAAAATTTAAAAAAAATTGATGTGCAATTAAAATTAGTTTTTAAGAAATCCGCTGCAGCAATTTAAAATTTTTTTCTTTACATATATATTCATATTTTTTTAAGGGCCAGTTGTACAAATATTAAACTCATGGTTCAGCAATTTTAACTCACTGACTTTGGAGAATAGACTGAGGTTCAACGATGGTTCAGGCATTAAATTGGCTACTTTAACATACTACATACTTGAACCATCGTAGAACCTCAGTAAATCAGTTGAAATCGGCCAATAAAAATATTTGAACCACGGATCAAAATTTGAGCCACGTTTGTACAACGGGTCCTAAGTTGTCAAATGGCATTCATGACGTGTTTAAGCTCTAAGGTATTTAACGAGTTGTTTATACCATTAAAAGTATGATTAAAATGCTTTTTTTCTATTTTTTTATGTGTATATATAAATGTAATTACTTGCATATTTCAAAAGATAAGTTCCAAGCAACTTGAACATAAGAGCAAGTACGTTCGATGGAGTCGTGAATTTTATTTTAATTGGAATGGATACCCTTACGTCAGAAAAACACGTTTAAATTGAGTGGATAAAGTGGTTGAACATCGTATTTTCAAATTGTGCTAGTCACGACTTTCATCTGCCAAGCACAAAATAAAAAAAAAAAAAGGAAACAAAACTCAGTTTTTGACTCAAAATAGCTTTTTATGGCCTTTAGTCCTAAAAATTAGTGTTTCGTCCGTAAAATTCAGTTGTTTTTTTGTAAATTGTCCGCTATTAAGTTCTACTTAACCACACATTAGGCATGTTCAGGAAAATGAGATCTTAGAAGGCTCAGTGTCAGAAACTGAGGAAGTGAATCCAATATTTTCTTTCCTCAGTTATTTGACAGCAAAATTTGTGAGGGATCCTGAACACGCCTATTGATCGAAATTCAGCCATTTCAAATTTTTATATTGACACGCCACTCAAAAGAATCATTTTTCTACTAGTCCAGTCAAAATAGACATTTGATCTTGCCAAAATTCCGATTGTTCTGAAAACTGGTAAAGATCTTCCTTTTGGCATAAGAAATCAACTTTGAAAAGTCCTAGTCAGTCTCACTCGAGGATAAAAAGTTATTCAAGGTCAAGTGTTGAAAAAGAAGTTTTTGTTCTATAACTTTCAAACGGTGAATAAGTTTTGTAAATTACTTGCAATTTTCGTCAGACCTTCTGCTATGCTTCCTGCAAACAAATTTATATAATTTTTTAAATCATCGATTCCGATAGGAAATTTAATTTTGAACAAAAAGTTTTAAGATTTAAATGGTCAAATTTAGCTTAGTTTCCTAGCTATACCTAACATATTAAAAAGTGGTCAGTGTCACCTTTCTCTCAGAATGGGTGAATTTAGTAACATTTTTGGTTTTAAGTATGCTGATGGGCCAAACAAACATATTCAATCATAAAAACCCTTGTACGTAATTGTTCCTTTATACCTTTAATTTTCCAGTTTATTATTATAGGTATAGATCTTTTAATCTTTTACGCAAAAATAGTTATTAAAATTTTTGTTCTAAAATTTACCATTAAAAAGATTTAATTATGTTAAGAACTGGGCAAAACAAAAGACAAAAATAACAGTTTTGTGGGTTTTACTCGTAAAAGACGAAGTTGCTCAAAATAAATGTAGGTAAGCCCAGTTTGTAGACGTCAAAGTTGTCTACCCTTCTTCATAAAAAGTTTTGACAGTCATATAGAGTGGTCAGTTGAAAAATATTGCGTTTTCAAAGTGGCTAAATGTTAAGCTAGAACTATAATGCTCGGAGGAGCACTTTAGTGGTCGGAAGAAAACAAGCGATTACACGGAAAGCATATGACGCGGCTATAATTGCGGAGTGGAAAGTGCCTTTCACATGAGCTGCGAACTGCGAATGCGAATAAATTTATTTAGGCAATTCCAAGCGCAAATATCAACAAATAAGTGTTTTAACTTTTCAAAAAAGAGAATAAACGATCCTATCTACAATTTTAAAAAGAAAACACGAACAAAAATTAGTTTAAATTGCTGAACTTAGCATTTTTTTATATTCTACGCGACCACCGAGGTATTTGCTGCGAACTGCCAAACCCTTATTCGCAATCCACAACATTAAGACGCATTCCACAAATCTGCGAATGAAAAATTCGCTCGAATTTAACCTCAAATTTTGTCAGCCCCATTTCACTAGTTTATTTTCTATGACTATTCGCGTCTGTCGGCGACCACTCATGTGAAAGAAATGTCAAAACTCACGACCATTCGCAATTCGCAGTTCGCTATTCGCAGCTCATATGAAAGGCACTGAAGGGTTGGTCAAGTTTCGTTCAACTTTGGTTGCGCTCCCGAACGCACCTCACTTAAGGCCATGTACCAATTGCGTTAAAATCCTGGTTAAATTTGATCCCATGGAAAAATTTTGACATTACTGAGGTGATAGACGTCAAAATATAACCTGCTCAGGAGCTCGTTAAAATTTTAGTCGTTGGTTAATTTTTGACATGTCTATGGGCACGTTCAGCTGCGTATCTAATGCTATGTTTCCACCAAAGGTTTATCTCAGATTAGATTTAATAAATCTTTTTGGTGTTTCTACCGCACAAAAAGATTTAAAAAAGATTAAATTTGACAGCACCTTCAAGAATGCAAATGGCGTTCCAATTTTTCTTATGAAGTGCGAATGAGACAGAATGTTTGATTCGTGTGAAACAATGAAGAACTGCATGCGAGTCTCGAATGAATCGTTCAGCACCATGCAAAAATAGGTTAGTTCGATTTGTAAAACTATTTGTCCTAGGAAGATTTAACAAAATTAATTTCTAATCTTCAAGATTTACAAAATAAATTTGTATGGTAAATCTACGAGATTTAAAGGAGATTTAATGCTATGTTCCCACCAAAATGAAATCCGAGATTTCGGTTGAAAACTTTTGATATTTCAAGTTGATGGATCAAGATTTCATGGAAATTTCAACGAAATCTCAATGAAAACTCTAGATTTCAACGAAATATTAATGAAATCCCACTCCACCAAGTCGAGAACTCCAAATTTTTCAGCTGAAATCTCAGATTTCGTTTTGGTGGGAACATAGTATAAGGTTAATCTCATTAAATCTCAGATTAGCGCTAGGTGGAAATGTAGCATTAAGCGATCCGGATTTGTTTGTGTTGTTGTAATCCCTTGTAAAAAAAGAACTGATGTCAGCTGATGCAAAAACAACTCAAGGTATCTGAAAATTTTTTGGATTATGGATAGCCTATCGTTTAGCCTGCCGAATGCGAGATATGCTCATGAAGAAGTGAGGGAGATGAATGTAGATAAATATTTTATTTTGCTAACATGAAGTCATGAACCCTATCGGGAAAGATAAAAAATGAAAAAAAAACAAAAATTAAATGAAAGGATTAAGAAATATAGACAAAGACCTTATAATAAATTTAAGTATGCACTCAAGAAGAAGTTTGAATTATTATGAGGTTTATCTCAGATTAGATTAAATAAATCTTTTTGGTGTTTCCACCGCACAAAAAGATTTAAAAAAGATTAAATTTGACAGCACCTTCAAAAATGCAAATGGCGTTTCAATTTGTCTTATGAAGTGCGAATGAGACAGAATATTTGATTCGTGCCAAACAATGAAGAACTGAATACGAGTCTCGAATGAATCGTTCAGCACCATGTAAGAAAAGGTTAGTTCGATTTGTAAAACTATTTGTCCTATGAAGATTTAACAAGATTAATTTCTAATCTTCAAGATTTAAGGTAGAACTATAATAGTCGGAAGGGCACTGAAGCTAATGTCGAAAACCAACGAAAAGTAGCTTTCCGTACCGAAAAAAGGGGAACACACCCATAATGTAACTATCATCTTTCTCTTTTTGGCATTCCTATTTCACCAAATGTCAGTTTTACTTAAGTGAGGTGCGCTCGGGAGCGCACCTCACTTCCGTAACCAAAGTTGAACGAAACTTGACGAAACGCTCCACTTCGCAATTATAGTCGTGTCAAATGCTTTCCGTGTATTCGCTTGTTTTCTTCCGACCACTTAAGTGCCCCTCCGAGCATTATAGTTCTAGCTTTACAAAATAAATTTGTATGGTAAATCTCCAAGATTTGAAGGAGATTTGAGGTTAATCTTATTAAATCTCAGATGAGCGTTATACTATGTTCCCACCAAAACGAAATCTGAGATTTCAGCTGAAAAATTTGGAGTTCTCGACTTGGTGGAGCGGGATTTCATTAAGATTTCGATGAAATCTAGAGATTTCATTGAGATTTCGTTGAAATTTCCATGAAATCTTGTTCCATCAACTTGAAATATCCAAAGTTTTCAACCGAAATCTCGGATTTCAATTTGGTGGGAACATAGCATTAGGTGGAAATGTTGCATAACTTGTGATAAAAATCCTTGATAATGCAAAAGAATCAATAAAATTTATTGAAAATACTTTTTCAGATGATTCATTCATTTTGCAAACTGAATTGTTTGCGAACTATCCTTACTGAAAAAAATGCAACAATAAAACTAATGGGAAGTGAATGTAAAAAAAATCCCATTTAATCCAATTGACACAGCAAAAACCTTAAATTTTACTCACCCCTATAGAAAAAGTATAATATTTAACTGGGATCAAATTTAACCAGAATTTTAACAAAAAGCGATTAACAGCCAGTTGAAATTCAAAAATGAAATGAGCTGTCAAACAAAATTACCAAATTACAAATGAAAACACTTTTTCTGTGATTTGCGAAATTACCTCATTTCAGCTCTAATGAAAACGTAGTATAAAACTGAAATTTATTGAAATATGAATGCCAAAAAGAGATAGATGATAATTACCTTATGGGTTTGTTCCCCTTTTGTAAGCATCCCCCGCCTCTACTCGTTTGTCAAATCTTAAACGTCAACGTTCAACCAGAAAAGGCCAGGACAAACAGTGCGCGGGCCGACGCGACGGTCAAATTTTGTTTGTAAATCTTTACAAAGATCGTCGGACCGCGCTCTGTTTGACCAAGCCTAAAAAGTCTTGAAATTTTCATATGTGCTTTCGTCTTTCCGTTCCCCCTACGTTTCTTCACCCCTCACTCAATGTGTCAAAAAGACGAAACACGTAACGTCCGGAAAAACGAATCGTGTAATCAGGCTCATACTTTGCAAATAAAATGTTCGTTTCCCATTGTAGGCAAATCAAACTGACAGTCGAGGACTGCTATCTTTATTTTTAATAATCTATGCTCTTGCTCTTGGTACTTGATAGAGTAGTACCAAGTACTGTGAAGCGAAAGCGATGTAGTTGTTCCGCTTCAGGTTTCCATAACATCATTCTTTACTTCTTTTTTGTTTCATTCCAGATTCCACTTTCCACTCTTCTAAGAACATAAAAAAAACAAGAGTACGCAATCACGCAGAGCAAGAAAAGAAAAACCGATTTCGAGATACATTCAGTTCACTGTTCTTTCTGTTCAGTCTGGTTTCGGCTGTTCCGCAGTTGTAATGTTTTTTTGTTTTGAGGAAAAATCGATTTTGTGCTGCGAATTAAGTTAATTAATTTTTTTGTCAACAGTTTCATTAAAAATATGTACATACATATTATGCATAGTTCTCAATTTGTTATATACATGAAAATATATATTTTCCTTTAAGTGAGGTGATTTACCTAATTTGTTAGAACTATTTCATATTAAGGTGTCCATATCAGAATCCCACTAACAAAAGAAGAAAGTAGTTTTTTTTAGTTACATACCTACCTACATTTATTTGCACGGCGTTTTGATATTTTTTGCATTTCGCCGCTACGAAAGAAAAAAAAACAAAGCCAAAAAAAAACATTGCACTCCGCAAATGCAAAGTGGTTTTTTGTAATTGGGTAATAGCTTCGTCTCGCTCTTTACCTGTTAGGCTGCTTCCACTTAAGTAGAGGAACAAAACGACAGCAAGTCGATTCGGCGGCGAATTCATTAAAGGCAGATGTGGATGAAAAAGAAAATTACTCCACAATATTACACTCCGGTTATTTGTTCGAAGATTTTACTGTTAAATTGAAGTCAATCATAAATT
This sequence comes from Dasysyrphus tricinctus, assembly GCA_963921185.1. NCBI lineage: Eukaryota > Metazoa > Arthropoda > Insecta > Diptera > Syrphidae > Dasysyrphus > Dasysyrphus tricinctus. The sequence goes on along the minus strand of OY992530.1, from coordinate 203,597,397 downwards.
ATTATATAAACAATTAATTTAGAATCTTAAAAGGTATACATATTTTTTGTAGAATTTTGTGTTGAGATAGGGTTACTAGCTATGTAGTTGAAAAGGATTTTGTGTTTAATGTTTTCTTTTTTTGTAGTTTTATTTCTTTGGAAATTATTAGTGCATGCAGTTGTAAATCTGTAGGTAGACAAGAGACGACGGAGAAAAACACGAGAAATCAAACAGAAACAAAAGAACGTGCAGAAAAAGAGCTATCGTTTTTTTCAATCTTGTTTTATTGTGGAAGTTTCTTTCAAATAGATTTTCTTATGAGTGAAGTGTATCAGTGTAGCTTTTCTAGTTTGAACCTACATATATCTTTTTTTATTAGGGTATATATGTATATGTATCTATATGCAGTAAAAAACAGTTCTTACATCGTATAATTGGATAATTAATTTGTGAAAAGTGAATGTAAAAAAATGATTAGTTAAATATAACATAGATACTCTACAATTGTGTTCTTCTGGGTTTATTGTCAAAAAAAAAATTGATAAAGTTTCTTTCCTAAGTGTTGAAATAAAATTCAAAGAAAATATAGACATTTGTTATGCAAAATAAATGCAAACAAATTAAATAGAATATTTTTGTTCGAGTGAAAATCAGCAAAAAAAAAAAAACACGGATATTCTTCAACTGAGTATAATTGATTTGTCAACCAACATCTTCTATTCTGCCAAAATGTTGTTCGAAAATCCAGCTGTAGCTGCAAAACTTCCGTTTCCGTATAATGTGCCGCCTCCACTTCAGGCCGCAGCAGCAGCTGCCGTTCCCAACTTGAGGTAAGTTAAATAAGATTTTATCTGTGAAGAAAACCAAGTGGGATCGGCGGATCTCGAATTCCAAAAATCTTGAATCTGAAAAGACAAGGATAACCCCGAATCCCAAAATTAAAAAAGCCAAAATGAAAAATTTCAAGACATTTGGGATTAATCCCGAATTTAAAAACTGGGTATAGGTATTACAAAAAAGTAGTGGAATTGTTTGTTCTTGCGCAGTTGTAATTAATTTAACAAGGGAATCCTAAAACGAAAATCGAAGATTTATTTCTTTTTTTTTTTAAATTGGTAGGTATTTTATATAGGTAGATACCTACCTACTTAGGTATTTACAAAATAAAATTCACAAAATTTAATGCATGTATGTAGGGTCGGACGGGGTAAATGGGGACAGTTTTTGCATTTTCTAACGGACATAATTTGAAATGAAAAATGAAAAATAAAAAATATTAAATTTTATCTTTCTTAACTTTTGAAAACAATACATACGTCCCCTGATTGCAAGAACTAGGTAACTCAATTTTCTATTTTTTATAATATATCGGCAAAAACGGTATTATTTTGTACAGTTTTAAAGATTTTTTGTGCAATCTTTTTATACCATTGACAATAGGATATTTGTGAAGTTTCAGGAACACACTAATTAAACTTTCCATCGTCCTCCAGTAGCTGACTTCTATAAAGGTTGCTATCTCCAAAATTTATGAAATTGAGTTACCTAGTTCTTGCAATCAGGTGACGATATAGGTACCTATGTATTATAAAATAACAAACATTTGAATAATGATGCTTAAATAAAGGTATGATAAGCCAAATGAGCTGTAGGGCGGTTGTTTACATTTACCCCTGCGTATACACTATTTAGTTTACCCAAAACAAGAAAGAATTTATAACGCAGTCTGACTGGAATTCTTATTTATGCATTTTCGATTTCTTTGCCTAGCCCATTTGTTTCGGATTTTACTTTTAAGAACATGCTCATATTTTCGTGACGAAAAACAACTCAAAATAAAGCTCAAAAATTGTTTTTTTTTTTTAATTTGGAATGAAATTTTTCAGTAATATCATTGTATATCCAATCTATAGTATTCTCATGAAACACGATTTTGTAGGTAGACATTTGGTCGATAGGTTCGCTGTGATCGCCTTACCGAGATCCCTTAACAAAAATTAGTATGACATTTGGACGCATAGATGGCCACGAGCTTTTTTTCTTCATGAGAATACTATAGAATTTATATACAATGGTAATATGAAGTAATTAAACAATTCAATAGATGGTAGCGTTTAAACCTACTTAATACCTATCACTGATTTAGAAAGAGAGTAGTGATGATATGTCATTTCATCTTCCTCAATTCTCTGATAGCTTTTCTTGAATAGATTATGATGCATTGAACTAAAAGTTTCTCCTTAATACCTATGTATATTTAAAATGAATTTTAAACATTGGAAATGGATTAATTCTAAAAAATCTGCAGTAAAATTACCGTTTACATTTACCCCAAAAATGGTTTACATTTACCCTATACCTGTGCTTTTATTACTGGAGTAAAAAAACTACCTACATAGGTTTTTGTACCTATACCTATAAAAGCATATGAAATAAAATAGGTACTTCAAAGCCCTTTTAAATAAATATTTAACACGATATTATCACTATCCGCTTTAGTTCAACTAATTCTTTTCAGACACATTAAAAAATCTACGAAATGAAATTATGTTTTTCAGAAACAAGTTCTTTTCACAAGCCTATAATAGATTCTCCACGTGAATTTTTGGTAGGTAGGTATTCATTTTGAAATTTTTAATATAGGTATGTAGGTACTCACTGTGAGTGAAAAAAATAAATTAATTTTTTGATAGTTATTTGACAGAATCTAGAAAAATTTCTAACGAATATTAGATTTGATATAGTTTATTATTAGGTCTGTTCCTTTACTTTGAATTTCTGTGATTTTCTGTGCATTTCTGCGCATTTTAGTCCAAAGTTGTGTCAAAGTTCATATAAAAATTTTTTTTTGACACAAGTTTGCACTGAAAATCATTGAAACCCAAAGTAAAGGATCAGACCAATTGTTATTTGGTGTTTTTTTTTTTTATTTTTTATTGCAATAAAATGCTAGAATAAAGTCGTTGGCTTAGTTCGAAACAACTCTTTACAATTTTTATTTTGAACACAAGAATTAATTTACAAAAGTCAAACTTTTCCACATCTCAATCCTTTTTTCTAGTGGTTGTACGTAGAAAAATGAAAATTATGTCGTGAAATATAAACAAACCGGTTCATATTTCGCTCTCGAATTTTGGTATTCTCCTCTCGTTGCGGATTCCATCGCTGTGAATTTACCGGCACTTTTGTATGGCAATTTCATTGTCCCTTGAACTGAGTACTTACTAAGCTTAAATCTGTAAGACAGCTTCAGAACATTGAGTGCATCGTCTCGTAACATTAAAGGTAGATTTATTTTTGTTTCTGCTTGGGTTTCTTCAAGTTGTTTGTATGCGTTAAAATGACCACCGATTACGTTCACCCCATGTTCACATTTACCCCAACTGAACCTACCTATATATGTACTTCCTATAAATACACATATTTAGCCGCTCAGTTTCGCGTCATATTATCTTTTTGTTGCAAAAATAATTTCTTATCTTTTAAGCAATTACAAATACCGCCAGTGTTTGTTAATATTAAGAAAAATGCTTTACCCATAGTTTCAGAATCTGATACATATTATGTATTGAAATAAAACAAGACTTTCTCACCACAGGGACATAATATTTTACTCAAAAAATCTTTTAAAGTTTATCAAAAAGTTTAAATAAAATTTGACGGCGAAACTCGCGCGAGTAAGCGATTTCAAGCGATTACATACATGTCCGATGCACTTGTGGTTCTAGTGGGTGCTTACCTTGTGACTGTGTGTGTATAAATATACATATTATGTAGATGTACCTATATTGCATATAAAATACAAAAAAACTTTATTTCAAACTTAATATACTTTTAAGAATCTTCATATCCATCGCTTTCATTGTTAGATCTCAAGGCAACTCAAAATTTCAATCGCTTTCAAAAACAGCATAGGTAATAGGCGCTTTTTTTTTTAGCTCATAATAGAGCTCTAAACAGAGTTGACTTATTTTTGAAACACACCTGAAAACTAGCTGTAGACATTGAGTTGAAGCAGCAGCTGAGTTAACTGCGCTGATACATTAATCCGTAACTCAATGGATATTACTAATAATCAATCACTAATGTCGGCTATTAGCTAACTTAGACCCGTTTTCTGATACGATTCTTAAGCTTTTATGTTCTACTTAAAAGCTTATGTTCTACTTTTCCTCTGCATAAACTGTCACATAAGCCCTTTATGTTCTTCTTTAATATTTAAGTTTCGTATCAGCAAATGGGCCTAAGAGTTTAAAATAAAATTTGAAGCTTAAACAGAATACTACAAATAAACAATTTCACCCTTTTACCCACAAAATTTTCAGACGTCTATTGAATCTACTACAATTTGCATCAAATTCCATCAAACAAAACCGCACACTACAATAACAAGAATGAAAACATAGAGAAATACACAAATGCATTGAGACAAGGTCGGCGTGCAGTTACACGGCTGTATGTTGGGGCGCCCAAAAAAAGAAAAGATGTTAAAAAAAGAAAATCAAAAAAATCATTTTGTCATTTGGCCGTGCTATAAGAAAGTGTATAGAGATTTTTAATCGTTAAAATAGTAAAACACAGCTTTTTAAACTAAATAAAAAATGAAATAAAAATAAATGCAGAGTGAATACTTGCAATACTTTACTATATAAAAGCTATAAGAATACATGCGGTGCTGCGTTAAAAAAAATGTAAAAACACATAATACGGAATGAACAACTTTTTCATTTCACAGTAACTTTTGTCCATATTCTACATAGAGTTATGTTGATAGTCCAGTCAATTTTTGCTCAAAAATGCCCTGCGAGAAAATTGTGGGGTAGTTTTGATTTTATCCCTGAATTATGTTTTCGGGGGTGCTGAATCCGAATCTGACGAAGGCTAACGATTTTTCGAAGATGAATTGAGGTATTTGTTCAAATGTTCATACTTCAGAATGACCATAAACATTGGAATAGGGTCAAAATTCTGGTTTCAAAAATTCTGGTTTCAAAATTCTGCTTTTCAAAATTCTGTTTTTGCACGAAAATTGAATTTTTTTCATTTAACAGCGTTAAACCGTCGTAAACGTTGTAAAGTTTAAAACTTCGTAATTCTGTCACAATTTGTATGCTAAATTTGACAGATTTACGAAGTTTAAATCTTTACTGCTTTTACGACGACTTTACGCTGTTACACGAATAGGTACCCTTAGTATAATTAAATGCTTGATTCTAAAATGCAGGCTACACTTAAAAAATAATAGTATGTAAGGCCAGTTTCAAGACTGGCGGATAAAGTTTCGGATAGTCTATAAGGAATTGATCTGCAAGATAAACTTCAAATTTTGGTTTCAAAAGTCTCGGATAGTGATATCCGGCAGATAAAATCTCGGATACCCTATCCGCTGGTTCAAGTGGCTGTTAAAGCCTTTATTCAGAAGATAAGAAATATATTTGTTGTATTTGGAAAAAATATAGTTTCAGAGAATTTTCACGTTCACGAGCGTAGAATGCAGTCATAAATTTTTAAATATCCCAAACAATAGATGGAAGCCACTCAACCCAATAAGGCTAGTTCCGTTCGTCCCGTGCTTTTTTGAAAGCAATGCAAAAACGAGCTAATGAGCAGTAAAGATTTATGTACCTACCTTTTATTTGTACGAAGAAGAAGAAGAAAAAACACAAACATGACCTTTAGTACAATTGCGTTTCGCCCAGTCAGAACAGTTGGGCTCATCAATTAGATGCTGTGCTGTCGTTACCCTTCTAACACGCAATATTTTGATCGATGATTATCGACACTAGTTAAATTTGTAGCACAAAAACACTGCAAATTATATCATTATATTTGTATGTATGTATGTACATCTTAATAATTAGAATTCAAACATTTTAAATAGCGATGCATTTTCAAAAGGAAGTTTAAGAATAGTGAGAGCGTCCGACTTGTAATGAGAGGGGTGGCATCATCACCTCGAAGAGAAACCACCTCTTCTTTATTTCTTAGATGAGTTTTCATATATGTATAAAGATACGTTATGTTCTTAATACAAATATGTTCTAGAATTCTAATGTTTTCCAGAAGCGTTTGAGTTGGTTTCTGAAGACCACCTTCCGTCTTTTCATCCACCCAAGTAAAACTGCTGGAAGTATTGTCGTTCGGATCTTTACGCCTTTTAATAAGGAATTGTTCTGCGAGGTATTCAATGTCATAACGATTGCATCTTCTTTTAATTCATCAAATTAAAATGAAAATATTTCTACATCTTCTGTTGGTAATTCTACATCATGTTCTTTAAGATCAGCAGCTTCTGGTCTAATTTTTTTGCAAACACTTAAGAAAGCATTCTTGTTACAAGTTGGTTACCGCTGTAGTGGTCTTCGTCTCTTCTCAACGTTGCTGTAGTCATTCACTTACTGCGTTGCATCCGATGTTCTTGATATTTTAGATATATTTAATAATATATTGCGAAGTCTATACAGTCACTCTCAACAAAATGCTCTGAGCAAATACTACTGTTTTTCAAGAAAATGCTCTGAGCAAATACTACTGTTTTTTAAAGAACATTTGTTTTAATTTCCACAAACCACAAAATCAAAGTTTGCACACTTTTTCGTTCTTCGGGAAACAGTGAAATTATTTTTTTGTTCCATTTCTAACCATTTAAGCTTTTAAAGTTTATATTTTTTACTGAAAAAAAAAAAAACAAATTATAAAAATCCAAGTGAAAATTCCCAATAAACAACTTCACTTGTCAAACTCATAAACTCATTGTGACGCCACGCCGAATCAAGATGGCGAATTGGTTGTTTTCCATGACAATACCTTGCTTCTGTATATCGTGATTCAGAAGATCTGTCACCAAAAATCTGCTTGATAAACGTCTATTCCGTTTCAGATTTAATATTAAGACCTCGTGAATATTTATAAGCAAATATATGGATTTTATCGCCTTTCACTGTGATTTTAACGTTTGGATTGATTTCTATGAGTTTTCTTTAAGTGATTGTCTCTTCTTTCGATACATAATCGACTGTTCGCGAAAAATGTCAAGTTTTTAAGTTGATGTGCTGTTGATGTATAATTTTGTCTGCAATTTCTATCGACTGAAGTTCGATTATGACATTTTCGAAATGTGCATTGTTGTTGCTGATTTTTCGAGATCTTTTTATTTTGATATCTTCACCTTCGTTTTACTTAAGAGGCTCCTTGCAAGTCTGTAAAGCGAATTGATTTGCATTGGTTTTTGCAAAAAAAAAATCAAAATCACAACTATCCCAGATTTTGCTCGCTAATAAGGGCCCTTTTAAGTACAAATTGACTGAATTATTAGCATATTTTCAAATAAGGCGGATAAATGAAGAAGGGAAGCATTACGTTAGTTTTTTGTTTTTTTTTATTTTTTGTTTAAATAACTTTCATAGATTTTTTTTTGGTGGTGTGTCCGATAGAGACGGAGAAGGTTCTTAGGGAGTCTGGCTCCTTTATCCCAGTTCAATACCTATCTCCAGAAGCTCCTCTGTCAGAACAAGCTACTCCATCAGACCTATCACCAAAAGAAATCTATGAAAGTTATTTAAAAAAAGTTGTTCTTTTGTCCCAGTTCCAGACCTACCTACAGAGCCTTCCCCGTTAGACCATACTCTATCAGACCCATTACCGACAAAAATCTATGAAAAAGTTATTAAACAAAATACTGTTCCTTTGTCGCAGTTCCAGAACCACCTCCAGAATCTCCTCAGTTAGATAATATATCATCGGACCCACCACCAAAAAAGTTATTTTAAATACAAATTATATATTTCCATTGTCCCAGTATATCTTAAATTGTTTTCGCATGATACTAGTTAGCAAAACAATAAAAAGTGTTTGAAATTGTAGAAAAATTAGTAAATTACTTTATATTTAGTAAACTGTAAAGTAGTATCGTGCTAAGCCCTTAATAATAGGTTGTTTAAAATTTTGCGGCAAGGTTTTCAATAAAATTAACCGGTGATTATCGCTAAACAAAATATTTACATTTGAAGATATATACATATATAGATATGTATGGCCATTTTAAATAAATTAAATCTTCTTTTCGATTTCGTACTTTTATAGATAAACACTGCTACAGAAATAAGGTTGCCGTCGACAACCAACAACGCATAACGCACAACGGATTTATTGGAAAATGGCGAGTATTTCAAAGTTGAAAGTTGTCAGTTCAACGCATTAAAGTCGAACGCATGACGGGGCCATTGGGCCAAAGCCTTCACTGTTTCGACGATATGCCATTCCCTTTACTTCTTCTTAGTTTACGGTACACGAATTTGCCTGCTGCACTCGACTTTTTTCCTTACGAATAAAGTTTCTTTGAACTTCCTGAGAGAACATAGCTCTGATTAAATGAAGTTAAAGAAAACTATATAGGTATTCTATTATGTACTTATGTACGTGCATATGTACATAGTATTCGTTTGTTTAGTATATTTTTGTTTATAATACTAAAAAAAGAAACAATTAAATGCTGCGTTGTTTTTATTCCAATAAGAAATTGTTTCTTTTTCGGGTGTAATGAGTTCAAAAACACCTTTGGAACACATATTTTTGATAATTTTAAACATCCTCACATGCGGAATTTGCCTGGTCGCCGACAGATGCAATTTACTGTCATAAAATAAAAACCAGTAAGCTGCATTTAGAAATTCGCTTTTAAACGAACGAATAACGAGCATAGTTAAGAACAGAGCTGTAAAGTAATTAAGTATATTGGTACTTAAGTACAATTTAAGTACAAATACCTTGTACTTAAAATTTTTAAGTACCAGTACAATTCCTTGGTACTTGTACTTAAAAATTTCAAGTACCAGTACCGGTACTTGTACTGGTACTTTAATTCCACAAAAGTACTTGAAATTTTTGTATTGATTACATTTGTACTTTTGAGATGTACTTAAATACTTTTCAATTCCTTTTTAATTCCAAAAGTACTTTAATTCCTTTTAATTACTTTTAATTCCTTAATAAAAACCAGTAAGCTGCATTTAATTCCTTTTCCTTACATAAAAATGACAATAACTTTTTTCACGGAGGCCGTATCGACTTGATTTTGGTTTCATTTGATTCAGCATTTAAAACTACCAAGGAATTGTACTGGTACTTAAAAAATTTCAAGTACAAGGTAATTGTACTGGTACTTCTACTTATGCTTTAAGTACACAGGTCTGGTTAAGAAAATTCAAAATGGCTTTGAATTTCTTCGTTGTTCGTGTTCGGTGCTATCATTTACACATTCGTTGTTCCGCGTACGGACAAAATAAAAGGCACTTAAAATTTCTATAAAAAAAAAAAACAAAATACTTTTTTGTATTTGTAACCGTTAGCAAAATATTTGTTCAAATGCTTTTTTAAGTACCTTGATACTAAGGAAAGGCCCAATTTTGTTGCAGAACCAATGTAAATTCAATTTTGCTCTGTCGACTGGGCTGAGCGATTTAAAACCATTAAACGAATGTGTTTAAGGTTGTTAAGATCATGTAGGTAGAATTTGTATACGATTTGAAATGTTTTCCTTATATGACAGTAGTTTAATGCAAATAGTCTTATGTCTGTATTAATATTATATATTCAGATATTATATAACCTTCTAAGCAAATTGAATTATTATTTATAAAAACGCGCACCCTGTATGTAGGTACACTTAATTAAATATTCCGCAACAACTTATGTTGATAAAACATTTAAATACAGTTGTTAGATAGAATACGTGAGAGCCTGTATAAAAACTGCAATGAAAATTCCGTAACTAATAATCTATTTCAAATTGAGTCTTTATGAGACCTTGAGAAGCATTGCGTTGATTTGCATTGTTGTATTTAATGCATCAACACCTTAGTTTGCTCTGTTGAATTATTGATTGGCTTAATATTAAATTATTAAGATATTTTGTATTTGCCTGAATCTTAGCAGGGAAGCTCTGAAATAAAGTTTATGGATATAAGAGTAATATTTTTTTTTTGAAAATAAAGAAAATTTAATTTTTAAACATTAAATATCTTCAGTTAATATCGAAATATTTATTAAAATAATTATCATAAATGTGGATACATATGTGATGGCAAAGATGGTGAAATTTGTGTGAGTTATGGATAAAATTTCATCCGATATTCGTATTCTCTTTTGTGCTTTTTTTTTTTATTTTTAGTATTATCAGTTCGTAGTACCTTATGCCTCACTGAATATACAGTCACTAACAAAATTATTCGGAATGACAAGTTTTTTTTTTAAGCATGCGTTTATTTTTCTGTTGTTGTTTGTTTTTGTCTGTTATTTTTGATCTTCTGCTATCTACATTTCTCTTTGTTTTGTCTTGTTATACACATTTTAAAAATGGGAAATAAAAGAAATTACCTACCTACCGTTACTTTTTTTTTAAACTGAACTGAGCAAGAGAAATCATTAAATAGTTTGGATATCTAGATAAATTCCGAATACTTTTGGAAATGACAGTAATTGAGCAATGATGCCAGTTTTCAGTATTGAGTTAACTCTGAGTTAAATCATGGTTAGTAAACTCGGCAAATAAATTAAACCTATTTCTGGAAATAACTCGTGTTTAACCCCAAAACTACGATGATCTCTGACTGAAAAACAAGACTATAGTGAAACTGACAAATAAATTAATAGGGCCCGATTGCCGTTGTCGATTACCAATCGAATCGAAATTTGTCGATTGTATCGATTGGTTTTCATGTTTGGTATTGTAACTTAATCGAATGCACAATGCTCCATTGTGAATAAACCACCAGAACATTGCGAATATTTCCATTTTGACAGTTCATTTATTATATAGGAGCATTTCAATTTCCAAATAAAAATTTTCTTTTTTCGTTGTGAATTTAAAATTTAAAATATATAATTTGTATTTTAAAATGGGTGAAATCTTTAAAAAGCCGTGGAATACTTGGAATGTCCCGAAAAAGAGCCATGTCGCCATGTGTCACCTCTATAACTGTGGTAAACAATGTAAAATGTATGAAATAAAGTGTTTTTTGCTTATCCAAAGTACTATTTATTTTAAATAGCATGCAGGTGTTACAATGAGGCTATTTAAATTCAATTCTATGGTATCCATCAACATCAATTATCTTTTGGCTCTCAATCCAAATTGCCTTGGTGAATTGTGATGCCCGGAGGTTCTTCTAGCCTAACCAAAAAATACATTTGCCTTTAATTTAATGTCGAACTATTGATCTGCATAAGCATTTGGTCATTATTTTTCTTAAATACGACCAATTAATTAGATTCCAATCCCTAGAGGCATCGATCAGAAAATTACAATCGACAACAAACGATAGTGAAATCGAAAAATTACGATCGTAATCGACAATCACAATATGAACGACGATCGATAATCGAAAAAAGTCGTTCATCGATCAACAAATTGGCAACCGCAATCGGGGCCATAGTCTAGTCCTTTAAGCTTTTTGCTTCGGAAAAAATGGCGGAAAACTGAATTTTGGCATATAGTCTCCTCTAAGCATTCTAAGGAAACTGTTAAAAGTCCCCATCGATATGAGCGCTTCTAACAATTGTATGGGGGTTCAAAGGCCCCCAAACGGTTTTTAAGGAACATCACCCGAACGAAAACTCTTACAGAAAAAATATCAAAGACTAGGTTGTAGCTTAGAAACTTTTCGACAAAAAATGTTAAGTACCTTTTTTTCATAAGAGCAACCGTTTTCGAGATAATTCAATCGGTAGAGTTACGGATTTAATGTTTCTGTATAAAATGTACTCTTTAACACCACTTTGGGGTTGAGAACCAGGTGAGTTTTTCTTGCGTGGTATCCCCCAGGATAATTAAAAAACAGTTAAAAAAAAATATATTCAGGGATTTATTTAAAGGTTTTGGGAAAGTTCCCCATCGATTCGAGCTCCGTTACACTAATCGTACAGGGTCGAAAGTCACGAAACATGGTAATTCGTTTGTACAGAGTGATTCGTACAAAATGTAACAAAAAGCTAGAGCGTATAGGGTGATTAAGAAAAAAATCTTACGGGAGAAGGTGTTTTATTCACCCCCCGTTAAGCCAGGAGGGGCAATTTTCTAAAAAATTGACTTTAAACAGAAAAAATTATTAAAAGAACTAGGTAACACCTTCAATGCCATGCTATTTGGAGCAATTTTTACTGTGGCGCCAAAGAAAAAAACAAGAAAAACTCACGTAGAACTCAACCTCAAAGGTGGTGTAAAAGAGTACATCTTATACAGAAACATTAAATCCGTAACTCTACCGATTCAATTATCTTGAAAACGGTTACTCTTATGAAAAAAAGGTGCTTAACATTTTTTGTCGGAAATTTTCTAGGCTACAACCTTGTATTTGATATTTTTTCTGTAAGAGTTACCGTTCGGGAGATATTTCTTAAAACCTGCCTTTGACCCCCCGGAAAAATTGTTAGTGGCGCTCATATCGATGGGGACTTTTTACAGTTCCCTTAGAATGCCATGAGGAGGCTATATACCAAAATTCAGCTTTCCGCCATTAATTCCGTAATTTGGCTGATTTTAAGGCTTATATGACTGGATTATAATAAAATAAAGAAAAGAACATAGTCAAGTGAGTTGTTCTCGGTAGTATGTACCATTTCAATACGATACATATGAACATCGATTGAATTACATAATATTCAAGTAAGCGCCTGGAAAAACAATAGTTTTTAACGAGGCCCTAGAAAATTTTACATTGATGTTAACAAGGGCCTGGTTAATAGAAGATCAAAAAAAGTCAAAATTGTATAATTCTATTGGTGATTGGGTTAAATCTATATTTGTGTTTTTTGTAGTGCGTATAATTTTCTATCAATTTCCAATGCACTAGCTAGATTTTGAGATATGAGAATGAGAAGGCAACAACATGTTTTTGTCTTTACATTTTGACTGAAAAAGGGAAAGTTGCAATGCGTGACCTCTATTTTAGAATAATAATTATCAGCGGTTTTTGCTGGCACATCCTTATTAATTGTGTTTCTACCAAAGAAACGTTCCTAGTATTGAATTTTATCAAAAGTTAATATACACTAGTCAACGAAATTAAAGGAACAAATTTTTTTTCAATTTTTGTTAGCATTTTTTGAAGAGCTGTATCTTTGTGACGAGTGGTCGTATTGAGTTGAAATAAAAAGCATTTTACAGCTTTATGTTTTTTGTATCGAGATTTGTTTGCAAACAAATTTTTTTCAAGTACCGTTGTTGCGTTATTGCAAAAAATGAGACGAGACAACAAAATTATTTTTTTTTATTTTTTTGAAGGTCCTCATTTCTATGGATAAATTTTGTTGAGTTAATTAAATGTTATGATCAGATACCTTGTTTATTCAGCTTCAATACCGTTTTTTTGGGCTACATGAAATTAGGCCCCAATGAAAAATGGCCCCAAACATAAAATGAAAAATGGCCCCAAAAATTTATATGAGAAGCAACAACAACTAAAATAAAATAAATTTTTGTGAATTGGGGTGATTTTTCATGGTTTTGGGGCCTTTTTTCATTTTTAATTTGGGGTCAAATTTCATTATGAAAAATGGCCCCACACTTTCATTCTTAAACAAAAATGAAAAATAGCCCCAAAAAATGGGGCCTTTTTTCATTATGAAAAATTGCCGCAATTTGAAAATGGAAATATAGCCCCAAATTAAATGAAAAAAAGCCCCAAAACTTATCTTAAATTAAAAACTCATAAAAATGGGATGTTCTAAATGGGAAAAAAAATCCAGTTATTTTTCGAAAAATTGACGTGGATAAGAGTCAAGCCATTTTGTTCCTATTATTTTAAATTAATTGTTACTCTGGGATGGTGATTTAACAATCGTCCATGGAAATTACGTGATTTTCGTGGTCATGGTCTCAAAATGATTCTTGTAGCTTTTGATATATGTATCTGATCAAATAATCGTACAGGAAAATCGCACGATTGGCAAAAATATATGCATGTATGTATGTAGAACTTATGCAGTATTTCATTTTATTTTATTTTAAAACCAAAAATCGCGCGATTTTTGGTTTTAAAATAAAATAAAATGAAATACTGCATAAGTTCTACATACATACATGCATATATTTTTGCCAATCATGCGATTTTCCATGATATATTTCCATTTTATATTGTCCCAGCGGATAAGGGCAATGTGACTGTCGCCATATACAAGGTGGATTTACATCAATAAAATGAAAGACCTTATGGCCGATAGAAGTGTGTACCGGGTTTTAAGAAGCGATCCAACGTCTTCATTACAAACAAAAAACAACGATTTCGTTAAACAACTCTTCAATAGTGACATCATATCAGAGTTTGAGAAGAACCGCATGACAACATTTTTCATAATCAAACTAAACTAAAAATGAAAAAACACCCCAAAAAAATGAAAAATCGCCCCAAACCGTAAAAATAAAATAATTCAAGCTGTTGTTGTTTTTCATATAAATTTTTGGGGCAATTTTTCATTTTTTGTTTGAGTATTCGTTTTCTTTTTGGGGCTTTTTTTCATTTATTTTGGGGCCATTTTTCCTTTCTGAAAATGGGGCCATATTTCATTATGAAAAAAGGCCCCATTTTTGGGGCCATTTTTCATTTATTGTTTGGGGCCATTTTTCATTGGGGCCAAATTTCATGTAGCCTTTTTTTGTTGTTGTCGTACGATTTTGTTTGACATGGTTTATCTGACTTTGAATGAAAAAAGATACTTTTAGCCTTGATTACCAATATATCAGCAAATAATGACGTTATAAAAAAATCAAAGACAGTTTTGGAAATTTGAGAAAGCGTTTTACAAGATTTTTTAAGATTTTGTAGAAATTGTTTTTTTTTTACCCTTCACCGTTAGTTTAAAAAAAGTACTAAAAACCGACGTTTTGTTGTCTTTTCGTAAATCTTTTTTTTTCTTTGCAAATATTGATTGTATGGCTTGCATTGGTATGCAAATTTATAGACTTTTAAATCATCAATATTCTTGTAAATTTTCAAATTGATTTATCGAACCGTTTTTCCTCACCAAAACTTCAAAGTCTCATAAACCAGGTAAAGGAAGAAATTGTGTTGTTCCTAAACAATGTGTAGTCGTCATCAAAATGACAAGAAAATCGCAATTCCAGTGGATTTTTTTCACAGTTTTGCATTAGTTAGATAATTTTTTAAATTGAAATTAAATAAAAAGTACATTAAACAAAACAAAATAAAATTTAATTTCAAAAATTTTTCAAACAAAAAAACTTGATTTAAATTTTTTTTTTTTTTTTTTTTGGAAAAATGTACTTTTTATTTAATTTCAATTCTCACTAATTGACTTTTGAACAAACCTTTTTAGAAGGAACAATTACGTGGAAGGGATTTTATTATTGAATATGTTTGTTTGGCTCATAAACATGCTTAAAACCGAAAATGAAAAAATTACATAATCTACAATTTGTACCTTCACATTTTTTTTTCAAAAAAAAACTGATAGTTGAGAGAGATATGAAGAAAAAACTGAATTTTACCCCTCCTACAAAATTTTGCCCCGGCCCAAAATTAACTAAATATAAAATAAGATTAAAATAAGAAATATAAAATAAATTATATCTATCTATATTATAATGATATGCTTAGATAGAAAAATAAATATATATGTATGTACATTTGTGTACATATTTACGTTCACATCCAGAAAATCTACTTGCTACTATATCATTTTGAATTGAAGAATTTAGCAAGAATTTACTTTAAGTTGTATTACAACAATGTTTTTTCAAAAGGTGTGGAGCAGAATAATACAGTTTCTTAATATATCCTGTCGATTCTCCGTTTTCAACTGAAATTCGAACGTATCTTTGAAACAGAAATGATACAACACAACTGGCAAGATGTAAACTTGTAGTTGTTGTAGTCGCGCTGAAATATGTCCCTGTAAATAACGTAATGTATGAGTGTCAACTTCACGTAAAGCTTTCTTTGTATGCGCATATTGCTGCCAAAGAGCAGTTGTACAAAAAGATTTTTTATTTTTATTAAAGTGCATTTCATTATTAACCGTGTTTTATTCAGTCATCTCAACGCAGGTAGTTAAAATCTTACACGTAGTGCAACAATAATAACCTGCTGTCAATTACTTAACATTTTTTCTGCAGTCAAATGTGACTTGCGAAGAATGCAGTTTTGAACTATGGAATTCACATACAAGAAAAACTTTATTTATTCTGCATCGTTTTATTATAAAGCTTTTACTATCTTGTTTATATTTTCCAACAAAAACACTGGCGAGTATTGTTAGCTTGTTTTTCTTATTTTCTTCTTTCAATCTCTTTTAAATTTTATCCAACTTTTTCACATGTCATCAGAAAAAAGGTCAACCTTTATTATTATCTGTAAGATGTTATTCAATTGTTTTTTGTTTTTTATAGTCTTCTTTAAATCTTTTCTTAAGTAGGTATACAAATTAAAACAATGCCATATCAACACCATTATTATGTAGTTGAAAATTCTCAAGAACTTCAGGGATCACAATTTATTGAAATTTTATGAAAACAATTAGAGTAAGATTTCTTGCTTTTTTTTACTTTCAATAATGCTTTGTATAATATTACTCTTATTAATTTTAAATTAACATTTATGGGAATTATATTCTATTAAAAACAAAATAAGTATGAAGTTGAATAATTTAATTAACTTAAGTAATTAGGGTATTCATTAGGGTGTGTCATTTATTTCAACTCTGGAATTTCCACATCTAATAGCTTCCAAAAGTTGTTTTACATATTAAAATTAAATTCTTCATTTGAAATTTTCATTTAAGTTATTGGCTTTTGCTCGCTAAAAAAGCTTTACAAGAACACCAAAAACGTTTGTTTTAGGCTATTGATTATGTCCTAAAAAACAGGGCAATAAGGAATTAAGACGTTCATGGGATTTTATTGTAACAATTTTCAAAGTCATTGAAGATGAGAAAACCACGTAGAGCTATTAAATGAGAGGTGCATTTTGGAGATGGGGGTGCAAAAGCATCGTTTTTGGTTTTTTGCATATAACTCGAAAACAGCAAAATTTCGAGATAATCCTGAAAACCTTTTTTGTAGAGAATAAAATTTACTATAAAAATGGGTTTTTGAAAAAAAATTTAAAAATGTTTAGTTAGCTGAATTAAAAAAGAATCATTGCAAAAAAAGTGCAAACCCGCATTTTTGGTTTTTTTTTTACTTAGAAAATGTTAAGCTCGTCTGACAAGGAGCTTCAACCGTAAAACTGGTCCCGGCTGGAAAAACTATCTATTTTTTGGCGATGTGCTAGAAAGTTTTACATAGATACTAGCAAGGACCCAGCAAGGGTAACTCTAGAAATTCTCTAGGGCCTCGCCAGTGAAGTAACCTTTTTCCTCGAGAGACAGCAAACAAAAAATAGTTGTCATTACTGAGATTCGATCCTGCAATCTTCTGAGTACTAGTCCTATACCTACCTTAACTACTGAGCTACAGTGGACTCTCGTTACCTTGAACACATATGAAACCAGGCCTGTTCAAGTTAGTGGATTGTTCAACTTACTGGATCAAATCAAAAAACAAGTCTTTTTTATATTAACATATTTAGTTTATTGTTATTGATATATTAGCCTATTGAATAGACCTTTTAAAAAGGAACAATTACGTGCAAGGGTTTTTATTATTGAGTATGTTTATTTGGCCCATAAGCATGCTTAAAACCGAAAATGCTACTTAATTCACCCATGCGTTTCTGAGAGAATGGTTACACTGGCCACTTTTCAGTATTTTTGGTATAACTCGAAAACTAAGCCAAATTTGACAATTTTACGTATAATACTTTTTGTTCAAAATTTCTATCGAAATGGAAAGTTTGGAAAATTTCTTAAAAAAATTTAAGCAGGAAAAGTAAACAAAAACCAACATAAAAAAAATTGAAAAATCAAAGATTTTTAAATTTTTTTCTAAATTGCGCATAACTTTTTTCGGAGCAAAGATACGCTCAAGACATGCATGAACAAAGTAAACTGGAGTCTTAAGGCCTTAATATGACATGTTAAAAAAGGCATGTTATTTGAAAATTGACAGAGATAGCCATTCAAACTTTACCATTTCTTATCATTTTTAACGTTCCTCGCACCTAGTACCAAATCTTATGTTTATCGGACCAGCTGGTCGGTCTGTAGGTCTGAAAGCATTTAAAAACAGCCGAAAAACGAAATTACGAACTTACATCCTTTAAATTATAAAAGGATGTAAGTTCGTAATTTCGTTTTCGGCTGTTTGATCTCGAACATTATTACGAAAGTGAAATTTGCCATATTGTACCGAAAAAGGGACTTTCGGGCCAAAACTGCGAAAAATTATTAGAAATGATAAGGTTTGAATGGGAATATCTCTGTCAATTTTGAACAAATATTAATTTTTGAACATGCCATATTAAAGCCTTTAGTCTCCACTTAATTTTGTCCGTGCATGTCTTCACCCTATCTTTGGTTCAAAAAAAGTTATGCACAATTTATTAAAAAATTTAGATATCCTTGATTTTTTGATTTGTTTTAGGTTGGTTTTTGTTAACTTTTCCTGCTTAAATTTTTTCGTAAAATTGTTTGAACTATCCATTCCAATAGAAAATTTAATTTTGAACAAAAAGTATTATATGTAAAATTGTCAAATTTGGCTTAGTTTTCAAGTTACACCAAAAATATTGAAAAGTGGCCAGTGTGACCATTCTCTCAGAAACGCATGGGTGAATTTAGTAGCTTTTTCGGTTTTAAGCATGCTTATGGGCCAAAAAAACATATTCAATAATAAAAACCCTTGCACGTAAATGTTCCTTTATACCCCTAATTTTCCGGTCTATTCAATAGGCTATATGCATTGACTTATTATACAGGGTGTCCCGTAATGAGTGGATAATACTGCAACTGGTGATATCAGGTCTTATGACTGCTCAGAAAAAAAAATATAAAAAATTTTTTTTTCTTGTGGTCTCCATGGTATAATTTATTTTCGAAAAATGTTAAAAAATTCAGGGTCTCCTAAAATACCTAATTACAACGGCCACCCATAAAGGATTCTTATTATTTTTGTATTTTTATAATATTTTTGAATAACCATTCTTAATGATGGGTAGTAAATTTTAACACCAGCTGATGCATTTTTCTGTTATAACTTTTTAAAATTATTTTTGTATTCAAAAATAATTCAATATTTTTTTTCACCAAAGTTTGAAAAATAATAAAGGGAAAAAAATGTATGAGAACATAAGTGGCAAATTTGATAAAAATTGGCCTGTTTAATGTACTTTCCAAAATGGTATAACACATGTTTTTGTCTACAACCATAACCAATAAAATTGGCATTTAATCTACTAAAGTAGTTTTTTAACATTTTATCAGATGAAATTAAGTTACTTAATTAAGTAAACACTACGACGACGACGAATGAATGACTCATATTGTTTTTTTTAATTTTTATTGCATTTAAAAATAACCGTTCTTAAACACTAGTTGCTGGATTTTTTTTTTTAAATAATTTTGTTAATTAATTTTTTAATACAAAAATTATTAAATATTTATTTTCATCAAAGTTTGATGACAACAAAAATTGAGTTGTAAGGAAAAGTCAATAGATATACCAGTGTCACTATTATGTCTGCTAAATTCACTAACTAAAATAATAGTATGCACTTTCAAAAAGGTTTTGAATTAGGTATGGGAAATGCGATAAATAAAAACAACAGTATTAAAAATTATGATTTATTTGTGTTTTTAAATAAATTTATATCAAGTGTTCAAACTGTCCCCCATTCACTGTGATACAGGCTCTGCACCTTCTAATGAAGGACCTCTCAATTTCATTCAGCACAATACCATCAATTTCTTCTCGCGGTAAACGTCCTCCAGTAGTGCTGCAAAGTCCATTACCAGGCATTCGTCCTTCTGAAAAACATTGGTGGACTCTGATGAACACTCGATAGTTCGGATGTCGCGCATTTGGATATCGCTCTCTATAGAGTGCTGCAGCTGCGTTAGCGCTTCCTCTGCATTCCCCGTATATTAAATGCATATTTGCATACTCCAGCGGCGTATATTGTGACATTCTTAATCAGTATTAATTTAATCAAATTCAAAAATTCGTTCAATTGACGAAACCAGTATAACAACGTTATACGTTATGTAATAATAGAGAATTGACAATATTTGCAAATAATACTTTTTTATGCATTTTAATGCCTATTTTATTACAAGTCAATTTTGATTTGAGAAAGTGTTAAAAATCTTCTCTAGTAGATTAAAAGCCAATTTAATGTGTTATTGCTGTAGATAGAAGCTTGTGATTTACCATTTGGGAAAGTACATTTAAAGCAGATTTTTTTAACATTATTTGCCACGAAAGTTTTTAGTTTTTTGTCTTTTTTATTAACTTACAAACTTTGATGAAAATAAATATTTAATCATTTTTTTATTAAAAAAATAATTAAAAAAATTATTTAAAAAAAATCCAGCAACTAGTGTTAAATGTTACTGCCTTTATTTAAGAACGGTTATTTTTAAATGCAATACAAATTAAAAAAAACAATATGAGTTATTCATTCGTCGTCTTAGTGTTTACTTAACTTTGTTACTTAATTTCATCTGATAAAATGTTAAAAAACTACTTCAGTAGATTAAATGCCAATTTTATTGGTTATGGTTGTAGACACAAACATGTGTTATACCATTTTGGAAAGTACATTAAACAGGCCAATTTTTATCAAATTTGCCACTTATGTTCTCATACATTTTTTTCCTTTTATTATTTTTCAAACTTTGGTGAAAAAAAATATTGAACTATTTTTGAATAAAAAAATAATTTAAAAAAATTATAACACAAAAAATGCATCAGCTGGTGTTAAAATTTACTACCCATCATTTAGAACGGTTATTCAAGAATATTATAAAAATACAAAAAAAATAAGAATCCTTTATGGGTGGCTGTTGTAATTAGGCATTTTAGGAGACCCTGAATTTTTTAACATTTTTCGAAAATAAATTATACCATGGACACCACAAGAAAAATATTTTTTTTATAATTTTTTTCTGAGCAGTCATAAGGCCTGCTATCACCAGTTGCAGTATTATCCACTCATTACGGGACACCCTGTATATGGACTGCTAGTCGTATGTATTTTCCATACAAAAGCTCTTTAGAAAGGGGTTCAGCTTCTCCTTAGCAACACTAGAGCTTCCGTCGAACTGCGCCCAATAAAACTACTGATCTAAAGTCTCTGTGTTTCATATTTGTCAATCAAAGTCAATACATTTATTATTTTTTTTATTGAAAAAGCCACAAATCATTTTATTTGATTGAAAAAATACATAAAAACAATCATAAGGCAGTTCTACTAAAATCCATCACCGGAAATACCATCATGCAATCATTATAGTACAAGGAATTCCCAAATGGTAAGTCGAAAACGAACTCAGAAAATCTAGTGGTATTTAAATAAAAATCCTTGAAAATACATACATATCTTATTCTTCTTCTGAATTCAAAGGGGTAGTGACCGACAGCGACTGGCCAATAACCAATAAAAAGAACCAAATTACCGGGGGCAAAGGTATGTAGCTCCTCTTCAGTTTGTTTGCGTCGCCAAAGAAAAGGCGATGTGTTGAAGAAGATAATCAAGTGTCAAGTCATCGAAGTTGCAATCAATGGTGATTCAGAGAAGAAAAAAGAGAAATCTTAGGGAAGTAAATTTATTAAATCAATGTTTTAATAAATTGTTCAACCCTTTTTAAAAACTCAACACATTTGTTTGTTGTAGATTGTTTTCTAAAATTTAATAAATAAGAAAACAAACACAAAACTCAAGTGTCAAAAGTTACACTATGTCTGCCGCCTATTCGATGAAAGCGCTAGTAGCATATAGTAATACATTGAACAGACGTGAAGTTGGCTCTGGCAGTCCATATATAGTAAGTCAATGGCTATATGTATGTATCCAAATAACAGAAAATACAATTGTATTTAAGACAACTTTGAAAAAAAGTTTGTTATTTTACATTGCTAATCCAAGAAATGTTACCTGATTATCTACTTGTTCCAGCAAACGTTGTAGGGATACTTCTTCAGCACTGATGTGGTTTTCTCTCCAGCGTTCTCTGAGTATGGACAGTGGGATATCATCTTCATAGTTAAAAAATCCATTTTCAACATCGTTTAAAATTAGGTTCCAGCATTTTTCAAGAATTTGAGAAGAAACTTTATCCCACGATCTCGATATCAGTGAAATGGCATGACGCAAATTGAAGTTCTTTAAGGCGGTAGGAACAATGTGCATATGTCTCCGTTAAGAGCCTTTAATTCTTCTTCTGATGGATGGCACGGAGCATTATCTATGATCAGAAGAGCTTTAGGTGGGAGATTTTGCTGTTCACAATATTTTTTAACTTGAATAACAAAACTTTTAAAAAACCATTCCTTGAAGATGTATTTTGTCATCCATGCATTGGCAGAGCTTTTGTACTCAACTGGCACTTCGAAATTTTTAAGGCAACGTGGATTTTTTGACTTTCCGATGATCATAGGAACCAGTTTATGTGTACCTGTGGCGTTGGAACCCAGCAGTAAAGTCACTCTTTGCTTGGGAATTTTTCCTCCAGGAACACTTTTATCATTAAATGATACGTAGGTTTTTTTGGCAGCAGCTTCCAAAACAATGCAGTTATATCTACGTTGTAAATTGATTGTGTAGTAAGTTGAAGTTTGGCGATTTTATCTTGAAATATTTTTTTGAATAGATCGATTGGTCTATTTTAATTTTTCTCCACTGATTGTTAGTAAACGAATACCAAATCTGCTTTTCCATTTCTGGAACCACCCTGAACTTGCATTAAAAGAGCTACCCTCTTGACTCTTATATTTTATGAAAAACTGTTTGGCCTTTTCTCTTAAAATATTTCCGCTTATGGGAACATTTCTTTTACGTTGGTTTAGAAACCATTTATAAAGAGCTCTTTCCATTCTTGGATTTTCTGTTTTTTTTATAGTCCGCATTTTCCCTGGTCCAGAAAAAGTATTCGCGATTCTTGCTATGATTTTTTTTTTCATTGCGCTTTATATTGCATATTGTACCTTTTGAAACAAATTCTTTTGAACAAACCGTGACACTTTTTCCACTTTTAATTTTCTCAATAATATCTGCCTTTTGCTTGAGAGTCGGCATCCGAATTTTTTGTCTTTTTTTTAAGCCCATGTTGAATTTTGTTGCACTTTAAAATAAACTCTTAGCTTCAAAAACGCACTTCCTTATACAAAATTCACTTCAAAATGAATAAAACTATAGGCACAAGAGGCACTTCATGGGATTCCCCTAAATAAAAAACCGTTTATGAACATAGTGACCTGTTAAAAGGAAATTCAACTCCTGTTCAAATAAAATATGTTTGAAATTTGTTCAAGTTACAGAGAGTGCAAATATATTAGTTGTTCAAGTTATAGAGTAAGTAATGAAAAAATTCAAGTTACCGAGCGTTGAAAATTGCCTGTTCAAGTTATAGAATACCTACGTGGAAAAAATTGAATGTTCAAGTTATTGGATTGTTCAAGTTATCGTATGTTCAAGTAAGCGAGAGTCCACTGTATTTCGCAATAGAGTTATGCAATGTTTAAAATGAAAAACTATATACATACTTTAATTTTTCTTATTATTTTATGATGGGTATAAAATATTTTTTTTTTGTTTTTGTCATATAAGGGTATTTGTGATGGGATAACAAGACCTATCCAACAAGTTTTTACTAGCGAGGGCCTCGCGAGTATTTGACAAGTTTGCCTTGTCTAGATTTTCCCTACCGAAGCCTTTCCAGTGCCTTGATTAAACTTGACACAAACCTGCCATTTTTCCAGGCGGGGTCTGACACTATTTTTTTCATGTTCGAGAAGGTATACGCTAACAAGTGCTCAAAACCCGGCTTTCTAAGAGCAAGTGTGTTGATTTTGGAAATTATTTTAAATCTTGAAAAAATAAGATGGCAACCCTTAAACTTCGAAAAACTTGAAACTTGACTTTTATTTTTGACTTAACTGGTCATGACTCACCCAGTTTGAGTGGATAGGTAAAAATTAATTTAAGAAAAAAATATTAATAAACTTATTTAAATTGATTCAGATTAACTATAACCATATCCAAGCAATAGACAGAAAAAGTACTAAAAACAGTTTTCGAAAATAAATAATAGTTTAGTTTAACGAGCCAAAACACCATCTTATTTCAAAAAAAATTTTATATATTCTTATTCCTTTTTAATGCAACTTTTAGTGGGTATTAGATTTTAAATCTGAACAGTATTGTTTTCGCTATACCAAAGTGACACACCCTAGTATTCATGCAAAATCGTAAAACACAGATAATTTAACGATTTGGTTAATGTCGAATTCCTTACAACCAAAAAATCGATTTTTTTCTAAACTAAGTCGATTTTATTCTGTCAAAACAAATTAAGAAAGAAAATTGTAAAAAGTAAAATTCGCCCACTGCCACGCCCACTTTTCTTATTTCTTTGTTTCTTTGTTCTTATTGACGAGAAAAAATTGGCAAATTGGGTTTAGTAAAATCTGCCCACTGTCACACCCACTTTTCCTATTTCTTCATTTCTCGGAAACGCCTCCTACAATTTGCAGGGAATTCCGAGAATTTATTCTTATGTACGTGACAAAAAAATGCTGTCTTAGGCTATGTCCTAATTGGACAAGGATCGCGCAACCCAGCGATGAGCTTCGGTCGGGCGCATCGCTTGTTGATAGCGCTACCAAAATGTGTGTCCTATTACCGATCGCTCCTAGGTAATACCGCGCATGGTAAGTGGATGTAAACACACTATCGGGCGACCACGAAAGTGAATTTTGTATGTGGTTTCCTATTTGGAGTTTGCACTAAACCTCGATGTTGATCAGAGTAAACAAAAAGTTCACAGCTAATCTTGAATGTAGAAGAGAGACTTTTCAAATGCACCAATCTTGAAATATGATGATTGCGATGTTCCATAAATGTATAAATAAATCTTAAGCAATTACAATTCTAAAGCCCCACCTTAATTGCATTGAATCTGTTTTTCAAGCAGTTCCAACATTTATCCCATAAAATTAGGACTAAATAAGCTTAATTTTTCATATTTTCCTTGAAATCCATTGCGTTGTAGTATGATCAAAAACAAATTCGTTTGATTGTAAGCGATTAAACAACTTCTTGTAGCGTCGGTCGCGCAAATTCAGTACCTGATTAGGACATTTCCCCTTATGTATTGAGTTTGTTTTTGAAAGCTTGTGTGAAATAGCTTGAGCGATCTCAAAACAAACATGTGCGACTGTTATACGTCATCGCGCTATCGCGTTAATATTCTAATAAGGACACATTGATTGATTTCTTGAAGTTTGATATTTTGGTTGTCCGATACAGCGATCATCGCTTGTTGCTAGTCGTGCGATGGGTGTCAATTAGGACATAGCCTTAGGCTTCGGCCACGCAATGAGCGACGAGCGACTGGGCGACTGAGCGACGAATCTGAGCGATGGGTGGCCATTTACTGAACAACGTCGCTGAGCGATTAGTTGGGAAAATGCCATCGTCAAGTGCGGTTCGTCGTAGCTTATTAGTTGAAAGTCACGTTCATATCTTTAGATCTATAATAAGATCGAGAATACGTAGATTTGGTGTACACCCTATAAATCGTGAAAGGGCACATTATGGTGAATTTCACCATTTATATCAAAATGTTTGCAGATCTCCAGATCGATTTTGGCAATATTGTAGTATGTTGGTACCATCTTTTGATTTGCTGCTGGAAAAAGTTCGACCAAAATAAAAGAAAGCAGTTAGTCCAGAATAACGCCAACGGGTGGTTTTAATTTTATTCTTAAGTTTTGCACTGGACGGCTTTGGACAGCTGAAATTAAACTTTCTGCATTTATTTTGTCCATCTTATTGCTTCGTCGCTCAGCGATCGACTGAAAAATTAAAACAGATTTGATTGCTGAGCGACGTCGCTCTGTCGCTTAAAAAATCGCTCAGTCGCTCAGAGTATATGTGGCCACCTCCATACGATTTCATGTTTTTTAATTTGTTTGCGTCGCTCAGCGACTCGTCGCTCAGTCGCTCGTCGCTCATTGCGTTGCCGGAGCCTTAGACTAATAGCATGTAAATGTAAAAAAAATTCTGACACGCTTGTGGCTACCGAAAAGCTGGCTTAATATGTACACCAATTTGCAAGAATTGCAGTGAGAAAACCTGCGACAATAGTCGTCAGATTTCTCTACTAAACGAAGACGACGATTGTTTTGGTAATAAAATTTCAATTGAAAAACGTGACGCTGGGCCTCTGATTGAGAATAAGAATGAACTACCAGGTCCTTCTCAAAAACGAAAAAAAAATATAAAAATATTAATAAGATATTATGTGGATTAGGCCTACACAGTACACCACTATGCCGTGAACTCTTCCTCTAGGGTGGTTTAGAAACGAGTGATGTGCTTAATCAACACAATTGGATTTCCCACCCCCCTATAAACACTGATAAATTAAACTAAGTCTCGCTCGCAAAAACAAGATTTGAAAATTTTACATATCAAAATAAACGTCTTATAGAGACTATATTGAAGAAAACAGAAAAGTTGGAGTACCAGTGGGCAATGTTTGCCCATTCAGCAGCGAAATTAAAAAACAGTTCTTTACGCTATGAAAGAACTCAATTAAATGATTTTCATCAATCTGATATATAGCCTATTGAATAGACCTTTTAAAAAGGAACAATTACGTGCAAGGGTTTTTATTATTGAATATGTTTGTTTGGCCCATAAGTATGCTTAAAACCGAAAATGCTACTAAATTTACCCATGCGTTTCTGAGAGAACGGTCACACTGACCACTTTTCAGTATTTTTGGTATAACTTGAAAACTAAGCGGAATTTGACAATTTTAAATATAATACTTTTTGTTCAAAATTAAATTTTCTATCAGGAAAAGTAAACAAAAACCAACATAAAAAAAAATCGAAAAATCAAAGATTTTTAAATTTTTTCTAAATTGCGCATAACTTTTTTCGGAGCAAAGATACGCTCAATACATTCATGAACAAAGAAGACTGGAGTCTTACGGCTTTAATATGACATGTTAAAAAAGCCATATTATTTAAAAATTGACAGAGATATAGCCATTCAAACTTTACCATTCCTTATCATTTTCCGCAGTTTTTGCCCGAAAGCCTATTTTTTGGTACTTTATAACAAATTTAACGTTCCTAGCACCTAATACCAAATCTTATGTTAATCGGACCGGCCGTTCGGTCTGTAGGTCTGAACGCATTTAAAAACAGCCGAAAAACGAAATTGCGAACTTATAACCTTTTTATAAATTCTCTATAGTTCTAATGTCATACTATATCAAAATTTTGATTTCGAACATTTTTATGAAAGTGAAATTTGCCATATTGTACCGAAAAAGGGACTAGCGGGCCAAAACTGAGAAAAATTATAAGAAATGATAAGGTTTAAATGGGAATATCTCTGTCAATTTTGAACAAATATTAATTTTTGAACATGCCGTATTAAGGCCTTAAGTCTCTTCTTTGTTTTGTCTGTGCATGTCTTGACCCTATCTTTGCTTCAAAAAAAGTTATGCACAATTTATTAAAAAATTTAGATATCCTTGATTTTTTGATTTTTTTAAGTTGGTTTTTGTTAACTTTGTCTTCTTAAATTTTTTCGTAAAATTTTTTGAACAATCCATTCAAATAGAAAATTTAATTTTGAACAAAAAGTATTATAGGTAAAATTGTCAAATTCCGCTTAGTTTTCGAGTTATGCCAAAAATATTGAAAAGTGGCCAGTGTGACCATTCTCTCAGAAACGCATGGGTGCATTAATTAGCATTTTTGGTTTTAAGCATGCTTATGGGCCAAACAAACATATTCAATAATAAAAACCCTTGCACGTAATTTCAAGAATTTGAAATTAATACTGACCCCGTATTTAAAATTTTAAGTCTATGCCACACTCTAACAGGTTGGCATTTCAAGTCATATTCCTTCTGTTTTTCAACTCAATTTTAATTTTGTTGCTTTTAGATATGAAATTCATGAGGTAGGGATATAAATCTAAGAAAATCTACTTTAAATATAAATTTAATCGGCTTTAAGTAAAAGTTATCCCTATTTAAAAAAAAAAATCGGGAAAAATCTCATTGAAGAGAGAAATCTAATCATTTTTCTGTGAGAAAAACTTCATTTTTCTAGAGAAAGTGTTTCTGACATTTCTGTGAGAAATGATTATGCATCGATGACAACAATTTCCCGTTAAAATATAGTATATTATATTGTTTTCATGCATAAAAATCATACTCGGTCACACCCGTAACAATGACCTGTTACACCCATAACGTTTTTAAATAAAAAAATTGTATAGTTTTTCGTAGTTTTGGTTCTCATTTCTTAACTGAAACTGAAGATTAACTATCTGGGTTAATATTTGCAAAAGAATGATAAATACTTTTCATGCAATATTTTGAGCCACATGAAAATTCGATATCTTAATCGCAGATCACCAGTTTTCTAAGGTCACACCCGCAACGCAACTAAATTGCATCCTATAACTGAACGACCAATTTTTCATACTTAAGTATACTAATTTTTTAAAAGGGCTTCAGGCGTCCTATAGAATAGTAAAGTTTTTATATAAAAATTGGGAATAGTATGTGAATAATTAATGAAATATGAAGTTTCACTGTCACACCCGTAACGATGGAAACACCCATATACAGGGTGTCCTGTAAATAATGGATAACCTTGCAACTGGTTGTAGCAGGCCTTATGACCTTTCCAGAAAAAAATATAAAAAAAATATTTTCCCTGTGGTTACTATGTTATGATGTTTTTTCCAAAAGTTGTTAACAAGTACTACTTTCTTCGAATACGTGAACGCTACGACCATGGATGAACAATTGTTACTATTTTTATATTTTTGTAATATTCTAGAATAACTGTTGTAATAGATGGGTGGTAAAATTTAACAGTAGTTATTGCATATTTTTTAATTATATTTTTTTTAAATATTTTTTTCAGTACAAAAATTTATTTTCGAAAAAGTTTGACCACCTCTAATAAATTAAAATTGTATGAGAACATGAGTGGCCATTTGCTTAAAACAGTTGTCTATTTAATGCACTTTTCAAAATGGTATAACATGCTTGTGTATTAACGAAATAACCAAGAAAATTTGTCAATCATCTAATAAAGCTGCTTTTACCATTTTGGCAAAATATCTATCAAAATGTTACAATAACCTCCAAATTTGGGTTGGACAAAGATTTTCTCTTTTGATGTGTAAGGGGGTTCAGTGCAAGTATAAAACTCGATTTTAGGTGTTGAAAGCCAAACCATTTGGCCACCATATTGGAAAAAGAGTTCTATAATGTTTTCCATGGCAACTTAAATTTTATTAAAAAAACTTTGGTACAAATTTGTAGCAAATTCAATTCTCTTCAATTTATGTTAACATACTTTTTACCCTAAAGTTATAAATAAAAAAGTTATAATCAAAATTTAAACATTGTGAAAAAATTCATATGTTTTCGATTATAACTTTTTTATATATAACTTTAGGGTAAAAAGTATATTAACATAAATTGAAGAGAATTGAATTTGCTACAAAATTGTACCAAAGTTTTTTTTTCTAACACTAATAAAATTTAAGTTGCCATGGAAAACTTTGCAGAACTCGTTTTTCAATATGGTGGCCAAATGGTGGGTCTTTTAACACCTATAATAGAGTTTTATACTTGCACTGAACCCCTTTACACATCAAAAGAGAACATTTTTGTCCAACCCAAATTTGGAGGTTATTTTAACATTTTGATAGACATTTTGTCAAAATGTTAAAAGCAGCTTTATTAGATGATTGACAAATTTTCTTGGTTATTTTGTTAATACACAAGCATGTGTTATACCATTTTGAAAAGTGCATTAAATAGACGACTGTTTTAAGCAATTGGCCACTCATGTTCTCATACAATTTTAATTTATTAGAGGTGGTCAAACTTTTTCGAAAATACATTTTTGTACTGAAAAAAATATTTTAAAAAATTATAATAAGAAAAATGCAATAACTACTGTTAAATTTTACCACCCATCTATTACAACAGTTATTCTAGAATATAACAAAAATATAAAAATAGTAAAAATTGTTCATCCATGGTCGTAGCGTTCACGTATTTGAGGAAAGTAGTACTCGTTAACAACTTTTGGAAAAAACATCATAACATAGTAACCACAGGAAAAATATTCTTTTTTAATTTTTTTCTGGAAAGGTCATAAGGCCTGCTACAACCAGTTGCAAGGTCCATTATTTACAGGACACCCTGTATAAGACTGAGTCCTGATTTGGGCTTTTATTTTGTATTTGAAAACTAAATCGTTACTCCCTAGGACAGTTCCAAGAAATTAATAAATATACATGAAAAAGGTTTGACACCCTGTTGGGTTTCACAAAACCAAAAGGGCTTGTATGAACAAACTCTCAAAATTGTATCCATATTAGTTTCTGAGAAGTCAAGACAAAGAAGTGGGTGTGGTAGTGGGCGGACTTAAATGAAATTTCGTGTTATATTTTGTTCACGTTCATAAGAATATACTCTGAAAATTTCATGCAAATCGTTGGAGCCATTTCCGAGAAACAAAGAAAGAACAAAAGTGGACATGGCAGTAGGCGGATTTTACTTTAACAATTGTTTAATTTTTTCTTTGACCATATTAACAAATTATGAAAATTTCATTCGTATCGGTGAAGCCGTTTCTTCAGAAACCAGGATTTAAAAGTGGGCGTGGCACCGCCCCTGCAAGGGGTAGGAGGTCGCCAACTTAGATTTAAGTTGTATACCTACCTCCGAATCGACCTGCAAAATTTCAGCCTGCCGCTATTTTTTCCATTCACAATTCTAATTTTACTGTGCTGTGTGTAAGAAGTTACAAAATATCAACTTACTTCGATTCAAAGTGCCCAAAACCGATTAAAGACATAAATCGCACGCTTGCCGATGTGTTTCTTTTTTTTTTTTACTTTAATGGCCGTATACCTATTTCTTGTTTATTTTTGCTACTTTTCTTGGAAATGTATATGTTTTTAATGTAACAAAATGACGAGAGCAAACTTAATGCACTTTTGAATATTTGTAATAAATTTATATGCGCATAGTTTGTTTACTTTTTGGCACATAGCTACTGTCAAATGACACACACAAGAACAATTTTTATTTTGTGTGTGTTCCAACACAAAAAAAAAAATCGATTTGAAATGGTTGTAAGCAATTCGACATAAGTTTATCATATGGTTAATGAACTGTTAAATTTTGTATAGGAAATGGTTTACACAATTTGGTATAATTATCCAAGAAATTTGCTGCGCAAAATCAGCGATATTTATTTGGTTAAACGTATCCAAACAAACGATTGAGTGTTGTGAATTAAAACGTAGTTTTTACAAAAAATAAGTAGGACTCCTTCATTTACTCAACATAAAGACTCCAAAAACAATGCGAATCATTCGATGAGGATGACGAAACTACATCAATAAAGTGTTGTTTTTATTGACAACGTGGTTATTGTTATTTTTGTTTTCGTCGTCATCAAGGAATGATTCACATTGGTTTGGGAGATCCTTAATAGAAGGAAGCTATCGGAAGCAGATGTCATTAACCAATGAAAAGTAGCTTTCAGAACAGTCAAAATCAAAATTGAGTCATAATTCACACTTTTTCTTTTTTTCGAGCCTACATCAATAAATATCAGTTTCACTTCGGTAAGGTGTACTCGGGTGTGCTTTTCACTTCCGAAAGCAAAAAGTAAGCAAACCGACATTATGGGCGCGCCATATGAATTTTTTTTATTCCCTCATTTTTGTCCGACCACTGCCGTAATCTTGCGTCTGTTATAGTTCTACCTTTAAACGTGACTTACTTTTCAAACGTGACTATTGTCGTGTATAGCTATTAAGGAAGAACTACACTAGTTAACGAAATTAAAAGAACAATTTTTTTCAATTTTTGTTTGTGTTTTTGAAGAGCTGTATCTTTGTGACGAGTGGTCGTACTGAGTTGAAACAAAAAGCATGTTACAGCTTTATATTTTTTGTTTCGAGATTTGCTTGCAAAATTTTTTTTTTTGAAGTAGGTACCGTTATTGCAAAAAATGAGAAAGAAGTGGGTGAAAATGAAGGTCCTCATTTCTATGGATAATTTTTTTTTGAGTCAATTAAATGACATGTGTGCATTAAGGTATCGATGTAATGATCAGATACCTTGTTTATAGCTTCAATTCAGTTTTTTTTTGTTGTACGATTTTTTTTGCTCAAACCAACACCTCTTAGAAAACTTTAATTTAATGGTCATTACAGCCCAAATGACCGAACATTTGAAAGTTTTAATATTACCCTAAAAACACCTACCCGATGTTTGTTTTCTGTTAGTCTTTAAGCTGAAACCCGGCGGGAGCCCCTATTATTGCTGAATGATGACCATTTGGGCTCTTTTCATCGCATTTTCAATCGTAATAGCGGGAACTTTAGACAAAAAGATCTCTAAAGAAATGAGTTTGAAGTGGTCATAACGGTTGGTTTTGGCGACAAGTGCAAATCGCCAAAACTAGACTAAGGCGACCTGATGACGCATCCATAAAAATGTCCATTGTCGCGCGAGTTGTGTGTGTTGGTTGCACCTCCCTGTTGGAACCATATGTCCTTCAGCCTTAATTCATCAATTTGCGTCGATCATGGTTCTGTATCGCTCAACAGTCACAATATTCCTGTTATAAATTGCGTCATAGAAAATATGAAGGCTTTCCGGGCCGATGACACTTCGACCTCACCGGACCTCCGATGCAAATCACACACCATACATTGAATTTGAGTGATTAATGCTCCAGGAGTTCTAATTTTGTGTGTTTAATTACGCATTCAGATGGAAATAGGCCTCATCGCTCATGATGTATTCTGGCCGAAAATCGTCCATCGTTGCCGTTCAGGATTGAGGAGAACGGCGGTAGTGCATGACTTGTCGACGTGTATTCTGCATCTGATTACTTCACAAGTATTAAAACAAAACTACTGTTGCCGCAATTTGTAAAAGTTATAGCATCTCCCGATAGGGTGATACATTTTGGGTCACCTTGTATGATCCAATAACAAATAAAATCATTTACCAGATTTTTTAGTTGAAAATGTATTTATCAATCCCTCGTGGCATGATGGTTAGTGCGTAGGACTGTCATACCGAAGGTGTGGGTTCGATTCCCAGCCGTGCCACCTAAAACCAGAAATGTTTTATTCGCGGTACTGCCTCTTGCGAGGAACTGGCAAATCCTTCAAGAGTATACTTGTCATGAAAAAGTGCTTTTCATCAAGCCGTTCGAACTCGGCATAAAATTGTAGGTCCCCTCCATTCCTGCCAACAAGGAATGGTTGTGAGTTGTAAGTCACTAGGCTCTTGTTCTCCCTGAGCTGTTGTGCCACCCAATTTATTCATTTATTTTTATTTATCAATCCCTGAAACGATCAATGATATGAGTGTCTTAATTCATGAATTTCGTATTTAGCTATAAAGTGTGATTTCTTTATCAATACAATGTTGATTAATTTATATATCCAACATAATAACAGCAAAGTTACCATCCATATATTTTTTCCTGCTAAAATGACATGGAGATTGAAGGCACATTATTTTAAAATAATATTGAACACCTCAACACAGCCTTGAATATCTTTTCGTTCCAATTACTCCCCTCATACAAATTGGAATGACAAGCATAACGGCAAGGGGTGTATGTATGAATTAAAAAGAAATTATTGCATAAGCCGATAAAAATATGAGAACAAATATACATATCATCAAGAGAAAATATATGTTTATACTGTGTGCTATTTTGCAAATGACGGCGCATGGAGGTGTGGATGTAGAATTTTTTATATAATTGAAAACGGCCGTTAATGAGGACGAATTGTGCTGCTTAAAGCAGATCACATTTGTTTTCAAGTTAAAAATATTGAAGACTTATAATGAGTATGCGAGTTAGCAACATGTACTCGTATTTAATTAAACTAGATAAAATGGCAAAAAATAAAATAACCGACTAGCCAGTTTAACATAGAAATTTGTATAGATATTTTCAAGAATATTTTCTAGTTCCATAGAGGATTATTCCTCTAAAGAAGCCTTTTGGTTCTATTTTTGAAGACTTAAATAAACTGTCTTAAACTAAGAATTTAAACCAGCACCAGGTTTTGTATGTTTACGTGAAACATAGCTGTTAATATCGATATCAAAAAAGATATTGTCAGCCTTACGTGTATATTTATCAACTTCAGGATTTAAAAGCAAGTACTTTGTAATTAATATCATAAGGAACGTTCCTTCTCAAGCAGCATTTCCAGAGCGACAAATATGGCAAAAATAGAGCACACCCCAGTCAATAAAGACGAATTTAACGAGAATCTCGGCAGTTTTTAATCTCATCTTTACTAGTTCAAGCGAACATTTCTTGTAAATTATTGGTTTGGATTTGGATGCAATTTTTAGAGTTTCTTTTTTAGCTGAGCACAAGCAAAAATAAATATTGCATACTAATTGTGCATTTTAATAAAAAGTTCGTACATTTTACGAAACTTTCGTAGCCCAAAACCACGTGTTGGGTACGAATCTCGAAAGGTTAAAAACTGAATGCTGGAATCTCTAATGACAAATAACTGATTAGTCAAAAAACACCGAATTTCTAAAACCCGAATGCCGGAATCACGCCATACAAAGCAGTTTGGTTTTTTGAACGTACTGAAATATTATTAAAAAAGTATTAAAATTCGAGATTTTATCTGAAATGCATTGGGGATACAAAACTGTCGCAATGGTTACAAAATGCACTTTCAGGTTGCATTAAACGCTAAATGTACCAATCATATAAGCTGGGATATCAAATGAAAGGTAAGACTGTCCTCTACTCTACAGGACTCCAATAGTCGGACGGACTTTTTTTAGCTGTGGTGACCAGTTGAGAGTTGTTAGTCACTAGGCCCTGGCTCTCCACGTGCTGTTGCCCCACCAAATTCAATGAAGTTTATAAAAAGGCGGATGGTGGAGGACGGGGGGGTTGTTTTACGGCGTAAGCCAAGAAGTGTTAAAGCTTCTAACTGGGACACAAGAGTAGCCAGCAGCGTACTTGTTGATTAGTGTTTACTAATAAACGCGAGATAATTCTCCTCTGTGTAGGTACACGAAATTGGTACTGTCAACGAACGGAGGTGGGAAGAATCTCCTTTTTGGTCGAATTGCCACCTTTACTTTTCTGGCTTAATCAACTGTGGACTGTAATAACCACAAATGAACTACATTTGGTGACGTAACCAACCGCCAGTAGGTTTCCTCTTTTAGCTGACGTCGCACAGTGTGGGAATTCGCTCATCTAGCGGAATTAAATTAATAGCGCTTACAAGTTAAAGTTTTTGATAATTTTTTTTTGCAAGATTTATCATAAATATGTGGACAATGAAATTTAAGGATAATTATTTATATACTTGGCTAAACTTTTCATGTACAGAGCCCTGAAAGTATAAGTTTCTTGCACTTTGATGGACCCATTTGGACAAATGAAATACGGTCACAAAAAAAAAACTTTTTGTAATTTTTTTGGATAAGATTCACTATGCATATACACAAAAATAAATAGAACTATAATTTTTTAAATAATGTAAACAAATGTTTGATATACAGAGCTCGGAAAGTACACGTTTTTTGCATATTGGTAGACCCTCTTAAAAAAATTAATCCGCTCCAGAAAAAACTTTTTCTAATTTTTAATGAATACATACAAAAATTAAATTATCCTACAGAAATTTATATATTTAGGCAAATTTTTGATGAACAGAGCTCTGAAAATACGAGTTTTATGCACTTAGGTTTTTCTCAAAATTGGTTGCTTCTTCGAAAAAAGTGCTATGATCTATTGTGTGTTAAATTTTATGAGCTAAAATATTATTTGTTTTTGATTTTGAACAAATTAATTGTTTTCGGAGATATTTACAAAAAAACTGAACTTTGTACAAAACCAAAAGTTTAATTTTGAACGCTATAGCTTCAATATTCATAAACATACAAGGTTCGTTAATAACTCATTTTTTTCCTTATTTTTGGAGGCACCCTAATAACTTGGACTTATAATGCAAAGATGTAGCCAAAAAAAATCTGCATACAAAAATTACAGCCAATAAATGCTTTTTAAAAAGGTAAATTTTTCGGCCTAAGTTGCTACACCATGAAGTTCTTATTCATTTTACTCTTGATCTATTGATTATATGAAAAAGAGTGTGCCCATCCCAACTGTGTAGTATCATATGAGCTCTACTATTTTTACTTTGCATTTTTTTCAAAAAAAAATTAGTTTCCAAGAAATTATCAAAAAAATTATGTTTACCCCTTTTCACCCCCCCCTAAATATTTTAGCCCCGGCCCAAATTTAGGGTACTTTTCAGAAAATACTTAGGATGTCAAAAAAAAGCTCTCCACCAAAATTCAACTTTGATGGAATTTTTTCTCAGTGAAAGTCTAATTTGTCCCCGTTTTAATTTTTTGAAAGCCGGTTCGAAAATGAAAAATAAATGTATGGGTGTCGCACCTACGCGCAGCAACTTAAAGCGCTAAATGACAGCTTACATATCAGGCTTTCAAATGCATATAGTCTCTTATCCGAACAACACTGAATACTTAAAGTTTTTGTCTCGTGAATACAGAAATTGTATAAAAATGGCCACTTTTTTAATCCCATCCACCAACAGATATATTTAAACACCCTAAGGATTGTAGTTTTACTTAATTTTCAATTCCCTGATATGGCGTCTATTAAATCAAAACAAAACTTTCAATAAGAAATGTACCAAGCACTCATACAAAAAATATTTCCAAACTACCTTCTCAAGCCAATTCTCTTTGAATTTATCACCAATTGCAACTTTAAGAACGATTCATTTTATTTTACTTAACTCCCACGTAAAATTTCTTTCATAATCGCTTAGAAGAAGCTTTAAGCTGCAAGCAAAACAAGTTTTTACATCAGTTTGTGGCAGTCATTTTTTGAATTAAATTCCGCTAGATGAGCGAATTCCCACACTGTGCGTCGGTCGTAGCAGGCGGCAAATGCGTATCTTCTTCTGTACTTCATATGGGGGCCTATGTGGTATGCAATACTTGTTTATTACTGCAGGGGGTCAATTCTCGATCTGTGAAACTGTGAAATAAAAACAAAGTTATCATTGCAGTTTTCACAGAGTTTTATCATTTTATCACTTCACAAACACGCGCAAGGCGATTCCCGAACACGTTGTGAAAAACAGCTGTCAAAGTGAGTACTAAAAAGTATTAACATGAAAAATGTTATCACTTGCTCATAGAAAAAGAAGATTGTGACGTCACAGAAAGACCAAGATGGCCACTTGGGTGTATCAAATGAGCACAATTTGTGTCTGTTTATCATTTTTCTTTTCACAAGTTTTCACAGAATTAATTGGTTGTAATAAACGAATCATCATATGAAAACATTTTGGCATTTGTTTTCATTTTTTCACACTGAGAATCGCATTTGGCGTAAAGGCGTTATCATATTTATCACTTCACAGTTTCACAGATCGAGAATTGACCCCCAGCTGGTAAGTAAGTGTAATGGAATCCTGGTGTTTTGCATTCCTTGCTGGGTAGTGCGGGTGATTGAGATTATAAAATTTGTGACTTCGTTACCATTTGCTAACTTTTTTTGGCATACAGTGGCGTGCACGTAATTAGAAACGATTCCAAAGCCATTTTTCTTCCTTCCGTGTAATCTGTGTTTCTGCAGAAAACCTCTCCATTTTGTTTTGTCCTGGCTAAGTTTTGTACCAACTAAACGATGAAACAAAATAAATTGACGCAGAGTTCCGTTATTTTTAATTAAACCCATATATTGTCTAAATGTACAAAAGTTGATCGTGCACATAATTAAAAACGGGTCATAAATTATGTTTGTTTTCAAAATTAAACTTTTAAGAATTAAAAATTTCAGTATCAAATGAAATGTAATGATTTTTTAATTAATTAAAATCGTAAATAATAAATGGAATTTATATCCACTAAAAAATTATCAAACAAAATACCGTTAGGTATAAAAAATTGAAAAAAAATTGCAAAAAATGCTATAGTGTAAGTCACATTTGCTTTGAAAAATAGGCATTTTTGCCATATTCTCGTTTTTTAAAGGCTTTTACCAAATAATAGACCACAAAATTAAATTTATTTTTCCAATGATGTCCTAAGAGAATAAGTTTTCCTGTCCATAGACACATTAATCGTTTTGATCGCGGACAAGTACACGCTTCACAATCATATTTATGAAATAATTATGATTTTGAAGAAAATTAAAAATAATATTCTTCTGTTTTAGTGAAGTGAATGAATTAAGTTCAAATAAAGAAGTTTAAGTGGGCTCTACTCCATATATTGCGTATAGCACAGGAACAACAGTTAGGTTCATCAGTTACATGCTGTTGTACCCTTCGACGCAAATTTGCGTCTTAGAATATATGGAATAGAGCTCACTTAAACTTTTTTATTTGAACTTTTTTTTTTTACACTTCAGATTCTTTGTTGTAGTGAGCTTAGAGCAAGCTGCATTCTACATTCAGAGGCTCATCATGAGTGCATGTGTTAGTGGTTAGTAGAATTAAGCAAACTAACACAAGCATATGTATAACTACAAAATTAGAACAAATACAAAATAATACAAAATTAAATATAATATAAAACATTTAAACTAAACATACAAAGTTAAAACAATTATTAATACATTAATGAAATAATGTTTTTAATCCCATTTTACTCATGTTAAAATCAACAGATAAGGAGTTTGAGTTAAAAAGTTTGCACATGCGATTGAGAGGCTCGTGTGTGCCATAGTTTGCTCTGTGAAAAGGAGGTGGTAACTTATTTATGAAATCACCATTTCAGTCCGGAACTCTCTTAACCTACAAAATCAAACAAAATTTTGTACTCTCCTTACCTTCAAAAATGCAAATGGCGTTCCAATTTTTCTTATGAAGTGCGAAGGAGACAGAATGTTTGATTCGTGTCAAACAAGGAAGAACTGAATCGAGTCTCGAATGAATCGTTCAGCACCATGTAAAAATAGGTTAGATCGATTTGTAAAACTATATGTCCTAGGAAGATTTAACAGGATTAAATTCTAATCTTCAAGATTTATGAAATAAATTTGTATGGTAAATCTTCGAGATTTCAAGGAGATTTGAGGTAAATCTTATTAAATCTCAGATAGGTGGAAATGTAATATAAGACTTCTCGAAAATTAGTATAAGTAAATTAATAATAAATTTTGTTTTCGTTTTTCTTTAGTTTCTGCATATCAAGTGTATAAGAATGTAAATTTATTATTTTGAAGCTGCTTAACGAATAGGAGCTGAACTGACTGTACATAATTAGTTTTTGGTTGGAAGATCATATAGATAAACTTCCTCATATATTTAAAAACATCCCCCATACTTTTTTGTATTTAAAAGATATCTGAGAGAATAGAAAATGTATAACAAGGTTAGAATTTCTTTAACAAAAGACAACATGATAAGCTTTACAAAACTATACAATTAAGTTTTCAAAAGAGGTACATAGATGGTTTGGCTATATAGGTATGCAAATGTTGGCAGGAAAATTCATTTCCTCTGGAAAAGCAACAAAACAAAAGCTTAAAAAATAATCGTTTTTCCTTCTCTATTTTGGAACTTATTTTTGCTTTCTTTGTGAAGAAAATGTTTTTTAGTGGTTTCCGCCCTTAATGCTGATGGATACCCCCTCTTCAGCTAAAAGAAGTGTGTTCCAGTTTTGTGTAATGCATTCTAACTTAACGTTGTGCAATAAGTAGATCATGTTGGAACATAAGAAAAAATATAGATGTTGTTGTGATGTGAAAGATTGAGCTATACATTATGCATAATGCATCTATATGTTTACTCTCTAACTAAATCACATTTATCAGGGCCGGCCGGTCCAGTTCAAACATGCGCCCGTACAAGCTTATCTTTAGCGCCCCTTTCAAGGTTAAACATCATATTCGCAATTGCTTCAGATATCCACAAATAATTGCGGAGGTTTTTCTTTAGGTAGCGTTAGCACAAGGCCAAGTGGAGTCTGAAATTTCCACTGGAAAGTTTGGCTGTAATGTTGGATTTATGCGAGTGGAAAGCTGCCAGTATAATGACAAAAAGAATGAATTTGTCCATTCTTTTGTTGTTGTTTTTGTAATTATACTGCCAGTTTTCCAATCGTGTAAATCCGGCATAGCTATCTTTGGGTGCGATTTGTTTTGATTATACCTAGTGAGTTGAAAATTTTGTTTAACTTCTCCAGGGACGATTACTTCACATGAAAACTGAGCCCATTGTAAAGGGTGGTTAAATTTTAAGCTTTTTTGAATAAAACAATAATTTAGGAAATTATTCACCCTTATTGCGATAGTCGTTTTACTTGAACGCCTATTGTCGTCTTTGTAGTCGTGTCGCTTTTGAAATTGTATTGCGATTAGATTCCACATACGATCCACTAGGACAGCTGATATTTTGACACATAAATTTAAATTGCAATTTTGAAATCAAAACAAAAATATTTAATTCATTTGGTTTTGTTCTAAATTTTTAATGTATATGTAGATATGTGATAGATGGCATCAAAAAAGTTTCTTTGTTAAGTAAAAACTTGTATCAATTTTAGATCACGGTGCGGTCATTGTTTGTCCTTATAATTTGTTATTTATTTTA
The DNA here is from genome assembly GCA_963921185.1 of Dasysyrphus tricinctus. Lineage (NCBI taxonomy): Eukaryota > Metazoa > Arthropoda > Insecta > Diptera > Syrphidae > Dasysyrphus > Dasysyrphus tricinctus. The sequence goes on along the minus strand of OY992530.1, from coordinate 203,556,580 downwards.
TGGAAATTTGTTTACAAATACGAATTCTTGAACAAATGTGTAGTGAGTCCAGCTATTTTTGATGGAGCAGCAGTGACGACGACGAGTACCAGAATGAAAGAAGAAAAAAAGATTTAGCTGTGCAGAGATTCGATTCACAACTAACCCAATTGATTTTGTCTGATTCAAAGAAATTGTGCTCCCAAGACTGTATTCCAACTTGAAAAACCTTATCAAAATATTTTCCACGTTTTAGATGGTATTTCGACTCAAAAACTTGTTTTTATATACCAATTTAAAATTTTTAAATTGAATATCTGGATCAGTACCAATCATTTTTGAAATGAGCTAGGTACCACCTTAAGGTTTCTTGCTGAGGTTAGCAAAAAGGACTTGGAAATGATTTTAATTGGGGAATAGGAATAGCATAGCCAACATTAAGCATCATCCTTAAAGAAAAAATAAATTTTCTAGGGGAATATTTTTGTCGATAACGGATAAAGATGGAGTTATCCGAGAAAGAAAAAACTTTGTGAGGTTTTCATTAGCCGCAATGAGCTCAACAAGCCTTTTATCTGATTTTAATTGGTTACTTTTGACCTAAAAAAACTTGTTGTTGCCCTTACAAAAGCAAAAGAAAAAATACTTTCATTTTGAGAGAATTTTTGGCTCTGTCGTTTGCAATTTTGTGGACGAAAAAATTTGGCGTTTTAGGAGACGTTTTTGATTTCAAAACGACTAACGCAATACCAAACAAATTTTATTACGACAAATTTTATCAACCAAAAACGCCAGTTGGCGTTGAACGCCTTAAGTAATACCAAATTATTTTCTCGTGCTTTGATATGGCGTTCAACGACTATCGCAATAAGGGTGATTGTGATTTCTTTTAATTATGATAATATTGGTATGGTTCAATTATGTATGGAACAGAATATCGGCTAAATGGCCGCCGCGACCTCGGCGGCACACCTCTATCCGATGGTCCAAATTTTTGATGACGCTGAGGCATAATTGAGGTTCTATGCCGTTAATGTGCCAAATTATCTCATCCTTTAGCTCTTAAATTATTACTGGCTTATCGACGTTCCCCTTTTCTTTCAAAGAACCCCAAAGAAAGCAGTCCAACGGTGTGAAATCACATGATCTTGGCGGCCAATTGACATCGCCACCACGTGAGATAACACGGCCATTGAATTTGTCGCGCAAAAGAGCCATTGTTTCGTTAGTTGTGTGGCAAGTTGCACCGTCCTGTTGAAACCACATATCGTCCACATCCATATTTTCCAATTCGGGCCATAAAAATATCGTTATCATCTAACCGCATTCAACTGCCTGACCATTTTGGAAAAAATATGGCCCGATGATGCCGCCAGCCCATAAACCGCACCAAACAGTCACTCTTTGTGGGTGCATTGGTTTTTCGACAATCACTCTTGGATTATCATTCGCCCAAATGCGGCAATTCTCTTTATTGACGAATTCACCGAGGTGAAAATGTGCCTCATCTCATCACTGAAGATGATTTTCTTCGATCGCATTTTTATTTGAATTCCCATTTTCATATGAAGCTTGAAAAACTTAAACGCGTTGCTCGATTGTGTACCTATCTTTCCATGGTTCAAATTGAGTTAGACTTAAATTGAGAAATGTCAAATGAAATGCAGAAAAAAACTTGACGTTTAGGTGTGGTTCACATTCAACATCGGCCCTTAAAATTTAACCACCCTTTAGTTTATACTTATTTTAAATAATATCAAAAATAATATTCAATATAGTCGAAAAAAAATATTGTTTTTTTATTCAGGAAAAAAAATGTACATATGAGGCCATTTAGCTTTAATGGGTCTTTTCTAACTATGATTGAAAAGATTTTATAAATTTTGGACCCACTAACTCCGATTTAAGGTTTTGTAAATGACATGAGAGAAAGCATCCAATTAAGGAGAGAATAAGAAAACGCAAAATCTTAAACCTACCGTCACAACACGTTTTATTATCATTTCCTTAAACTCATGTGAAAATCGTAGCCTTTTTTTCGTTCATTTGAATAGGTACACCGCCGTTATCATCACTTTTACTTTGAACTAGTTGAAGGTCAGACCTTTTAAAGCTATTTATGGGTTTTCTATCATGGTTTCTATAGTATGACACAAAAAATTGAGAAAAAGTGGAGAATGGGTGGAGGAGCTCTTGGCGCGGTTGAGTTCGCGCGAATTTATAGTTTTCATGATAAAGGACTAACGGGACATCAAATTTTGGAAAAAATTAACAGAATCTCTTCCTTGATTTATAATTATAATTGAAAGGTCTAAACTTCTATTTCGACATTTTTTTTTAGAAAAAAGAAAAGATGAATATAGAAAAATCAACCTCTACTTTTTTTAAGAGCATGCAGAATAACTTAAAAAGCACTTAACGAAAAAAATTACTTAACATATTTTGTAGAAAACGAAATGCTTTACAAGTTTGTTCTACAATTTTTTTTCTAGCGTCAAAAATGCTTTAGTTATAGTCGGAGAGCTACCAGCCACTTTGACTAACCTACTAGACACAAGGCTACAACTTTGTGTATGCTTGATTTGGGACTAGTTAAGTATGAAAACCACGGTCTGGCAGGGTTGCCGCGGTCGAAAGGTTGCCATCTGATTTTTTCAAAATGCAAAAAAAGGGTCAAAACTAACCTACTCGCACAAGGCTGACACTTATTTATAATTTAGTTTATACATTCTTATGCATGAAAAAAACTATGCCAGACGGGTTTGGCGGTCGAAAGTGCTTGCCAGACGAGCCTAAAACTCTTAAAGATTAATAAAAGATATTGGATAACTTGAGAAATTTGTTACGTACAAGGCTAAAACTTACTGTATTCTTTATTCGTGAACAGATTAGTCAAAAAATAAATATCTGAGAAAATTTCCGCAATTCTAGGGTTGCCACCTATTTTTTTCAAAATGTAAAATAACTTCCAAATGCAACATATCTACTTTTAGAATGCTGATTTTTGATATTATAATAACTTATGTCTTTTTGTACATGAAAAAAAAGATGCCAGACCAGTTTTGGTGAACGAAAATAACTTGCCAGACGTGTTTTTAAAGTTGGTATTAGAAAATGTCATTGATTAGTCAGATGTTGGTATTAAATATAACACGCTAACTGCGTATAGTCCTAATACATATTAAATCAAGTCAACAAATTATGATATGGTTATTTTACTGTAGACGCAGGGTTGCCATATATTTTTTTCAAAATTTTATAAATTTGACAAAACTGAAACACTAACCTACCTAAAGTTTTCACACATATGTAAGCTTATGCCATCTTGTATATAAAAACAAAATATTGAGAGACGGTCGAAAGCTTCTGTCAGACAAGCCTAAGATTTAAAAAATTGGTATTATAAGAAATGTCCTTTCTTGATTTTTTATTAAATTTCAAAAAACTGTCAAAATTGCAAACCTACTCGCACAAAGCTGATTTTTACATACATGATAGCTGATATATTCTTAAATATGAAAAAAAATATATCACACCGGACGGACGGTTGAAAGTTCCTGCCAGACGGGCCTAAAGTCTAAAAAGATGGTATTACAAGAAATATCCTTCTTTTATTAAATTTCAAAAAACTGTCAAAATTGCAAACCTACTCGCATAAAGCTGATTTTTACATATATGTTAGCTGATATATTCTTGAATATGAAAAAAAATATGTCATACCAGACGGACGGTCGAAAGGTCCTGCCAGACGGGCCTAAAGTCTTAAAAGATGGTATAACAAGAAATATCCTTTTTTTATTAAATTTCAAAAAACTGTCAAAATTGCAAACCTACTCGCACAAAGCTGATTAGCTGATATATTCTTGAATATGAAAAAAAATATGTCATACCAGACGGAAGGTCGAAAGGTCCTGCCAGGCGGGCCTAAGGTCTTAAAAGATGGTATTACAAGAAATATCCTTTTTTTATTAAATTTCAAAAAACTGTCAAAATTGCAAACCTACTCGCACAAAGCTGATTTTTACATAAATGTTAGCTGATATATTCTTAAATATGAAAAAAAATATGTCATACAAGACGGACGGTCGAAAGGTCCTGCCAGACGGGCCTAAAGTCTTAAAAGATGGTATTACAAGAAATATCCTTTTTTTATTAAATTTCGAAAAACTGTCAAAATTGCAAACCTACTCGCACAAAGCTGATTTTTACATATATACTAGCTGATATATTCTTAAATATGAAAAAAATATATCACACCAGACGGACGGTCGAAAGGTCCTGCCAGACGGGCCTAAAGTCTTTAAAGATGGTATAACAAGAAATATCCTTTTTTTATTAAATTTCAAAAAACTGTCAAAATTGCAAACCTACTCGCATAAAGCTGATTTTTACATATATGATAGCTGATATATTCTTAAATATGAAAAAAAATATATCACACCGGACGGACGGTCGAAAGGTCCTGCCAGGCGGGCCTAAAGTCTTAAAAGATGGTATTACAAGAAATATCCTTTTTTTATTAAATTTCAAAAAACTGTCAAAATTGCAAACCTACTCGCACAAAGCTGATTTTTACATATATATTAGGTGATATATTCTTAAATATGAAAAAAAATATGTCATACCAGACGGACGGTCGAAAGGTCCTGCCAGACGGGCCTAAGTTCTTAAAAGATGGTATTAAAAGAAATATCCTTTTTTTTATTAAATTTCAAGAAACTGTCAAAATTGCAAACCTACTCACACAAAGCTGATTCTTGCATATATTTTAGGTCATATATTCTTGAATATAAAAAAAAAATTGCGTTGGTATGCAAATTTATAGACTTTTAAATCATCAATATTCTTGTAAATTTTCAAATTGATTCATCGAACCGTTTTTCCTCACCAAAACTTCAAAGTCTTACAAACCAGGTAAAGGAACAAATTGTGTTATTCCTAAACAGTGCGTAGTCGTCATCAAAATGACAAGAAAACTGTAATTCCAGTGGATTTTTTTCACAGTTTTGCATTAGTTAGATATTTTTTTGAATTAAAATGAAATAAAAAGTACATTTTTCCAAAAAAAAAATTTAAAAAAAAATCAAGTTTTTTTGTTTGAAAAATTTTTGAAATTATTTTTTTTTTTTTTTTTTTTGGAAAAATGTACTTTTTATTTCATTTCAACTCAAAAAAATATCTAACTAATGCAAAACTGTGAAAAAAATCCATTGGAATTACAGTTTTCTTGTCATTTTGATGACGACTACGCACTGTTTAGAATAACACAATTTGTTCCTTTACCTGGTTACCTGGTTTGTAAGACTTTGAAGTTTTGGTGAGGAAAAACGGTTCGATGAATCAATTTGAAAATTTACAAGAATATTGATGATTTAAAAGTCTATAAATTTGCATACCAACGCAAGCCATGCAATCAATATTTGCAAAAAAAAAAAAAGATTTACGAAAAGACCACAAAACGAGTACTTTTTTTAAACTAACGGTGAACGGTAAAAAAAATAATTTCTACAAAATCATAAAAAAATCTTGTAAAACGCTTTTTCAAATTTCCAAAACTGTCTTTGAAATTTTTATAACGGCATTATTTGCTGAGATATTGGTAATCAAGGCTAAAAGTATCTTTTTTCATTCAAAGTCAGATAAACCATGTCAAAAAAAATCGTACGACAACAAAAAAAAAATTGAATTGAAGCTAAATAAACAAGGCATCTGATCATGACATTAAATTGACTCAAAAAAAATTATCCATAGAAATGAGGACCATCAAAAAAAATAAAAAATAAAATAATTTAGTTGTCTCGTCTCATTTTTTGCAATAACGCAATAACGGTACTTCAAAAAAATTTGTTTGCAAACAAATCTCGAAACAAAAACATAAAGCTGTAAAATGCTTTTTATTTCAACTCAATACGACCACTCATCACAAAGATACAGCTCTTCAAAAAACGCTAACAAAAATTGAAAAAAAATTTGTTCCTTTAATATTGTTGACTAGTGAAAATATTTTAACATATATAGGGAGACCAGGGGGGGGAAAGAAAAATCTGAAAAAATTATTTTTTCTCTATTTAGAGTCATTTGATACCTATCCAAGTTGGAATTTCAAAAAAAAAAACTATATAAGAACCACCCTTATGCATATATGTATATATACAAATTTTTATTTAATATACAAGAAGATATAATAACATAATATGTAAAAATTTGCTTTGTCATAATTTGACAAAATAAAAAAAGGATATTTCTTACAATACCATCTTTAAAGACTTTAGGCCCGTCTGGCAGGACCTTTCGACCGTCCGTCTGGTGTGATATATTTTTTTCATATTTAAGAATATATCAGCTAGTATATATGTAAAAATCAGCTTTGTGCGAGTAGGTTTGCAATTTTGACAGTTTTTCGAAATTTAATAAAAAAAGGATATTTCTTGTAATACCATCTTTTAAGACTTTAGGCCCGTCTGGCAGGACCTTTCGACCGTCCGTCTTGTATGACATATTTTTTTTCATATTTAAGAATATATCAGCTAACATATATGTAAAAATCAGCTTTGTGCGAGTAGGTTTGCAATTTTGACAGTTTTTTGAAATTTAATAAAAAAAGGATATTTCTTGTAATACCATCTTTTAAGACTTTAGGCCCGCCTGGCAGGACCTTTCGACCTTCCGTCTGGTATGACATATTTTTTTTCATATTCAAGAATATATCAGCTAATCAGCTTTGTGCGAGTAGGTTTGCAATTTTGACAGTTTTTTGAAATTTAATAAAAAACGGATATTTCTTGTAATACCATCTTTTAAGATTTTATGCCCATTTGGCAGGATTTTTCGACCATCCGTCCGGTGTGATATATTTTTTTTCATATTTAAGAATATATCAGCTATCATATATGTAAAAATCAGCTTTATGCGAGTAGGTTTGCAATTTTGACAGTTTTTTGAAATTTAATAAAAAAAGGATATTTCTTGTAATACCATCTTTTAAGACTTTAGGCCCGTATGGCAGGAACTTTCGACCGTCCGTCCGGTGTGAAATATATTTTTTCATATTAAAAAATATATCAGCTAACATATATGTAAAAATCAGCTTCGTGCGAGTAGGTTTGCAATTTTGACAGTTTTTTTAAATTTAAGAAAAAATCAAGAAAGGACATTTCTTATAATACCAATTTTTTAAATCTTAGGCTTGTCTGACAGAAGCTTTCGACCGTCTCTCAATATTTTGTTTTTATATACAAGATGGCATAAGCTTACATATGTGTGAAAACTTTAGGTAGGTTGGTGTTTCAGTTTTGTCAATTTTATAAAATTTTGAAAAAAATATATGGCAACCCTGCATCTACAATAAAATAACCATATCATATTTTGTTGACTTGATTTAATATGTATTAGGACTATACGCAGTTAGCGTGTTATATTTAATACCAACATCTGACTAATCATTCATGCATAAGAATGTATAAACTTAATTATAAATAAGTGTCAGCCTTGTGCGAGTAGGTTAGTTTTGACCCTTTTTTTGCATTTTGAAAAAATCAGATGGCAACCTTTCGACCGTGGTAACCCTGCCAGACCGTGGTTTTCATACTTAACTAGTCCCAAATCAAGCATACACAAAGTTGTAGCCTTGTGTCTAGTAGGTTAGTCAAAGTGGCTGGTAGCTCTTAGACTATTACGTCTGAAACCAAAAAAAAAAACGTTGAAAACAAAATGGCGGCCACATGACTCTAGGTGAAATTATGAAAAATGTGGTTTTCGGCTCGTGTACTTACTCTGTCCAATTTATATTTGCAGTACAGGCCTTATGGGAGAGCTTTTTAAAAAACACTACTGCCTGTTACATGTTGCTGCTTTTACGGCACTTAGGTTAATAGGCTGAGAGCCAACGACATAAAAAGTCAAGTCATTTACGTAAACTTGTAAGTCATATCAGTAATAGCCTTTAAGGTGTTGAACCATTAGCCTTTTGTCTGCCTAGCTATATAAACACGTGACGAACGACGTCGAAGCGAAAAAGTGTGCATAGATAGATGAAATATTAAGCTTTCAATTTTGAACAATTATTGTTGTCAGTTGATGGAAATTCTTAAGACTTTTTCTATGCTTTTTGCTATGGAGCTTTCAGGATTTTTTAGAGCTTTTGGTAGCAAATATTTCAACTTTAGAGGAATAGGAGTTCACATTTGGTGTTTTTTTTGTTTTCATATTTTCTTTGATTTTTAAAGGAAATGAATAAATTGAATATAACTTTGATTTCGAAGTGTAAACTGTTTTTTTGTTGAAGAAAATACAAAATTATATGAAAATAGCATAAAACAAGGTTGACGTGTGTAATACCTTTAAAATAAAATGAAGTGTAATAAACGTTTAATACACAATTCGAATAAAAACTATTAAAGTTAATAATTGAAACCGGCTCACTGTGAGATCAATTTAAAGTGTTTTGTTTTTATTTTCTAATAATAAACGTTTAGTTTTATATTTGAGGAGGATTCTTTTTGTGTTGTGTTAAATTACATCAAAAAATTGTTTTAAGTTCTTTGAAGGACACAGGTGTTAAGAAAGAAAGAAAAACAGGAGATGACCTCGATTCAATGACCTTGATGAAAATAACTAAAAATCTGATTTAAAAACAGCGATTGTTTTTTCTGTATCAAAATGATACAATCTGGTAAAAAAAAATATTTGAGATAACAATCAAACATGACATTACGATGATAGAGAACACGAAGAAAGTGGGTGGCACAATTCTTTGTGTCTGTCTGTCTGTCTGTCTGTACCTCAACCTTCACTGCCGTCCTAAGAAAAAAGGGCGGCAGTGTAGGTAAATTTATTTATTGTTATAATTTTTTGTAGACTAAGGCTTGGACAGCACTTGCGATTTCAATCGCGTGACTATTCAGTCGCCAGGAAAAGAACACATGAATTTAAATGACAATGATGCTACCGAGAAACCGCGACGATTAAGCTAGGACCGCACTTGCGATTTCAATCGCGCGACTGTTTAGTCGCCAGAAATATAACACATGAATTTGAATTAGAATGAACGCACATGCGACCTAGGAATCGCTACGATTAAAAGTCGAAAATTTGTTCCATTTTTCTGGCGATGCGATCGTCGAAAGTTGAAATGAAACAAACGGACTTAAACGGTTGTGCTCGCACTTGCGATTTAAAATAGCGCGACTAAAAAATCGTAGTCGCAAGTAGAAAAAATTATACACGCACTTGTGATTTTAAATCGTACGATTATTTAGCCGCAAGAAATGAGACACATGGTTTTAAATGTGAGTACACACATACGCGACTTTAAAATCGCAGCGATTACAAAAATGGAACCAGATCTATTTTTTTGAGCGTTTTTTCTGTCGCAAAATTAAATAGACGCATGTGCGTGCATTCATATTAAAAGCCTTATGTTCTATTTCTTGCGACTAAAAAATCGCGCGATAGATAGTCGCAAGTGAGTGCATGGCAATTATTTGTTGCGAGACCGATTTTTTAATCGCACCGACTGAAAATCGCAAGTGCGGTCCTAGCCTAAAAGTCGAAAATTTGTTCCATTTTTCGGGCGATGCGATAGCCGAAATTTAAAATGAAACAAACGGATTGATATGGTTATGCTCGCACTTGCGATTTAAAATAGCGCGACTAAAAAATCGTAGTCGCAACTAGCCAAAATCATACACGCACTTGTGATTTTCAATCGTACGATTATTTAGCCGCACGAAATGTGACACATGGTTTAAAATGTGAATGAACACATACGCGACTTTAAAGTCGCAGCGATTAAAAAAATGGAACCAGATCTATTTTTTGAGCGTTTTTTCTGTCGCAAAATTAAAAAGAAGCATGTACGTGCATTCATATTATAAGCTTTATGTTCTATTTCTTGCGACTAAAAAATTGCGCGATAGATAGCCGCAAGTGAGTGCATGGCAATAATTTTAAGTTGCGGTTCCGGTTTCTTAATCGCACCGACTGAAAATCGCAAATGTGGTCCTAGCCTAAGAGCCCACAGCAGATTTCGGATGTGAATGAAAACAAAAAAAGAAGTATAGGCGTCGGAAGCTTGAGTAAGGGCTCTTCAAAAAATCAAAGTCTTGCAGTCCACAACCGGGCTATAATAATCAAATAGTGCATCTGAAAAAAAAAAAAAAAAAATAAGAATGCAACTTCGAAAGTAATTGTGTTAGCCGAAATTGGTTTTCACCCCTCCCTAAATAGCTCCTCGGATCGCCACTCGCACGGAATCCGAAGTCATTTGAGTGTTGTATAGTTTGCCCTGTTAGACTTTTTAAAAAAACCCGTATTTTACTTTTAACTTTGAATTTTTTAAACAGCCTGGCATTCTTCCGTTTTCCGACTAAGGTTGACGTCAAAATGTTCTGAAATTAATCGTTCTAGCAATATATTAATCGTATTAGCATCGGCAAAAGTTTTGTTTAAAATAATAAAGAACATTTTTTTTCGTAGAATTCAATAATTAAATTTTTGCTTTTTCCAAAAATCAAACAATCATTAAAAAAATTACTGGTTGCAAAATTAGTTTAATTAGTATTTGTGACCGTGATAGATAAAGTCAATGCTAAAACAAAACAAATGAGCCCTAAATGAACTCTGTACGATGATTTTGTGAAGTACATTTTTCATTTGAAAAAAAAAAATATATTTATTTTTTACGAACAAATTGTATATTGTTCAATTTGACGTCAACTTTAGTTGAGAAATGCAAGAATACAATTCCCCCTCCCCTTTCACCCCCAAAGCACCCTTCAACTGCGCTCCAGGGAAATGGAGTTATTTTACTTTCCTTATAACCCCCTTTACCATTTCCAATCGTGAAATTGCTGTTAACAATCTTTCCTTTTAGAAAAAATGTGTTAATAGGCCTGCACTATAATGACAGTTTGAACACAACGTGCTTGGTGCGCAAAAATGACATGACACTACAAAAAAAAAAAAAAACAGTCGAGATGAGTGTGGTTCCGGCTTTTGTAATAAAAACCTGTTTATTTTGTATTTATATTAAAATAATTTAAGTAGATACATAATGTGTAGGAAGAGCGAATATACATAAATAAAAGTAGAGTTTCTTGAAATACTGAAACCCTTCTAATCTGTAGAAATACTCTCTATTTCTCAGGGCATTTCCATGAACCTCATAGTTTTTTTTTTTGAATTTCCATTTCTTTCTGTCAATGTTGTAGAAGTTTTAATTTTTATATTGGATATTTGAATCTTAGCAAACACAATTCTTTTTTATTTATTGTTGCAGGTTTCAGACTCCAATTAAAGCGTTTGCCTGTCTAACAGCAACAAGGTAAGCATAATTGTGATTTGGCATTAGGCTTTGTAAATAAAAAAATTAACTTTTGAAATTTTATTAATACATTTTAGATATGAACTCTCAAATATTTTTAATTTGAATTAATAGAAATTAAACCGATTAATATTTTCATAGTTTTTGAAAAAAAAAAAAAATATCGTTATTAGGACTTGTTTTGAATTTCTTTGCTGCAGACTAGCACAAGTGCCCTTTCAATATTGGTCTCGCCATCTAATGAATGTGTGATAATCATTTTCGAAGTTTATAGCATAGCCAAGCTGGGAAACATACTTCATACCTTCGAAGCCTTTGCTGGTGGGAGGATGGGAAGAATAGTAATATCTACGTGTTTAACTAAGACTTTTGTGAACGCCAAGCACCAAATGATACCGTCAACCCGGGTGACTTGGGCCATTTTTCATATTAAAATGTGAATAACTTTTGCAATAATTTTTTTTTTTTCAATGAAGATTTCTACATTTTACCTACTTCACTCACTCTAAAGGTATGATAAATCTTGAACAATACTACGGAGTAGTTTTTTATGTAGATGCTAAAATATGGGTGACCAAAGTCACCCTGCCATTGAGGGTGACTTTGGCCGGGCGGACGTTATACACATTTTCATATAAACTACAAGCAGCAAGTCAATCTTACCCAACCCAAAGGAAAGAAGAGATTTTTTTTTATATACTAGGTATTATTTTTTAATGGCTACCACTGATTTGTTTGTTTTTAATATTTTTTTTTTAAATACTTATAAATATTAATTTAAATTTTCATATCCTTGGAAAGATATTGGAAAAAGCAGTCTCTCGGCGATCTACTGTTGGAACAGGGAAGTTTTTTCACCAGATCACTCTTGTTCACCAGTGCAACGTCTTTTTTTATGAAGCTGTATCCAGCACCTCTTTGGCCACCCGGCCAAAGTCACCCAAAATGCCGGCCCAAGTCACCCCACCATTTGGCATTTTTTATAAAAAAATAAAAATTAATTGTTTATTTAATAGTTACAGATGTCGAATGAAGAGAATTAGATTTGCAAAACAATACATATATTGGAGTTAAAGCCATTTTGCAATCATATTTCTGCAACATATTAAAACTATCCAACATTTTAAGGTGATTTTTTTTTTTTTACATTTTTAAGAAAAATAAATTTTAGTATATCTGATTTTCTAATTTTAATTAACTAAAGCTAGTATGATCATATTTTAATTCATTAAATTTTAAAAATTTACAAAGAAGTTGGAAAAAATTAAAAAATTCCTTCATATTTAAACAATTTTTTCAAAAAGTATCCATTCAAAAGCCAAAGTCACCCAACCAGGCCAAAGTCACCCGGGTTGACGGTAGTTATTAAAACAGTATTATACAGGATGATTCGTATAAGATGACAAAAAAAGCTAAGGCGCATTGGTTTGTTCAAGAAAAGAAAAAAATCTCATGGGTGGGTGTTTATTTCCTCCCGTTGTTGAGGGAAGAGGCTCAACAGCTACTGGATGGGTACAAAATCCCAAATGGCAAAAAATAAGAATCCCGAACATCCAATGACAAAATATCTCGAATACATTGAATCCCGAATTCCAATACTTTTTAGTACTATTTCAGTACTTTCAAAGAAATCAAACTGTTTTGTATGGCTTTTGACTCGTGGGGCCTATTTCATAAAAGCATTAGTCTAGATTTGTGGCTTCAAGCATAAGAAAGTATAGAGTTGTAAATTTGTGTTTCATAAAAATTTGTCTGAACTTGAAGCTGTGCAAATTCAAACTATTGAATTGAATTGATTAAGTAGTTCAGCAACTATAAACATACATCAGATCCGGTAGTTCTGAGTTTTTTTTAGTTGTTTATGGCGAATGTGTTATGAACAATCCAAGTTTTCGACCTCCAGCGCCGAACGCAACATTGTCAAAAATCTAAAATACCGTGATTTTCTCATCTGTTGATAATTTTTATCCTCAAAGACTCATTTTAGACTGTATTTCCGTATTACGATTAATTAAACAACTAAATTGGCTTCAATTTGACACCGAAATCGTTTCTTTAGACCCAACCGTTTTCCAAAATACAGCTGTGCAAAAGATAGCAGTAGTCAATTTATAAGAACAAGTAATGTAAAAACAGACGGTCTAATAACATATTAATTGGACTGAAAAAGGTGAAGATTTAGTTTTTTCAGATTTCTCAAAAACTAAAAACCCTTTTTTGCGGCATTTGACTTAAAATTGTTAAAAGCATTAAATATTTGAATCAAAAATAGTGCGAAACTACATAAAACGAAAAAAAAAAAATATATTAAAAGAAAAAATAATTGTTTTTATTAATATTTTGCATTTGAGAATTAATTTTTCAAAAACTATAATCTAATGCTATGTTTCCACCAAAGGTTTATCTCAGATAAGATTTAATAAATCTTTTTGGTGTTTCCACCGCACAAAAAGATTTAAAAAAGATTAAATTTGACAGCACCTTCAAAAATGCAAATGGCGTTCCAATTTTTCTTATGAAGTGCGAATGAGACAGAATGTTTGATTCGTGTGAAACAATGAAGAACTGAATGCGAGTCTCGAATGAATCGTTCAGCACCATGTAAAAATAGGTTAGTTCGATTTGTAAAACTATTTGTCCTAGGAAGATTTAACAAGATTAATTTCTAATCTTCAAGATTTACGAAATAAATTTGTATGGTAAATCTACGAGATTTAAAGGAGATTTAAGGTCAATCTCATTAAATCTCAGATTAGCGCTAGGTGGAAATGTAGCATAAAACAACAAACAAAGAATATCAAAGAATGGATTTCAGGCCTAAGAGGAGATTAAGGATTTTTCTCCAGATGCTACCACTGTTTTTGAATATTTGTATTTCTGTTCAAGTTCACTTTTTTCGATTATTGGCCCTCCTGTCTGAACGGGTGGATATGCACCCCCATCCTATCCTATTTTTTTCTTATTTTAAACCAATTTACACGCTCCAGAGTTTTGAAACATCTTATGCCAAGCACACCGTATTTGTCTACTGTTAATTACAATACTTATTGTGTAAATTTATTGTTGATACATTTTAAAAGGCTGTCTCTTGGAATTTCTTGGGTCGACAGTGACGATTCTGGGCTCAAATTGATGCTTTAGTTATGTTATAATTTCGAGTCCTAGAGCAACGTTTTCATCAAAAACTATTCCTTCAGGTATGAAATCGACAATTACTGAAAAAAAACGCGAAAATTTCGCGGTTTTTAAATTGTTTACCATGTTCCTTTCGCACTCAAGGTCGAAAAATTGGATTATTTATTAGGGCAACATCATTAATAAGTACGCAAAACATCACATCTACAGGATCTGACGCAAGGTCTCCCTCCTATGAAACTACAATAGTACAGGTAAAATAGAACGAAAAGTCTTTCCATCATGAAACTTGGTGAAAACGTTTCATGTACCATAAGAATGAAAAATCAAAAGAGTATACAAATATTGGACATGGAAGGGTGTTTTTTTTGTGGAGGAGATGGGGGGAATTGTGGTGTATCAAACAGTAAATTAACTTTGGTGCAACCTAAGCATATGACGCATGTTTTAAAGTCGATACTGCCTCCGTGAAAAAGTTTGTAATTTTTGTGTGAGGATGACTATATATTTTCAGTATAAAAGTTAAATATTATCGAAAACCTGTTGAAAATAATGGTCCGTGGATGAAACTTGGCATCAATGATTCATTTGTCATGAAAAACAATAATATAATGAGAAGAGTCTATAAAAATATCTGTGGTTAAAGGGTGTTTTTTTTGGGGGGAATTGGGTTAGTGGTGGGACTATTACCATAAAACCTGTGACAACAATGATAAACCTATGAGATTTTGTAAAAATGCGCTATGAACTAACAGAATGAAGAATCAAAAGAGTCTATAGGAATATTTCGCATGGAAGAGTGTGTTTTTTGAAGATAAGAGGAAGTGTGTGGTTATTATTCAAAAAATGGAAATGGATGGTAAAAGTGTTTTTTTTTTACTACGAGAATAAAGATTCAAAGGAGTTCACAAAAATATCGGAGGAGAAAGGGTGTTTGTGTGGGTTTGGGTAAAGGATGTTATTTGTTTTTGGAAACAATTTTTGTTTCAGAAAATATAATATAAGTATAATACTTCCCTTCCCCCATAAAAAACATCCTTCTACCATATAGATATTTCTATAGACTCTTTTAATTCTTCATTCTGGTAGTTCATAACACATTTTTATAAAGTTTCATGAGGGGACCATTTTGCGCACGCTTTCGGGATTATGGCATTCGGGATTCTTGCATTCGGGATTCTTGCATTCGGGATTTTAGCCATTCTCGAGATTCTGTCCATTCGGGATCTTGTCCATTCGGGATTTTGGCATTCGGGATTTTTGCCATTTCTGGATTTTTGATTTCGTACCCAACCCTTAAAACATCCAGGAACTAGGACTTCATTGAAACAAATTTCATATATGATAGAAAGATCAGATCGTGATATGATAGGATTCCAGAAAAACTTAACTTATCAAATAATAAGGCTGCCAATATTCGGCGCAGGGTTAAAAGTCCAGAAGCCAAAAGTCCATAATGGACTTTTGACCCACTTGGGTGGGTTAAAAGTCCATAAATGCATTATGGACTTTTGACCCACTTGGGTGGGTTAAAAGTCCATAAATGCATTATGGACTTTTAACCCACCCTAGTGGGTAAAAAATCCTGAAAAATTCTTATGCACTACTGGCCCATCGTTTATGGAATTTTGGACCTCTATGGGGAGCCAAAAGTCCATACTTATGTAAAAGCGTTCATATTTGCTTTTCTGTTTACTAAAATGAGTATTACATATTTATCTTGCACTCTTTTCAAAGGGTGGTGATATTACTGCAGCTTAAATAAAAAACTATTTTAATATATATCTGTGGTGTTTGGTAGAAACATGATAACTCCATTTTAAAATTTGCGTCCACTTTACATCGACCTACAACCTAAACAGGTGAACCGATTTTCTTCAAATTTGAAACATAATTTTTCAAAGGTTATGTTCATAAGTATTCCAAATTTGAAGAAAATCTGTGGCCTCGTTTACACTCTAGCTTGATTTAAAGTGGGCGTAAAGACGCTAGTTTTAAAATGGAGTTATCAGGTTTCTACCAAACACCACAGATATATAATTATGTATTTACATAAATAAATAATAATTATCTTAAGATGTTGAAAAACAAACAATATGGTTTTTCTAAGGTTCTTCAGCTCCAATATTTAAAGTTTATTTCTTAAGTGTTTCCATAGGCGAGTGGAAGCAATTGATATTTTTTTGTATTAATTTATTACATGTAATATTTTTTTGTTTAGGGTTTGGGAAAATTATATTTTTCGAAATGATTTTTGTGAAATTTGAATTTTTGAAAAATGCAATCAGGTAATTTTAAAAATTTCGCGCGAAATTACAAAAAATTATCAATTGCTTCCACTCGCCTTATGGTAGAACGCCGAAAGTACGGCCAAACCCAACAAAAATGAAGTGTTATGTCCATTTTGCAGGCAAATTGTGACAAATAGCACAAAAGTTTTTTTGTAAAAGTTTTTGAACCTTTAATTATGAATCTGTAAATTTTCTTGTTTCTTTTTTAATTGATATTCATTATTTTTTTTCTGAAATTTTGAAATAAATTGTTTTTTGGCTAAAGTATGGACTTTTGACCCATTTCCTTAAAAAATTTACGAACTTACGACCCACTTTCTTCTGGAGTTTTAGCTCACTTGGGTGGGTTAAAAGTCCATAATGCATTTATGGACTTTTAACCCACCCAAGTGGGTCAAAATTCCATTATGGACTTTTGGCTTCTGGACTTTTGACCCTGCGCCCCAATATTCGAGGTCAGGAAAACATCAAACAAACCAATGCGAAGGTTTATTACTTAAAGAACGACAAATTATTTATTATCATTAATTATTATAGGAAATTTAGTGAAAGTAACAAATTATTTTGTCTAGCTCGAAGTAATTAACTATACAAACATAATGATTTTGACTTCTTGAATTTGTTTAAATGTTACGACGATATGAGTCAAAAGGAACTTCGAAGTTGGAGCCAAAGCTAAAAAATAATTCTTAATTTCTGTTGAAAGAACCGGACAAGATAATTCAGACATTTTAAGATTTTCAAAATATTAGTTTGAAAATAAAATAATTTCCACAAGTGTGACATTGGACATGTCGCTAGGTTTCGGTAAAAGATTTCTTTTTTAAATATCGTTTTGATCAATTTCTGTGGCGATAAACAAAACTTTTGAAAAAAAGTTTTTTAGAAAGTGTGCCATTTTTCGAGTTTTCAAAATCCTTTCTAGAAATACATATGTAGCTATACTTCCATACTCATAAAAATCTACGAGAGGTTATCATTAGTTAAGTTTTTTTTCCATTTTTCCCCTGGACCCAACATATGTATCATCAATCTACATATGTACTTCTTCATATTCATTTTCTGTTTTGTAATGTAAAATAAGAGATTTCTCATAAATCATGGCTGAAAACTTCCGAAAAATATGTTTTGACCAAAAAATTACATCCGCAAAAATCTTTTTTTTTTGTTATCTGTCTCCAATGGCACTTATTTTTCTTTCACTCCCCACTTTTTTAAGGTATCACTTCCACTTTGGAACTGACGATCAGGACGCAAACAAGAAAAAAACGTTACATAATTAGTGTAGGTATGCACATACATTAGTACATTATTGTATTGTATGTTTTTTGTTTTCCTTTTTCCTCTTGATATTTTTGTCGATACCTATGAATGACCATTATTTAAAATCGTACCACCGTACGTGAAACAGAATATCTTTCTTAGTGAGGACTTACAACTTTTATGTACTCACATTATCTTGATACTGAAACAAGTAATACTCCCATTCTCTTAATACCTTCATGTCTGCCTTAGTTTCAAAAAGCTATATCAACGTTTTAGGCGAGTGTCTTATTGCATATTAAAGTTGCATACAGTATATGCACTTCAACTTTTCTCAACGATTGACAGCGACATTCTTTGTTTACAAAGACATCATGCAAAGGGGATTATTTTTTCTTTGTTAAAATTGTCAATTGTTTTGGCTCTTCCTTATTTTATTGGTGATTTTTCCCTCTCATTATATTCTTTTTTATGAGGGTAGTTCGATGTGCCTATAAGTTCTTTTAGCAGTTGCGTAATCAGGTTTTGCGGTACACTTTACCCTTCTCCTACGTTACAGAAACACAGAACATTTCTAGGTACAGGCTGGGTTGAAGGAATAGCGACATTTCTATGTTCGCTTGTTTTTCTGTAATTCAACCAAAGGTAGTTTTTTTTTTGAAAATATTGATAATAGAATATAAAAATTTGTATTCCTACCTCCGAGTAGATAAGAATACACATTTAATTTTAACATTGAAAATGTTTATGGTCGTTTTGAATAAATTATGGTGTTACTAAAATGAATAAAGTGAACAAAAAAATTGTATGAGAGGAAAATTTATATAGAGGTGCAATATGACGGTTTTTTTTTTAATTTGAGTTTAAAGTTCTTAGTTTAAAATAGGGTTTTTATGTGAAATGGCGAAAAATCTTAAATCTAAAGGAGAAGTGCAGAAGAAAATAAAAAATATGAAATAAGACAACAAGCGGGAATAAAAATAAGATCACAAAACATAAAATGAAGTCACAAGCAGGGTTATCAATTCAAAACTGGGCGGCTTCTCAGCAAGCTACGGAGTGTTTGACTATGCGGATGACGTGGCTTTAGCAGTATCAGGAAAGCATCCTAACAGATCTGCTAAAAAAGGCTCTAAACAAGCTAACACGATGGGCAGATCGGTGCGGACTTGGAGTTAACCCCCATAAAAAAGATCTTGTCCTCTTCTCCAAGAATTACAAAATTCCGCAAATAGACGCCCCTTCTATTAAAGGTGTTTCACTAACAGCTATATTATTCACTCAAGGTGTAAGTAAGGTTTAGATGAATTTTAAACCTGTCCTATTAACTCGCATTTTTTACACTCTTCAATTTAAACTTTTGTTCATAATATTCATTCAAAACGCGCATTAAACTCGGTGGATTTAAAATACATTACAACCGGATGTAAAATTGTTTAAACTTGACTATACACCGATTTTAAACATACGGAATGTCAATAATTTGACAATTGCCAGCATGTGTTTCCTGTTTGTTGTTGTATTTCAAATTTTATCGTTCACAATTTGAAAATCCTGATTTGGCGTTTGAAAAACAAATCAAAACAGTGAAATTATTGTCTATTAATTTATCTCAATTAATTAATAAATTGATACAAAAAAAATGTCGAATCGCAAAATAAAAGGTGGTGGTTACGGAAGCAATAACATCGAGCGGGAAAATGATAAAAAAAGAGGAAAACGTTTTTCTCAAATCGAAAATATTAAATATTTAATTATCGCGCAAGCCCGCTTGAACATGCGGTACACTCGACGAGAACGCCGTTGATTCTCCATCTGGTCCAGAAATGCATCTTCTGACGACGAAGACATCACCATTTAATTTATAAAGCCTTATTTTGTTGCTTTTATTTTATTTTATCTTTAAAATGTATTTGCGTAAAAACTTCAAATATGACTTTGCTTGGCTAAAATGAGTGAATGTACTGAAAATCTAGTTTACACCTGGGTTTAACTACTTTAACAGCTCCCTGGAGAGCAGTTAAAATTGAATCGGGTTACTCGCGACAAAGTTTAATAAATAGGGTTTATTACCGAGTTTAAAGAGTGAATATTATGCGCTTGGGTTGAACTTTTGAGACTTAACTCACTTTTAACCAAGGTGTAAATTTAAAACCGGATTAATTGAGTGAATAATATGGCTATAAATAAATAAGAAGTTAAGCTGGAAATCTAACTTATGCTACATTCCCACCTAACGCTAATCTGAGATTTAATACGATTTACCTCAAATCTCCTTTAAATCTTGAAGATTTACCATACAAATATATTTCGTTAATCTTGGAGATTAGAAATTAATCTTATTAAATCTTCCTAGGACAAATATTTTGCCCACGAGCGTACGCAGGGTTCAAAGGCTCGCGACCGCGAGCGAGAGCGCAAAAACTCAAAAGCGAAACGCCCGCTCATGGGCAAGAGCGCAAAAGTCAAAAGCGAAACGCCCGCTCATGAGCAAGAGCACATAACCTCAAAAGCAAAACGCCCGCTCATGGACAAGAGCGAAAACGACATATGGCCCATGGCTCGCGGGCGAGCGCGGGCGGTTGTGAGCGCTCATGAGCAATGTGTAAGGATAATGGTTGTCAATGTTCATTTCATTTTTTCAATTCAATAAAGAAGCTGCATTTATGAACTAGCTTCCTTCATTTTTTTACAAAAGTAGCATAAAGTCGGTTAAAGGTAAAATCTATTTACTAACAAAATTAGCCTCGGAAGAATTTTTTTTTTTCAATTTTCCTTCGGACATTACGATTTGCAAAATGCAACATCGTTGCATTCTTTGATCATGGATCAGGAATAAACCTACCAATAGTTGATCGCAATTCTTAGAAATACGATCATATAAAAAATCGGTTTCAGAAATAAAGGTTCTAGTTTTTTGTAAATTATGTAGGTAATAATAAGCCGATTATTCGCGTGGTTGTTTGTAATGGTTTTTTTTCTGAATATAGTAGGTAGCACAAGTGGATTAGTTCCATTTTATTCTAAGAATTAGAATATGCACTCTTTTTTGCGTACATGTGTATATACAGTAGAATACGCTTATAAGGAACATGATCATTAGCCCCGAATTATAGCACTCAACAATCGGATTTTTCGAAGTTCCTTATAAGTAGGATGTTTTGTTTAATTAGTTTTTTGTGTACATTTGTGAAGATGCTGAAAATGGGTTTTTCCAATACACTGCACTTCTGAGTTAATGAGCTCTATGAATTCATAAACGGGAAGAAAGTAAGAAGTGAATGGATTATTATAAAACAAAAGTAGATAGAGTAAGTTAGGGTAATGTGGTATATGCGGGTAATGTGGTATAGGCAGTTATTTCAAAAACGAAGCATGCTTCTACAACGGTTCTTGATTCAGCAGACGGTGATTATAATAAAAGAAGTAATGCGTATTTAAACAAATCTAAAATTGTCCATTAATTCGCCCAAATTGTTGAAATCCGTAATTGTGTGCAGCTGAGTTTTTTTTGGGTGGAACAAAAAGTGTTTGTGCGCTTTGAAAAATTGCGTTCCAAACCAATTTGTCAATGCATCGGAAGAATATATTAATCATTCATTTGTTTTGCTTAAAAGTTTTTATTTTAAATTTTATTTAATTTTTTTTTAATTATAGAGTTTCGGCTAATGTGGTATACTAGCAGTGGGCTAATGTGGTATAGTATTCCTGATGGGGTATAGTATACCACATTACCCAACCTTAAAGTTTATACCTAAGTCAACTGACTTTTGTGCTTTTGCTATGATGTTTTTTTTTAAATGCCCAAAAAGGTGAAATTTGAAAATGGGACCCGAAAGATATGCAGAGACCCACTTGTACTATGATAAATGATGAAATTTGCCTTCAAGACATTCGGAGGACCACTTGGTATGCCGTATTCCGTATACCACATTAGACAGCAAGGTGTACCACATTACCCACTACTTTTCAAAAGTGACGATTTCGAGGTCTTATTATTATTGTTTCAAAATCTTTGTAAGTTACTGTTAGAATCTGACAAAAACCGTAAACGTTGTAGCTTATATGTTCGTGCTAAAATATAACAAATTTGGGAGCATTCGTGTCCCTACTTTTTATGTTAAGTCAAAAATACAAACATGTATACCACATTACCCTAACTTCCTCTATACAAAAATAATGGCGCCTCGAAAAATATTCCATTATGAAAAATATGTGAAATATGATTCAGAAGCAAACAAATCTAAGTGTTTAGTAGAGCATTGTGATAAAGACTTAAATGGGAAAAAACTGGACTATAAGTTGGTACAAAAAAATATACATACATAAGTGATGATGAAAGTGACGAAAGCAATGAACCTTTCGCATTGGTATCAGGATTGAAATCAAAATCAACTGTAAACATCACCATGAACAAAAAAGAATTTTTAAAATGTTGTGTGGGTTTGGTAATTCCATTCCGAATTTTTGACGATCATGACTTTTTAAAAAAAAATTATTGCCCCTTATAAAGAAAACTTGCAGTTATCATCAATTCAAAAAATATCGGTTTAGCTGTTGAGAAAGCAAGTCAAGAAATTAAGGAAGTTATTATGAAGCGCGTAGAAAAACAATGATTTCTTTGAAAGTGGATATTGCAACTCGTATGAAAAAAAGCCATTTCTTGGCATAAATGGTCAACAATTTTATCAATGCTTTTAGACCGCTTACCGACTGTACTTTGAAATTGCAGTGCGAGCAATATACCTTCGGCGATTTCTATCGGGATTGGTTTACCTGCGAACTCAAGCTGCTAAACAATATTGCGGACGGAAATTCATATGCATCTCGTCTGCGTACAGCAATGACTACTAGAAAACAAAAACTCTTAGAGAACGATGCCTTTGTTGCTGCCCTCTTCATAGACCCACGTTTCAATTTTGATGCTTCTCCATTGCTAACCGATCATCAAAAACAAGTTGCACTCAACCATCTAATGAAAACATATGAAATGCTGCAACTACTAGATACAACACCACCCTCTGCCCATGAAGTTACCCCTGTAAAAACAACAAGATCTGATTTGCCTTCTACATCATCTGGTAATGAATACGGCGAATTGCAAGAACATATACAACTATTGTTAACCACTGTCCAATCAACATCAATAACAAAAAGAAGTTTATAACTAAAATTGTCGTTATTGTGCGAAAGAAGTCTGGAACCTTTGGAAACTAATATGTTGAGTTACTGGAAGAATTATCATAGCCATAATAGGGAACTATCTCAACTTGCCGAAGTTGCTCTTGCTGTTCCTGCCACACAAGTATCTGTCGAACGCGCATTTAGCGCACTTTCGACAATGTTAACAAAACTGAGAACAAAACTTTCAAAAAAATCTCTTGCTAATATTCTTCTTTATAAATTAAGCTTCGATTTATTAGAAACATCTACATTAGATTTGCTTGATAACGAGGAAATATAAGACACTTCTTGTCACTAATTTAATTTATTTAACTAGCATTAAAACTAAAACTCAAAAATATCTTAATGTGTTTTTTTTTTCTAAACTCTTAAAGGCTCGCGAGCGCTTAATTGGCTCGCTCTCGTCTCAGGCTCATGAGCACACAGTGAGAGCGCTCTTGACGTGAGCGCTTTGATATCGTACACAATGAGAGCGCTCTTGAGTGAGCGTTTTAATATCGCACATAATGAGAGTTGAGAGCGCTCTTGACGCGAGCGTTTATAAATCGAAAGCCCGCGAGCGCGAGCCAAACTAAAAGTGCTCACACCTGATGGCTCATGGGCGAGCATTTCTAGTAACTGCTCATTTGAAAAGGCACACTCGCGAGCCGCTCATGAGCGTGCGTTTCTGAACCCTGAAATGGGGCCTCCAACCACGCAGTACCCACTGGCTATACACTTCCGTAATTAGACTGATTCTAACTTACGCCATGGCAGTATGGTGGAATATCTTGGATAAACGATACATCGTGACAAACTAAGTAAATTCCAAAGAACAGCATGTCTGTGTATAAGTGGACCACTTTGGTCGACTTCTTCCGCTGCACTAGACACTCTACTCCATCTGACACTTCTTGAAGTAACCACACCTTCCAGATCCACCTGGTAGGAATTCTTAGAAGATCAATCGATTCACAAACCGACGGATCGAAGACCGAAGATGGAGTTGGTGGAGGTGTACTCTAATAGACTAAATTTAAGTCTCATTCCGTCTGCCTAATCACTGTAGCGTATTCCAGGCGGAATTTCTAGCTATAAAATGAGTACTATCCTGGCTCAAAGAAAACGTGATTTCAACCTCGGATATCCGCATTTTGTCTGATAGTCAAGCTGCTATTAAATACCTGGATTCTGTTTCTACAAACTCTAGAACAGCCCTTCTCTCTCACCTTCTCTGTACTTGCCCTGCTCTTTTCCACAGACTAAGGCTCCACTTAGGAGATTACTTCTATAACGATCCTAGTGATCTGGCAAACACAGACATTTATAGTCGCCCACGCTTCGTCAGGAGCTCTAAGTGGTTTAACGAGTAAGGAAAATTTTCAAGATTCATGTGGTATCACAACAGGCCAACATTGGTCTAAGTGTGTCAGTGTTTATTACTGACAGCCACTTCTACCTAACTTAACCTAAAATGAAATCACAAAATTAAAACATAAAATGTCTCTTCTATTTTGAAAATGAAACAAACGGCCTTATTGGGAGAGTCTATTCAAAATAGACTAAAAGTCGATTTACCGTTATTGCGAATTTCAATTCGTAAATATTTGTATATTTGATTATTATGTATGTACATTAGGGTGGTCGTTATAATGTTTTTTTTTTTTTTAGTTTTGATATTTCAATGGCCCTAAATCAGCTCAAAATGAAGAAAACAAAAATTCCCTAATTTTTTCAGATTTTTATTTTCATTCCCTATAGTCGCTCTAGGGGTAAATTAAATTTCCTCTTTTTTGGAAATTTGAATAAACAATTTCAGCAAAATCTGTTTTCAAAACTATAATTAAAAAAAAAATAATAATTTTTCTTCAAAATATTGAGCTTGAAAATATTTTTTGCCAAAACAAAAAAACTTAATTTAAAAATAAGCCGCAATGATGGCATTCTGGCTTTCCAAAAAGCTACAAAATATTGCTGTAAGTATTGGCGTTGTTTTTTAATTATTTTTTTCTATTTATGCAAACATTTAATTAAATTGCCCTTCCCGTCCAAGCGGGGGGAGATATTACCCCCTCCTATAAGATTTTTTTCTTGTCTAGTTCCCACCTACACGCTCTGAATTGTTTGGCAGATATTACGCGAATTTTCTAGTATGCAAAATAAAAGGGGACATTTAATTTACCCCTACAGCGACTATAGGGGATAAAAATAAAAATCTAAACCAATTAGGGATTTTTTTTTCTTCATTTAGAGCCGAATTGGGCCCATCCGGGATGACATTTTTTTTAACGACCACCCTAATGTACATATTTTCCTATTTGATAGAAATTTCAATTAATTAGTTAAAATTGAACACGTGAAAACCAAAAGCTAATTTCTAATTTATTTAAATTAGAAATTTCAAGTCTATCAAGAATTATTTATGATCGACTTTTGTCTATTCGAATATTTTCGAAAGAAGAAAATGAAAAATACGAAATTAGAAGAAAAGCTTGAAATATATAGGTCAATAAAATGACATGTATTTTTGAAAATGGAACAAAGCTTAAAACCCCACAAAAAGAATAATTTAAATAAAATGTTGCAACCATCAGCATTTAATATATTTGACATCTATTTGGGAGAAAATTGAATTTAAGTTTGCGTTGCCTACCACACACGATATAAGATTTAGGAAAAACAAATTTAAATACAGACGGAAAACAAGAAATATTGAATTTCTGGTTGGTGTTACCACAAAGCTTAATCAAAACGAAATAAAATGCACGACTGGATCGCACGTACTTGCTCTTATGTTCAATTTGTGTGGGACTTAAGAACTTTAAAAAATATTCAAGTAATTATAGAAAAAGTATAAAAAGCATTTAAATCGTTCTTTTAATTGTATAAACAGACTGATAAATAACTTAGAGCTCAAAAAAGTATGCCATTTGATTACTTGAAAAAATATGAATTTATGCAAAAAAAAAATTTTAAATCGTTGGAGTCGTTTTCTTAAAAATTAATTTTTTATATATAAAATTTTTGTGATATTTTTCAAAAAAAATTTTGGTATGCCAATTTTGAGTATATATTAATATACATTAAAAACTGAAATTTCAAAATAGTTCATCAAACCGTTTTTGAAATATTGAATTTTCAAAAAAAGTTGAATCTTTTTTTAAAAATCCAAAATTTATTTTTTCAAAAATTTTGGTATGCAGTATTGTTTATATTCTACCAAAGCTTTTGTGCAAAAATTTTTACTGAAATTGGATGGGCGGTTAATGAGAAAACCGAAAATTAAAAAACCGTTATATGGCAGGTACCGTTAATAAATGATTTTGGTGACTTTTTTTCTTACTAGAAGGTACATAATATTTACAATAATACACTGATTTTTTTATCAAAATCGTTGGAGCCGTTTTTGAGATGAATAAGCTTTTCCTTAACAGTTGTATGGCAAGTACCGTTATTTTTTGAGCTAAAAAAAAATTTAGATTTCCCCTCTGGAGAGTTACAAAAAAAACCTTAAGTTCAAAATTTGAAGAAAATCGCTTCAGTGGCTTAGGATGTAGGTTGAGGTACGGACAGACAGACAGACAGAGAGACCGAATTTTGCCACCCACATTTTTCGTGTTCTCTATCATCGTAATGTCATGTTTGATTGTTATCTCGAAATTTTTTTTTGCACGAATCAAAAACTTGCCCTAAAGTACCTATATCGCAAGTAAAAAGTGAGTTACCACACAGAAAATGTAAAATATGAAATAAGGAGACAAGTAAATATAGGTCAATAAAATGACAAAACGAAAACAGAATCTTTTTTATATAAAGAAAAACGCAAATAATAGAAAACTATTTTTGTTTATGTTTTGTGGACTATTGAATATAATTCAGATTAAAAGTTTTTGTGACCTTTAGTCCAAATGCGTTTCGTCCAGGTACAACAGTTGGGCTCATCAGTTAGATGCTGTTGTACCCTTCTAAGACGCATTATTTTTAATCCATGGATACCGACAACTAATAAAATATACAGCGCGTTAGCACTGTAAATTATATTATTCTAGGGGAATTTGTTTAAATTCAGACACCCAGTGTATACAGCGTTGGACAGAGAATTAGCACACATTAGTGAATCGGATTTTAATAAGGAAAATCTGTATTTTTGCTATGTTCTTGGAACATAATTTATTGAAAACCCTTTAATTCAACGTTGAAAAACTTAAATATATACAAAAAAAGAATTTAGCGAAATAACACAAACAAAAAATCATTAAATAAAATGTGTTGGTGTAATATGTGGTGGACACAGAATTAGCACAAGTTAGAAATAAAATAATTTATCACTAAAACAAGTAGTTTTTTTCTAATATTTTGTTGGGCACCCTTTCTGCGTTAACACAGCCTTAAACCGCCGAGGAATACTCGCCTCAAGGTGCTGTCATTGATGAACAGGAATGCTGTTTCAGCTATCCCTAAATGCCTCCCAAAGTTCTGTTAGATTTTTTTTTTTTTTTTTTTTACACTTCAGAATCCTGTGTTGTAATAAGCTTAAAGCAAGCTGCATTCTACAATCAGAGGCTCATCATGAGTGCATGTGTTAGTGGTTAGTAGATTAAGCAGAGCAAACACAGGCACATAAATAAATAAAATATACAAAATTAAACAAATTACAAAATTAGACACATAATATAAAACATTTACATAAATAAGGTAAGATATAATCAAGACATAGGAATTCACGAGAGTGGAACACTGGTTCGCAACAGTGTTTTTAATCCTACTTTACTTATGTTAAAATCAACAGAGGCAGCGTTCAAATTAAAAAGTTTACACATACGATTAAGAGGTTCGTGAATACCATAATCCTTGGCTTCCTTAGTCCAACCTGAAATTTAACATCGTTCCATACATATTCTATGGGATTCAGGTCAGGACTCTGCCAGGCCAAGGCAAAAAATTGATTTGCTGATCACTAATCCACTGCTTCACCAGCCGGGAAGAAGATTAAGGGTCATCATCATGCATGAATGTCCATGATAATGGTAAATTATCTATCGTCTGCAAAGGACTCCACATGGTTTTTCAAAATGCTCTTGTACTGATGCTGGTCCATTTGCTGCTCCATTTTCACAATAGGCCCTACACCGTACCATGAAAACGCACTACAAAACACTAGTGTCAAAAAAAAATATTACAGCCAGGCTTAAGTTCACCGGAGTACGGATCCAAATCCTTATCATTTTGGAAAAATGTTTTTTGGAGTGATGAGTCGCAATTTAATCGATTTGGCTGTGATGGGTAGCGTTATGTTTGGCTTCCACCAAAGCAATATCTTAATCCACGCTACACAGTTAAAACTATGAAACACGATGGTGTGTGTATATGGAGTGGGCTGCGTTTTCATGGTGCTGTGTAGGGCCTATTTCGAAAATAGAGCAGCAAATGGGCCAGCATCAGTACAACAGCATTTTGTACAACCATATGGAGTCCTTTGCAGACGATAATTTACCATTATCATGGACATTCATGCATGATAATGACCCTTAATCTTCTTCCCGGCTGGTGAAGCAGTGGATTAGTGATCAGCAAATCAATTTTTTGCCTTGGCCTGTGCAGAGTGGAACGATGTTAAATATCAGGTTGGACTAAGGAAGCCAAGGAATCTAGCAGAACTTTGGGAGGCAATTAGGGATAGCTGGAACAGCATTCCTGTTCATCAATGCCAGCACCTAGGGGCGAGTATTCCTCGGCGGTTTAAGGCTGTGTTAAAGCAGAAAGGGTACCCAACAAAATATTAGAAAAAAACTACTTGTTTCTCTGTCCAACACTGTATATATACAGTGTCGGCCAAAACATAAGCAACTATTTTCATGAAATTGAACTCTCGTTTATAACTAACTGCCTGAATTGTAATATATTTAATAATCTTTTAATTGATAAATGCTCTTATTATTACCAAAACAAAATTAATAACAACAAAAATGATTTTTCATATCTAAAAATATTAAATATTCAAAGAATAATGATATCATGTCCCATTTTACCTGGTCAAAGCAACTTTTTAAAAATGCCTGTTTTTGATTAAATTTAGTGTTTAATTTATAATATTTGGTGAGAAAACCCTTGTATTTCATCATCGCATCGCAGCTCCAAGGCATATTCTCCAGAAAATTTGGAACCGTGGAACCTGGTATACTATTTCAAACCTCCTTGACCTGGAAAAAGAGATCGTTCCTATTTCTGGAATTTTCTCTGAACTATCTTCGATCTACAATCTCCAATAGTGTTTCCAAGGGTTTGAGACCAGGGTACCGTGCTGGTCACTCCAAATCATCAATTTTTTTTTCCACTTGAAACTATTTTTTTTAATATATTTTGGTATGGCTCGGATCATTATCTTGGTGAAATATCCATTTCAGGGAAGATCCTCCTCAGCACATTGAAGCATGACATTTTCCATGATGTTCTTGAATACACACCGTTCCAAAATTCCATATATTTTATCAATCCGACCCACTCCATGTCCAGAGAAACTTGCCCAAACATCCACGAACCATACAAGTACCTTGTCCATGTTTAAAAGTACCCTTTGTTTATTCGGTATCTGGTATGAACTTAGTTGACTGCCCAACGGACTCGTCGAAAACCAAAATGGAGTACTGGACTGTGTTCTGTCGAATCTAAATTCAATTTGCAGGGATAGCGTGGTTTTCGTCTATAGCTTGCGGATGCAGCAGTTTTTTACATTCTTTTCATATCGACACCATTTTTTTGCTTATTTCTCTGATAAATATAGATCAAAGAATGGATTCTGTAAGTTTTTTTCTGAAATTTGATGTCCCGTTAGCCATTTATCATGAAAACAATAAATTTGCGCGTATTCAGCCGCGTAAAGAGCTTTTCCTCCACCCATTCTACATTTGTTCTCAATTTGTTTGTGTCTCATCAAAGAAATCATGATATAAAGCCCTAAAATAGCTTTAAAAGGTCTGACCTTTAACTAGTTCAAAGCAAAAGTGATTATAAAGGCGGTGCACCTATTCAAATAAACGAAAAAAAGTGCTACGATTTCAATATGAATTTAAAGAAATGATAATAAAACGTGTAATGATGGTAAGTTTGATATTGTTTGTTTTCTTATTATCTCCTCAATTGGATGCTTTCTCTAATGCCATTTTCAAAAATGTATTTATTCCACATAGTTCGGAGTTATAACGGTAAATCACACTCGAAAATTTTGAACCTATTCAATTGAACGGGAGTGTATATGATGTTAAAGCCCGTGGTCTGGCTAGTATAAGTATTATGAAGAAAAACGCAAATAATAGAAAATTATTTACGTTTATGTTTTGTGGACTAATGAATATATGTAATTCAAATTAAACGTTTTTGCGACATTTAGTCCAAATGCGTTTCGCCCAGGTACAACAGTTGGGCTCATCAGTTAGATGCTGTTGTACCCTTTTAAGACGCAATATATTTAATTAATTACAACAGCATCTAACTGATGAGCCCAACTGTTGTACCTGTGCGAAACACATTTGGACTAAAGGTCGCAAAAACTTTAAATTTGAATCAAAATCTTATTTGTATTTGTGAAAATGAAAAAAATAAAAAAAACTACAAAGGAAGTAAGAGAAATAAAATTTTGTGGAGACGTAACAACTACCAACATTCAATATTTGTTTTTTGGAAAATCAAATTTTAGTTAGAGTTAATGTTACCAAAACGTGACATTCGATAAGGAAAAACCAATACAGAACGAAATAGCAAACAAAAAATTGCTCTTCATGCTGACATTATTTTTTCAATAATCAAAATTTGGTTGAAGACAAAACAGAGGGAATATGAAATACTTAACCGAATTTTTAAAAGCAAAAGGAACAATTATTCAACAGTATACCCTTATCTTGGTTTTTGTATCATTTTGTATTTTATCATTTATTTTATTCAGTTTTGTATCAAGCAATGAAGAGTTCATTTGAAGAAATTGAATGATCAAAATACGTCACGTTTTTGAGATATTCGAACTTGAATTTAATTCGAATACATTCTTATCATTTTGTTGATCTAGTTGCAAGTTTTGTGAGAAAAGATGATCTTATGGTATAACATAATCTCAATTTTCAAAAACATTTTTTTTAGCTCTAGTGATATTATTTTAGAATGCGTTATCTCAAAAACTTGACGTGCTAGAGCAATTCTGAGACCAGATTCGAGTTCAGTGTATCACTAGAAAAGTATATTTCGGTTTATATAGCAGAAAAGATTAAATCTAAAATTTCTCCTTGTTGTAAAAAAATAATTTTTTAACACTGCGCCAAAATAAATATTTTTTTAATAACATTTTTCAAAAAAGGTACTTTTCATAAAATTGGACTCACTCAATACGAGAATAACAACCAAAATTTTCTAAAATGTATCGTTTCAAAGTTACGGCATTGTTAAAAACCTGCTTTTTCTGGTATAAATTAGCGTTATGACGTCATAACTTAG
Organism: Dasysyrphus tricinctus; assembly: GCA_963921185.1. Classification (NCBI taxonomy): domain Eukaryota; kingdom Metazoa; phylum Arthropoda; class Insecta; order Diptera; family Syrphidae; genus Dasysyrphus; species Dasysyrphus tricinctus. Next base: position 203,524,945 of record OY992530.1, on the reverse strand, counting down.
AAACATGTCGTGCTGGGTACCCACATTATTCGGCAATTATAGTCTTAGCTCAATAAGCAATTCAACCTAGCTTAATTTCCGTGGCGGTCGTGAAGAACCAGGTTACTCAAACACAAAAAAATTTATAAGGTCGGGGTCAAAGTTTAATAACATTGACAAAGTCTGGCTTATGTCAAAACAAGTGTTCATCATGTGTTTTCAAATATATAAGGAAAGTATTAGATGAAGTCAAAATTTTGTTAAATATTTTTAACTATTTATTAAATAATTTTTGGAAAAATTAAAATTCACTTCAGGTATCCCGACTTACCTGGTTCTTCACGACGACGGCCATGGATTTATTCATGTAAGAAAAACCTTGTCACACAGTGTAATTAAGACCAGAGCTGATTTAGCTTTCAATCAATGAAATTTTCAATCTTGAGTTTCAATGATAGCTATAACTGTGGCTAAGTCAATAGATTTAGATTTATATATTTACTTATTCCCTGTCCCACAAAAATATATGTTCTGTATATAGCACAGTTACAAATGAGTTCCATACCTTCATTTTTAAAATAACATAAATGAATAGATGATTGGTGATTTTTTGCCATCTGTGATTCTTTCTGTTTAGTGCTATTGTTTATATAATGTAAAATGTTCTTATATATTTCTAGTTGAATTGTGTAAATGGCTATATTTACTACAATATAAATTCGGCATCATGACAAAATTTGCTACTTATTACACATGGCTTGGTAAAGTGTGGTCAAAATGTCAGTACCGTGGCCTGTCCGTTCCTTGTTTTTCTAATTAAAGCTGCTATTTTCTAATAAAATACTTCATTGAATTGAAATGTTGAAAACAAGTCAAAACACTTGCTGAATAAAATATATAATCATGAATATTTTCGTGCGAGGATTTAGTTTTATTTTTGAACTCAAAAGTTTTTCCGCTGAACCGCCATTTTGTTTAAGTTTCAAGACGTTTGTATGGTGGTATCCTCAAAGAGACTCTTTTTTTATTTTTGTGTACTTTAAGAGCGATATATTTTCATTCGAAGAAAGTGTGTTTTTTCAGTACCGTGGGAGTATTTTCTAAAAATATTACAACATGTTTTTGGTTAACTGTCAGAATTTTTGAATTCCTTTAACGGCATAAGTTAAAATTTTCTTGGAAATTATTTTAATCATAAGCATTGAGAAGTGAGGTTACATATATGTATAGTCTAAATGTCAATACCATGGATGTCATTGCCGTGGCATTTAAATCCCTATTGAATTTAAACTCGAATTATCCTAAGTGGAACTTCCACGGGATATGAAAATAAGTTCGAGTTTTGGAAAAATTCGAGTCAGAGAGGAATATTGTTTTTTTGTTAAAAATCATTTAATGAATGTAAAAAGAAGCTAAAAATCTAATTAATAAATTTAATAAATAAAACAAAGCTGTAAATCTTCCTATATATCTACTTATATGACGACCCCAAAACCAAAATAAAGTCTGTTATTCTTCGTGAATTTGAAGTCGTAACTCAAGATTATAATAAATAAGCAACATTACTTACCTAGCTTAAAAATCACCATCAAATCGATGGGTTCTTACGAGTAGTTTCATTTCAGAAATGCAAAACTAATCAAAGCACCACCTTAGTAGAAGCAGGCTACTGTTGACAGGAATTCAACAATAACACCCATTGAAGGTCACGAGGAGCAAATGAATAAATAGAAACAAAACTACCACAACAACACCAAATAACAACAACGTCCATGGAAGGTCATGGAGAGCAAATCACAAAAGGAACAATTATTCAACAGTATACCCTTATCTTGGTTTTTGTATCATTTTGTATTTTATCATTTATTTTATTCAGTTTTGTATCAAGCAATGAAGAGTTCATTTGAAGAAATTGAATGATCAAAATACGTCACGTTTTTGAGATATTCGAACTTGAATTTAATTCGAATACATTCTTATCATTTTGTTGATCTAGTTGCAAGTTTTGTGAGAAAAGATGATCTTATGGTATAACATAATCTCAATTTTCAAAAACATTTTTTTTAGCTCTAGTGATATTATTTTAGAATGCGTTATCTCAAAAACTTGACGTGCTAGAGCAATTCTGAGACCAGATTCGAGTTCAGTGTATCACTAGAAAAGTATATTTCGGTTTATATAGCAGAAAAGATTAAATCTAAAATTTCTCCTTGTTGTAAAAAAATAATTTTTTAACACTGCGCCAAAATAAATATTTTTTTAATAACATTTTTCAAAAAAGGTACTTTTCATAAAATTGGACTCACTCAATACGAGAATAACAACCAAAATTTTCTAAAATGTATCGTTTCAAAGTTACGGCATTGTTAAAAACCTGCTTTTTCTGGTATAAATTAGCGTTATGACGTCATAACTTAGAAACATGTCGTGCTGGGTACCCACATTATTCGGCAATTATAGTCTTAGCTCAATAAGCAATTCAACCTAGCTTAATTTCCGTGGCGGTCGTGAAGAACCAGGTTACTCAAACACAAAAAAATTTATAAGGTCGGGGTCAAAGTTTAATAACATTGACAAAGTCTGGCTTATGTCAAAACAAGTGTTCATCATGTGTTTTCAAATATATAAGGAAAGTATTAGATGAAGTCAAAATTTTGTTAAATATTTTTAACTATTTATTAAATAATTTTTGGAAAAATTAAAATTCACTTCAGGTATCCCGACTTACCTGGTTCTTCACGACGACGGCCATGGATTTATTCATGTAAGAAAAACCTTGTCACACAGTGTAATTAAGACCAGAGCTGATTTAGCTTTCAATCAATGAAATTTTCAATCTTGAGTTTCAATGATAGCTATAACTGTGGCTAAGTCAATAGATTTAGATTTATATATTTACTTATTCCCTGTCCCACAAAAATATATGTTCTGTATATAGCACAGTTACAAATGAGTTCCATACCTTCATTTTTAAAATAACATAAATGAATAGATGATTGGTGATTTTTTGCCATCTGTGATTCTTTCTGTTTAGTGCTATTGTTTATATAATGTAAAATGTTCTTATATATTTCTAGTTGAATTGTGTAAATGGCTATATTTACTACAATATAAATTCGGCATCATGACAAAATTTGCTACTTATTACACATGGCTTGGTAAAGTGTGGTCAAAATGTCAGTACCGTGGCCTGTCCGTTCCTTGTTTTTCTAATTAAAGCTGCTATTTTCTAATAAAATACTTCATTGAATTGAAATGTTGAAAACAAGTCAAAACACTTGCTGAATAAAATATATAATCATGAATATTTTCGTGCGAGGATTTAGTTTTATTTTTGAACTCAAAAGTTTTTCCGCTGAACCGCCATTTTGTTTAAGTTTCAAGACGTTTGTATGGTGGTATCCTCAAAGAGACTCTTTTTTTATTTTTGTGTACTTTAAGAGCGATATATTTTCATTCGAAGAAAGTGTGTTTTTTCAGTACCGTGGGAGTATTTTCTAAAAATATTACAACATGTTTTTGGTTAACTGTCAGAATTTTTGAATTCCTTTAACGGCATAAGTTAAAATTTTCTTGGAAATTATTTTAATCATAAGCATTGAGAAGTGAGGTTACATATATGTATAGTCTAAATGTCAATACCATGGATGTCATTGCCGTGGCATTTAAATCCCTATTGAATTTAAACTCGAATTATCCTAAGTGGAACTTCCACGGGATATGAAAATAAGTTCGAGTTTTGGAAAAATTCGAGTCAGAGAGGAATATTGTTTTTTTGTTAAAAATCATTTAATGAATGTAAAAAGAAGCTAAAAATCTAATTAATAAATTTAATAAATAAAACAAAGCTGTAAATCTTCCTATATATCTACTTATATGACGACCCCAAAACCAAAATAAAGTCTGTTATTCTTCGTGAATTTGAAGTCGTAACTCAAGATTATAATAAATAAGCAACATTACTTACCTAGCTTAAAAATCACCATCAAATCGATGGGTTCTTACGAGTAGTTTCATTTCAGAAATGCAAAACTAATCAAAGCACCACCTTAGTAGAAGCAGGCTACTGTTGACAGGAATTCAACAATAACACCCATTGAAGGTCACGAGGAGCAAATGAATAAATAGAAACAAAACTACCACAACAACACCAAATAACAACAACGTCCATGGAAGGTCATGGAGAGCAAATCACAAAAGGAACAATTATTCAACAGTATACCCTTATCTTGGTTTTTGTATCATTTTGTATTTTATCATTTATTTTATTCAGTTTTGTATCAAGCAATGAAGAGTTCATTTGAAGAAATTGAATGATCAAAATACGTCACGTTTTTGAGATATTCGAACTTGAATTTAATTCGAATACATTCTTATCATTTTGTTGATCTAGTTGCAAGTTTTGTGAGAAAAGATGATCTTATGGTATAACATAATCTCAATTTTCAAAAACATTTTTTTTAGCTCTAGTGATATTATTTTAGAATGCGTTATCTCAAAAACTTGACGTGCTAGAGCAATTCTGAGACCAGATTCGAGTTCAGTGTATCACTAGAAAAGTATATTTCGGTTTATATAGCAGAAAAGATTAAATCTAAAATTTCTCCTTGTTGTAAAAAAATAATTTTTTAACACTGCGCCAAAATAAATATTTTTTTAATAACATTTTTCAAAAAAGGTACTTTTCATAAAATTGGACTCACTCAATACGAGAATAACAACCAAAATTTTCTAAAATGTATCGTTTCAAAGTTACGGCATTGTTAAAAACCTGCTTTTTCTGGTATAAATTAGCGTTATGACGTCATAACTTAGAAACATGTCGTGCTGGGTACCCACATTATTCGGCAATTATAGTCTTAGCTCAATAAGCAATTCAACCTAGCTTAATTTCCGTGGCGGTCGTGAAGAACCAGGTTACTCAAACACAAAAAAATTTATAAGGTCGGGGTCAAAGTTTAATAACATTGACAAAGTCTGGCTTATGTCAAAACAAGTGTTCATCATGTGTTTTCAAATATATAAGGAAAGTATTAGATGAAGTCAAAATTTTGTTAAATATTTTTAACTATTTATTAAATAATTTTTGGAAAAATTAAAATTCACTTCAGGTATCCCGACTTACCTGGTTCTTCACGACGACGGCCATGGATTTATTCATGTAAGAAAAACCTTGTCACACAGTGTAATTAAGACCAGAGCTGATTTAGCTTTCAATCAATGAAATTTTCAATCTTGAGTTTCAATGATAGCTATAACTGTGGCTAAGTCAATAGATTTAGATTTATATATTTACTTATTCCCTGTCCCACAAAAATATATGTTCTGTATATAGCACAGTTACAAATGAGTTCCATACCTTCATTTTTAAAATAACATAAATGAATAGATGATTGGTGATTTTTTGCCATCTGTGATTCTTTCTGTTTAGTGCTATTGTTTATATAATGTAAAATGTTCTTATATATTTCTAGTTGAATTGTGTAAATGGCTATATTTACTACAATATAAATTCGGCATCATGACAAAATTTGCTACTTATTACACATGGCTTGGTAAAGTGTGGTCAAAATGTCAGTACCGTGGCCTGTCCGTTCCTTGTTTTTCTAATTAAAGCTGCTATTTTCTAATAAAATACTTCATTGAATTGAAATGTTGAAAACAAGTCAAAACACTTGCTGAATAAAATATATAATCATGAATATTTTCGTGCGAGGATTTAGTTTTATTTTTGAACTCAAAAGTTTTTCCGCTGAACCGCCATTTTGTTTAAGTTTCAAGACGTTTGTATGGTGGTATCCTCAAAGAGACTCTTTTTTTATTTTTGTGTACTTTAAGAGCGATATATTTTCATTCGAAGAAAGTGTGTTTTTTCAGTACCGTGGGAGTATTTTCTAAAAATATTACAACATGTTTTTGGTTAACTGTCAGAATTTTTGAATTCCTTTAACGGCATAAGTTAAAATTTTCTTGGAAATTATTTTAATCATAAGCATTGAGAAGTGAGGTTACATATATGTATAGTCTAAATGTCAATACCATGGATGTCATTGCAGTGGCATTTAAATCCCTATTGAATTTAAACTCGAATTATCCTAAGTGGAACTTCCACGGGATATGAAAATAAGTTCGAGTTTTGGAAAAATTCGAGTCAGAGAGGAATATTGTTTTTTTGTTAAAAATCATTTAATGAATGTAAAAAGAAGCTAAAAATCTAATTAATAAATTTAATAAATAAAACAAAGCTGTAAATCTTCCTATATATCTACTTATATGACGACCCCAAAACCAAAATAAAGTCTGTTATTCTTCGTGAATTTGAAGTCGTAACTCAAGATTATAATAAATAAGCAACATTACTTACCTAGCTTAAAAATCACCATCAAATCGATGGGTTCTTACGAGTAGTTTCATTTCAGAAATGCAAAACTAATCAAAGCACCACCTTAGTAGAAGCAGGCTACTGTTGACAGGAATTCAACAATAACACCCATTGAAGGTCACGAGGAGCAAATGAATAAATAGAAACAAAACTACCACAACAACACCAAATAACAACAACGTCCATGGAAGGTCATGGAGAGCAAATCAGAATGCAAATAAAACAAAATAAAATAATGATAATAATTATATTTGTTGTATCAGCTTCCCACAAAGCTAAAAAAAGTCATCTTTTTCTCTTGAACAAAACAAAATCATTGAAACAAAAGAAAGTAGGTACCCAAAATGTGTATTCCTCGGAATGTCAAAAGAAAACTATACACAGTTCTTCTTGTTCTATTTTATTTCTATTTTCTTTATTTTATGAATATTCTTAACTTTAAAATATTCTCCATGCAAAAGTTAAGCGCCAGGTTGTCAATCGTTCCTCATTATTAAATTAATAGATAGCGTTTTTCATAGAGGATGTTTAAATTGGGTAACATGACTTTAAACATTTTGGAGAAAGCAACGTTAGTAAATATCAACTAATTGAAGAACGGTAGAAAATAAAATTTGTATGTTTCTTACATTTCACAAACATCCAGCTTTTGTCTATGGTAGAAAAAGATTGGATGAAAAGACTTGAAAATTGTGCAGAATAATACAGTTTTTACCGAGATATTATTAAAATAAAAAAATAAGTTACCTAGTTCTTGCAATCAGGGGGCTATATTAAATCGTCAAATCGATAATTTTATTTTTCGCATGCGTCAGCTCCCCCCTAACTGCATTGAAAAATTTAAATTCTTTTTTTTTGTTCTCGTTTTATTTTTAGCTTTAAAAATATTTCTATTAAAGATATCAAAACTTTTAAGATAAAATTTTTAATTTTTAAGCTTAAATTTATAGTGGGGCTGTAAGTGAGACCAACCTGTCATTTCGACCTAACGGATTGAGCTTTTTAGTATACTAATAGTTCATCTCCCAACTTTACTTTTAAGAAGTGTTGCCAAGGTGGCAACACTGTCAGAAGAACGTGAGAAGGGTTGCCACTTACCAGTTTAAATCCCGAAATGGTACATACCTATAAATCGAGAACCAGGGGTCGGACGATAACCCGAAAACTCTTGTTTGATTTAGCACCCTTGTAAAACTATAGGGCCACATAATTGATTATCTCTCTCCCCTCCCCTTGCACGAAGAGGGTCCAAAAAAATGTATATTATTGTAATTCAAAGTCACCTTCAAAGTGATTCATAATCCCCCTTATGAAAGTTTATCAAAATAAAATATTCACCTTGATATACTCTTTGCATATGATTTTAGGGTGTTTTTTAGTGTCCAATCTTAAATTAAAACGAACCCGATACAACCACCTTGAAAAATATTGTATTTTTCATAAATGATAGCTGACTTTTTAGTAATACAAGTTAAATATTACCAAATTCCAAACAGCATAGTGATGAAACTTGGTTCACATATCTCATTTGTCATAAGCAGGGAAAGGATTTTGTGGACCTAAAAAACTTAAAAAAAGGCTAAATAAAATCCTTGAAAAGGCAAAAAAAAGGCATTTATTAAATAAAGTGAATATAAACATAACTTAACGTTCATATAGAAGCATTAAACTACCAACAGCTTTTTGAAATTCTAAGTTTACAGATTTCTACGAGTGTCTCTTGAGCAGAAACGAGTGCAGTCCATTTCAAACACCCAAACATCCATTCTCTTCAACGTTTTTGGGATGTTTGGAATTGACGTCGTCATTAATTACAGCATTTTTTTGCTCAACAGTTTTAAGTCCCGTATTTGCATTTAAAACAGCAGTGAACTTTTTAAAAACCTAATTTGCAATCGGCCCTTTGATTTAACCAAATTTTTGTTGATATTCTTGAAATTGAGAAAATTGTCAGTCCGCAAAGGTGTTCTTGTTCTTCTAACATCTGACCTGACCTGGAATTTAACTGACTAAAGAATTTCTTCTGCCCAAAGAAATTTCTTGGATAGACTTTATTAGCAAGGGAAAGTGTTTTACTCTCTGAGGAGCACTCCCTTCTCCCAAAACAAACACTTTTTGGAAGTGTCGAACAAAAATTGAACAAATTGTCCGTTTTGGTAAATGTCTGGTACAAAGTTTATGTCGTTGAATACAAAAATAAATACTCAAAACTACCTTTTTTTGTAATTTAATATATTTTCATCTTGAAAAACTATAAAAATTGAAGAAAAAAAGGGTAAAGAGTTAAAATAGGCAAAATAGGAAAAAAGGTAAAAAAAAGGTACAAACGGGTAAAAAAGGCAAAAAAAGGCAACATAAACTGTATATTTTTGGAATCAGGAGGACATGCAACTTATTTGTATAAAGTCGATACTTTCATACGATAACGCACAAAGAAAGGCAAAGTTAGCAAAATCCTATCCCTGGTCATAAGCAACAAGAATCAAAAGAGTCTGCAAAAATATTTGTAGTGAAAAGGTATTTTTTTCAATGAAATGGTCTTACTACATAGGAATTGTCGTCACTTTTGTTAAGCTAAACAATTATAGCAGTTATTGTTGTTCACTTGCAATGATATCGGTAATGTATGCCTTCAGATAGATCTTTATGGAAAATGCAAGGTGAGTTCTTTTGGCCTAAGGTTTTATGAGTTCCATTCAAATAAGTTTATTTTGATGGGATATCATACAAAATGTATAACATCTGAAACATCATTAGGTCTAGATAAATGGTCAACTATTTTCAGTTTTTGGGCAGCCATTAATTTTTTGTATGCATTTTAATATTTTTTTTTCTAGGCCACAGAAAATTTGTTATTCATTTAAAAAAAAAAATATCAGTCAGTAATAATTGGTCATAAAAGTTCAGCTAGTTTCAGAATTTGGTCGATCATAGATTTTCTATATTAATTTTTTCAAGGTCATACCAATATAATGCCACTCAATCCCCTTAATGGTCAGCAAGTTTTAGTAATTGGTCAGCCATAGATTAAATTTTTGTTATGAATTTTAAAGTTTTTGAATGTGAACTTGATAAAAACTTTAGAAATTCATAAAAAATGTATGGCTGACCAAGTACTGAAAAAGTTGACCTTTTATCACCATCCAGTGATATTTCGGATGGTATTAATTATTATTTGCGAATATCCCACAAATCTGTGACCTTGAAAAACTTTATGATTTGTTTACCTTGAGAAACTTTAAACCTTCATTTAAGGTTTTCTAGGGCTGAGCAATTTCTTAGACCAGTTTACCTTTTTAACGAATTAGATGACATGCTCTCTTTTTGCGAATATACCTTATACACTGCTTGACAAAACTCTGCGTACACCTTACACTCCACAAGTCTTTTTAAAAATATGCAATTAAAGTTTATTAGGCTTTTTTTCTGAAGGACTAAATTTGTTTACTATTTTTTAATTTAGTGAAGTTTATCATTATTTGAAATTTAGTTACTTTGAACACAATACAATAATTTTTTAACTAAAAACTACAAGTAGACTTTTGTCAATGAGTAGGTCTGATCCTTTACTTTGGGTTTCTGTTATTTTTAGTCCAAACTTGTATAAAAAATTTTTTTTATATGAACTTTGACCAACTTTGGACTGAAATGCGCAGAAATGCACGGAAAATCACAGAAATTCAAAGTAAAGGAACAGACTTAGTATGTATATGGGATGCCGAGATTCGAGCGCCGTGCATTTTCTACCACTTCATACAATTATATTAATACATGAAAAACTATTTAAGTATTTAGTATGATTTAATGATTACTGATCGAAAGCGAACCCACGCTGGTCAAGCTTCCATAGTTACATTTTAAATTGTGAGTAACTATGTAATTAAGAGAAAACTTTTCAAATAAATCCACCAAATTTCAATCAGTAATCATTAAATACCAAATTTCTGTCAAAATTTGAGGTTTTTTCGATATAATTCCACTTAAAATATTTGATATTATAAACTTCGAGAACTTAGAACTTGGCATATATAAGATCTCAGTAAAGATTATGGCTTACTTTTTACGCACAGGTTTTTTTTTTCATATAGAATTTGGCTTTTTTTTACCATTTATGTTGTGATTTTACTCCTTTTTGCAGAGATTTTTATTTTTCGATGCGAAAATCAAGTCCTACCACTCTACCAAATTTCATCATTATACAACAACCAAAATTGGTCCATATAAATTATAGCAATTCTGAAAAAGTGGGTGAATGCCACGCCCCCTGAATGAAAAATTGCAGATCTACCGTTAATTAAAGTAAGAGGGGGTCGAGATTCGCCTGAGTTTAGGGCTACCAGATGTCCCCCTTGAGGGGAGGCAGTCCCCCTTTTTCATACCAAAATGCTGTTTTTCCCACCTATACAAACCTCTATCCCCTTATTTTTACTTGCGACATACATAGGTACTATAAGGCAAGTTTTGGATTCGTGCAAAAAAAAATTTTGGGATAACAATCAAACATGATATTTCGATGATAGAGAACACCAAAAACGTAGGTAGCGCAATTCTGTCTGTCTGTTCGTGTAAAGCCTAAACAGCTCGATCGATTTTCTTCAAACTTTGTACATAGTAGTTTTTGGTGATTATGCCCACACGTTTATTTCATTTTTTTTAAACCAAACATAACGATACCTGCCATACAATTTTTTTTTAGCAATTTTACACAATCGTATTTTTCTCAAAAACGGCTCGACAACTTTTCTTTAAAAAAAAAATCAATAAATTTATTTTAGTAAAGGCTTCCTTTGGGTGGAAAACCATCTTTCAAAAATGGTTATTAATGGTACCTCCCAAAGAACCATTTTAAATTTTTTTTGATATTCTTCAAAACGATACGACCGATTTCAATTATTTTTTTGTACAGAAGCTTCCAAAAAATATAAATAGTTTTGTGTGCCAAAATTTTTGAAAAAATATTTTTTGGATTTTTAAAAAGAGTTTCAAATTTTTTTTTTTTTGGAAAATCTAATATTTCGAAAACAGCATCATCGATTTTTTTTAAACTCGATACTTAAGAGTTTTTTAGTACTCTCTAAAATATTTTTAGAAAAAATTTCACATTTATGCAAAAATAACCTTCCATACAAAAATTAAAAAACCGCAAAGGAAAATATTTTCTTACTTAAAAACGACTACTACGATTTTGATTAAACTTTTTTCATATACTTAAACTAGTACGATCTGCTACCAAAAATTATAAAATTTTACACTAAGCAACTATTAATAGTAGGTACCTGTCATAGAACGAATTTTTTTATTTTGAATTTTCTCGGCTAAAGGGATTTAGATGAATTTTTTTCTATATCTACAAATTTCAGATAAGATTAAATAATATCGCATATCAAAATTTTCAAAAAAAAGTTTCAATTTTTTTTTTGAAAATTCAATATTTCAAAAATGGGCTTACAATTTTTTCTCAAATTTTGTTTTTTATTCTTTAGATTTGCATACCAAAATTTGTTCTTAAAATTTTTTTAAGAATTTTAGGTACATATGTATATATAAAAAATTATTTTTTTAAAAACCGCTCCAACGATTTTTTTATCCCATACAATCATATTCAATCAAGAATTAAATTGGATTCCTTTTTTTCCACCTCAAACTGTCAAAGGAGTTGTTTTAGTCAATTTTAATGTCGTATTTCATGCTTCTCTACATTTTTCTCTCATAATTTCCATGTTTTTATGTACGACACCAGCAGTTTCTTGAACATAAGAGCAAGTACGTGCGACCCAGTCGTGCATTTTATTTATTAATATTTTAAGGAAAGTCATTTATTTTTGTTGTTTTTGTATCTCATTCATTTATTTCAGTTGATAAGCTATAATTTTTGTGATTGTTTTTATAATAATAAATCAATGACATTTTTTAACTTTACTTTTTTTTACTCTGGTGTCATATTTTTCAAAAAAATGTTTTGTCCTCTTTTTTAGTTGGACCACTTTGTACTTGAAGTCTCATAACTTTTTAACTATTGAAAACATAACAATGAAACTGTAATCCATAGAAAGAATGTAACTTCAGGATCTTAAGTACCTATATTTGAAAAAAATAAAAATATGTTATAGCAGAAGGATTACCTTAAATGCACCAAGTCCAAATTGGACCAGTAGATGGGGTAAGTTGGACCAAAGCCTAAAAAGTGGAAAAAGAAGCTCTATTAAGGCATTAAACGCTGCTAGTATGGACTTAATTTGATCCGAAACTAAACCTAATTCAAAGCACAACTTATGATAACGTAAATTACTCCATGGCAAGTAATTGAGAATCTTATATGGGCGTTTGGGCCCGATTTCAGTAAGAATGGAATTGCAACCACTCCTCGCCGCGTAAAGTCTCGGAATATGCTTCCATAATCCATACACATCGATAACAACATACTGCAGTAATATTCTCCTTCCTCTTTGGAACTTTATCGGTGCAAAAATGTTCATACTATTTTCCAATATAAAGCATTTATTTATTACCCCACACCTAGCTTGATGAATACATTCTGCCACTTTGAAAAAAAAAAACACTTAAGAGTTTTTCAATTTCAAAAATGAAACACAAAAATTAAATAACAGAACTCACAAAATTATTGTACTTTTTGAAAAACTCGCACGTTTTCATCACGATAACACAAAAAGAAACGAATTCGTTTTTTTTACTTTTTACCCCATAAACACAAACAACCGCGTGGTCCTCCTTTGGCAGAAAAAATCCAACTTAAACCAGTTAAGCACGTGTGATTTGGTAACTATGCTTCATTCGTGTATGGTCGTTTTTATTTATCTCTTGTGGTTGCTGAGTTATTCTCATGGCCCAATTTGCCCCGTGGTCCAACTAACCCCGCTCTACCCTAACATAGTTTTCATAGAAACAAAAAATATTTTTTTAATATTTTCTTTCAAAGAAGAAAGGAGTAGGGAATTGTTACGCCCATGTGGTATCTCTAGAGTACGCTTGTGTCACAAACTGAACACTTTTTTTTTTGTTAACTTTCAGGACTCTAAAATTTTAATAAAAATATGTTATACATATTGCTATACATGTAATAGCCTTTTCACACCGAACCAAAATCTAGATTTCGATCCAAAACTCATCAAGATAATCTAGATTTCCCATACGTTTTAAGATTTCGTAATCTGGTAGATTACGACAAAATCTTCTCAAAATCCAATTGGCCTATTCACAATCACACTTTAATATTCAATTTTTCTCTCCCGTATAACAGTTAACCCATAGAAGAGAAGAAAGAAAAAATAGATTTTATATTTATGGGTACAGTGTATGCCAGTTGTGGTCCTTTTAATGTTTTATTTAAAGAAAAGGAGAGAAAAAGTGAAACATGTGCAATTGTGTCTTGGGATTTTTTCTTATTGCAATGGATCTTTTGTTTTTAGAGTTCCTATGCGCACTTAAATTCTTTGAAATGTCAAACAAAATCAAGATTATGTGTGGTGTGAACGACTCAAGTGGATTTTGAAATCTTGTTGCTCAAAATCGGAGCATGAGGGACTATAGAGGTATGTACATGTACATGTATCGTGATATCGAATACCAAAGTCTTGCAGTTTTTGATTTCAGCCTTTGGGAGGGGTGGGATGTTAAAAAGTGCTAGGTCCCCTTTTTTATTTTCAGGGTTATTACCTCTTTAATTCATTTTAAACCCTGGATTGTTAACTATTTCTCTAATAGTGCAGGCTTATTAACATTTTTTACTCGAAAAAAAGAAAAATTGTTAACAGCAGTCAAACGATTGGAAATGGTGAAGGGGGTTATACGGAATGTGAACAAATCTATTTCCCAGAAGCGGAGTTGGAGGGGGGATTTGGGGTGAAAAAAGGGGGAAATTGTATTATTGCGTTTTCCGACTAAAGTTGACCCCAAATTGAAAAGTGTTCAATAAAAATGTTGTAGATCACTCGAAAATCTACAACTTTTATACATTTAATTTTTTAACATAAACTCAAAATTCTGAGATATTGGCGAAAAACCATATTTTTTTTTTTTTTTTTTTTTTTATTTTTCATTTTCATTTTCTCAAAAATAGTTCAATTTAAATGAAACTTTGTGAAAATACATCTCGTTGTGTCCTTAATAACCATAATTTTTTTCAAGCAAAACAATTGATCAGCTTTTGAGATATTCAATCTTGTTTGCAAAAAATACTTTTTTTTTCAAATGAAAAATTTACTTCAGAAAATCATCGTACAGAGTTCATTCAAGGATCATTAGTTTTGTTTCTACATTTACATTTATAGTAAATAATGATAACATATAGAAACCACGTCCAAAAATGCGAAAAAGGCAAACAAATCATTTTGCATCAAGTAATTTCTTAATAATGGTTGATGAATTGTTAAAAATGTTTGGAAAATGCAAAAACTAATCACACCATTGAATTCATTATTAAGTATTTTATTATTTGACCCGAGAAATATTAATTTCAGTACATGCAGTTTTAAATGAAAAACAAAAAAAAAGTAGTACAAGAGCCGACACCAAATTTTGGGATTGGATGCATAACCAGAATCTGAGTATGAAGTTTTATAGGTACATGTATTCTGGTATCAAATACCAAAGTTTGGCAGGTTTTTTTCTTAACCATTAGAACCATTAGTGGGGATGGGGGCTCAAAAGCAGCTTGGTTTCCTATTTACATGTTATGGACATTAACTCTTCAATGCACTTTAAAAAAAATAGGAAATGATGCTCTGTCATTTTCGCTTAGTCTGAAGACTTTTATCTCGATGATCCAATCAATAGGACCCATAATATAAGCTTTTTAAGCAAATCTTATTTATTTTACTTATTTTTGTTTTGCTTGAAATATTTGAAAAAAGAGTGATTTGGTCCGCATAAAATGGTCATGTCTTGAGTTTTATGTATTAGGCTGTCATAATTGATTATTTTATATAAAAGTTTATCTAAAAACAAAACTAATGATCCCTGAATTAACTCCGTACGATGATTTTCTGAAGTACATTTTTCATTTAAAAAAAGTATTTTTTTGCAAACAAAATTGCATATCTCAAAAATTAATAAATGGTTTTGCTTGAAAAAATAATGGTTATTAAGGACACAACAAGATATATTTTCACGAAGTTTTATTTAAATTGAACTATTTTTGGGAAAATGAAAAAAAAAAAACAGAAAAAAAATATGGTTTTTCGCCAATATCTCATAAATTTTGAGGTTATGCTAAAAAATGATATAAATAAAAGTTGTAGATTTAGATTGCGTGATCTACAACATTTCTATCGAACACTTTTCATTTTGGGGCCAACTTTATTCGGAAAACGCAATAATACAATTTCCCCCTATTTTTCACCCCACAAATCCTTCCTCCAACTCCGCTTCTGGGAAATAGAGTTTTTTTTACATTCCTTATAACCCCCTTCAGCATTTTGAATCGTTAAACTGCTGTCAACAATTTTTTTTTATAAATGTTAAAAAGCATTTTTTCTAAGCGTTAACACCACAATCCACTCCCAAAATTTGCTGTCGGCTCTTGGTATAATGTGGTTACTTTATAAAAATTCATGATATCATTGAAATATTTAAAAAATCTTGAAAGACATGCAGGGTGTGTCTGAAATTGAATACGCTGCACGTTTGCTTAGAAGAAAAATGAATAATATCATTGGGAGCATGCTCAGAAGAACAAGGAAAACTTTTTTACTAGGACTTTAAGGACTTCGAGAGTTGGGGTCGTAATCAAGGTCAATATAATGAAACAATAACGGGAGATTATACTAGTAGTCCAGTGCATTTATAATTTGCATAAGCTTAATTGGTATTAAGCATAGAATGCCGCTTTAAAAGTCGTGATTTTCATTTTTTTTTTTTTTGAAAAAAATATAAAACTGTCAATACAAAACTATTCATATTTTTGTCATTTATTGGAATACAGAAAAAAGTTATATAGCAATATTGTTGAAAATTTAGTGGCCAACAAACTTTTTATAGTAAGTTTTTTTAATTTCCTATGGCGATTGTGCTAAATTTTCGAAAACACTTAGAAAATAAAAACATTAAATATTTTTATTTTTAAATATTAAAAATATCGAAAAAATGTTGTTAACATAAAAGATAGAAAATTTTATTTCCTACATTTTTTGTATTAAACACTTTTTCGTAGAACTTCTAGGAACCGAGATATTTAATAAAAACTAAAATGAAACAAAATCCAAGATGGCGGCCAAACGGTAAATTTCGCGAGTGCGAAAAATCAGGGTTATGATCTTCAATCAACTACCCTTCGAATAATAAAATAAAATTTGGGGGTGTTACAAACTGCTGGGTCGCCCATATAAAATTGTATAATTGCACTGGACTATAGAGGTTTAATTTTTAAATCGCACACTCAAAAATCAGTGTGTTTGTTGATACAAGTTACCGTTAAACATAAAATTATTGTTGTTTTTTAAATACAAATTTTCTTAATTTTACGTGAAAAAGTTGGTTTTTAAAATTCAAGGCTTTCGCCAATTTTAAGTCAAATTTTATAAACCAGATGGTTGTAGGTATGTTGAATATTTTAATGTTGGATTAAATTGAAAATTACAAAAACTCAATTTTTCTTAATTTTTATTTGTTTAATAATTGGTACCTACAATTTTGTCTTGAAATTGGCGAAAGCATTGAATTTTCACATTTTTATTAAATAAACAACAATAATAATAAATAAACAAATAATAAACGCATTACGAAAAATTTTTCAAATGGATTATTTACTATGTTTTCAACGAATTTGAAAAACAAATGAAGCGTTTGGACGATGAAGATGATAAGTGACATTTTCAAAGTTTTGAGCAATCAACATTTAAAGTTTTTGATTATAACTTTTTTGGTAAAAACCTTAAAAGTTATATACGGCAAATTTTAAAGTACATAACATAACTCAAGTGTTTCTAACACTTATATTCTTCTTTGGTAAAAACAAAGGACTTGCGAGATATTTATAGTTTCTTGTACTTTAGTACAATGTCCTGGTAGGGTGCATGCACCAGCTCATCAACCAAGTTTGGGAGGAGGAAAGTATGCCCGACGACTGGTCAAATAGCTCCATATGCCCAATCTACAAAAAAGGCGATCCTATGTCCTGCAAGAACTACAGAGGCATATCCCTGCTTAATGTTGCCTACAAGATCCTATCCAACGTACTATGTGAGCGTCTAAAACCTTTCTGCAACACTATGATCGGCACGTACCAGTGTGGCTTCAGGCCAGGCAGATCAACGATAGACCAAATCTTCACATTGAGGCAAATCCTGGAAAAGACCAACGAATTTCAAGTCGAGACCCACCACCTATTCATCGACTTTAAAGCCGCATATGATAGCATAAGTCGCCAAGAGCTTCTATTGGCGATGTCGGAACTCGGGATCCCGAATAAACTGATCCAGCTATGCCGCATGACGTTACAAAATACGCGGTGCAACGTGCAAATGGGTAACAGCTCATCCGAGTTATTCCAAACTTGTACAGGGTTCAGACAAGGAGATGCGCTATCATGTGATTTCTTCAACTTAGTCCTGGAGCAGATAGTGCGCAAGAGTGGTGTTAACATGGAAGGCACTATCTTCAACAGGTCTTCGCAACTGCTTGGCTATGCGGACGACATCGACATCATCGGCCGCTCCAAGAGAGCTGTACTTGAAGCATTCACAGCTATTGATGAACAGGCGAAACGCGTTGGTCTTGAAGTGAATGAGGACAAAACAAAGTATATGCTATCAACAAACAAAGCCTCATCTGTCCATCGCCTAGGACAAAACGTCACTGTTGGTAGCAGTAATTTCGAGGTAGTCAAGGAGTTCACCTACCTCGGAACAAACATCAATCCCACGAACGACACCTTAGTGGAAATCCGACGAAGAATTACCCTAGCGAACCGCTGCTACTTCGGTTTGGCCAAACAAATGGGTTCAAAACTCCTTTCCCGAAAGACAAAGTGCACGCTGTACAAAACGCTAATTTTACCAGTTCTACTCTACGGCGCCGAGTGCTGGACGATAAGTAAAAAAGGGGAATTGATACTGGGCACTTTCGAGAGAAAAATTCTTCGGCGGATATTTGGTCCTATATGCGAAGAGGGCGATTGGAGGAGAAGATTCAATCGTGAACTGTACGAGCTGTACCAAGATGTGGATGTAGTCCAAAGAGCCAAAACACGTCGACTACACTGGCTCGGCCACATCGAGCGAATGGACAACAACGCTCCAGCCAAGAAAATCTTCGAATCCCAGCCACCAGGTTCGAGACGACCAGGAAGACCGAACCTCCGCTATAGGGACCAGGCGGTCACAGACGCAAGAGCGCTTGGTCTCGACGACTGGAGGGAGCGTGCGAGGGACCGCAACCGATGGAAGACCGCAATATCTCAGGCAGAGACCCTTCATGGATCGGGAGCCGGATAAGTAAGTAAGTAAGTACTTTAGTCCTTTAATCACGAACATCTTTGTGATTTTTTCAATTGTTTTTCTCAAAAAGGTCTTAAGTGACATCTATAACTCTTATGATTCATTTATTTTGGCCTTTTTTTTCTCTTTAATTTTCACAAGCACCTGTTAAATTAGTATTGGAACGTTCTACTTCTACTGGAATGAAAATAATTTTTTAAAAAGTGAAAAACTTATCGATTTCACACAATATGAATGGATAGTTGTATCCATTGCTCACATCACATAGCACCTTCATGCAAAACGTTCAGCTAAAGTTCTTTTTGAATATAAATGAAGGTCTTAACACATTCTTCCACTAAGTTTTTTGAGAAAGCAGTTGCATATAACACCTTCATCCTTTGCTAAATTTGAATCCGGAGGCGATAGAGAGGTGCAGATGAAATAAAAATTTAAGTTAGAGTATAGGACCTTCATCTGTACGAAAAAACGATTCAAATGCTACCTGAATCAATGACAAAACACTCAAAGAATTTTTTATTTAAATAATATTTTCAACTGAACAATTATTTTTTCTAAAAAGTGTATTTTAACTATTTTCCTGATACGAAAAATTAATTTGCATCAGGAAAATAGGTAAAGTACGTTCTTAAGAAAAAATAATTGTTCAATTGAAAAATTCAAAAAAATTCTTTGAGTGTTCTGTCATTGATTCGTGTAATATTTGTGTTTCAAATCCGTTAAAAACATAGTAAATAATCCCTTTGAAAAAATTTTCCTGATTCGTTTTCCTGGCGTCTTAGGGGCCAGTTATTGCGATCAGGAAAACGAAACAGGAAAAATGTTTGAAAAGATTATTTACGATGCCTTCATTCGATTGGAAACACAAGTCCTACACTAATCAATGACAATTAATTTTTTTTGCTAAAAACATTTTCAATTGATTATTTATTTTTTGTTTAAAATGAATCTATCTATTTTCCTGGTGTAAATTAATTTTTGTGCCAGCTGATTGACATATAAAACAAAATGGAACAAATCGAAAATATTTTTCGTATGCTTATCATATCAATCAGGAAAATTTTGCAGTAGGTTGTATGTGTGCATATATTCACATGTTTTCAGCTTGCCAACTGACATATTTTTTGTTCGCTATAAACGACCATCAGGAAAAAGTATTCAATTTTATACTGTTTCAACTTTTCCTGATGGATTTTCCTGATCGCTATAACTCTCCCCTTAGCTGGTTATTCCATTTTGACTTTATTTATAATTTTACTTTTTTGATTTGCATGACCTTCTGCATGACATGAACCATTAGCCGTTTCTCTGCCTATCTATCCACGTGTCGAACAGGTGTAAAATTTGACTTAAATTTTGTACATCGATTTATTTCAAGAAATATTAAGCTTGCAATTTTGAACAGTTGGAACCATCTATTTTTGAATTTTGAACTTCCACCCAGCAATATCTTAATTTGTAGATTTTTTAGAATTTCAAAATATGTGAACAAAATTGTTAGATATATTAAACGTAATACGTAACTATCGAGAAACAAAAAAATATTACTCTAGCACTTCTCATTTAGATTTTAGTTCTTGGACCATATCACATTTAAACTACCTATGTACTTATAATTCGAATTTTAAATAACCCCGTCATATTGCACCTCTACATTAATTTTCCTATCAAAAAATTTGTACAATATACTGCTGATTGCACTGACTCTTGCATTTTATAATTAAAGTAATAGGTATGTATAGCTGAAACTAATATTGCTCATTTTAGTAACACCAACCAAAAATTCAATCGAACCCTCCGTATACGCTAGCATTCATCTCCTTAACACATTTTACCATTTTTTTTTTAAATTTTATTCATTTTAATAGCACCAACCAAAAATTCAATCATACCCTCCTTATACGCTAGCATTCATTTCCTATACACATTTGTTCATTTCATTCATTTTGGTAACACCAACCAAATATTCAATCATACTCTCCGAGTATACGCTAGCATTCATTGTTCATTGTATTCATATTGGTAACACCATAAAACGACCATTCTCAATGTTAAAATTTAAGTGACCAAAAGAGCCGACGCGACGGAAAGATTTATAAATCACTTCCACTCATCAAAGTTTATTACATTTCTTCAATTTTACCTAGTCTTTTCAAAGTTTGGTTTATAAATGTGTTAAATCCCATTTTGTTCGTTTATTCGTCGTTCGTTGGTCGCTCTCAGGTGAATAGCCATTCAAAGAGATGCAGAAATATAAGCGAAAAAAGATGTGTATTTATTTATTCGAACCGGGTTGTATATAAGCGATTGTACCCTTGTTTTAATTGTATAACAGCTCCAAAGAAGAAAGGCGATGGACTGTAGCACCCGTATAAAGTCGTAGAACCTTCATAATCGAATAATCCAATTTAATGGACAACATTGTTAGGGCTTCTTTCAGTGAATTTATAAGGGTACATTGACGATTGAGTATCGTTTACACCTTGAAACCAGTGCCATTGTGTCCTTTTAGCAGTATTTTCACATTCGAACATGAGTTAAATTTTCAGTTCATTGGGAGCTTTTTAAATTCACTCAAAAGAAATGAAGTGACATGTGTCATTACGCCTGGCTTGTACCGAATTTGCCTGTAAATTTATATCATAGCGAATTAAAATATATTTTTAAAGCAAACAACAAATATTACGTACATTTAAACACTGTTTTTTAAATATTGAATTAAGAATAATATTTTCTTTGAATCTGAACACAAATAATTTCTAATTGGTGTCGCCTCCAGGAACTAAAAAAAATACCCTGCATATGTACCTATGTTAGAAATAAAGTGCACGTCGCACGTCTTTGATCTTACGTTCAAGCGGATAAGAATTCTAAAAATTGTGTATGAAAACATGCACTTGTTTAATTGAAATAAAAATTTGAATAAATTAGAAAACTTTTTTGTTTTCTATAAGGAGCCATTTGATGTCTATCCAGCTCGGAATTAAAAAAAAAACAATATAGGTAACGACCACTCTTATGTACAAATAAAAAGCTATTTATCGAACAATCAGAAACGCTTTTTTGTGAAATTTTTAAGTGATGGTTGTCTGATAATTCATAACCAGGGAAAGGATTTTGTTAAACTAAATCCTTTTTTTTAAAACAACAGCCTTAAGTTCCGAAACTGCATTTTTTAATACAGCAGTGAACTTCTTCAAAACTTCGTTTGCAATCGGCTCTTCACTTTAACAAAATTTTCGTTGAGATTCTTAAAATTGAGAACACACCAATTGATATTCCTTGATGAAAATAATAGTTCTGTTTTTGAGATTTTTGGCAAAAATTGTCAGTCTGGCAAATTTGTGTTAAATTTTTGATTTTGTTTCTATGTCACCGACATCTGACCTACTTCAACCTGACATTTGACAGACCTAAGAATTTCTCCCCAAGGAAGTTTCTTGGACAGAATTTTTCAGGAAGGGGAAATATTTTATTCTCTGGTGAGCACTTTCACAACAACCCAATTTTTGAAGTGTGGAACAGGAATTGGAGAAAAATTGGTGACAGATAGTAACATTTGCCGTTTTTGTTTTTCTTTGAAATAAAGCAAATGTTAGTTAATAAAAAAACGTAGATACACAGAAACTTAAAACTACTTTTTTATTTTAATATTTTTATCTTAAAAAACAATGAACTTTAAGTAAAAAGAAAAGGCGATAAAAGGCAAAAAAGGCATTAACAGGTTAAAAAGGCAAAGTAAAATATATATTTTTGTAATGAGGAGGACGTGAAACGTATTTGTGTAAAGTCGATACTTCATAACGCACAAAAAAAGGCAGTTATCATTATCCTATCCCTGTATGATAACTATACCAGACTTGAAAAGGGTGTAAGGATTTTTCATTAAGGGCGGGTCGATGTTGAAATGGAATAACACAAGCTGTATGCGAGGTATTAACGGAATTCTCCTTTTAATTGAAATGTCCAAGCATGCTATGTATGGAATATGACATCATTCAAATGTCCACAGCGGCTTCGAACGCTGTGGTGGCACGGATCCAAGATGTCTAATTTTCAAGGACTGCCGCTTAAATCTGGCTCAATTTGAGCTATGGTCTGGTTTATGTTGACTTTGAGGGCATCGGTTGATTTGTGGCATCAGTTGTGTGACACGCTGGGTCGTATGCTAATAGATGATCTCTGAGTCCGAGTTAACGAGCTTGAACTCGCTCTGAACAGCTCTGACTCGATGAATGTGAGATCGATATCAAAGCTCTTCGTCTTAAATAGTTGTGACTGTTATTTCTGTGCAGTGCGTAGAAGATGAAAAATCATAAATTTATCTGAACGCGGAAACAAAAAATTGGTGTTTAAAATTAAGTCGGATTATGTTCGTAAACTTTTGCGAGTACTAGGGTTTAAAGCAATGAAATGAGATGATACATGTACATATATGTTTATAAAAACCGATTTGGTGTACATACAAACGGAAAGAAAATAATTGAAAAAGTGGTCAGTATGAATTTGCATTTAAAAAGCTACATAAATGCGATAATCAAAAAAATTAAGAAAACAAGATTTAAATACAAATTTGTTAGTGTTTTTTGAGATGAAACAAAAAACACCCTACTGCTTAATTTTTCTAGTTTTTAGTTTTGTTTGCAAATAATTTTTTTGCGCAAGACAAATATTTTCTATTTTTTATTTTCTTAAAGGTGTGAATTTCTTTTGAATTTAAATTTTTGAGTCAATTGAATATATAAGTCATGTAACCAGTTTTTTCAGCTTCACTTAACTTTAATTTTGTGTTGGTGTACAATTTCGTTTTGCCTGAGATATCTGCCTTAAACTGAAGGAGATACCTAAGTTGTTGGTCACTAATATTTAAGCAAATAGTGACAAAATACAAAATTGAAGGGCGGTTCTAAAAACTGAAATATGTGTTCTAAAGGAATCTTTAAGGATTTTATGGATTTTCTTTCGCCGTTTAGAAAATCACAAAAAAAAAATAACTTTTGTGATTGTCTCTTGGTTATTTGTTTGCCTCTTTGTATTGAATTATTACCTGGTGTTGGTTTGCAGATTTTCATATTAATATACCTTAAATATTCATGTAAGTTTTGATGTTAATTTATTGAACGGGTTTTCAGTTTTTTTACTTT
Source organism: Dasysyrphus tricinctus (assembly GCA_963921185.1). Taxonomy (NCBI): domain Eukaryota; kingdom Metazoa; phylum Arthropoda; class Insecta; order Diptera; family Syrphidae; genus Dasysyrphus; species Dasysyrphus tricinctus. Next base: position 203,500,988 of record OY992530.1, on the reverse strand, counting down.
TATTTTCTAACGGTAAAAAAATGTAAAAACATAATCCTACACAATTTTAAAAGGTTTTCTTAGACTAGGTACGTGGCAGGTACTCATTCAAGTTTGAGTTTCGTATGTTGTCATTATTTGCTGAAATATTAGTGATCAAATAAAAAAAATACAAGAAATAGAACATTTTTGTCTCGTTTCATTTCATACGGTTAGCAATGACAGTACCTACATATGTATACTTTAAAAAAATATTTGCCAACAATCCTCCGTATAGGCAAACATGAAACCGCAAAATGAATTTTCTTTCATTGCAATACGGCCACCTACCACAAAAATACAGCTCTTCAAAAATCACTAAACAAAATTGAAAAATATCTTGTTCCCTACAAAATTACAATTATATTCGCTCCAATTTTTATAAATTTAATTTGGTATCTTGACGGTTGTATATGAGCTGAGTAAGAGAAAATCCATGCTCAATAATCAACTGTTTTCTCACCTTTTTGCATAGCAAACCGAGTTCTATTTCATTGGAGCTTTCAAAATGAGATCGATTTCATCACTGTGAGATTGAACTCACCACTCACTTGGTCTAACTTGGCCAGTAATTTTTTTTTTGCAAACGAAGCTAAAAAAGTTCTCGAAAAAGTGAGAAAACAGCTTGAACTCATCTTTTTGCATATGACCCGCTGTTCTGTTCTGTTGGAACCACATGTCATTCACATCCATTTTATTAAATTTTGCCCAGAAGAAATTATTACTTATAATCGATTGGAAGATGTCTCCTATGGCTAAATTGACGGAAGTGTCGAGTTACTACCATATCACCCTCGAAAAAACTTACACTATTGAAATTTGCCAAAAATATTTAATTTGTCATGTCATTTGTCGAAAGCTAACATCGTGTTTACATGGATGAAACTTTGCCTTTAGTCGCATTTATGGCCATGAAAAAATAATTACGTCATTACACTTCTGTTCGAATGATCTCTATTTATTAAAAAAATTAACATGAGAATCGACCGAACTGGAGTGGCGGAGTGTTTTTTTTTTGTATTTGAAATCTATCAATCTTTCTTCAACCAAAGTTTCCTTATTAATTTATAAAGACCTAATAATAAAACCGGAGTGTACGATTGTCGTTTTTGTATTTGATGGTCATTTATCTTTCTGCGACCAAGGTGGACCACGTCAAAATATCATTTTCCAAATATAAACGTCAGTGCAACTTCTTTTATTATTATAACTATGCACTGCACTTAATTACCGTTAGTGTAGATGTAGAATTATAGGATCTCCGTCAGAAAATATTAAATATCCCTTCCCTCGCACATCTATCCGGCCATTTTGATAAAAATGATCAACGGTCTGTTAACTATTTCCATATATGTATGTGTACATATGTCGTAAAAGACAGAACAATAGGCCGAATTTAAATTATTACTTTCAACATTAAATCATTGTACTTCATTGAAAATATATAAGGTTAACTTAGCTTGTGTTATATTGAATTGAGATCAAAAACCCTTGAACAAAAAGTGTTTGTGGTACACAGGGCTTTTTTCTTTCTCCCATAGAAGAAGCAGAGAGGGTTTTTCTCTTATGGGTTAATTTCAAATGCCATGTATTGTACACCCAATTAGCCAACACCTACATACACCAACAGAAAACTGTAGAAGAACTTTCGATGCACACTACTTCTTCAGTTCCTACCCTTTTTAGCTTAATTTATTGTTTTCCTTTCACAACACTTTCGAAACCAACTTGAGGCGGCAGTATTACTTATTCATTTAAAGGCTTTGAATAGTTGGCTGTCTTTCGCGATTCCTTACATTTCTGGGCGCATTTGTCAAATGATTTTGTAAATTTGAAAACATACTATAGTGATACCATGCAGCTTAAATTAAACTTAACATTATGTTCAAAAACAGTAAACAAATATTTATAAGTAAAGATGGCTACATAACAATTCTTTTTAACAGTTGTGAACAGTTACGCCAACGATCTTCAAATTAAAAGGTTAAATTCAAATTTCGAGATTTTCGAAGAAGAATTTGACATATATTTCTTGATTATGTGAATTGTGATAGTGAATAACTCAATCAAGTGATTCATCAAACGTAAATCTTGTTGTTGTATCTAGGTGTAAGTATTTTTATTCGTTTTAATTTGATATTTAATGTTCTAAAGAAAATATTCATATAATAGTTCAATTAAATCATTTCACTCACTCAGATTCAATATAAATCTAAAAGATAAGAAAGATTATACCTAAGTATAACAAGGGGGTCGATTCGCATCCCTTTTCGAATAATAAAGAATTGCAAAATGTATATTTATGTATGTATCCTGGTTAACTTCGCTCGTAGGATAGTATAATTTTATTCCTGAGTTTTAAAAATGTTAAAATGAATATAATATTAGGCAAAAGTGTGCACAAAACCGAAAACTATATAAAAAAAAAAATGCTCAAGCCAAGGGGTTCTGGAAATTTATGAAGACTGTGAAGTGTAAATCATTTAAGATATTCGATCGGAAAAGTCTGCAAACTTCCTAACACAATTTCATATAAGAACATGTATATTAGACTGCTATTTAAAAAAATTTAAATTTCAAATATAGCTAAATATAGCTTTTAAGTTAAAGTTAAGTGAAATAATAAGCCTGGTCGCTCATCGCTACTTTCTCTTTTCCATACAAATCGTATCGGAATTTTTTTTACTTTTCTTCGTTATTTTATAACTTTAAACCCGGTTATCATACAGAAATAATCAGGGGGAACAAAATTAAATGTTCTTTAAAAAAGATCCTTACTTCATATCTTGTACTCCCTGCAAAGTTATTAAAGGTCAAAGTGGAATTCATATGGTTCGTTAATTTCACAGTATTATGGATTCCACGTGAAAAATATCAGCTATAATGCAGGGTGTTTTTTAAAAAAGGTGTAACAAAAATCTGGGGTGTTTACGTTGGTCCCAGACAAGACAAAAATCGTTTAGAAATGGGTGCCTATTTCCCTCGTCTTGTAATTTCTGAAAATAAATAAATGTTTCATCTTTATAATATAGTAGAGACAGTTATTAGGTATGTAACATACAAACCTACATATTAAGAAATTCCATACATTTGCTGCAATCGTATACAGTTGGTAGTACCTAGGTAATGGGAATTCTTTTCTTCTTCTTTCTTATCCGGCTCCCGATCCATGAAGGGTCTCTGCCTGAGATATTGCGGTCTTCCATCGGCTGCGGTCCCTCGCACGCTCCCTCCAGTCGTCGAGACCAAGCGCTCTTGCGTCTGTGACCGCCTGGTCCCTATAGCGGAGGTTCGGTCTTCCTGGTCGTCTCGAACCTGGGGGCTGGGATTCGAAGATTTTCTTGGCTGGAGCGTTGTTGTCCATTCGCTCGATGTGGCCGAGCCAATGTAGTCGACGTGTTTTGGCTCTTTGGACTACATCCACATCTTGGTACAGCTCGTACAGTTCACGATTGAATCTTCTCCTCCAATCGCCCTCTTCGCATATAGGACCAAATATCCGTCGTAGAATTTTTCTCTCGAAAGTGCCCAGGATCAATTCCCCTTTTTTACTTATCGTCCAGCACTCGGCGCCGTAGAGTAGAACTGGTAAAATAAGAGTTTTGTATAGCGTGCACTTTGTCTTTCGAGAAAGGAGTTTTGAACCCATTTGTTTGGCCAAACCGAAGTAGCAGCGGTTCGCTAGGGTAATTCTTCGTCGGATTTCCACTAAGGTGTCGTTCGTGGGATTGATGTTTGTTCCGAGGTAGGTGAACTCCTTGACTACCTCGAAATTACTGCTACCTACAGTGACATTTTGTCCTAGGCGATGGACAGATGAGGCTTTGTTTGTTGATAGCATATACTTTGTTTTGTCCTCATTCACTTCAAGACCAACGCGTTTCGCCTGTTCATCAATAGCTGTGAATGCTTCAAGTACAGCTCTCTTGGAACGGCCGATGATGTCGATGTCGTCCGCATAACCAAGCAGTTGAGAAGACCTGTTAAAGATAGTGCCGTCCATGTTAACACCACTCTTGCGCACTATCTGCTCCAGGACTAGGTTGAAGAAATCACATGATAGCGCATCTCCTTGCCTGAACCCTGTACACGTCTGGAATAACTCGGATGAGCTGTTACCCATTTGCACGTTGCACCGCGTATTTTGTAACGTCATGCGGCATAGCTGGATCAGTTTTTTCGGGATCCCGAGTTCCGACATCGCCAATAGAAGCTCTTGGCGACTTATGCTATCATATGCGGCTTTGAAGTCGATGAATAGGTGGTGGGTCTCGACTTGAAATTCGTTGGTCTTTTCCAGGATTTGCCTCAATGTGAAGATTTGGTCTATCGTTGATCTGCCTGGCCTAAAGCCACACTGGTACGTGCCGATCATAGTGTTGCAGAAAGGTTTTAGACGCTCACAAAGTACGTTGGATAGGATCTTGTAGGCAACATTAAGCAGGGATATGCCTCTGTAGTTCTTGCAGGACATAGGATCGCCTTTTTTGTAGATTGGGCATATGGAGCTATTTGACCAGTCATCGGGCATACTTTCCTCCTCCCAAACTTGGTTGATGAGCTGGTGCATGCACCCTACCAGAACATCTCCTCCATACTTGAAGAGTTCCGCTGGTAGGCCATCCGAGCCGGCGGATTTGTTGTTCTTAAGCTTGTGGATGGCTTTCTTAACCTCTTCAGTACTGGGTGCTGGGACTGGATCTTCATTGACTGGTCTAATGCTTGTTTGTTCCCCTGTCGCCTCCTCTACATAATGCCCATTAAGCAGCTGCTGGAAATGCTGCTTAAACACGTCTACAATTCCCTGTGCTTCGGTGACTAGGTTCCCTTCGCTGTTTCGAAGAGCTTGCGTGCCAGTCCTATAACCAGATGCCAGTTGCTTGGCTGTTTTGTAGAACCGGCGGGTGTTGGTGGCGGTGCTGGACTCTTCGAGATACTTGAGCTGAGAGGCTGCGGATGCTCTTTTCTTTCTACGCAGGGTTTTTTCTCTTTCCTTCTCTTTTCACGGTACTCCTCTCTTGCTGCTCTTGTTTTCCGTTGCAGCATTTGCATTCGTGCATTTTCCGTCTCCTGCTTCAATACCGCGCATTCATCATCATACCACGGGTTCTTTTTTCTGGGTGGTTGATAGCCTATGGTGGTCTCGGCTGTCTCTTTAATAATGTCGCGATACTGGTTCCACTGGTTGTTGACGCTTGTGGCTGGGTGTACGGCAGAGAGTTTCCCGGTCAATTGCTCACTGTAGTCTCTGGCTTTCTCAGATGTGCTAAGGCATGCGATGTTGAACTTCTTTCTTTGGGCGGTCTTCGTTTTCTTTTCATTGGACAGTCGGGCTCTGAACTTTGTCACAACAAGAAAGTGGTCAGAGTCCACGTTTGCACCTCGGAAAGTTCGCACGTCCAAGATGTTCGATGCGTACCTTGCGCCAATTAGCACGTGGTCGATTTGGTTGGCCGTTCGACCATCTGGAGATCGCCAGGTTGCTGTGTGTATCCTTCGCCTGGGGAACCTAGTGCTACTTATCACCGTATTACGAGCTGCAGCAAAGTCGATTAGTCGGAAGCCGTTGTCTGTTGTCGTTTCGTGGAGGCTGTGCTTTCCAACTAATCCGCCAAAGATGTTTTCCTTTCCGATTTTAGCATTGAAGTCTCCGAGCACGACTTTGACATCGTACTCCGGACAGGCTCCGTAGGCTCCGTCCAGGAGGTCGTAAAACTCCTCCTTGTTAGACTCCTCAGCTTCATCGGTAGGGGCGTGTGCACATATTAGGCTGATGTTTTGGAAGGTAGCTTTGATGCGGATCACAGCCAGGCGATCGCTTATCGGCTTAAAATCGATGACTTTCGATCTGAGTCGATTTCCCACGACGAATCCGCATCCTAGCATGTGCAGTCTTTGGTGACAGCTGTAATAAATGTCGCAATCTTTTCTTTTCGTTATACCTGATCCTATCCATCGTATCTCCTGGATCGCGGTAATGTCTGCCTTGTACCGCGAGAGGACAGATTCAAGTTTTTGAGTAGCACCTGGTGTGTAGAGTGTCCTTACATTCCAGGTGCATACTCGTAGATCATAGTCCATTTTCGTTCCGGGTCTGGTTGCCATTTGAGGGGGGTGGTTATCCGAGGCTTCCCGCGTCTCTCTCATAACAATTGTTTTTTTTTTACTGTGGTCGGGTCGTTAGCCCAACGCACTAACCTCCAATCTGTAGGGCCATGGGTTTAATGTTGCAATTCTTTCCTTGATCAACATTCGCACTTACAAGTTTAGCAAGTCCTGGCATAAAGCCATGACCAGTATCCGGCGGTTACCAACTTGGAGGTATTGTAAGCACTTGATGTGTAGGAAAAGATACAGCTCGAGGCCCCCAGTTCCTACAACATCCAACCACCAGGTAATGGGAATGGTAATGTGAAAATTTCAACAGTGCAACTTTGGCCCACGTATAATATTTAGAAAACTCCTGTTGACATAGATGTATAGGATAAGCTCAATATTTCTTTAAATCCAGATTCATTATATACATAAGAAACTTTGCATACACCTAACCTCGCACCTACCCCAAATCCTATAATGTGCCCAAGCAGGGAGGTTGCAGTTACATACCTCACTGTTTATACGCCGGCGCCGGCCGTAATACGTAAGCAAGCCAAAAACAAACATCCCATAAAAAAGTAGTTATAATAATTTTCGATTTTTGCACTTTAAACCTTTTTTATGTCTTTTTCGCAAATTTAGAGTTTTAAATTCGTTTTTGTTTTTTTTTTCTTTTTCAAAAATGATTGGTTTGATTGATTCAAAAACTAGCTAATAGAACATAGTATTGGCCTTAAAAAAAGGTATAATACTTAATTGTAAGTATTACCGTTATTTGTTAATGTTTCTTTTACATTATAAACATAAAAAAGTACCAAATTTTTTATGAAATTACCCCTCCCGCCCAAGCGGGGTGAGATAGACCCCCCTCCCATTGTAATAAATGCTTGCATTGAACTGTTCTACAAAAAACCGTTATCATTTCTTGGCGCCTAATAGCGTTTTCGTTTGGTCGGCCGGAAGCGTCCGGAAGCATTCCGAATGCTTCTGAAAACGTTCCCTTGGCACTAGATGACAGTTCTTCTTCTGAAAAGAAGAGAAAAACGATTCTGGATTTGAAGAAAGAATCAAAACCAAAAGCACGCATACATGCGCACAATTGAAAGGTCAAAATTGTCAAAGGTAATTTGTTTGTTATTTTATTTTGGAATTGCAATTGTGCATTATACAAATTTTTGAGTTGAAAGAAACCAATTATAAATAAAATGGATAGAACAAACATTTCATCCTCCCCATTATCGCTTTTTATTTACCATGATGTGGAATTTTTGCTGAGATAAGGAGTTAAACAAAAGAGTTAATCCAAGGGGGCAGGTTTTTTCACAGCCTTTGGTGGGGGTGGGGGAGGTTTAAAACCAGCTTGGTTTCCTATTTATATGGTAGGGTCGTTATTAGTTAAATTCTTTAAAAAAATAATAAATGATGCTCTGGCATTTTTTCTAAGTCTCAAGCATTTTCCCTGTCTCAAGTTTTATATTGGTGATCTGACAAATCTTTGATTTTTTGTTTTGCTGAAAATCTCCAAAAAAGGGATGATAAGGTTCACGTTAAATGGTTACATCTTGAGTTCTATTTATCGGACTGTCAAGATTGTGGTGGTATCCAATTTTTTTAAAATGAACTAAAGAGGTTATAACCGTGAAATTAAAACTTTTTAACACCTCACTCCTCCAAAAGACTGAAAACAAAACCTGCCAGATTTTGCTATTCGATATCACGATACATTACTTATTATCCCTCATACTCCGATTTTGTTTATACAGCCACTCCCAAAATTTGCTGTCAACTCTTAGACTATACCATGTATGTATTAATTATAATTATATATACAGTATATATGAATATGTACTTTTTTGAAATATGATAAAAACCATTTTATTCGCTTTCAAGAAGATGAGGTATAAACGAACATTCTAATTTGTCTTCTTGAAAATGCTAAAATTTGTAGACTGCATTTAATACTAATATTATTTATGGTGTGTACAGAACAATAATGGGCACTCACACCTATGTATCTAATGCTAATATCTATCTATTTTCTATCAAAACCAAGCTCTTAAACGATTTTTTTTTTATATTTCAGGTATGTATATTAATCTTCGGATTCCAAAATTAATATGGACGCCATCGCTTATACATTGGCTTGGTAAGATATACGTTGGTAATGTATAAATAGCAAATCTCGTTCAATGACAATTCTAAAACTAGGTAAATAAAAATTGAAATTTCATATAAGATGTTCTCTTTAGCTGAAATAAATCATCCAAGTAGAAGACTTTTTAATGGCCTGAAGTCCACACAAATTTGCGTTTTGTGCAGACGATCCCACTTGAACTCGTCAGTTGAGTACTGAGAACCTTGTCAATAAATTCAACAAGTCCAATAAAATAGTACCTAGCCTTTTACTTTGCTGATTTATTTCACTAGTTAATGGAATTTGAATTATAAAAAAACATTCTTATACTTGGATCTATCAATGCCTGGCACGCTCAAAATCTTCATCTGGATTTTTGTCAAAAAATCGATGTCAAATGAACTTAACTTAACAAAATTTGCGTGCTTGCAAAGACCTCACTTGGCAATCACTGATGAGTCCAAGCGAGATCGCCGAATGAAACGTCAATTTTTGTGGACAAGCTAGTTTTAGATGACTTTTATCTTATTTTCTTAATGCTACTTTATTTGGAACCTCAAATTCGCCACTCTATGAATACGTATGTATTAAGGTTTCCATCTCCAACAGGTGTTTTCTACATTCTCTCTTGTTATATTTCGTCCTTCACAACCCATTTTGGCATATCAATTTATAATTGATTCTTTTGATTCCCTGATTGAGGCTGCGGCTTCAAACGATGACTTTATTATCGTAGGTGATTTCAATTTACCCGACTTAATTGGATATCATCAGAAGACGAATTATTCTTTGTTCCCTGCAATCCCACTTCTGAAAAAGAATCCCGTTTCGTCGATCGTCCTTTTTGAATCTGGCCTTTTTAAATAAGTGGAATCATTAACAATTTAGGGCGGTTGCTTGACCTCATCTTTTCATCAGACCCTTGTAATTCAGTAGTCTCCGAAAGCTCCCATCTTCTTTCCACCCTAGACCTCTACTATCCTTCTCTTTCTCTTCTTTTTACATATGATCAAGGAATTCCTACAGTTGATTCTGAATTGTCTTGCTATTTTAACTTTCGTAAAGCCGACTACAATCAACTTAATACCCTTTTAAACAATATTGATTACAACCTTTTTATAAATCCCTAAATCCCGTTGACATTGCTCTTACTTTTTTCTATACTGCTATCTTCGATTGCCTTATTGAATGTGTCCCTTACTTGCCTCAAAAAAATTGCTTATCATCTCCTCCTAAACTATGGAATAGTAACTTTAAATCTCAAACTCCCTTAGATTTTTCAATCTACCAACAAGTTGCCGCCGATTTATCTTCCCTCTGTGAATCACTCTACCATGATTAACTTGTCAAAATGCAAATAAGCCTCATTTCTGAACCTAAGTGGTTCTACGAATTTATAAATGTCAAGAGAAAATCTGATGGTTTACCTTCATCTTTCAATTTTCTGGACACATCATCTGATGATCCCCAAGTAATAGTCAACCTCTGCAAATCTTACAGTGATGGTATAAATGAGCCTGACCTCGAATATTTTTAGCTTCCTATCGAACAATCCTCAAACGTCACTTGTTTCTGTCGATATAAGTCTTTGTTCGATCTGCGAAAAGTTCAACTTACTGAAAGACGACTTTTCTCCTGGTCCTGACGGTATCTCTGCCATTTTTCTCAAAAAATGTGTCAATGCACTTTCCAACCCCTTACATTCCTTTTCCGTTTCTCACTTTCTCAAGCAGTGTTTCCTACTTTATGGAAAAATTCTTTCATTTTCCCAATTCATAAAAAGGGCAGTAGGAACGACATCTCAAATTATCGTCCGATAGCTAAACTCTCAGCAATACCCAAGCTCTTTGAAGGCATATTCTATGACTCTCTGTACTTTCATTGTAAATCAATAGTTTCTCCCCTTCAGCATGTTTTTTTTTTAAAGAGTAGGTCCACGACGACTAATCTTACTCAATTTGTTTCCATGACCCTTTTGCTTTGAAAAATGGCTTCGATGTTGATGTTGTCACCACCGACTTCAGTAAGGCATTCGATAAAATATCTCACCAAATTATTTACATTAAGTTGAAAGCCTTTGGTTTTCCACCATCATTCATTGTATGGGTTAAATCCTGCTTAGAGAACCGGCTTTATAGGGTAATATTAAGATGCTCCGAGTCTGAACCCATGTATGCCACCTCAGGTGTTCCTCAAGGAAGCCATCTCGGTCCGCTCCTTTTCATCCTTGTTATTAATGATGTTGATAACATTACTTCATACTCTGACCTTTCTATCTATGCCGATGATATAAAAATTATAAAAGTAATATATAACTCTAACGATTCTTCCCTGCTTCAACAAGACTTGTGGCCGAATTCTAGAAAGGCTTTTAATTATTTAAAAAGCCTTTTCGCCTTTAAATGATGTTTTTTGGTTTCACAAAATGCTTTTATATTTAAGAAGTTTTTAAAAGTCCTTGATAACTAAAAGTCTTTTTTGCTAAGCCATTCCAGTCAACAACAGCTGATATTTTGCTGTCAGAATAATTGTCCCTCATCCATAATGCTTTTTCACTTTTTCTCATAGACTTCGCATGTGCGAGGGAAACAACCTCTTTTTTTAATCCAGGGATGTGCGAAAACTCAGTAAAATTAAAATATCCCTAAAATATCCCTTTTCTACATTGGTAAAACTGAGAAATTTGAAATGTCTGATAAAATTTAGAAGGAGTTTAGATAAAAGTAATTTTAGTGTTTGTTTATGAAATTGGCCATTAAACTCCTTTCTTACTTGGTGTCACAAAAACTTCCGAGAACATAATGTGTGTAGATGTCAATCCATGAATTTTTCTAGAAAACGCCTCCTGTTCCCATAGTTTCCTCTATCCGAGATCTTGTTATAATTTGTGATAGAGAGCTCAATTTCTGAATGTACATTGACCATATTATTGCAAAAGCGAATTCTAGTCTTGGTTTTATAAAGCGCGTTGGTCGAAAGAATTTTCCAACCCTTACGTCATCAAGTCTTACACAACCTATGTAAGACCCATTCTTGAATACGCCAGCCAGGTTTGGTCACCTTATCAATTCACACTCACATAGAATAGAATGTGTACAGCGAAGGTTCCTCCGTTTCGCTTTATGCAATCTCCCCTGGTGTGATCCCCATATCTTACCCCCCTATGAAGATCGATTGCAATAAATCGACCTACACACCCTTGCCAACATATTCTTTGTCCACCAATCGAGACTCGATTCAGTTCTTCATTGTTTAACACGAATCAAACATTCTATCTTACGTGCACTCCGTAAGAAAAATTGAAACACGATTTGCATTTTTGAAAGTACTGTCAAACTTAATCTTTTTTAAATCTTTTTGCGGTGGAAACACCAAAAAGATTTATTAAATCTAATCTGAGATAAACCTTTGGCGGAAACATAGCATAAGGCTACTTATATCTTTTTTATTTTTTTTTTTTTTTTGTACAAAAATGTTGCAAATGTTTGTAATCTTAAAACCTAGTTTGAAACGTAGTTACTAGAAGTATTTGAAACGTTAGGATGCTCTTCTGATAACTAGAAAAAATGGACTCAGGTGGCTTTTCTTTTGACCATTGAAATGGGCACCAAGGAATAAAGATTGTATTACTGATTTTGAATAACAACAAAAAAATTCTTCATAGAAATATGCATCGCATAGGGGTTGTTATTTTCCTTCTATGTTGTTTAGCTTGTAAAGTACATCCGGCTCATCATGTCTTATCGATAAACTCGTACACTGCACTTCCTTCCATAAAGTTCAAGTGCTCTTCAAATATAAATTAACATTTTTGTGCTACACTTGCATTTTTCGAGTGAGTCACTGTTTTATTAACATTTCTTACTGAAATAGATTTTGTTGCAAAATGAAAAAAAAAAAACTCAAACTTTCTGAGATTAAATCGATGCCGCTCTTGTTTTTTGTGTTGTTTGGTGAATTTGATTTTATGAAAATGTGCTGACAGGATATAAAATTTGATAAAAGAAAGGAGCATCATCAAGCACCATAAAGTATGCTGCTTCATAATGTATTCAATAATATTGTTTGGTTTAATTCTGAACAACGGTTAAGGCCGTCGAGCCTTAAGGCATTTTGGAGAACGGTGGAAAAATACATGATGTATTCTTTTGATATCATGAGTACCTACAGAGCACGTACGTTAAGCAAGGCAAAAGCCACCATACACTGGCCAAGACAGACAATTTATGTGGATATTTGGTCAAGGATTCATGTACATAAAATAACGAAACGTTTGTTCTATGGTTGATAAGCTAAAAACTGCATTGAATATCCGAATTGAAACACCACTCGTTTAATTTGTTTCACTTCAGAGCATTTAAATATTTTTTTAATAAAAAAAAACGTCGTTTTCCGTTTGCCACTAGGGATTTTGAAAATGGGATCGATTTTACTTTGTTATTTTGTGTGTGGCATCTCAAATTAATAGTCTAGTCAAATGGTGTTCAAAAGGGACTTGAAGTGGAAAGTTCTGGTGTAATTATTTTTAGTGGCTCCCTTTATTTTTGGGGCTCGCTGAACACGAATCTGAAGTTGTCCAACAAAATTTTTCACGGCAAATATGAGAATTCGTCAAAAAACGTCAAAAATTTCGACAATTTTTTGTCTTTTTTCCTTATTTCTCAAAAATTATTTTTCTTTTGCAAAAAGCGCTTATGCAAAATAAAGACAATGAGATTACCTACAATCTATGCTTATATCATTTTCTTGTACGACGTATGGTTTCTACGGAAACAGTCGTTGAAAAACAGCCAAAAATCCGTCATTTTTAAAAAAAATTGCAAAAAACGATTTTTTTGTATTGTTTTCTTCATTACATGAAAAGTAGGCCATGAGTTATTATGTTATTTGCATTTTCTAATTGTAGTTGTCTAAAAGTATTATATTGCAGTGGTTAAGTGTCTAAGTTTTAGTATTCCAAACAGTCAAAATGTCAATTCAAAAGTGTTTTATTTGTGATAAAGAGTGGAGTATGGTGCATTGAAGATGATCTTATGGACGTATAGGTACTGCAGTGGTACGGCCGATTCTAACATATGGTTCGATTGTCTGGTGGCCCAGTTCAAAGAACAGCTAGTTTTGGTACCACAGGGGCTCTTCGATCTTGCCCAACGGATGCCTCAAGCGTTTTCTGCACCTTCTACCACTTGATCTACACATAAAATATCTAGTATCTTGCAGTGCCTCAAGACTTAAAGAATCAAATTCTTGGGTTGCTAAACCTTATGGTCTCAGCAATATCACAAATTTGATACCCACTGATATATTTTCGACTCAAACTGACTGCCGTGCTCCTACATTGAGCCTCAGTAAAGATTTTAAAGTCTTATTCCCATCCAGAGGGGATTGAGATGATGACGCCGCGCCGTGACAAGAGACTTCGACACAACTATCTATACTGATGGCTCAAAGATGGAGTGCGGTGTTGGCTCAGGAGTCTTCTCTGAGTCTTTCAACATCTCTAAGTCATTTCGGCTACCGAATTTTGCTAGTGTATTTCATGCTGAAATACTGGCAATTAGGGAGGCATGCAAGATACCAAACCAAAATCGTAATACAGCCATCCTTACAGACAGTCAGGCGGCTGTGAAAGCCATTGATTCGGCCACATTATCCTCTAAATTGGTCCAACAATGCCGAGATGAGCTTGAAAGTCTAAATATTAACCTCATGGTCACTCTTATCTGGGTTCCTGGTCACAGTGGCATTGAGGGAAATGAACGGGCAGATGAACTAGCCAGGCAAGGATCAGCCCTTCACATCTCGCTTGCGGAAAGAGTCGAAATTCCCCTTGGAGTTGTGAAGGGCAATATATTCTCAATTTTCCTTAGGGAATCCAATCGTAGGTGGAGCAGTTTAACCAACTGCAAAATATCCAGAACGATCTGGCCCGCCTTAAATAAGTCCCGAACAATTGATCTCATGTCTAGACCCAAGCGGGACATAGCCAGGGTCGTAGCAACCTGCATTGGACACTGGTCAATTGGAGAACATGCGGCGAGGCTAGGTATTCCTTACAATACTCACTGTCACAGCTGTGGAGACCAGCAAGAAAAGGAAACAGTCTTACATTTTCACTGTAAATGTACAGCTCTAGCCAGAATTTGAGCACAATCGTTTGGAATGGCTTTTTTGAGGACCTAAACGAACTTTCCGAAATGAAGATCAAAGACTTGATCTCTTTTCTAAACGCCACGAAATTGATCTAAGACGAAAATCGGTTGCGTTCTGCATCATGTTCCCCCCCAGATCAAAAGACTGTGAGTAATAGGAACCCGGGTTTCTGCGGGGCTTCATGATGCTCAATGGCAATGATGATCACACGGTCGGATCGATCGCGCTTCGTTGCTATTCTACAACCTGCCGAGCTCGGCATAATGTAGCAAGCTCGGGCGAGATGAGATCCAATCGAGATGCGATCCAATCGAGTGAGTGTCTTATGACCCAACTCTTGTTTTTTTACTGACTCACAAGGTACCTCAACCATACTTCGCAGCCGTCCTATTTCAAAGCAAGGAACGCTTTTCTGGTTTCTTGGGAAAGATGATCTACAACCCGCACTGGAAGAAATCTCACATCCAAGCCCCTCAGAGAATAAACCCCAAATCCTCACTTCAGTCCGCTTTAATACACAGGTCAAACGAGTTATGGTATCAAAACGGCGCAATCCAGTGCTAATTGGGCAAAGAGCGAGTGTTACGCTCTTGCCACCATTTCTACCTACCATTTA
Source organism: Dasysyrphus tricinctus (assembly GCA_963921185.1). Taxonomy (NCBI): domain Eukaryota; kingdom Metazoa; phylum Arthropoda; class Insecta; order Diptera; family Syrphidae; genus Dasysyrphus; species Dasysyrphus tricinctus. The sequence continues at coordinate 203,485,971 of OY992530.1, read as the reverse complement.
CCATTTATATAGCTTTTTTGGCAGGTTGTATGCACTTTCACTGATTTGTTACCTGCCAAAGAAGCTCCCTTTCGTCTTTTCTCTTCTTGCTGGCTTGAAGGAGCGTTTCAATTGCTTTTTCATTCACCACTTTCACTCCACCATACTCCAATCTTTGTCACAAATAAAACACTTTTGAATGGACATGAATACTGAAACTTAGACACTTAACCACTACAATATAATGCTTTTAGATTTACTTTACAATAAGAAAATGCAAATAACATAATAACTCATGGCCTACATTTCATGTAATGAAGAAAACAATACAAGAAAAGTCGTTTATGCAATTTTTTAAAAATTACGGATTTTTGGCTGTTTTTCAACGACTGTTTCCGCAGAAACCATAAGCCGTACAAAAAAATGATATGAGCATAGATTGTAGGTAACCTCATTGTCTTTATTTTTGCATAAGCGCTTTTTGCAAAAGAAAAATAATTTTTGAGAAATAAGGAAAAAAGACAAAAAATGTCGAAATTTTTGACGTTTTTTGGCGAATTCTCATATTTGCCGTGAAAAATTTTGTTGGACAACTTCAGATTCGTGTTCAGCGACCCCAAAAACATAAAGGGAGTCACTTAAAATAATTACACCAGAACTTTCCACTTCAAACTACCATTTGACCTGACTATAAGCTTTATTTCGTTGACGTAACCTGCTTTGGGAAAAATTCCTACAAGTTATGGGTACAATTTCAACTTCGAATCGTTTCACACCGAAAACATCGCTATAACGCCCGATATGCTCGAAAAAGTGATATAGAAAACGCAGCGAAAAAGGCACAGAGAAGCGGCAAGCGGTTGCCATATTTTATGTCGGTTGAATAACTTTGACATATAAACATTTTTGAATGAACAACAACAACCTGTGTGTGTTATTACATAATATACCAAGCTTTTTAACTGGAGTTATAGCTATTTCACGAGTGCCAACTCAGACTCAGACTTGAGTAAACATTTTTCTGAAACGTCAATTCAGTACAATTTTAACCATGTATCCCTTCAAACCGGAATCAACGCTATACTCGAAAAATTGTCCATAAAATGTTGCTTATCATCGATTTGCAGTGATCGTATTTGACGGTTAGGTCAATGGCCCTGAGTAATAGATCCGAATCTAGCCTAAGTCGACTTAAACAAAGACATCCGTAGAAATAAAACATAAATTTCACCATTAAATGCTTACAAGCACCTCAAGCAAAGCTTAAAATGATCTAATCTAAGCATTTAGAAGTGAAATTTTTGTTTTATTTCTACAGATGATTTTGCTAACCAATCTCTGGTTAATTATACCTCATTTTCAGGTTATTATTTTTCCACACGGTAGATCAAGTTAACTGCTTAACCAGATACCTGATTTTAATGTCGTGTTAAATCAACGTAGCTTGTAGGTAAAATCTGCATGATTTCTTGTAAATTTGACACTGCCTTTGAATAGTAAAACTGTAAGTTTTACAGGAAAGTCTAGTTAATTTTACCTGAAAATCAAGTTAATTTAACCTGAAAATCTAATTAAATTTACATGAAAATGTAGTTAATTTAACATGAATCAATGTGCAATTTCCTGTAAATTTAACATAAAAATCTAGTTAGTTTAACATGATTCAGTGTTGAATCAACCCTGTATCCTGTATATATTATGTCTTGAACCCATACGTCTAAGTTCCATCTCTAACGCTGCCTACCGCTCACTTCGTTTTGCATTATTCTGAAAGTATAGAAATTTGCTATATATTTATTTTATTTAAAAATACGTTGTTTTAGTTACTGGGTTTTGTGCTGAACACCTCACCTGGGCCACTTCATTGCACAAAAAACTGGTGTCAAATATGAATAATTTGAAACTGATTTTGTTTGCATGGCTTGAGTGTGTGTTTCAACACTGGCAGTGTGCTACTTTTACAGGAGGCCAAGTTAAATTTTAGTCATTTTATTTATGACCTGTGTGTGTGCGTTTTAACACTGGTGTCACGTTGAAATGAACTGGAAGAGTGCATTTTTTTTACAGGAGGCCAAGAAAAATTCAACAGTTAAAAATTGTAAAAATAATCATATACAACGTTAGTATAACCGGATTTGTGGTAAAATAGAAATTCGTAACGTATAGTGTTGCAAAAACAGGACCACGGTTAAAGCTTACTATATATTCTTGTCCAAATTTCTTATTTACAAGAATGAATTGTTAAAATAATAGGTAATCTTCTTAAATAAACTTGAATATGGTAAGAAAGGCCAGCAGGTTGATTTTTCCGAAATTTCCGTTACTTTAAATGTCGTTCTTCTTTGAGTATATATAAGACACCTTGTTAATTTAACATGATTCTTGTTAAATTTTACCTAACGTTTTTCTCTTTCTCTAACAATTGTGCAATATTGCAGATGTTATCTTTTAACTCAATTTGCATCGCATAATGTGTTTTTCCATTGTGGGACTAGTCAAGTCATTGAGCATAAGAGAACTCATTCTTTACTTTATCTGAGATCGATTTTCATAAAACTCGATTTAAGCAAGAGTTGCACCTACTTGCATATTAAAAAGTAAAATTATATTTATCAAAATTTTTCTAATTCAGAAAACTACTTCAAATTTAATTTCTATGTACCATATTATTGAACTTACTTATATATGTAGATATTGTCCTAATCGTCATCATAATAAGCTGATAGCTACTTCCATTCTTATTTTCACGAATATCCAATTGAATTGCCAATCGAAAACAACATAATTATAATTAAATAAGCAAAGCATATCCTTATTAATCATTTTAAAACTATCACTAATGACATCATCTACTCCATTTGTAATAAGAATAACTAATAAGTCTGCTATTACATGAAAAATTTTTAGTCATGATTTTTTTCGAATTTTAATGAGTGCGATCGAGAAAAAAACATCAGGGGCCTGTTTCACCAAACACTTTTCACTTTTCGCTTTGCAAACAAATAATTTCCTGCCAAGTAAAAGTGCGAAGTGTTTCAATTTTTCAAACTATTTCTGAAAAGTAAAAGTGTTTCGATGCTATTTCTGAAGAATTTTGTGACCAGCAAGTGGTGTTTGGGAGAAATTCATCAATGTTTACAGTCGGTCGACACTTGATACAATACTCTGCAGAAGTTGCAAAGTTAGAAGTGAGATGTTGCATAGTCAAATGTGAAAAGTTTTTGGTGAAATAGGTCCCAGATCTCACCTTCGTACTCATTTAATTTCGAAAAATGTCATGATTCTCTTACAGCTGCAAAATCAATTTTCGTATCCAAAAATGGCAAACAAAGGAAAAGGGAAACAAAAATTGAATCTAAATTATAATTTATATGTAGGTATATTATTATAAATTTCCCATTTTAGTTGAACATACATATGTAACTTGAGTTTTTTTAATAATTTACTTTTAAACTTCCACAAAATTCACTTTTATATTATGTGACAGCTGTTCAAGTGTACGCTATTTCAAATGAAAAAACAGTTGGGAATTTGTCACTGTTCCTACAATCCAAAAAAAAAAAAAAAAAAAATACGGCTATATATGTATGTTCCTACTATACATTGCATTTTTTTTTTAATAACCATGCGTTATTGAAAGTTGTAATTAGAATGTGTATACACTGCACGTCGCTTGATTGAGGCCACTATTTCCCGAATCGTGTTTTCTCGATAAATACTTGAGAAATAATACCTGTGAGTAGGTGTATACATACTGTCCAATAAAAGAAGGATAACGTTGAGGGGTCACTTGGATTGGAAATTCATATGAATTTCACAAGTTATATGAATGAACTGCAAAAAATGATATAAAAAATTGCGTCACTTGATTGAGGCCACTCAAGGAATCTTACAAAAAATTAACAAATATACCAAAATATTAACTTTTTTGTTTTTAGACATTTATTTATTATGTTTTTTGTCAATAAGTAATGTGTACGCCCACTATTTTTTGTAATTAGGGCTTAAAGACGGTTTGGAGTTGAATCATTTAGTTTTTTTTTTTTTAATCAAGCAAAATCTTGCTCCAGGCATCTTAGATAGCTTCGAATAAGGCGTCTTTATCTTCAAATTATCTATCAGCTTCATAAAATCTTAGATAAAGCCAGGTCCAAAACTTTTTGGTGATGTATGAGTCCGGTAAATAGGGTGGCCATGGCAAAAGTTCCACGTTTTTCGACTGAGTCCAGCTTCTATAGCTACCCTGGATGTGTGAATATGGGTCTTATCTTGTTGTAAAATTCAAGGTATAAGTTCAGCTATGTCTGTTATATTTAGATATCCCCATTCCTACAGATATTTATAACTATTTCAGTTAGTTTTTGAAGTTACAAACCCCTGACGTACGACTGTGAATAGTGTGAATACTTGTAAAAATAAGTTCCACTTCTCTCAAATCATAAAAATAAAAATTCTTACCATCGGATGCGTCAATATTGAATCTTTTCTAATTCGAAGAGACAACCCATTTCCATTCGTTGCTCCAAGCAACAAGGTCCCTCGGGAAATTCATCTTTTTTCATTTTCTTACGCTGAACTGTTGCAAAGCAATATTTGCAATGGCCTCAATCGAGTGACGCAAGCTTTTATACCCGTTTTTGGCAGTTCGTTCATAAAACTTGTGAAATTCCTTTGGATTTCTAAAGTTAACCCTTCAATGGTATCCATTTTTATTGGACAATATTTTTACCTACTCACAGGTATCAAATATTTCCAGGAAAAATATTTCTCACTGATATTTATAAAAAAAAAAACTACTTAGAAAATAATGGCCTCAAACAAGTGACGCGCAGTGTACCAAGCTCAAAACAAACAAAATCTGAAAATTCTTTTCTATTGGTTAAATTTTGATTATATATTTTCAAAAATAGTTTAATTTTTAAAAGCTAAGGAGAGCTTTGAGTGCTTTTAGCGAAATAGAATCTGTATCTTCTATTTTATAAAAGCATTAAGTGATGCTACTGACATCTACATTCTGAAAACAAAACTGCCTTAGCCCAATTCACAAACCCATGGTGGTGCTAGAAAAAAGGCGCAGGTAGCAGAATAAATACTTTTTAAAGCTTTCGTCTTTTATTGTGCAAAGGGTGCTTTGCGTACATTCATTTATATACCTTAAGGTCCGTCTTCATGAAAGTAAAAAAATTGCAAGAAGCTCTCAAAGTGCTTTCGAGAGCAAAACTAGCAAATGAAAACATTCGTGGGATAAGCTCACCCTCATAGACGGTAAGACAGCAGCTCAAGAGTAACTCTCAAGAGATTTCTAGTGAAAGTAATCTCAAACGGAAAAGTCCTCATATATAGTAAATACATAGTATACATACATGAGTATTGTTTTTTTTTCGTATTCGTTTGATTAAAATGGCTGCAATTTTATTTCATGCAATATTTAGTATAGATAACTTCAAACGTTTCAATTCTTGCGTTTTACGTAGTGCAGTGCAGCCGTACCACTCCCTTGAAATTAATATTTAATTTCCAAGAAACCTTCAATGCGGAACAATCCCAAACCAAGGGAATTTGAGAATGAAAAAATGGCTTTCCTTATATCCACGTTTTACTTTAGCATTTTATCCTTGTTTGTTATTGGATGGTATCTAATCAATTAATTGTGGTAATTTATCTTAAATAAGTGTTATGTAAACACAGTATTTAATTATTTTCTCATATGAAATGATAAAAATATTATAGGTATTTTAAAATAAGGAATATTTAGCAAATATTTATTGGTGTGTACCTTCACCTGTATTATGTATTATAAAATATACAAAGGTAGTACCTCTTGACGTTATGGTTAGTGCTTAGAGGCCTAGGGATCTATCTAAAGCCTTTGCCACCTAAAAACAGTTAAACAACCTTTTAAGAGGAAGTGACTAATTTTTGAGTTATGCAGGCCTTGTAACAAATGAGTTACTATTCAATTAAAAGAAAAAAATCATAAAAATGTTCTAATGTTTTCTTGGGCTTTTTTGGTCAATTTTGTTTAATTATGCAAATTAAAACACGTACATAAAGTTTTTTCCCGACGTTTCGCTGGAGTTTGTCAGCATCTTCAGGGGCGTTTATTATGTCTACATATATATATAAATACAAATTAACAATTTTTTTTACTATTTAGTTTTAAATTAGCAAATAATATTTCCAAACTTACTTTACTTTTATTGCATTTTAAACTTAAAAAATTGCATCGTTCCCTACATCCAACATCAACAAACGGCACAGTTTTAATAAGTTAAATAAATAAATAACATTTAAAAATGTTTAACTTGACAAATAAAAAAATTTAACTTCTTAACACAGACATAAATATCACAGTATGGCAATGTTGTAAACAGAATTGGTTCCGTCAATGTCTTCTTTTAAATTCATCGAAGTAGTTCTCTTCTGCTGAATTCGTAGGCTTTCTAAATGGGCGCGTTCAATGTTTGAATAGATAGCCTATCTAGGATAGCTTTGTATCCATGTATGTGTTTGAACGCAAGTCAGCTGTTGTTGACATTTCTCATAGGATAGCTTTGTATCCTAAAATTTTTAGGATAGCTTGGAATCTTTTTTCTGCCAACAGCTGTTTCGTCATCAGCTGTGTTTTAACAAGGGATTACAACAACACAAACCTATCCAGATCGCTTTAGTTCGGTGTTTGAACGTGGCCAATTATACCTCGTCCCTCCTCTTCTCTCTTTGTCCAATATCTTTGCATTGTCGATGTCAGCTTCGTGTCCAGTCTCTAAGATGTGTTGCGATAACCCCGTTGACTCTCTTTTGTTTTTTATGTCTCTCTTGTGTTCTGTCATTCTTGTAGCTAGTGCTCGCTTAGTCGTGCCGATGTAAACCAAGTTACAATCTTCGCCCTCTTTTCCATTGCAACCGATCTCATATATAACATCGGTTAGTAGCTCTTTTGGAATTGGTGTTTTGGTGTTTGTGAAGAGTTTGTTAAGAGTTTCGTTGGATTTGTGTGCGAACGTAATGTTGTTCTCTGCTCCTATTATTTTGAAGAGATTTTTACTTTCTGTCAAGTTTGGAATAAAAGGAACTTTGGCAAATATTTTAGCGTTGCCGTCTGCGTTCAATAAAACTTTTTTGTTCGAGTTATCTTTCTGTTGTTTTTTCGTTATAAGTTTGTCAATAATGTAACGTGGAAAGCTATTCATTTTTAGTATTGTTACTATTTTGTATTTGTTTTCTTCATGAAATCGTTCATCACAAAGGTAAAAAATCTTATTTATTAAATTTTTTGCGGTATTAATTTTTTGAGCTAGTGGTTGCGTTGAGTGGAAGTTAACAAGTCTCCCCGATGATGTAGGTTTCGAGTACCAGTTGAATATTGTTTTATTGTTTTCTCTTATTAGTAATGTGTCTAAATATGGTATTTGGTTGTTTTCTTCTACTTCTATTGTGAATTTTATTTTTGTGGGGTACTGATTCAGTGTTTTTAAAATTTGGTCTTGATCTTTTTGTTTAATTATAGCGAATATATCATCCACATATTTAGTGATGAACTTGATTTCTATGTTTTCTTTTTTTAAATCTTCAATAACGTTGTCGAGTAGGTCGTCTAGAACAATATCTGCTATTGTCGGTGAAAGGGGGTTGCCCATTGGCATACCAAATGTCTGATTGTAGAATAGCTTGTTATATTCGAAATAATTATTGTCCCTTAAACAAAACTCCAAGAGCTTCAAAAATTGCCGTTTTGATATTTTGGTATGTGGTTGTAGTTGGTCCCACTTTTTCATTATAATTTTGATTGCCAGATAGGTTGGTATGTTGGTGAACAACGAGACAACGTCAAAGGAAACGAAAATATTACCATCTTCAAGCACAACATCCTTCAATTTTTCTTTTAATTCAAAAGAGTTTTTGATATTATAACTCTCAGAAATTGTATTTTTTAATATTTTTCCAATGAATTTAGAGAGTTGATAGCAAGACACATTCGTCGATGAAGATATAGGCCTCAAAGGAAGGTGTGGTTTGTGGATTTTGGGTAGTCCATATAGTCCATATAGTCTTGGTGCTGTTGCTGCCGAGCACCTTAGTTTGTTTGTAATGTTCATTTCTTAACCCACCAGTGATGAAAAAGAAACTTGGTAAGGGTGTTTCATTTACTACGAGAATGAAGAATTAAAATAGTTTACAAAAATATCAAGGAAGAAATGGTGTTTTTGTGGGTTTGAGTAAAGGCTGTTATTTGTTTTTGGAAACAATATTTGTTTTTGGAAGAAGTATTATAGTTTCCTTACCCCATTAAAAACATCCTTTCACGATATATGTAGATATTTGTATGGATTCTTTTGATTCTTCATTCTGGTAGTTCATAGCACATTTTTATAAAGTTTCATGAGGGTACCATCTTTGTCAAAGGTTTTATGGTAATAATCCCACCATATCCCCAATCCTCTCCTCAACCCTCAAAAAAACACCCTTTAACCACAGATATTTTTATAGACTCTTTTTATTATTGCTTTTCATGACAAATGAACCACTGCCAAGTTTCATCGACGGACAATTATTTTCAAAAGGTTTCCGGTACTATTTTACTTTTATACTTAAAATATAGTCATCTTTACATAAAAATTACAATAACTTTTTTCACGGAGGTCGTATCAACTTGGTTTAAGTGTCATTTGGTTCAGCATTCAAAACTACCTTGAAAACATGTGTAAGCATATGTTAGGTTGCACCAAAGTTAATTTTTCTGTTTGATACACCACAATTTTCTTCCCTCTCCCCCTCAAAAAAACATCCTTCCATGTGGAATATTTTTATAGACTCCTGATTTTTGATTCTCATAATACATGAAACGTTTTTACCAAGTTTCATGGTGGTACCAATTTGTTTGTTTTATTTATCCTATTTTACCCGTACTATAAGGGAATTTGGTTAAATTGAGACACTTACCCCCAGTTTCACAGTGAGAGTTTAAACTCCACTTTTGGTTTAAACTTCAGTTCAGTAGAACAATTGAACTCAGTTTAAAGTTTAAACGAGACTGTGAAACTGGGGGTTAGAATTTCAAATGCCTGCGTTCAGGCTTTTTTATAATAATAGAATATGAAGAAAATTTGAAAAGAAATTCTCACTTGAACTTTTAACTTCAATTATATTCAGTCACTCCACTTAATCAGAAGAAATTTTTTTTCAAATTTTCATATTCTATTAGTAATCATTAAATACTAAATTTCTGTCATAATTTGGATTTGTTTCGATATTACTCTACTTAAGATATTTGATATTTTAAACATCATGAACTTTAAATTTGGCAACAAATAAATAAGGTGGCGCAACAGCTCGTGGAGAACCAGGGCCTAGTGACCAGAAATCGAGGGGACCTACAGTTTTTTGCCGAGTCCGAACGGCTAGATGAGAAGCACTTTTTCATGACTCTTGGTTTTGTCAGTTTTTGTCAGTTCCTCGCAAGAGGCAGTACTTCGGATAAAACATTACTGTTTTTAGGTGGCACGGCTGGGAATCGAACCCACACCTTCGGCATGACAGTCCTACGCACTAACCATCATGCCACGAGGTACTACTAACATAAAATATCATATTTTTGTTAAGACACTACCTATTGAAGACAATTTTTAATTTTGTACCTAATAAAATTGTAAAATAATGCAAATTAAAAATGTTTGTAAATTTAAAAAAAAACATGCATTTTTGACAGCCAATTTTGTATACCTAACGATACCTAAGGCAGTTTTTCTTTAGTGGACATACCTACATTCAATTTATTATTCACGATTTTCATTAATTATATAATCATTATTGTATCATTTGATATTGAAATTTGTCATTCTTATAAGGCATTTTTTGACAGAAAATTCAAGTAAATTTGGAAGTTTAAATAAGTTACCTACTTTCCCAAAAATATAATACGCCAAAAACAACCAATTAGTACAAATATAAAGTTTTATTAAACAAAGTATCTGATTAAAGTGTAAAACCGGTCTTAAATATGCAAATAAAAAATAGCAAATTACTGATTTTGTTCACTCCGGAAAACTTTTAAGTAATATTTTTATTGTAAATAGTTTTTGAAAAAATAATTTTCAAAAGTTCGAAAGTTATTTTTTTTTTAAAAAACCATTAATAATAAAAACTTGATTGAAAAAGTATATTAGAGAGTGGATTCGTGGCCTTAGAAATCCTATAGCATGGCATTGTAAGTGCTCCCGTTGTTTTTTAATACTTTTTTTTTTCTATTTTGGATCAAATTTTTAGAAAATTACCCCTCCCACCTGAACGGGTGAAAATAGACCACTCTCCAATGCAATTTTTTTCTCGTCTGAATCTAATCCATACGCTCTGCCTCTGATATTTGTTCGTGTTAGGTATAAGAATTTCCCCTTAACCTATAAATTAGTAACTTAAGCCTAGTACGCTGCTGATGCGAAACGAAAAATCCCATACAAAAATGACACAACGAAATCATAAACTAAAAATTAAGTTCTACTTTTCGTTCTGCAGTACGCTGTTCGATGAGCGAAATTGAAAATTGTAGCAGATTATTTGGAGAAGTCTACACTCTTTTTTCGCACACAATTAATTACTCAGACCATTTATTGTGTGCGAAAAAATGACATTTGTGTTTTTTCGAGTTTATTTTTGTTGTTTCTTTCATTACAGCATGGCTGCTTGTGATTTTTTTGCATTTGCATTTGTTTTAATTTTTTGAATTTGTCCAACTGTCAATGAATATTTTTCCGCTTCGTTTTCGTAAGCATTTCGTTGTCTTGTTGGAGACCAACTAAAAATTTCGTTTCGCATCAGCAGCGTACTAGGCTTTAAAGGGAAAAAAGGCAGACGAAAGGAGTGAAATAAATATTTGAAATAAATAGGGAAATTGTTTTTCAGCGTTTTGAATCGAATAAGAGCTATCCAATACTATTTCCAATTCAAGTACCACCCCAATGTACATATTTCAAAACGGGTTGATATTTGTCCTTTTTTTTTATTTTTATCAACACATTAATACCTAATCGCTAACCAAAATTTTTCACTAAAACATTTAAACATGTTATTCATACCTACATACACATACATAAATATGTACAAAATTAATTTTTTTTTTAAACCCCTACAACTATTTTATATTTTACTTGCGATATAGGTACTATAGGGCAAGTTTTGGATTCGTGCAAAAAAAAAAATTTTGGATGACAATCAAACATGACATTACAATGATAGAGAACACGAAAAAAGTGGGTGGCACAATTCTGTCTGTCTGTCCACTGACGCGATTTTCTTTAAATTTTGAACTTAAGGCTTTTTTGTAACTCTCCAGAGGGGAAATTGAAATTTTTTGTTAGCTCAAAAAACAACGGTACTTGCCATACAACCGTTAGGAAGCTTATTTATTTCAAAAACGGCTCCAACAATTTTGATAAAAAAAAATCAGTGTATTATTGTTGATATGATGTACCTTTTAGTTAGAAAAAAAATCACCAAAAACATTTATTAACGGTACCTGTCATATAACGGTTTTTTTTATTTTTGGTTTTCTCATTAACCGCTCATCCGTTTTCAATCAATTTTTTTTTGTACAAAAGCTTTGTTAGAATATAAATAATACTGCATACCAAAATTTTTGAAAAAATAAATTTTGGATTTTTAAAAAAAGATTCAAAATTTTTTCAGATTTTTAATATTGATGTCAAACATCGTAATTGTCTCCAAAACTCTCCATATCCACAGTGCGATTTGCATCATAACTTTCCATATCCATTGTTTGCAGTAGGTTTGGTTACAAAACTCTTCTTATCCATCATAGGCATTGATTATTGGAAACTAGTGTCGTGCTATTATATTAGAGGGTGCAATTCAGAGAGGGGGGGATGGTGTGGAAACTGGCCATATACAATCATTTGCAGCAAAACTCTTCATATCCAAATTTAATTGTTAAATATCTTTTAAACGGATCTTTCAATATATTTTTGCTCTTAATTATACCATTAAGATTTAAAAATCTTTTATTAAGCAAAATAAAATCTTTTCTAGCAACTATCTTTAGCCTTATTGAGTTTTTTTCTATTTGCACAAAATTAAAATTTGGGATATGACGGGTTTTGGTTCTCAACTACTCACATATACTAATATTAATATTCTGGCTTTCTTTTTTTCAGCTCAAACCCTTAAAAAAGTTGTTGTTTTATCAATTTGGAGAACGAATTTCATGCTTTTAATCATTTTTCTCTCATGATATCCTACACAGTTTTAAAAATTCTCAGTCTCTTGAACATAAATGCAAGTGTGCGACCCAGTCATACATTTTATATAAAGAATCGCGAAAAGTGTAACTGTTTGGAAATGTTCTAGTCTTCTCATATGAATAGCATCAGTTGTTGTCTAGTTATGTAAACTAATTTTACTAATACAAATACATTTTAACAGTAGAGCTTGATTATGTACTATTTCTATTAAATATATTAAATCAAATAATATATCTTTAAATATTTCAAAATACCTCTTTACCTCTTGCATTACTGAAAAACTGACTGTACTTATAAAAAAGATAATATAGGGCGTGTCAAATCACACCATTTCTGAAACTCCCTGTACCAAGAAATACATGTACACATACATTATGTATTTTGTGAAATACCGTCCCAACATTCGTATCAATATTTCTAATGATGATAAAATGGTGCAATTTTTTTGAGACGTTGAACTCCGTTTCAAATGTTTGATATTAATATTGACTAAAGCCATGCTAGCTCCTGAGTCAAAACTTGAAGCAAATTAATCAGTTCAGTTAATAAATTCTGCATAAAAACAAAACACTATATCTAGAACACAAACTTCGAATCTATGTACTGTGCAAGTACATACATATGTAGATACATAATATGCTTCAAGTCGTCTAGTCCCTCTAAGATCGTTTATAATAAAAACTCTTCAATATATTAAATATAAAATAGAAAGGTCATTTTTTCAAAGCCCATTTTCTATACAAATTAGAATAACATAAAAAAGTCATGTGCAATCCTCTGTTCCATTTAATATTACATTATATGCGCGTTCCGGTATATATCACATTAAATCCATATACATCCCTTAGAACCACTGTTAGTAGTTGAGTCTGGTAATAGCTGCTATGAAAAATATTCGTTTTCTCTCCATTCCCTCGATATGCCTTTTTGTGTTTTCTTATTTTCTTAGATGGACCTAAAAGCTGTATCCCAGAAACAGGGTGGTGGTAGCGGTGGAAAAGGGAGACGTGTTTGTACAGTCGATTTAAGGGAGTGGCATACCTATTGAATTTTGTATTTGAAATTAAATTCGTCTATATCGTTCAATATTTTTTGTATTTATCTTTTTGATTTCAAAAATAAACTATTAAAAACAGCAAAACAGAAACATTAATTTTAAAATTCACTGCAATTTTGTCAAAGATACTTTTTTCTAATAACAAGGGAACAAAATGGAACTTTTCTGTAAGGCATGAAATGAAAGCTTTTCAAAGTTAATCGAAAAGAAAACTTGTTGAAACTTTGAGTAGGTACTTTTTTTATTGATTTTGTCCCGCACGGCTCCATTTTTATTTTCTTGATTGAAAGTTTCTTTTTAATCAAAATTACAAAATCGATTTTTGAATTTCAATGCAAAAGGCTAAATACCTACCGTCACTTTTGTGTGACCAAAGTCGACCATTTTGTGTGTACCTATTTTGAAGTAAAAATTCACTCTTAAATTAAATTTTCGTTTGTCTTTCCTTATATTATTAGATATTGAATCTAAGGAAAAACTTAATCATCGCGATTTTTTTCTTGAAAAATTCCACAAAAAGGCGTATTTATTTTCAATTCAAATGTCTCCTTTATAATAATAGGAAATACCCTCTGCTATCTTGAATATTTAACTTTTTTGTTTAAATAACAGTTCTGGCTTCAAGGCAAATGTAAGTAGGTAGGTACTATGTATTCACGATGTTTTTTTTCTCGGAAAATTCACAAAAAGTTTTTTATTTTCTATTCAAATTCCACATTGTTTCTCCTTTGTATGAGAGAATAAACTGGTGAAGTTTTGAATATTTAAGAAAAATAATATTTTTTTTCAACTAGGAATATCCTGGTATTAGATATCCGTGTATGATGATAATGGTTTGTAAAAAAACAATGTTAATGTCCCGGTACAGCAGTAAACTTTTAAATTCGTACTGCTGTGACAGGACAATATCACTGGCTTTCTATGTTGATGATTTTTTTAATCCGTTAATAGAGATTTTTGAAGATGGTAACTTTATTCTTTTGTGAAAACTAAATATGTATGATAATGCACGATTAGTGGAAAAAATATTCCTTTATCCGTATCCGAAAATTTTTATTAGTATGTATACCGCTTGAAAGAGGATATTTAAAGGCGAAATCAGGGAAACCTCTTACATACGACGAATATCAAAAGCTGACTGAAAGGCCCCATCTGCAATTGATGAGAGGGTAGAAATATTCCCATCGAAAACCAAAGCAGGATTGTCATTTTCTGTTCTTTCGTTAAAAACTTAACTCAAGTGCACATACACAAGTTTGTATTGGAGTTGGAATATACCACCGCGTAAACACTATGATCTATGAACATTGAGGGTGTTCTCCTTATTTAAAGTTCCTGGATGGGCAAAGTAGTATTAGTATATTGTTGTAGGGGTAAAATCCTTCTTAGCGACATGAATTCAGAATTCTGGCTTTAATATTATGTCTTTTCAAGCATTGAAACTAGATACCCAAAGGTTGGGCACACTGGTTCGAACTATGGAACAGTGCTGTACACATACACTTTCCAATTCGTTTGAAGGGTAGTTTGATTTTTAGGCGAGGAAACAAAAAGATAGAAATAGAGGGTGGAAACTCATGAATGTATGCGCGAACGAAATGAAATAATAACAAAGCATTTACTCATACAAGCATACTTACATGAAGAAGAAGAACAGGGAGCGGTTATTTGCATTTACAATAAGAGAACGAGGGTTGAATTCCTTGATATAAATGTAACCCGCTTTCTGTTCTCTATTATAGATTTCAAACAACTTTCAAGTAAAAAAATCACACAAATTCTTGGTGTTATTGGAAAGTATGTTGGGAATTTCTAAAAATAACTCCAAGAAAAGTATTTAAATGATTTCCAAAAGCTTTTTAAGATCAGTACTAAATTTATATTGAGAACATTTTATATGAGAAACTCTTTTTTCTGCACCGTTCTAGTTTAGTTGCAAGAAAATTCGTCAAACAATAAAATGTAAGAATAAGTTTTATACTATTCTAGATAACGAACTCTAGGCTATATATTAAGGCCAAGTTGTTCCGAGAGAAATCAACTGAGTCTTTGATTAGGGCGAGAAACAGGGTGACACACTGATTTTAAATACATAAGCACAGCAACATCGACATCAACGTTAGACCTAAGCCCTTAATTCGATGTCGCTGTGCAAATGCTACCAAACTTTAAATTATAATTTACAGTGCCCATGCGAAAAAAAACCAAAATTTTCAAAATAATTTTCCACCTATTCTGTGCACCAAATTGAATAATATTCAAGGCGAAAAACGTTTTCCTTGGCCTAAGCCACACTTTGAGTCATTTATTTACCCTTAATTAGTAAACTATAGGGTTTTAAATGGAAAATAATTATTTTTGGATGTAAAAACCATTTGCATACACCCCTGATAAAAGTTTTGATTATTGAGAATGATACAGACCGTTACGAAACACAAGACAATTAAAAAATTAAGAGAATAGTTGTAGATAAAGTTTTTTAATAAATTGAGTTTAAAATCTAAATTTTCAAGGTTTATCAACTATCAAGTTGATAATTGATAGTCGTAATTGGGTTGAATGCCTTGAGGTGAATATATTTTTTTCTTAAAGCTGAGTATACAGTTCCTTGTCAAAAAAAACTACATATATTTCTTGTGTGAGAGATTTTTGCGAAACAAAAGTTCTTTGACGTTTAAATTTTTTTATCGAGCGTGTCCTACCTAAAGAAAATAAATTTTATATTCACCACGAATTTTTCCGTACAAAACAATGGGGCATATGCATAAAAATGAAGTACTTACTACCAGTAGAAGGTTAAATTAAATACTGGTACTACTAGTAGAAGCTGAAACTTATAGTATTTACTGTGTTTGGTATGCATAAAATAAAGTTTATGCTAGTAACCACATACTAGTAGTAAATACTGAATTCATCCAAGTAAATACTACTGATTCACCCAAAATTGGTAGTATATACTGAATGAATGTGTTTACGTGAAATTGGAAGCTGTTGTTCTGAATTTCTTTTATAATTTACCGTTCTATTTCCTCTTTTGTAAACACTTTTGTTTTGTACTTATGGGCTTAAGGTGTGTGTTTATTTGAGAATAATTTCAATAGAAAACTCTTGAGAAGTTCTCTGGCGGATAGCTGTCTACCACTTTGTTAGCTAAAGCATAGTTTACAGTTCCGATGCGAAAAAAAAATCAAAATTTTCAAAACGATTTTCCACTTTTCTGCGCACCTAGTTGACTCATATTCAAGGCGAAAAACGTTGGCTTTGGCCTAAACCACCCATTGAGTCATTAAATTACCCTTAATTGACAAGCTATAGGCCTAAAAATGGAAAATAATTATTTTTGGATGCGAAAACCATTTGCATGCAAATAATGTCTTGAGGTGAATATATTTTTTTTTTCGGAAGTATAAACCGACCATCAAAAAAAAAAATATTTTATTCACCACACTTTTTTTCGCATGCAAATCAATTGCCGGTCCATTGTTTTGCATGACATTCCATGGCAGCATAGCTTTTTTTTTGCATGAAACTGTAAACCAATCATGCAAACAATCAATTTTACATTTCACCTCAATTATTTTTGACATGCGAGAATATTTGCATAGATTTTTTTTTGCGCACGGGAACTGTAAACTAGGCTTAATCTCATAAAACTGTGTTCACATGTGATTTTCGATCTCGAGAGCAGATTCCAGAATTATAACTTTTAATAGAACACACACCTGTAAGCCATTCGTTTGGTATGTCTTCTTTTTCTACTTTTCTGCGCCACTTTTTCTGACTCACGACTGTGAATTTTTGCATTCAGTATACAAAAGTATCTACTATCAAATGTTCAAGTTGGTTTTTACAAACTTGAACAATTTGCAGTAAATACTGGAAATAAAAAGTACTTACTAGTTTTTATGCATACCAATAAAAGTATTTACTGGCTAAATTCATCGGAAACCAGTAAATACTTTTACCTCCAGTAAATACTTGTTGTTCAGTATTTACTTCGGTGTTATGCATATGACAATTATTAAATACTATCAAAATGTACCAGTAAAAGCACTTACTACCGTTTATGCATATGGCCCAATGTCACTTACATTCTTTTGTGGAAAAATACTGGGCTTGGCACTTGTGTTTGCTTTTTCATAGAACAGTCATTGAGATTTTTTTTTGGAAACTGTAAACTGAAGACGAATAAATAAAATTTTTACACTAAGGACATTTTTTCTTTGTCGAACATATTTTTTTTTTCTCACCTTGAATAATTTTTTACTCAAAAAAAATTATTCACCATACTTTTTTTCGCATGCAAAACAATTGACGGTCTATTGTTTTGCATGACATTCCATGACAGCAATGGTTTTTTTTCATGAAATTGTATGTAAACCATCATACAAACAATTAATTTTGCATTTCACCTCAATTATTTTTGACATTCGAGAATATTTGCATAGATTTTTTTTGCGCACGGGAACTGTAAACTAGGTTTGAGTTGAAGTTTTCCAGGTTTACCAACACTAAAATCCAAATTGGACAAACGATTTTCAATTTTTTTTGTTTTTATGCTGTCGAAAGCGCTATTCACCTTGTAATCTATTTCACATGACTTTTGATGTCAAAGTTTTCGATATTGTCAAAGATGCTGTATCATTTATTTCTCGCAAAACTGAAGAGATATTTTCGAAATAATTCTGAAATAGCGATTAATAAACTAGGAGTAGAGACTCAGAAAAAGCTAAGAAAAAATCGAGTGAAGCAATAAAATAAAAGAATATGAATGTGTTCTCAAAGAGGATGTGATTGCGGCCAAAAAAGATGTCCATGCCCCAATCTCGAATCGGAAACGTTTCTCAACTTAGATGTCATCAAAACTATTTGGTGATCGAATAATTCGTATGGAGACATTGCTTCTGGCATTTGAACAACAAAGTTATTGAATATCTTCGGACATACTTGCACTTACCCCAGAAATTGTTCCAGCTAGGTCTTAGACTGCTCTTCCACGACCAACTTTTTCTTAATCGTGTTGGTGATTCCAAAACTTCTCAAAACTGCATTAAGATATCGTCGCTCAATCATGGCACAATAACGAATAACAATGCCGAGATTCAGCTAATTCGAAACCGCAGGGAGTGAGTGAGATGAGATGAGTCACTTTTCATCGAAAATCGATTCAGCTAGTAAAAGTAAGTGAGTGAGCGAGTGAAATGAAATGTCAGATATATTTCCGCCGTGAATTGGTGTATGTGTTAGTAAATTTCCACTTTTGGTTAGATCAAAAGTTTTGTCACACGTATTCATGGATATGAAATGAAATAAAAAAACAACAACGTTGATAAAAACAACTACCCTTTTATTTATCCTTAAATCTTATTTTATTATCATATGAACAAATGAGCATATATGTATTTATATTAAATAAAATTATATTCTATTCACTTTTTACACTATTAAACTTTTTTTATTTCTCAAGGGTGAAAACTCACATTAAACACTAATTACGAAAAAAAAATAATTGAAACCAAAGATAGTCCATTATTAAAACTCCAATGTTAAATTGTTGTATTTGTTATTTCATTTCGCGTCTATTAGTGGTGATGTGAAACAGAATATCAAACGTAATGAGTGTGACAAGGAGATAGAATTTTTCTCTTTTATATTTATTCTCTGTCTCATGTTCGAACTAAATTCGAACTAACTCATTTCACTTAAATAGCTGAATCACTTTTGCGAGTGATGTGAGATGAATTGTCGAGTAAGGCGAGTCATCTCATCTCACTCGCTGAAATAGCTGAATCTCGGCACAGGTCTTTATATTGAGAAACACATGCTAAATTGTATTGAAAAAGAAGAAATTGTTAAAAAAATTGCAAGAATTAAATCACATATTGCTAAATATAAATAAATTTAGCGGCGCAACAGCTCTAGGAGAACCAGGGCCTAATGACTTAGAACTCTCAACTATTCCTGTGTGCCTGTTGGCACGAATGGAGGGGACCTACATAAGATAAGAAGCACTTTTCATGACAAAAAATGCTCTTGGAGGATTTGTCAGTTCCGTGCAAGAGGCAGTACCTCGGAGGGAAAATATTTTTTTTTGTTTTTAGGTGGTAGCGGCTGGGAATCGAACCCTGACCTTTGGCATGACAGTCCAACGCACTAACCATTAAGCCACGAGGTTCTACTAAACTAATCCACATATAGCAGCATTTTAATTTACAAATTCTGGGTTTCTTTTTTCAAAATAACAATTTGCTTAGGTCGGCAAAAACTCCAGGTTTGGCACAGCCTATTAATGGTCCGAACTGTGACAACAACAAAATTCTAAATTTTAAGTAGAATATATTCTACATAGGTACTTCCCCTCCAAAATTTTGATTGGTTAATAATATTATTGTGATAGTTTAAAAACCGCACGGAAAGAATTGAAATGCAAAATTTTCAGATGCAATTTGCAAATCATGTTTCATTCGTAAATCATGAAATTTGTATGCCAAATTTACACAAAAACTGGTTATATAACATTCAAAACGCAGCAATTTACGAAATATGTCTCTTCGTGAGGGGAGGAGAGGAAGCAGAGTAAGGAAACGGGAGCCTTGTAACCCTTAGGGGAGGCAATACAAATCAATGTGATCTTCGTGATTTGCAATTGAAATACATGATTCAATTTTCTTTAAAAAAAAATACTTAAAATAGAAGAAAAACATTTTTTAAAAAAACACGGCAACACTAAGATCACACTATTGGATACTAAAGCTAGAATCCCATTCTTTAAATAATTGTTCAATTGAATAATTTCAATAAATAATTTTTGAAAAACATTTGCATATTTGAAAGTGCTGTCAAACTTATTCTTTTTTAAATCTTTTTGTGCTGCGGAAACACCAAATAGATTTATTTAATGTAAGCTGAGATAAACCTTTTGTGGAAACATAGCATAACGCCATCTGTTGGCAATTCCATTTTCGTAAGGGAAAAAAGTCAGTTCCCTAATGCTTGTCATTCCTTAGAATATTTTCTTCTTCTAAGTCAGAATTTGAACTTCTCTACATCTACATACAGGTTCTTAAACACTTCCGTTCGAACACCCGGAGCTTTTCCGTATATAAAGGGTTAATGTTTCACCATACTGGACTTGCGTACGTCCGAATTGGATGGATAAATTATTAGAAAATCAAATTCCCCAGAAAATCATCGGAAAAAATATTTTTTTTTTTTAAATATTAGGCGTGTTCAGGAAAATGAGATCTCAGAGGCCTCAGTGTCAAAAACTCAGCAAGCGAATCCAAAATTTTGTTTCCTCAGTTATTTAACAGTAAAATTTCTGAGGAATCCTGTTCACGAGACTGAGATTGCTGAGGGCTCTGAGATCTCATTTTTCTGAACTCGCCTATTGTTTTGTTTTTTGTGTGTCACAGGAATAAATCAACGCTTGTGAAAGTAGCGTTATTTTACAAGTGATTTCTGAATTATTGCCTTGTAGTTTTGTGTCATACCACCTGTTTTTGAATCACTTTTCGAAAAACTGTCTGCGATGGCTACGTAAAATGTGTTATTACGTGTTTTGCTAATATTTTGCCTGATTGTTTCCTTGGTAAAAAATATGCATGACTGGATCGCACAAACTTGCTCTTGTGGCAATGTGATCTTCGTGATTTGCAATTGAAATACATGATTCAATTTTCTTTAAAAAAAAATACTTAAAATAGAAGAAAAACATTTTTTAAAAAAACACGGCAACACTAAGATCACACTATTGGATACTAAAGCTAGAATCCCATTCTTTAAATAATTGTTCAATTGAATAATTTCAATGAATAATTTTTGAAAAACATTTGCATATTTGAAAGTGCTGTCAAACTTATTCTTTTTTAAATCTTTTTGTGCTGCGGAAACACCAAATAGATTTATTTAATGTACACTGAACCAAAAAGGTACCTAAAATCAATGAATTTGGACATATTTTTAAAGTAAGAAATCCTGGAAAACGGTCCAAACACCAAGTTCTTAAAAATTAAGTATTGTTTTTCATACTTGTATGAAAAGATTCATAAGGGTATGAAAAATTCTTATAATTTAAGAATTTCTACATACTTCTTAAGATTTGTATTCATAAACAATTTATATAGCTTTTATGAATTAAACCTAAATTTTATGTAGCTGTTCTTAAAAATTAAGTATTGTTTTTCATACTTTTTTGAAAAGATTCATAAGGGTATGAAAAATTCTTATAATTTAAGAATTTCTACATAATTCTTAAGATCTGAATTCATAAACAATTTATATAGCTTTTATGAATCAAACCTAAATTTTATGTAGCTGTTCTTAAATTTTAAGAATAATTTATGAAACGTATGAATTTTCAAAGATTTTAGCAGAAAACGTAAGAAAAATTTTAATAGCTTTTATGTATTAAGCTAAAATTTTAAGCTGCTGTTCTTATATATTAAGAATAAATTCATAAAACGTATGAATTTGTTCATTAATTTAATGGTTTTTTCTTAGTTTTCAGTTTTTTTCAAAAATTGTAGATGAAAACGTAAGAAAAATTTCATAGCTTTTATGTACTAAGCCCAAAATTTAAGTTGCTGTTCTTATGTTTTAAGAATAAATTCATAAAACGTATGAATTTGTTCATTTATTTGATGTTTTTTCTTAGTTTTTAGGTTTTTTCAAAAATTTTAGCTGAAAACTTAGGAAAAATTTCATAGCTTTTATGCATTAAGCCCAAATTTTAAGCTGCTGTTCTTATATTTTAAGAATAAATTCATAAAACGTATGAATTTGTTCATATATTTAAAGATTTTTTATTTGTTTTTAGGTTTTTTCAAAAAGTTTAGCTAAAAACGTAAGAAAAAATTCTTAGCTTTTATGAATTTAACTTAAATTCTGAGTAACTGTTTTTAATTTTTTTAAATAAATTCATAAAGTGTATGAATTTGTTCATTTATTAAATGATTTTTGTCTTACTTGTTAGGTTCTTGCGTAAAAAAAAATTCATAACTTTTATGAATTAAACATTAATTTTAAATAGCTGTTCTCAGATTTTAAGAAAAAATTCATAAAGCGTATGAATATTTTCGTTCATTTATTAATTTATTTTTTTATTTTTATGTTTTTTTTTTCATTTATTCTACGAATTTTTACTTATGAAATCATTATGTAACCAATAAATACATTAATTCAATGTATTTTTGTTATAATGCATATGATTATGTATTTATTTATACAAGTATACTTTTACCTTTGCAATTAGTCTCATCCCTGAAAACTAGCATACAAAACTAAGCCCAGCTGAGAAACTTTATAAAACCACAACTCATCAACCAGAACTCGTAAACTTAATTGAAAAAGAAAAACTGGATTGTTTTTTTTTGTCTTGTTTAAAAACAATATTTTATTTTTATTTAAGAGACTTAAAGAAAAAGTATAACATAAAACAAAAACAATAACGTATTTTTTTCAAAACTTGTTTAAGAAACAAAAATTAAAAACTATTTTTTTAATTCTTCTGATGGCAGAAACATTTTTGATGTTTTGTTTTTGGATATTTATATATATTTGATATATTTGGATGCTCTATGAAAGTCAAAAATTGGGAGCATGCTAGTGCTAAATTGAACTAATGAAATGATTTAAAGCATGCATCTACTGCCCCCAAAAAACTTTTAAAATTGTATTAAATATTGTCTAAATAAACATAAAAATTAGTTAGGTTTATTAAATTTTTGTCACCTAGTGCCAAGATGAAGAGCTGTATGTTTTCAGATTTAGTTCTAAGATACGAAATGTGTTCTTCTATTTCCTGACTCGTTTCTGTCACAAAAAGGAATGCCACCTGCGTTTTGACAGTAAATTTCAGCACACATTTCTTCCCACGCTGTTTTTTTTTTTACAGTTTTCTGCGTTGGGATGAGAAACGCATGGAGGCACCACATCAGTTTGACCGCTGCATTATCTGTTTGAAGTAAATAATAAAAATATATACAAATAAAATTAGTAAATAAATATTTTATTCTTTTAAAAAAATATTTATAAAGTGCTTTCAGTTAAAGAATTTATTTATAGAAACTATTTTTACAAAAACCGAAGGTATGTATATGAGATTAACCTACCATAATAGAAAGTCTGAGAACTTGTTCGGGCCATCTCAAAAGTACTCCTGGCCGATTTCCAAAAATAACTGCAAAATCCTTGCTGATCTAAAGAAAAAACAAAATTGTTACATATCAATTTTTTTTGGCAACACAAGACTTACTAAACGATAGCCGGTCGGTTTTTTTGTATTCTGGCCACTTTTTGAAAATGACGACCAAGGAACCTGCTTCTTTAACTTGATGCAGTCGAAATTGACTACACGCTTGCCAGCAGCTGTCAAATTCCGGAATCGTCAGGTTGTCAGCATTAGGTTCAGGAGCTAATTTAATAAATAATAATTAAATACAAAAATAAGTTTAAAAATGAAAAAAGATTTTCAGATTTGTTTTTCTTTCCTTCATATTGTATATTTCTAAAGTTGATTTTTACACATCAGGATTTTGAGATATGTATTCGATAATCTAAATTCGAAAAAATGCATTTATTAGGTATTTTTTAAGAGTTTTGTTTGGAGCTTTTTTTTTTTAAATTTAAGGAGGGCCTCCTGCGAGCTCTTAAGACATATTTCTTGCCGTCGTCGTTTTTCGTTTTATGATGGAAAGGTCTGTGTAATTTGTGTGGTCTCAAGACCAAAAAAATATTAAATGCACATAATACAATTTCACAGCACTACGTAATACGTAAAAATGTAAATAAAGTTTTTTAACGATAAATATACACTTTCTAAGACAAAACTTTACTACTTTTCACAGACACGATCCGCTCAAAATCAAAATCAAACTTGAAATGATATCTTGTATTCATGGTAACGGTTAAATGTTCCAAGATTCTTGCAATTAATGACAAAAGACATACATTCTAAGAATAAATACTCATACCTTAAAAAAAAATGCATAATATTAAAGAATTTTGACTTAAACATATGATAGAGATGAATTTTAAGAACAAAAAATATTAAAAAAATATTAACTTTTATGAAAAAATTCTGAAAAGGAGAACTTTTATGAAAAAGTTATCAAAACAGATGCATACACAATATGAAAAAATTTTAACTTTTATGAAAAAGTTCTTATAAAGGAAAACTTTTATGAAAGAGTTCTCAAAACAGATGCACACAAAATATGAAAAAATCTAAACTTTTATGAAAACATTCTTTAAAGAATAACTTCTTAACTGATTGAAATTCTTTTTTTTTTTACCAAAAATTAAACATTGACAAACTCTAATTGGAAAATATCATATATAAAGATTGATATGTGCAAATTTTCGGTTACAATGAAGCAAGACATTCTGAAAGTATTTTAAATACATAGTATACAGACTAAATCTGAAAACTCACTTTTTTAAATATTTGAAACAATACTTCAGAACTTGGGGAATTGTATTTTTTGTATGACACTTGTTAACAAAACAATTTCAGAACACTACGGAATACGCAAAAAATGTAAATATTGTTTTTTAACGATAAATATACACTTCTTAAGACAAAACTTTACTACTTTTCACGGACACGATCTGCTCAAAATCAAAATCAAACTTGAAATGATATCTTGTATTCATGGTAACGGTTAAATGTTCCAAGCTTCTTGCAATTAATGACAAAAGACATACATTCTAAGAATAAATACCCATACCTTAAGAAAAAATGTATAATATTAAAGAATTTTGACTTAAACATATGATAGAGATGAATTTTAAGAACAAAAAATATGAAAAAATCTTAACTTTTATGAACAAATTCTGAAAAGGAGAACAGATGCACACACAATATGAACAAATTTTAACTTTTATGGAAAAATTCTTATAAAGGAAAACTTTTAAGGAAAAGTTCTCAAAACAGATGCACACGAAATATGAAAAAATCTTAACTTTTATGAAAACATTCTTTAAAGGAAAAATTTTACGAATAAAGTTTACACAAAAAACGCTATTCAGAAAGTTTTATCAAAATCTGAAGAGCCCTTTTTGAGAAAAATTAGTTTTTCATTAAAAATCACCGTACCGTTAGTTTTAGAGCTAGAATGCTAATTCAAAAAATCCCTCTGTAGGACGTCATAATTATACTATATATGTATGTACCAAGTACGAATGCGTAACTTGCCTTGTAGTACCTATAATCGCAAGGAAAAATAAATAATTCGTATTATACTCTTTTTTTTACCAAAATTTAAATATTGACAAACTTTAACTGAAAAATATACTTACATTTTTTATCAACTGGGCTCGGGTATATTAAATCAGCAATATACTTAAAAACTTGCTGAATTGTATACTTTTTGTTTGATGACACTTTTAATCAAAACAATTACATTAATTCATTGACATTTCATTAATCACTTAAAAATCACTATAGTTAAAACGTTTCTTGAAAAAAATGAAGTAAGCTATCCGATTTCATGTACTGTTTTGAAGGTGAGAAAAAAAATCTAAATCCTTCGCCAAGTTTTTTTCAAAACGCGTTTTTTTTTTTGAAAAAACTGTTCGAAAACATACTCCAATTTTTTTTGGGTATACCAATTTCTAGCACTTTGTAATTTTTATCCGGGAAAAAAAATTGAACAATAGTTTTTAAAAAAATCAAAAATAAAAAAAAAAAAAAAACTTTTTTAAAATACTCAAAAAAAACTTTTTTTTTTAAACTTAAGAATTATTATTATTTCTTTTATAAAAGGGGTTCCACATTAAAACCGGTCATGGCAGGTACCGTTATAAGACTTTTTCTTAAAAATCTATTTAAACCACAACATAATATTTTGACGAATTCAACAACCTTTTGCACACGCAATCTATTGGCAAATATTCTCTCAATGAAATAAAAATATTTCAGTTTGGGCGTGATTGACGCCCAATTTTCCTACAAATCCATCAATATTGTTTTTATAAAATAAAGATGCTTATAATCGAGCGAAAAGCCTTAAATTTTGTGGGTGTTAGTTATACGTAAACATATTATGTACGAAAGAAAAATTTTTGATTTTGGGCGTGCCTGACGCCCACTTTTCATAGAATATCAAAAACATAGCTAAAAATTTAAGGTATACCAAACTCAATTTTAAGCAATTTTTTTTCGTTCGTTATATAAAAAATATATCTGTACATTTTTTTTTTATTTTTTCAATACGTCCACTTTAAGGGTGTTATTTTTATAAAATGTTTTTATTCGGGCAAGATTGTTAAAAAGCTACTCGATTCAGCTGCAGTTTTACACATATGCTTATAAAAATTGACCTCAGAAGTTTTTTATATTTTTTTAACAAAAAATAAGGACACGCCCACTTTTAAGGGGCGTTTCCGTTTAAAGTTGTAATCTGCATTAATGTTTACTTAGCTATCGGTCGCAGTTTTGATGTAAGAATATTAAAATTTTGTGTTTGTATTCCTTGGTAACGTAAAGGAGGGTTTGGTTCAAGAATTGTTAAATACTCCCATCATTGCTATTTTCATTAAAAAACTAATTTTTAAAAATTCAAGTTATGTCTTCTTTTGTTCAAATCGAGCTGCAAGCTTAAAATTAAAAATTATAGTAATAGTTTTGCCTTGGCAATAAAATGTCTAAACTTTGGGCGTGGCACACGCCTTTTTTTATTGCGCTAGCAATTATTGAAGATCAGACACACAAAATTAATGTTCTAAGAACAAATGCGTAAGATTTATGCATTTGTACTTAATCATATAAGAGATTAATGTTATACATACAATATATGAAAAAAATGCTTATATTTTATGAAAAAGTTTTTAAAAGTGATGCTTTCTCATAAAAAATTGAAATTGAGAGGCAAATGAATTGTACATACGCTTATAAAAAGGTTCTTAAAAATATTTCATTAACTTAATTACTTAAGCCCTAAGAAAAAATGCATAAGATCTATGCATTTGTACTTAAACATTTAAGAGATGAATTTTATACATACAATATATGGAAAAAATGCTGATATTTTATGAAAAAGTTCTTAAAAGTGATGCCTTCTCATAAAAAGTTGAAATTGAGAGGCGTATGAATGGTACATACGCTTATGAAAAGGTTCTTAAAAATATTTCATAAACATAATTTCAAAAATGTTCCATACACAAATTTGTATGAACGCAGATTCATACATTTTATGATTTGTTCATAAAACTACTTTTATTTTATAAGAATTTGTGCATTATTTGTATGTATTTGCCTTAAAATTTAATGAATTTTGGTGTATGAACGCGATTCTTAGTTTTTAAGAATAATAATTTTTTCAGTGTAAGCTGAGATAAACCTTTTGTGGAAACATAGCATAACGCCATCTGTTGGCAATTCCATTTTCGTAAGGGAAAAAAGTCAGTTCCCTAATGCTTGTCATTCCTTAGAATATTTTCTTCTTCTAAGTCAGAATTTGAACTTCTCTACATCTACATACAGGTTCTTAAACACTTCCGTTCGAACACCCGGAGCTTTTCCGTATATAAAGGGTTAATGTTTCACCATACTGGACTTGCGTACGTCCGAATTGGATGGATAAATTATTAGAAAATCAAATTCCCCAGAAAATCATCAGAAAAATTATTTTTTTTTTTTTAAATATTAGGCGTGTTCAGGAAAATGAGATCTCAGAGGCCTCAGTGTCAAAAACTCAGCAAGCGAATCCAAAATTTTGTTTCCTCAGTTATTTAACAGTAAAATTTCTGAGGAATCCTGTTCACGAGACTGAGATTGCTGAGGGCTCTGAGATCTCATTTTTCTGAACTCGCCTATTGTTTTGTTTTTTGTGTGTCACAGGAATAAATCAACGCTTGTGAAAGTAGCGTTATTTTACAAGTGATTTCTGAATTATTGCCTTGTAGTTTTGTGTCATACCACCTGTTTTTGAATCACTTTTCGAAAAACTGTCTGCGATGGCTACGTAAAATGTGTTATTACGTGTTTTGCTAATATTTTGCCTGATTGTTTCCTTGGTAAAAAATATGCATGACTGGATCGCACAAACTTGCTCTTGTGGCTCAAGACTTAGACGCAGCTAAGCATTATAGCTTTAAAGTATGCAGGTAATAGTTTTTTTTATAATTACATATATTCACAATGGACCAACTTATGATGTATGTATGTAGTTTTCATGACTGACAGCCACATCAACCTTACTTCATATGTACACTACGCGTCACTTGTTTGAGGCCACTATTTCCGCAATCGTTTTTTCTCGATAAATATTTTTCCTGGAAACATTTGTCAGTAGTTTAACATATTGTCCAATAAAAATGGACACCATGGAAGGGGTTAGTTGGAAAATCCATAGGAATTTCACAAGTTTTATGAATGCACTGCCAAAAATGGGTATAAAAGCTTGCGTCACTTGATTGAGGCAGTTGCAAATATTGATTTGCAAAAGTTAATATCGTTAATTTTTTCTTAATAAAAGTTTAAAATATTTGAAATATATTTTGTCTTAGCTTTAAAGTACAAATGGGCTCTGTAAACACTTTGACAGTATATTAAAAAGGGACAACAGATGATTTCAAGGAACTGGGACTTTCAGGCTGTGAAATAGCAAATTTAAGGAAGTGATAGGGCTGTGAAAAATTATCAAGCAGATACAAAACATTATGTTAAAAAATGAAAAAGACGCAGAAGCAAAAGGCAAAATCATCCGAGAAAAGTGGTCAATTCTGCAGAATACCTCAAATTCTGCACTATTATTGCTCAGAATATGATCAAAAAGAGATATATTTTACTGTTTAAAGGATAATTTAACTCAGCGTAAGAAAATGAAAAAGATACAAGTCTTACGGCAACGACATAAGGAACTTCATATGAATTTCGCCAGGGACCTTGTTGCTTCGAACAACGAATGGAAATGGGTTGTCTCTTCCGATGAAAAAGGATTCAATATTGACGCATCCGATTATTAGAATTTTTATTTTTATGATTTGAGAGAAGTGGAACTTATTTTTCTAGTATTCATAGTCGTACGTCAGGTGCTATGGGGCTCACCGCTAGCACTTATTATGGACCACTTTATTCACCGGACTCAAACATCATCGAAAAGCTTTGGACCTGGGTTTATCTAACATTTTATGAAGCTGGTAAATAATTTCAGGATAAAGACGCCTTAATCGAAGCTATCTGAGATGCCTGGAGCAAGATTTTGTTTGATTAAAAAAAAACTAAATGATTCCAAAGCGTCTTAAAACCCTAACTGCAAAAAATAGTGGGCGTACTCATTGACAAAAAACATAATAAATAAATGTTTAAAAACAAAAAAAAGTTAACATTTTGGTATTTTTGTAAATTTTTTGAAAGGTTCTTTCAGTGGCCTCAATCAAGTGACACAATTTTTGATACTATTTTTTGCTGATTATTCATATAACTTGTGAAATTCCTATGAATTTTCCAAGTTACCCCTTCAACGATATCCTTTTTCATTGGACAATTTGTATACCTACTCACAGGCATCAAACATTTACAGGAAAATATTCCTCACAGCTATTTATCGAGAAAAAAAAATTGAGAAATTAATGGCCTCAAACAAGTGACGTGCAAAACCGGGGTAAAAAAAAAGATTTTGTTCCCGAAATCTGTTAAGAGGATTATGAGTAGCTCGAAGACCTTTTCCCACTGCTATTGAGATAAAAAAACTGTTAAATCTAGTCGTAAGGCCAAGATTACACATGTAAGTTTTACTTACCACTTATGTAAGTCTTACAGAAGCAACTTACAAGAGGCTTTACATTACAGATGAACTTACAGTAAAAAATACTTCCGTAAGTTTAAAAACTTATCACTTCCGTTTGAGTAAGCTGTGAGAGTTCCGTAAGTTGGAAAAAACGTTTTTATACTTGTAAGTTTTTCTTTCAACTTACAGCTTACGTAAGTTGATAAATTTACTGTAAGTAAATTACAGAGCTGTTTGCACTTGTTATTTTATCAAAAGTTGCTTCCGTAAGTAACTTACGAAAGTAAAACTTACATGTGTAACCTTGGCCTAAGTGTGGAAACTTTCAGGAGAATATTATACAAATAAATAATCTCGATTCAACAAGTCCTAGAAAAGTTCAACTTTTTTATAAAAAATACATTGCGAAAAGAAGTCAGTTTACCAAGGCGATATAAGTAAAACATGGTTGTGATCTAACATAATGGTTTGGGTTGCTTTTCATTCCAAGGTGTACGGCTACACCGAAAATAAAAATGCACGACTGTCGCACGTACTTGCTTTTATGTTCAAGTTGTGTGGGACTTAAGAACTTTAAAAAATATTCAAGTAATTATACAAAAAGTAGGTATAAAAAGCATTTAAATCGTTCTTTTAATTGTATGAACAGTCTGATAAATAACTTAGAGCTCAAAAAGAAGTATGCCATTTGATTACTTGAAAAAATATGAGTATATGCAAAAAAAATAAAAATCGTTGGAGCCGTTTTCTTAAAAATTAATGTTTATATATGAAATTTTTGTTACATTTTTCCAAAAAGATTTGGTATGTCAATTTTGAGTAAATATTAATATATATTTAAAAATGAAATTTCAAAACAATTCATCAACCCCGTTTTTGAAAATATGAATTTTCAAAAAAAAAAAATTGAATCTTTTTTTAAAAATCCAAAATTTATTTTTTCAAAAAATTTGGTATGCAGTATTATTTCTATTTTAACAAAGCTTTTGTGAAAAAAATTTGATTGAAATCAGATGAGCGGTTAATGAGAAAACCAAAAATCAAAAAAACCGTTATATGGCAGGTACCGTTAATAAATTTTTTTTGGTGATTTTTTGTTTCCTACTAAAAGGTACATCATATCTACATTAATACAATGATTTTTTTTTATGAAAATCGTTGGAGCCGTTTTTGAGATAAATAAGCTTTTCCTTAACGGTTGTATGGCAAGTACCGTTATTTTTTGAGCTAAAAAAAAATTTCAATTTCCCCTCTGGAGAGTAACAAAAACACCTTAAGTTCAAAATTTGAAGAAAATCGCTTCAGTGGTTTAGGCTGTAGGTTGAGGTACGGACAGACAGACAGACAGGTAGAATATTTTGCCACCCACTTTTTTTTGTGTTCTCTATCATCGTAATGTCATGTTTGATTGTTATATCGAAATTTTTTTTTCTTGCACGAATCTAAAACTTTCCCTATAGTACCTATATCGCAAGTAAAAATGGTGTGATAGATCTGTATGTTAACATTGACATTCTTCAAGAAACCATGCTGCCTTATTCAGAGGATGAAATAACAATCCGATGGGTCTTTTAACCAGGCAGTGATCCGAAGAACTCCAGCAAAAATGCTAAGGATTGCTTTCGGGTCAGTAATATTTCAGTAAAGGATGGACCTTTTACCTATGAACTGACCACAACCCAAAAATGGACCTCTGGGCAGATTTAAAACAAAAGTGTTTGCTGCTTCCAATCCCACCTATAATAATCAACTTTGGGTCACAGTGGAGACTACATGGAAAGTTATCCTATTGGAGAGGTTTTAGGCTTTTTTTGATTCCATGAAGTGACGATGTGAAGCAGTAAAAAGAAATAAGGGTTCTGCAACCCAATATTAACCACTTTTCTTATAATTTTGTATCAAAATTTAGGCTATTTTCCCAATTGGTATGAAAACTGCAATTTTTTTGACTGCCCTTTTTTACCTTGAAGAATATTATTCTAAAAGTAACACAAATCTTATGCTTTTTGGAGGGTAAAGTGAGGAACGCAGTTCAGTATTATGCAAAAACAACAACGGTTTTCCCAAAGAGTCGCTTAAAACGATTCCTGCTGAAAATCAGACCTAGCAAATCGGATCTTTTCTAATATCGGTACAAATAACAGTCCAAGTTTAGACGGATTACTATGTAATATTATTGATAAAAACCACATGGAAGACGACTACATAAACAAAAATTGATGACTGAATACTTGGCAAAACGTGCCGAAAAAAAATTTGCATGAAGTCAATGGTTCGCTAGAGAACATTTCCATACGAGCGAGAATTTTTGGAATTTGGTCATCTGAAGCGAAGAATCGAACGTCCTCCATTAAAATAATTGGACCCCGAATACACAAAAAAACCTGTTAAGGTGTGGTAGTTCATTGGTGATGGCTTGGAGATATTTTTTCCTTTGGAAAACTATTCAGATGTTGCTGTAGGTAGGTACTTTATTATATTGTTTTAATTTGACCAAGTTGAAATATTTTGTGGGTGAAGAATCTGGTAAGTACTTTAAGTTTCTATTAGCTGATAATAAAACATTCAAGTTCAAATATATTGACTAATTCAAATTTTACCATTATTAAACAAATGTTTTGATTAAATTTTACTTGGTTAAATAGTCACTTCCTTATTCCATTTAATTCCTTAAAAAGTTTGATGTATTCTGCTTAAAAAAAATACATAGCATACTAACAAAATCTTAAAAGATATTTGTGTGACACACTTGCACACACATCTGATACTTGAATTATACGCTCATACAACACGCATATAATTTAGTTGTTGAAAAAGTCCAAAGCGGCATATCTCATTTGTGTTAAAAACATCCCTTTTTACGGAATGCTTTGGAAAATTCTTGTTTAATGTGACTTGTACTCCTTAACATTGATGTTGAATAATTTTTTGAATGAAAACTTTTCCAGAAAAAATCCAGTTTTGTTTAAATTTAAATACTTCCACTAACATTGAGATAAAAAGTAAACATATTCCGCAAGCAACAGAAAAAAATCGATTGGAAATTGGTTTCGTTATATTTTTCTCCTTATCCTTATAGTGTAAAAGTATAAATTATAAAGTATATGCTAATATTTTTTATTGATCCTGCGCACAATCATTTAACGAAGAAAAATTGTATATCCACAACTATGCCACCCTTAATCCGTGATGTTGTTCAATACATTGATGCGATTTTCCCAACATGTTCCAAGCTGTAGCACAGTCTCTATGTACACAAAATAAGCTTGAAATGGAGAAACTTAAATACAGAAGGCCACGCTTATATGAAACCTTTAAAAAGGGTATATTTGGGACTCAAAAACCCTTATTTCTTATAACATATAAAAACGAATATGAAACTTCGTTTTACCAAAAAAGCGCACAAACAGTAAGGTTAAGGAAGACATATTTATGATTTTTTTTGTAATCGATGTACATACATACATAAACATGTTATGTATAAATAGCCTTAAAAAAATTGTGGCAGGTAAAATTTTCCAAGAAATATTCAACCGAATTCGATACCGGTCACTGTTAATATTAAACAAAAAATTTAAAAACTTAAAAAAAATACATTTTAAAAACTTAAAAAAAACTTTTTGCAAGGGCTATTCTATTTTTTTAGTGATCTTTCATGGGAACAGCTCAAAATTCTGGTTTCAGAATTCTGCTTTTTAAAATTCTGGTTTTCAAAACTGCTTTTCAAAATTCTGTCTTTTCAAAAAAAAACAGCTTTTCAAAATAACAGCTTTTCAAAAGCCTTTTGCCTTTTGTTTAACTACAGCCGTTTATTAACAATATTAACCAAAATGTAAAGCAGTTAATATGCATGATGTAGTAAGTAATATGCGATTAGTAAGTTTTTCTTATAGCTGTCTGTCTGGAAAAATGCCAAGTTTTTGTCAAGTTTAATCAAGGTACTGGAAAGGCTTTGGTAGGGGAAATGTAGACAAAGAAAACTTGTCAAATACTCGTGAGGCCCTCGTCGGTAATAACTTGTGGGATAAGGCCCTGGAAAGGCTTTGGTATCACAAATACCTCATATATGACATAAACAAAAAAACAAATACTTTATATTAAATAAACAAATAAAAACACAAATAAATTGTTATTTTTTAATGTTTAAAATTTTTAATTCAAATAATTTTCACAACTTTATAAAATAAAAATAATATATAATAAAATCAGCGACGCGTTTCGGAGTGTACCTCCATCTTCGGGCGAATAACTCAATTTGACGTAGATATTAGACGTCAAAGCCAATGTGTGTTGTTGTGTATTTGTAGCATTTAGTTGTTGATGAATGTTGTTTTAGTTCTGTCTTCTTTCTTTTGTTATAATTTTAATAGCTGTGTCATATAGTGGATTTGTTTTAAATGTTAGTTTATCGTTCAATAGTTTGTCTTGTTCTAATTTGCTTGCTTTATATATTTCGTACTCTTCTGTCGCGTCTAGTATTCTGCCTTTTCTACATATATGCATAGGTGTCAAGTTGGTGTTGAAGTCTGTGTAGCTATGATTATTTTCTATCAGATGTTGGGCGAATGTAGATTTCGTGTTTATCTTCGGTTTATGTTCCAAAAATCGATCGTAAAATGTTCTGCCGGTCTGTCCAATGTAGAATTTGTCGCAATTGTCACACTTTAATTGCGACAATTGCGACAAATTCTACATTGGACAGACCGGCAGAACATTTTACGATCGATTTTTGGAACATAAACCGAAGATAAAACCGAAATCTACATTCGCCCAACATCTGATAGAAAATAATCATAGCTACACAGACTGCAACACCAACTTGACACCTATGCATATATGTAGAAAAGGCAGAATACTAGACGCGACAGAAGAGTACGAAATATTTAAAGCAAGCAAATTAGAACAAGACAAACTATTGAACGATAAACTAACATTTAAAACAAATCCACTATATGACACAGCTATTAAAATTATAACAAAAGAAAGAAGACAGAACTAAAACAACATTCATCAACAACTAAATGCTACAAATACACAACAACACACATTGGCTTTGACGTCTAATATCTACGTCAAATTGAGTTATTCGCCCGAAGATGGAGGTACACTCCGGAACGCGTCGCTGATTTTATTATATATTATTTTTATTTTATAAAGTTGTGAAAATTATTTGAATTAAAAATTTTAAACATTAAAAAATAACAATTTATTTGTGTTTTTATTTGTTTATTTAATATTATAATCATAACTTGGAAACGAAACAAATATGCCAATACTTTATACCCATCATACAATAGTAATAGTAATTTAAGTATGTATATAGTTTTTTTTAATTTCAACATTACGCAACTGTTACGAAATACCTCAGTATTTAGCGTTTTGGACTGGTAATCCGAAGATTTTTTTTTTGTCTCTCGAGGCAAAAGGTTGCTTAACTAGTGAGGTCCTAGAGAAAATCGATAGTTACCCTTGCTAGAGCCATGTTAGGGTCAATGTAAAAATTTCTTATGTCCCGTTAAAAACTAGATTGTTTTCAGGTAGTAAAGGTACCGTTATTTTTTGAGCTAACAAAAATAAATGTTCCCTTCAGCAAATCACCTTAAATGCACTATACACTAGTAGGTATGTAGTATGTACCTTCAAATCGCACGCTTTTTAACATTTTCCAAATGACTTCTTTCATAATTTTCAGAATTTTGAAAAGCAAAACTATTAAAAGCAGAATTTTGAAACAGAAATTTTGCTCACGCAGAATTTTTGAAGTAAGTGTTGTCGAGTTTCGGTTGCCACTTGGGAAACAAATTTGTTACTAAAATTGAAGACAAAAGGGACCAAATGCGGTTAAAAGTTAACAAAACACTTTAAAGCTGAAAACGATTTTATAACACCATACCTTTAAGAGTTTTTTACTTGCGATTATATGTAGGTACTATAAGGCAAGTTTTGGATTCGTGCAAAAAAAAAAATTGAGATAACAATCAAACATGATATTACGATGATAGAGAACACCAAAAAAGTGGGTGGCACAATTCTGTCTGTCTGTCTGTCTGTTCGTCTACAGCCTAAATTGCTCGATCGATTTTCTTCAAACTAGGTACATAGAGGTTTTTGGTGATTCTGCCGACACGTTTTTTTCATTTTTTTTCTTAGAACCAAAAATAACGGTAACTGCCATACATTTTTTTTTTTGCAAATTTACATAATCGTATTTTTCTCAAAAACGGCTTGAAAACTTTTCATAAAAAAAAATTTATAAATTTATTTTAGTAAAGGCTTTCTTTGGGTGGAAAACCATTTTTCAAAAATGGCTATTAATGGTACCTTCCAAGGAACCATTTTTTAAATTTTTGATTTTCTTCAAAATGGTTGACCGATTTCAATTATTTTTTTTTATACAGAAGCTTCCAAAAAATGTTAATAGTTTTGTGTACCAACATTTTTGAAAAAACATTTTTTGGATTTTTAAAAATATTTCAAAATTTTTTTTGGAAAATCAAATATTTCGAAAACGGCATCATAGATTTTTTTGAAACTCGATATTTAAGACTTTTTTTAGTACTCTCCAAAATATTTTTAGAAAAAATTTTACATTTATGAAAAAATAACGGTACCTTCCATACAAAAGTGAAAAAAACCGCAAAGGAAAATATTTTTTTTTTGCTTGAAAACGACTCCTACGATTTTGATTAAACTTTTTTCATATACTAAAATTAGTACGATCTACCATCAAAAATTATAAAATTTCACACATAGCAACTATTAGTAGTACCTGTCATAGAACGTATTTTTTTATTTTGAGTTTTCTCGCTATCAGCTTAACGGATTTAAATGATTTTTTTTTATATACAAATTTCAGATAAGATTAAATAATATTGCATATCAAAATTTTCAAAAAAAAAGTTTTTGGATTTTTAAAAAAAGTTTCAAACTTTTTTTTTGAAAATTCGATATCTCAAAAACGGGTTGATAATTTTTTTTCAAATTTTGTTTTTATATACACATAAATATATAGTTTAAATCTGCATACCAAAATTTGTTCTTAAAAATGTTTTAAGAATTTTATATATACAAAATTAATTTCAAAAAAAAAAACCGCTCCAACGATTTTAAATTTTTTTTTCCCATACAATCATATTCCATCATGAATTAAGATGGCATACTTTTTTTTCACCTCAAACTGTCAAAAGAGTTGTTTTAGCTAATTTAAATGTCGTATTTCATGCTTCTCTACATTTTTCTCTCATAATTTCGATGTTTGTATATACAATTTTCTTAAACTCGCAGTGTCTTGAACATAACAGCAAGTACGTGCGACCCAGTCGTGCATTTTATTTTTTAATGAAATACACAATAAACTTAACAATAATATAAGACATTTGCCACTTTGGTTGTTTACTTTAAACCCAAACAGTCGTATTTATGTACAATAGTCGAAAAAAGTATTTTGACAAACAAATTTTTTGCAGTTTTCTTTATAGCTTTTTTGTATTGATAGAAAAGATCTTGAACAAATATATTATAAGGGTATCAAGATGAGCTTCCAAAAAAACATACAAAAGTTAGATTCATAACTATAGTTTTGAACATTAAAATTGTATTAATAGGATATGAAGAAAATTTGAAAAAAATTCTTCTGTTTAAGTGGAGTGACTGAATATTTATAATTCAAGTTAAAAGTTCAAGTGAGCTCTACTCCAAAATTGCGTTTCGCCCAGGTACGATAGTTGGGCTCATCAGTTAGATGACTATCGTACCCTTCTAAGATTTTAAAGATGGGTCTGGAACTTCGGCTGACGAACAATTTTTTATTTAAATAACTTTTTCATAGATTTCTTTTGGTACACGGAAAGAATTCTTGGATCATATCACGAAAAATAAGCTGCAAATTACGAAAAATGAATCCCGATTTATATCTTGGCTATTTGTTTGCAATTTCCAGAACTGACCAAAATGAAGATATTAACACTCAAAAATCGTAAATCAACCTTCTTTAAGTATCAATTATGCTATCGTGAGAAAACAAAAATTGCGAACAACAAATCGCAATTTGATCCAAATATTCCTCAATTGCACAATTTGTTAATTTGCAAAAAAGATTTGTGATCACCACTTCTATTTCGTGATATTGCCACTTGGAAAGATCAATCTTGCTCTTAACCCTTCATTTTCTAGGTATACACATTCAATGTTATTTATTTGAAATAATTAATTTACGCTTAACTCTACTTGCAGTTTGAACTCGCAACCCCCCAGTTACGGAGCGAGCATGCAACTACTATGCCAATTTGCATTACAGATCGTTGGTGTCACACATTAATGATTAGAAACATGCTTTATCTCTTCGAGAAGTAAATTGCGACAAAGAAAGTCGTGATTTAAGAATTTTGTTGGTGATTTGCAACTATTCGTAAGGAGTTGCAAATTGAGACAAAAAAAGTAGATCAGTGATTTTGCAATGCTAATTACTAAATATTTATCGCAAATCAATATTTTTAAATGCTGTGGTGAAATTATTCTTTTGGAGAGTAATTTAAGCCAAGAAAGTTGTATTTTGCTATGAAAAGTACGAGCTTGAATAATGGATTTTGATTGCAAATCACGAAGAAACAAATTTTGTAAATAGCTAATTCTTAACTGTTAAATTACCAGTTTTTGTATTAATTTAGGATTAAAATGCCTTGATTTACGAATTAAACATGATTCGTAAATTGCAACTGCAAATTTTTCAATTGGTGATTTTTCAATTCTTTCCGTGTAATGGTTACGATGAAGAAGGGTCTGCCGGAGGAGGTTCTGCAAATGGGTCTGGTTACTTTGTCCCAGTTCCAAA
The DNA here is from genome assembly GCA_963921185.1 of Dasysyrphus tricinctus. Taxonomy (NCBI): domain Eukaryota; kingdom Metazoa; phylum Arthropoda; class Insecta; order Diptera; family Syrphidae; genus Dasysyrphus; species Dasysyrphus tricinctus. The sequence goes on along the minus strand of OY992530.1, from coordinate 203,447,118 downwards.
CCCACCTCCGAACCCACCACCAACAAATCTATGAAAATAATTTAAAATAAAATGCACGACTGGGTCGCACGTACTTGCTCTTATGTTCAAGACACTGCGAGTTTAAGAAAATTGTATATACAAACATGGAAATTATGAGAGAAAAATGTAGAGAAGCATGAAATACGACACTTAAATTAGCTAAAACAACTCTTTTGACAGTTTGAGGTGAAAAAAAAGTATGCCATCTTAATTTATGATGGAATATGATTGTATGGGAGACAAAATTTTTAAATCGTTGGAGCGGTTTTTTTTTTAATTAATTTTTTATATATAAAATTCTTAAAACATTTTTAAGAACAAATTTTGGTATGCAGATTTAAACTATATATTTATGTGTATATAAAAACAAAATTTGAAAAAAAATTGTCAACCCGTTTTTGAGATATCGAATTTTCAAAAAAAAAATTGAAACTTTTTTTAAAAATCCAAAAACTTTTTGTTTGAAAATTTTGATATGCAATATTATTTAATCTTATCTGAAATTTGTATATAAAAAAATTCATTTAAATCCGTTAAGCTGATAACGAGAAAAATCAAAATAAAAAAATACGTTCTATGACAGGTACTACTAATAGTTGCTATGTGTAAAATTTTATAATTTTTGATGGTAGATCGTACTAATTTCAGTATATGAAAAAAGTTTAATCAAAATCGTAGGAGTCGTTTTCAAGCAAAAAAATATTTTCCTTTGCGGTTTTTTCACTTTTGTATGGAAGGTACCGTTATTTTTTCATAAATGTAAAATTTTTTCTAAAAATATTTTAGAGAGTACTAAAAAAGTCTTAAATATCGAGTTTCAAAAAAATCTATGATGCCGTTTTCGAAATATTTGATTTTCCAAAAAAAATTTTGAAATATTTTTTAAAAATCCAAACAATATTTTTTCAAAAATTGTGGTACACAAAACTATTAAAATTTCTTGGAAGCTTCTGTATAAAAAAAATAATTGAAATCGGGCATACCATTTTGAAGAAAATCACAAATTTAAAAAATGGTTCCTTGGGAGGTACCATTAATAACCATTTTTGAAAAATGGTTTTCCACCCAAAGAAAGCCTTTACTAAAATAAATGTATTGAATTTTTTTAAGAAAAGTTGTCGAGCCGTTTTTGAGAAAAATACGATTATGTAAATTTGCCAAAAAAAAATGTATGACAGGTACCGTTATTATTGGTTCTAAAAAAAAATGAAAAAAACGTGTCGGCAGAATCACCAAAAACCACTAAGTACCAAGTTTGAAGAAAATCGATCGAGCCGTTTAGGCTGTAGATGAACAGACAGACAGACAGACAGACAGACAGAATTTTGCCACCCACTTTTTTGGTGTTCTCTATCATCGTTATATCATGTTTGATTGTTATCTCAAAATTTTTTTTTGCACGAATCCAAAACTTGCCTTATAGTACCTATAATCGCAAGTAAAAAGGTGTTCATTTGTCCCACTTCCAGACACACCTCTGGAACCTCCTCCGTCACATTATACTCCAACAGACTCACCATCAAAAAAAAAAGAATGTATAAAAGTTATTTCAAAAATAAAAGTTTTTCCCTTGTCCCAGTTATAGGCCCACCTCCAGAACCTCCTCCGTCACACCAAACTCCAACAGACCCACCATCAAAAAGAATCTATTGAATTTATTAAAAAAAAAGTGTTCATTTGACCCAGTTATTGACCCACCTCCAGGACCTCCTCTGTCAGACTCTACTCCATCCGACCCACCACCAAATAAAATTTAATATTTTGGTATAAAACAATAACATAATAATATATTAATATATGTTATACATTATTTTGAAAGTCATCAGGAAATACTGAGAACTTCCTTAGACACTCAGACTTAATATCATGTTCAGTCATCAACTTTTTTACTGCAAAATTATCATCATCAAGCTAGTTGCAACCTTATAATGGAACAAAGTGCTCATCCGCATCAATCACAACCAATGGCAACGAAACATCAATCACACCAACAACAACAACTTCCATACCCGTAACAACCTTTAAACACTTGTCAAATTTTCTCAATTCAATGTGCGAAAAAAATGTATCATAGAGGTAAAAAGGAATTATAGATATGCAAGCACCGGTATCACCGGAGCAAAGTGCTGAAGTGCCCCAGCTTAACGAGATGCGTAGATCATATAGGGGTATTGACATCGAACCCCCTACAATACGGGAAATTCAATCTTCGATTAATCTTCTCAAAAACAACAAAGCAGCTGGACTTGACGGTATACCAGCCGAGTTCCTGAAAGCTGACCCTGTCAGAGCGGCTAGTATTCTACACCCGTTGATACAATCTGTGTGGGAAAACGAGATCTATCCCAGCGACTGGAAGGATGGTGTAATTGTTAAGCTGCCAAAGAAAGGTGATCTTAAGAATTGCAACAATTGGCGACGTATTACAGTTTTGTCCGTTTTTCGAAAATTAATGGCAACCATCATTCTGGAGCGGATAAAGGTTAGAATCGAGTCTACACTCAAGAGGCATCAAGCTGGTTTCCGGAGTGGGCGGTCTTGTGTCGACCATATCAACACTCTGCGTATCGTTCTTGAGCAGTCTGCGGAGTTTCAATCACCGCTTTACCTCATGTTCGTGGATTTTGAGAAGGCCTTTGACCGAGTCAACCGTGAATGTATATGGAGATCACTTATTGGTAGAGGAATTCCCCCAAAAATTGTTGCTATTATAAGAAAGTCCTATAACAACGCAAGATGCTTTGTTTTACACAATGGGCAGCTATCCGACTCTTTCGAAGTGCGGCTGGGTGTGAGACAGGGAGATGTTCTATCGCCAATTCTCTTTCTACTGGTGATTGACGATGTTTTGACGGCCAGCGTTGGAACAGCAGAGAGGCAGGGCATTCAATGGAGACCGTTTGAAAGGCTTAGCCACTTAGACTATGCCGATGATATATGTCTCTTGGCAAATAACATCAGCGGGCTGAACGGGATGTGTCAAGCTCTGAAGGTAAAAGGAGAGGCGAGTGGTCTTAAAATAAATAGCAAAAATACAAAAATAATGCTCACAGGCCGCTCCACACAGCAGCGTATTATTCTACAGGAGACGCCAGTTGAAGTAGTGGAACAGTTCAACTACCTTGGCAGTATTGTTTCTGCAAACGGTGGTACGGATCTGGACGTTAATGAATAAAGCTCGCACGGAAAGAATTCTTGGATCATATCACGAAAAATGAGCTGCAAATTACGAAAAATGAATCCCGATTTATACATTGGCTCGGGATTTCGTAATTTACGACTATTTGTTTGCAATTTGCAAAACTGAGTAGAATGAAGATATTGATACTCAAAACTCGTAAATCAACCCTCTTTAAGTATCAATTATGCTATCGAGAGAAAACAAAAATTGCGAACAACAAATCGCAATTTGATCCAAATATTCCTCAATTGCACAATTTGTAAATTTGCAAAAAAGATTTGTGATCACCACTTTTATTTCGTGATATTGCCACTTGGAAAGATCAATCCTGCTCTATACCCTTCATTTTGCAGGTATACACATTTAATTTAATTTATTTGAAATAAATACTTTACGCTTGACTCTACTTGGATTTGAACTCGCAACCCTCCAGTTGCGGAGCGAGCATGCAACCACCAAGCCAATTTGCATTACAGATCGTTGGTGTCACACATTGATAATCAGATACCTGCCATGTTGTGGTGCTCTATCTCTTCGAGAAGTAAATTGCGACAAGAAAGTCGTGATTTAGGAATTTTTTGTTGGTGATTTGCGACTATTCTCATGGAGTTGCAAATTGCGACAGAAAAAACGTAAATCAGTGATTGTGCATGATGTAAATTACTAAATTTGTATCGCAAATCAAAATTTTTAAATGCTGCTTGTGATATTATTCCTTTGGAGAGTAAATTACGCCAAAAAAGTTGTATTTTGCTATGAAAAGTATAAGCTTGAATCATGGATTTTAATTGCAAATCACGAAGAAACAAATTTTGTAAATTGCTACGTTTTGAATGTAAAACTACCAGTTTTTGTATTAATTTGGGATTAAAATGTCTTGATTTATGAATTAAACATGATTCGTAAATTGCAACTGCAAATTTTTCAATTTGTAATCTTTCAATTCTCTCCGTGCGTGCTGCCTTCGGTACCCTGTCCCCAATTTGGAAATCCAGTCAAATCTCCTTGCGCACAAAGTTGAGATTCTTCGAATCCAATGTCAAATCCGTGCTGTTATATGCTTGCGAAACCAGGAAAGTCACGACTACCATCTCAAAGAAATTGCAGGCTTTTTTGAACCGTTGTCTACGCCATATTCTAAAAATTCGCTGGCCACAAATTATATCAAACGAGGAATTGTGGCGCAGGACAAGTCAAGAGCGGCTGGACGTTGACATAAGAAAGCGTAAATGGCAATGGATTGGTCACACACTGAGGAAACCAAACGATGAAATTGCAAAGCAGTCATTTGAATGGAATCCTCAGGGTGCACGGCGTGTTGGAAGACCAAGAACAACATGGAAATCAACAGTTCTAGCAGAAGCAGACTCCCAGAGAAAGACGTGACCACAGTTAAAATATCTATCTGCAGACCGTGAAGGATGGAAACGATTTGTTGGCGCCCTATGCCCCAACCGGGGTTACAGGACTTGATGATGATAATGAAGCACCGGTATCTATTTCCATATGTATATCAATGCTTTTATTTTAATATTTATAATAAGAGGAAGAGACTGTCTTCTTACTCATACATATACCCCTTATATCAGCCAATTTAAGATTATATAACTTATTGTTCAAAGAAATATCATCTTTATTTTTCACAAAATTATTTTTTATAAATACCTGGCAGTTTTTTTGTTAACTCTTTGTTTCTGCATTTGGTTGCCTTGACACTTAAAACACCGGACATTCTGGTTCTCCACGTGGACTGCTGCTTTCCCGTTCTGCTGCTTACTGTTGGTTTTGCCTTTGAAATTTTCGTAACACTAGTCCTTTCACGCATTCTCTTAACTTCCCTCAACGTCATCTGCATGAGTAGGGCCGTTTCACAAATGTTTGCGGAATAGGTACCTCTAGAAGCTTCCGTTGTAGTCGTTCGTCCCGTTGTGATAAGATAAATTTATCATATTGGGTTTGCTCTAAGAATGAACCGTATTCACATGTTTCTGCCAAAGTTTTTAATTCGATTATGAAATCAGACAGCGACTCCCCAGCCTCAAGTGATCTTGACAAAAACTTTTGACGCTCCATGCCTGTATTTTTATTGAGTTTTAAATGGGCTCCGCGAAATTACACACCAGTAAATAAGGCCCCAAAAGAAAATTTGAAATGAGTCCCCAAATTGGGGTAGTTTTTCATAGTGAAACTATGCCCCAATGAAATAAGGCCTCACCGAAATGAAAAATAGTCCCAAAAATTAATGAAATGAGGCCCCAACTTGTTTTGTCTTTTTCCAAAAATGAAATAATAATATTTCAGTTTTTATATTACAGATTATTTTTTTAAATGGGATAACACCCCAAATTGTGTAGCGGAACACCCCAAACTATTTTACTACTTGGATTGTATTGAGAACATTTTCTCTTGCTAAGCTTTTTAAAAAGCCAAGAATTTATTCTCTTATATTTTTTTCCAATTAAATTTGTTTGAAAAATGATTTTTGAAAAACTAATTTTCAAACATAAAAATTTGAAAAAAAAATGTTTTTTTTCAAACTTATTTTTTGAAAAGTTTTGGGATATTATAACTACAATTTATTTTGCAATCAAAATTCGTCTTAGTTTTTAATAAAACACCAATATTAAATATGTGAAATGTTTTGTAGTTTTTGATAAAATCAAAAATAACAACCGCTACTTTACTACTTACAAAGTAGATATTAGCAGTTGTATTTATTAGATTTTCTTAGAACACGCTTGGGCAGCTGTCCAGCTAGTCAATGCCCAAATATTTTAGGCAACTTGTTATTTATAAACGCATTCCAATGATCGCCTAAATGTGACCTCATTTATTCAGTGACATGCCTGTATTTATTCATTTTTGAATGAATTAATGAATTTTAGTACGCTTTGGGACACGTTCAACTAGCTTTTCATTCATTTCAAAACTAGAAAATTAGAAAACCAGAAATATTTGCCCACCTTATTCATTAAACGTGTCTACTTTGAAATAAGATTTGGACAACCAATTGCAGTGGATAAGTTAGTCAATCGGTGCTAAGTATTTATAAATAACATTTTGGAGTTGGACAGGTGTCTAAAGTTAGACATCGCTTGGAATGGGTTTATAAATAGCACTGTAGATGTTTATTTTTGCCGTACAACCATTTTCTGGTCACTACTCAATTTTTTCAACAACTAGGTGAGCCTGAAACCAATTAATAATACATAAGTATTTTACAAAACAAGAAAATCTCATTTTTTAAACTAACACTTTTAAACACAAAAAACGACACGAATTTGCACTCTCTGGCAATTTTTTTTTACGAATTCTAATAGATATGGATGCCGAGATTCAGCTATTTCAGCGAGTGAGATGAGATGACTCACCTTACTCGCCGACTCATCTCACTTCACTTGCAAAAGCGATTCAGCTATTTAAGTGAAATGAGTAGGTTCGAATTTAGCTTCGAACATGAGACAAAGAATAAATATAAAAGAGCTTAATTCTACCTCCTTGTCACACTCGTTACGCAAAACGAAATGAAACAAAAAATACAACAATGTAAACATTGGCATCTTTAATAATGGAGTTTGGAGTATCTTTTATTTCAATTATTTTTTTTTTCATAATTGAAGTTTAATGTGAGTTTCAACCTTGAGAAATAAAAAGTTTAAAAGTGTTGAAAGTGAATAGAATATAAATTTATTTAATATATACCTATATGTGCATATGATAATAAAATAAAATTAAAGAATCAATAAAAGGGTAGTTGATTTTATCTACGTTGTTGTTTTTTATTTCGTTTCCTATCCATGAATAGGAATTCTTGTGAAAAGCACACATACCTATCCAAAACTGGAAATTTACCAACACATACACCAAGTCACTGCGGAAATATCTGGCGAGTAATCTGACATTTCATTTCACTCGCTCACTCACTCCCTTTTGCTAACTGAATCGATTTTCGACGAAAAGTGACTCATCTCACTCACTCCCTGCGGCTTCGAATTAGCTGAATCTCGGCACAGGCTTCACGAATCAATTAATTAGAATACTTAATATTACGTCGGTATATAACTTTGCTTACTAGAATCACAAATTAATTTATTTTTTAATATAATTTATACCCGTTCTTAATGTAAATTGATAGTTCTTGATATTAATAAAATAAATTCGAAATAAAACATTTATCTAGCAAAACTTACATCTGTGTATTTTAATATTCCATACCAATTTTATTTGTAATCACAACAATAAAAAAAAAACATACTTTAACACGCGATAAGACATAACAACGAATGGAGTAACATTGTTTGGCTTAGAACCGTTAACTTTAGATCGGTACAGTAGATCACCAGCAAAGAGAATCAAGTAAATATCATTACACAAGGTGAAGCAAGCTTTCTAATTTTAGTATGCAGTTTAGTTTTTTACGATACGATCGGTTGGGATTTTCTTATTTTGTCTGCCGATAAAATACCCCTATGCAGCAGTGAACAATGCACACTAAGGCCCATTTCACACATGCCCGGCAGCCGGTTAGCCGGCATCGGTTACCCGGTTTTCAACAAATGAACCGGTTCCGGCATGTGTGAAAGCTTCCATAAGATCCTTAACCAAACGACCGGTTAGCCGGTACCGGGTTCCCGGTTGCCGGCTATGTGTGAAATGGCTCTTACAATTAAGTATTATACTTTTTTTTTAAAGCCAATACTCTGTCTAATACTTAATTGTAAGTATTACTTAATTGACTTCATATATTTAGAAGGACAAATATTAAAAAAAAAAAAACTAGTAATATCTGGAGAAAAATCCTTTTGCTCCTCTTAAGCCAGAAATCGAATCTTCAATATTCTTTTGAAATAAAGTTGTTTCAATCGATAGTTTTTGAAAAAACTTTTTCTTCTTTTTAAATAAAGTTGTTGCAATCGATAGTTTTTGAAAAATTAATTTTCAAAGTCAGAACTTTGGTAAAAACAATGATTTTATTTTAATATGTATTTTCTTTTTTATGTTATGTATCTTCTTACTATTTTTGATTTCATTATTCAATGCCCTCAACAATTTCAAGTCAAATACTGAAAACCCTTCTTGTTTTTGAGAAAACTGAAAATAACTACCTCATCTTTTCAGTCCAGTTAATTTGTTACTGTTTTTAGGTGGCACGGCTGGGTTCGATTCCCAGCCGTGCCACCTAAAAACAGAAATGTTTTATTCGAGGTACTGCCTCTTGCGAGGAACTGACAAATCCTCCAAGAGTATACTTGTCATGAAAAAGTGCTTCTCATTTAGCCGTTCGGACTCGGCAAAAAACTGTAGGTCCCCTCCATTCCTGCCCAACAAACACGCACACAGGAATGGTTGTGAGTTGTAAGTCACTAGGCCCTGGTTCTCCTCGAGCTGTTGCGCCACCCAATTTATTTATTTATTTATAATTTGTTACTATAACTACTGTCTGTTACTACACTATTTTTTATTCAAAATTTTCTTTTCTTTACTTTTAAACTGCTGGCATTTTGAAAACTATTGTGTCTACAAACAGAAACGATTTTAGGCTCAAATTGAAGCCTTAGGTTTATGCGCGGTCGTAAGACAGGCATCTATGTATTGACAGTGAAAATGGGCTAACACGTACTGCATGATGAAACTCAAATTTTGAATCTTAGATGGGTTCTATTTTTATTTTCATCTGGAATCTAAACCCACAAAAGAGGGGGACTTAAACTAAAATCCACGGTTATTGTTGCCAAATCAAAGAGGAAAAAACCCGCTGTTGTGTTTTCCTTTTATTTTGGGTCTTTATCACCGCGGGTCTTATTGCATTGCACCCCTTTAAGCATTTGTTTTTCAGTATTTGGCTTAAAATTGATAACAACATTGAATATTAAAAACAAAACAAAAAAATACCTTGTACATAAAATAAAAGAATTTTTTTTTTAATTTCCAACATTTATAAAGCTGAAGATTGCCGACAGCGAATTTTGTATTTCTTTAAGAGTAGGATACTTCGATAAGTATCAATGATATTGAAAAATTTTCAACACCAAAAAGTTGGAAGCAAATTTGTTTAATAGTCCTTGTTATATTACCTTTCATTTGATACTTCATATTTTTGAAGATCAACAGAATATTACAGAAGTTATCTTATAGGCCATTCTCCGAGAGCTAATCTCGAATTTTAACACAACCAATGCACAGTGGGTACCTCCTAGGACAAAATTAGAAAAATTAAATGTCATAAATCAAGAATTCAAAGTGTCAATAAGGTTCTTCAAACTCCCGCTAAACTAAAGCCAAAAAATAATTTCTACGCATTGTTTTATTTTCATTCCTTTATAGCCATTCAAAGTTAACATAATAAAACATACAGCCATACAGCTAGAGAACTAGTTATAGTCATAACTTGTGTTATGAAAGTTTGAACAATATTAAATTGTTATAGATATTTAATAAGAAGGTGCGTACTTTCAAAAAACATACATTAAATTGTTTAATAACTTAAAGCTTCAATGTAATAGGACCCTTTTTGTAACTTTTTTCTTAGTTTAGTTCACACTAAATTAAAGATTTTGTTGGTTTGCCTTCGAGTGCCCGCTACAAATGAGGTACTAAAATGAAATTTAAATTTAACATTGTTTCACCTTTTCAAATAATAAGGTAGTTTTTTCCGTTTTTTCCTATTTTCGAGTTATGATAATTTAAAGAACCATATTTCGTTAATTTTCCGCTCTGAAGAAAATCAAACAACAACACAGTTTTGACTAATATTTTGACTAATATATCTCTGGTAGGTGCTGGTTATCAATGCGTAACTAAACGCAATTTTTCATTTGATAAATGGCTTGAAAGTCGACGAAATAATCCAACATGGTCAATGAAAGCCAATCAAATCCTGGAAAACATCAAATAAGTTGGCCAATTACTATACTTTTTACTATTTATTTTAATTAATTAAATTAGTTTTTTTATAATTATTTGTTTATATTTTATTCAATTAAGCAAACAAATAAAACTAAAATTATAAATTGAATATAGTTTTTAATCACCTTTACAAAAAGAACACTTCAAAATAACGATTTTTTCCGATACACCCTCAAAAAGTGGGTGTGGCAAAAAACTGCAGCTTTTCCAAAAAGGCATTTTCTACATGTTCTGATGTATATTTTTCATTTTTTTGTTTGGGAAACTATTTAATAAACAAGATTTTTGTCAAAAACGCCCTCAAAAGTGGGCGTGGTAAATATTTTTATTTGCATGTTTTTACGGCAGCTCGTTTCGTTTTCTGAGAAATTATTCCAAAATCAATTTTTTTTTTTGTAAAAAAAAGCCCCCAAAAGTGGGCGTGGTATACAATTTTGTAGGGAAGAATTATATTAAATTACGTTATCCACAACTTTCTAGAAGAACACCCCTCATTTATATCAAATTTGACAATTAGAAAACTTTTTCTCTTTTAAGTGGGCGGAAATTTACTCTGAGAATACATTTGCTATCCTTAACCATGCATGAAAATTTCATTCAAATTAGTTCACTGGTTCAAATTTTATAGATTTATGACTGCCTGTCAATACAACCTAAACCATTGTAATGGCTGCAGTTTTGGAAAATTTCGCGTTTATTAATGTTAAAAAATCTAATAATATCATGTATTTAACATAGAAACGTGATTGATAAATCAAAATAACCGATATTATTAGTCAAGATTATTAAAAAATATAAATTTTGAAGATCGAATGAAAAATGAGGACATACATATTATGTATATACTTGGGTGGTCCTTATATTGGGTTTTTTTGAAATTCCAACTTGGATAGGCATCAAATGACTCTAAATAGAGAAAAAAAAATTCCTAATTTTTTCAGATTTTTATTTCACCCCCCTGGTCTCCCTTTTTTCACTTCAATGTACAAATAATGGAGTTAGGGTGATTCTAATAACACGCGAAAAAAAAATCAGAACTTATAGATTAGATTTAGACGAAAAAAAATCGTATCGGAGGGGGGGTCTATTTTCCCCCGTTCAGGCAGGAGGGGTAATTTTCTAAAAATTTGACCCAAAATTGAAAAAAATTATTAAAAAACAACGGGACCACTTACAATGGCATGCTATAGCTTTTTTCAAAGCCATGAATCCAGTCTCTAATATGTTTTTTAAATCAAGTTTTTATTGTTAATAGTTTCTGAAAAAAATTATTTTCAAACGTAAAAAATTATTATTTTTGTTTTTGTTTTTAGATTTTGAAAATTATTTTTTTTAAACTACTTACAATAAAAACTTGATTTAAAAACCATATTAGAGACTGGACTCATGGCTTTAAAAAATGCTATAGCATGCCATTGCAAGTGGTCCCGTTGTTTTTAATATTTTTTTTCTATTTTGGTTCAAATTTTTAGAAAATTACCCCTCCCGCCTGAACGGGGGGAAAAAGACCCCCCCTCCGATACGATTTTTTTTCGTCTGAATCTAATCTATAAGTTCTGATTTTTTTTCGCGTGTTATAAGAATCAACCTAACCCCATTATTTGTGCCTTGAATTGAAAAAAGGGCGACCAGGGGGATGAAATAAAAATCTGAAAAATTAGGGAAATTGTTTTTTAAAGTTTTGAATCGAATGAAGGCTATCCAAGACAATGTCCAATTTAAGGGCCACCCTAGTATATACACTAGCGGAAAAAAATAAGGGATATACAAAAATCCAAATTTTTAAATTGTCCATATCTTTGTTAAAAATGATCGTATCGGAGTCATATACTGGGTGTCACGGACCTGAGTGGAAGTATATAAGGGGGTGGTTCTTGGGGTTATTCTAAGAAAAAAATTGTATGGCGGGAAAGTTGAGTTGAGTTGAAAGTTTCCTGAGGCAGGGTGGGCAGTTTCTGAAACATTGACAAATGCAAAAAAAAAAAAACATTAAAAATCCACGAAAAATCCACTAATAATGTGCTATAGTTTTTTTGAAAGCTAATACTCCATTCTTGCATTTTGTTTTTAAATAAAGTTGTTTAAGCGAATAGTTTTTGAGAAATTAAATTTCAAAGTCAAAATTAAAAAAAAAAAAATTTATTTTTTTTTTTCTTAAGTCGATATTTTTCAAAATTGTACCTAATTAAGTGGTATTTCTGTCTTCAATATTCAAAGCCCTCATTATTTTTTAGTCCATTACCGAAAATCTAATGTAAAAGTCATTCTTAGTTTTTGAGAAATTAAGAAAAAAAACAAATGAAGTATTAGCTTTCAAAAAAACTATAGCACATTATTAGATGTATTTTCGTTGATTTTAAAAGTTTTTTTTTTCATTTAAAGTCAATGTTTCAGAAACTGCCTCAGGGAGGGGAGATACAACTTTCCGCCCATACAATTTTTTTCTAAGAATAACCCCAAGAACCACCCCCTTAAATACTTCCACTGAGGTCCGGGACACCCTGTATGAAAATAAATTCGAAGCTTACTCTCTAGTTTCAAGATCTAAAGACGAAAAGTTTTTCAATGTAATATACATCCCGCAATCCTAATGCATACCGTGAAAAAAATATTTGGTGTACAAATTTAGGAAATTTGTTTCGACTCAACCACTATATGGACCGAATAACTTGTTTATTCAGCTTTAGTTTGGTTTATTGTAGACCTTGATTCGATGATTCTATTGCTGAAACATCAATTTATGAATGATAAAGGAACGTTTTGTATTTGATATTCGATATCTTTAGTCCAGGCAATATATGATTTAACATGGGCAAAATTGCAACAGAAGCTTTTTTAATTAATTTATGATCAATTACCACTACTGAAAGACATATCCAAAATCGGAATTTATTGGTGTGTTTTGATTTTGGTTGTTATTTTTACTGCGCTGTGATTTTTTCTTTTAATTATATTTAATTATCACTCGTGGATCCAAGAAATCCGACCATGGGAACACTCCGAAAAACGGATTTCAAAATGGTGGAATTACTGGGGTGTTGTATCAGTTGCGGATAGTTGATCATGAAACACCTCAGTCATGGTATCCTCTGTCACGACCCCCTTCCAGTTATGACCCCCATGCTCTTAAATCTCAATTTTCCAATAAAAAAACTGAGGACAAAAAGAAAAACTCCCTATTTACGACCGCCCCCCAAGCCATGTCCTCCTCCCAGCAATGGCCGAAGGGAAACAAACACGACCAATCTTCAGTAATGGTCCTAGAAAATGAGGACATACATACATAGGTACATAAATAAACCTATTGTAAGCTTTTGACACGCTTATTTACACACATATGTATATTCTAGGCCTTGAACCGTTTCTTAAAATTCTTTGCTAGCCCTGAAAAATATAGGCCATGAAGTTTTCGGAGAACCCAAATGGAAAAAGTTTATTTGAAATTAAAGAACAAATTATATTCTCGGTAAATGTATTAATTTATTATTGACTTAGAAATTAAAAAAAAAAAAAACATGGTAAAAAAGCAAATCAACAGATCAATTTCGTCTTCTATCACAGTGGTACGAACAAGTTCTGAAGATGAGTTGCGGCACAATGTCAACATTAGCATCCCAATTTTTGTTACTTACAGAACATCCTTGTTTCTTCAGCGGTTCACCAAACAAGGCAATTATTAAAGGTCGCTTGTTATTTCGATAGGCTTAAAACTGTCCTATTTGCCGACTAACTTTATGAATAAGTCCGGGATGCGACTGTAAGTTTAGGTAGGTACATATCTCATCGTAGCTTTTGAAAAACAGGAAACCAACCAGTAGCTTTTGTCCAAAAATTTACAAAACCATGGTTTGGGCAAGCTTTTTCAGTTAGCTTTGGTAATAAAACACACTTAACAGGTTCCACAAGTATTAATAAGTAATTTATTTATTTATTTATTTATTAATAATTTCATCTACGAGCTTTATAGCTTAACAGATTACATATCGGTAAAAAATAGATAGTATAAATTTATAAAATAATAAAGTAATAAGTAATAACTATAACTATATGCCTGTAAGACCTAAGGTCTTTTAAATGCAACCTGAATCGCACGGCACCAGTTAGAAAGAGTAGGAAGATAGGAAAGATTTGGCACAGTGGATTGAGATCAAGGTGTTTATTATCTCATTAAATCTCACGGGTGGCGTCCATTTAAGCTGGGAGAATATAGAAAAGAATGCTGCCTAGAATGGGGCTCGAACCCACACCTCTAAGCTAGCAGTCAAGCACTACATCCACTACATCCACTGCACCATTGCCACCCGGTATTATTGGGGTACCAAATTAAAGCTAAGAGCTAAGACTGTCTTCTATACGATATTGATGTTTGGACAGCTTTATTGGTTGTCTAAAGTCGAAATACTTACAAAAAAATGTATTTTGCTTACACTTTGAAATCTATTAAAAATTAAATGAAAGTGGTAAAAGTCACTTTCTTTCTTTTGTATAAAAAAGCAACGAAGCAACCTAGACAAGTCTGCCAACAGACGATTTTTATAAATGTTAACTCTAATGCTATCGGTTATTATTCTGTTTTTCAATAGATAGCCATTATGAAATGGGGTCACGCGGGTGCCTCTCGGACTTAAATTTAATATCTCTTACTGGTCTTTTTGTACCGTGCGTCGCGTCATCCTTGATATACGTGCTTATTCTAGAGGTCCACGTTTAATTGAAATAAAACCCTGCAATTTAAAGAAGCGCTTGGGAGCTTAAGACTGGTGGGGGAGGGGCTGGTTGACTGCGTCATGACGTGGTATTTTTCTTCAGTATTTGTTGACTTTAAAAAACTATTTTGTCGTTTCTATAATTTTCTCTTTGTTAGAGCCAAGTTGAGATCATTGTTGAGAAGAGAACATGGCTGGAGGGGGGTTTTAAAAGAGGGGGGGGGGGGAGGTCGTAAATGGGAGGGGGTGTCTTTTTTCCTCAGTTTATTAGACTTAAAGTGAAGAGCCGAAGTATCCATTATTTCCTCTGGGGGCCAGATATGGGGGAGGGGTTATGACTAAGGGAGGGGTTATGAACTATTGGAGGGGACTGACTGGGAATATCATGACTGCTAAGTTACATGGCCCTCTACTAGGATAATCAACCGATTTCTGCACAGAAAAAAAGTAAAATACTGCGTAGTAAAAATAACAACCTAAAACAGCACCCAAATCAGTCTGCCATTTTGAAATCCGTTTTTGAGGGTGTTCCCATGGACGGATTTTGTCCGATTTTGTATATATGTTATTTAGTAATTGATACAGCAAAAGTCCATCAAAAAAGCTTCTGTTGCAATTATGCCCATGTTTAGGGTATTTTTAGCTTAGATTGGACTACTTAGCAAACAATGACTGCGCAGAAAACTTGAGGTAGGTTTTGAGAACTTAAATACATATTCTACAAGGACGACGGATACCTACGGATTATAGCCGATAATTTTTGTTTTAACGGTCAGTTCTTTAGGAGTGTTCCAGAGTGAACAAAACCAGTCATTTGCTAACTTTGTTTTGCATGTATAAGACCGGGTTTTTCACTTTCATCACATATGTACTTTGTTTCATAAAACTTTGTATTTTTACTAATTGGTCACTTGTAGGTATATAACTGCTAAAAAAAAAACATTATATAAAGTTACTGATTTTAACTTCCAAATTCAAATGAAATTTCTGTAAAAAGTGCCTTTAAAGAATTAAAAATTTCAATGTCAAATAATACAATAATGATTATATAATTAATGAAAATCGTGAATAATAAATTTACATCCACTAAAAGAAAATACGGTTAGGTATTCAAAATTGACCGTTGAAAATGCGTTTTTTTCAAAATTGAAAAGCATTTTTATTTTGTATTATTAAAATTTGTATTGGACACAAAATTAAAAAAAAAATTACCAATGATGTCCTAGAAATCAAGTTTTTCTGTCCATAGACACCTTAATCGTTATGATCCGACAAGTACACGCTTCACAATCTTATTTATGAAATCACCATTTCACAAAATGTTTCCAAATTTTTTATTTTAAGAGTGTTCTTAAGTTTGAGATTTTAAAATAAAAAATCTGGAAACATTTTGTATTATGCAAGCGAAGCAGCCGCGAATTGGCAAGTTTATGTATACAATATTTTTTGTATAGCAAATTAAGTTGGTTATTGCTTTTTTGTCATAATTTATACATAGGCAACGGTAAGGACTTAAGAACATCAAATATCAAAAAAATAAAAAAACACATCACCTCTAGAGTTTGGAAAATGTAAATTTTGAATGTACTTTTTTATACCTACCATTAGTTAGGTCTTCAGATTTTGTAATTTTAGTTCAATCGTTTTTTCTTGCCCATGCAATTTTCTTGGTTGAATGGGAAAAAATCGTTTTTTCAATTATTATTTCATGAAATTTGCTGAAATGCTATAAAAACCCTTAAGAAAGTCAATAAAATGTAGCTTTGCATGTGAGATAGATAAAGTTCGCCGTAGAGGAAGTCTTGACTTCGTTTTAAAGCGACAAGCATATAATGTACGTTTTGCAGAATAACTCAAGATAGGTTATATCTCCAAAGCTGAAATTTGGCTACATGATATTTGTGTTTTTTTCAGCTAAAAATATAAACTTTAAAAACTTAAAAATGGTTGGAAATGGAATAAAAATAAAGATCTCAGTATTTGCCGAAAAACCCAAAAGTGTGCAAACAGTGGTTTTGTGCTTGTGGAAATTAAAACAAATTTTCTTTAACAAATGCTTTCTTCAGTTTTATCATCAAAAATTAATTCAGAAGCTGCTAATATTGAAGAACATGATGTAGAATTACCAACAGAAGAAGAGGAAGAACTTTCGTCACTTAAATTTGACGAATTAAAAGAAGTTGCAATCTTTATGCCATTGAATACCTCGCAGGACGAGTCCTTATCAAAAACCAAGTCAAACGCTCCTGGAAAACATTTGAATTCTAGAAAATATTTGTATTGAGAACAATAACGAATTCAACTCAAAGCTAATAACAACATTAAATAATGAATCACAATTTACTACTTTAGAACGTAAAATAAAAATGAAAAATCACCTTAACAAAAAAAAAAAACATTATTAACTTTGAGTTTTGAAACGAATTTTTCAAAAATTGTTAACTTCATACTATACTAAAAAGTATGGCACAGTATTTTACGCATTTCCGTTATTCTTAAATAGCTATTTATCTATATTAAGTCAATGTAACATAATTTTATTCTTAGGATATGTCCTAAAATCATTTTATAAAGTACTAGCCAATAACTTGGAAACATCCTGTGTACTTCTTACCTCTGAAGAAACAGTGTTTCTAATATGAAACTAAACACTGTATCAAACAAATTAGATAAGGACATTTTAAACACGACCGCCTTCCTCACACATGACAAATGAACCATTTGTGACAAGTTTCATCGACGGACCATTATTTTCAACTGGTTTTCGGTAATATTTTTCTTTTATACTGAAAATATAGTCATCGTTACTTAAAAATGACAATAACTTTTTTCATGGAGGTTGTATCGACTTGGTTTTGGTGTCATTTGATTCAGCATTAAAAACTACCTTAAAAACATTGTCATATGCTTAGGTTGCACCAAAGTTAATTTTTCTGTTTGATACACCACAATTTCCCCCCCTCCCCCTAAAAAAAACACCCTTCCATGTGAAATATTTTTTAAACTCTTGATTTTTCATTCTCATAATACATGAAACGTTTTCACCAAGTTTCATGATGGTACAAATTTTTTTTTTATTGGAAGGACTTTTCGTACTATTTTACCTGTACTATTATTATTGTCAATGCAAATTAATGGTGGTTAGGGCCCTATATATTTTCTGTGTATTTATTTGCTTGTTTTCTTCCAAACACTTAAGTTTTACAATTAATGAATCGACCCGAGTTAATGTCCGCAGATAAGAAACTTATTCCAATTTAATTAAATCGGTTTAAATTAAATTGACAAACTGAAAATAATTTTCAATAATTACAGAAAATCACTTGTTATGTTGATAAATGCTGGATCAAAAAAAAAACACGATACTGCTTTAACGAATTTTGACAAAACTTCACAGAAACCTTCGCAGGTATCCTCAGAAGATCCTACCGAAATATTTGTAAGAAATTTGACAAAATGCACTTAAACTGCATTTGTGGCAAACCGATTTACCAAATTTTGACTAGAAATCTTCGTAGACATTCTCAGAAAATCCTACCGAAAGATTTGTTAATAATTTCACAAATTGCAATAAAAATGCATCTAGCGGTTTTTTTGAACAAACTTCACAAAAAGACCATCCTCAACAGGATAGCTAACTTTATAAACAAAATTGAAAAATTCGGCCCAGCCATTCTTGAGTTTATCGAGTCCGAACATAAGGCAACTTAATTTGTATATATTAGAAGAAATAAGAAGATGTTATTTTTGGCCCCTTTAAACGATACGGAAAACTACTCTTCGCTAGGTTACGGCATTAACAATTTGTTTTTGTATTTGCCATTCAGTGAATTATAGTCATAAAAGGGGGTTCACATTCTCAAATATATTTGATAAACACGGTTTGATTGACTCGAATTTGAAAATTTGTTCCATCAAACGGATTTTCAAACATGCTGGATGAATAACATAATAGTTTGATGTTTTGCTGGCTTGACAAGCATATTTGAAAATATGAACGCTTGCTTGTCATGCCAGAAGGAAATTTCATTTTTAAAAACGTTTTCAAGCAGTTAACATAGTAAGAGGTGATAATAAGAATGGCTGTTATGACAACTGCCAATTCTGGGGTTAATTTTCTTGAAATTCAGAGAAGTTTGTTTTTAGGAGAATTGTAAAATGATATTTAGTCACTTTTTTAGACATCATCAAAAATTAAAGCTCTGTAAGTATGTTCGTCATGGCTAAAATCCTAGCGAGAATTGATGTTTGACAGCATGTTTGAAAAATGTGAACGCAAATGGCTTCAATCCATCAAACATTCATCAGAATGTGAACCTCCTTATAGATATCCAGTGTATACTACTCTACTGTACTGATCGTAGAACACAGAGTTTATTTCAACTTGACGCAGGTATACAAATAAGGGTTTGAAGCGTAGTTCAAACTTGCTCACTTCAACCCTGCATATAAATAGGGTAACAAAAAAAGAAGCAAGATGCACAGCACATCAAAGGATTCACAGCGAAGAGTATAAATAGGGAAAGGTGAAACAAATCTCCATTTTCCCTTCGCAAAAAAATTCTTTGTATATTGTTGTTTTTGTAAAAGAAGTTCCATGTGTGTGAATAGTTGCGGAATGCAATAACAAAACAAGCCGCGAATTGATATTTTACTGAGGTGTGTGCATTTTCCCTTCAGTCAGTTTGACTAAAGAACTTGAGAGCAAAATGGAATGACGTCATTCCTTTATCTTTTCTTGTTGATACTCCTTGGTTCGTAGTTGATCTTATTCACTTAACATTTTGTTAAACAGAAACTTCTCTGTCTTGCACATACCACTATATCAAAACAAGACAACAGTTACCTACCAAAGAAATCTCCCGAAATGTTCTCCGACGAAGGAGAACATTTTAGTTGTTAAATTCAAGTCGTACTTACAGCACATGTGCTCTAAACTGGATAAATAATCTTTTTTTTTTTTAAGAAGCTCCGACCGATTTTTATTTGATTTAATCGGTCTGAATTCAGTTTTTTTATTCAATTCAACTCATTGAGAAATAAACAAACACCAGGTGGAAGAGACGTGCGCGATAAACATATGCCCTTGTTATATTAACATCGAAACTCTACCTTTTGCTAAGGCAACGTTATTATTTTCTTTTTCTAATTACTTTGTTTTCGCTATCGATTTAAAAAATTGACAATCGAACATAGTCATAGTTACATATTTGAAGATAAATTTTGCTAAAAAAAAACTATTAAAATAACTCGGGAGAATATTTGCCGTTAAACTAAGTTCTTATTATACCTACCTATTATTAAAACAAAAAATTTAAATATAAAACGCTGCAGAATACCTTTAACAACAACCAAAATGCTGCAACATCATATAAAGGATGAATCTTCCTTTTTCTATCCCCACAGTAACCCGATCGAGAATTCTGGACTAATTGATCAACATAGTCGGGAATTACACAGTGCATTAGTGGCGACAATAAATAATAGTGTAGCAGTTAATGGTTCCATCACCGCAGGAGCTATTGCTAATTCACCGTTACAAACTAAAAATGTCAGTTGCTTAGTACAGCAGACACAACAACAACAGCAACAGAATACTCTCAATGGAGCAATAAATATAAACAGCTCCGCGAAATCGACATCGTCGGGAAGATCAACCCCAAACAACAATGGCACAGATCCAGCACCTGGAAAACTTTTTGTTGGCGGTCTCAGCTGGCAAACATCTTCAGAGAAGTTAAAGGAATACTTTAATATGTTTGGAACCGTCACAGATGTTCTGATTATGAAGGACCCTGTAACACAGGTAAGAAGGAAATTTGCTTTTGTTCTTTGTGCGTATGTATGTATATGTTCTTATGGTTTTATCTTTTATATTATTTATTTTCTTTCTGGGTAAGTAAAATAGCTAGGTAATACAAAAGGTTTTGTCTTAATGTCAAGGTGTACAGTTACAACACAGTAAAATTCCAAACTTGTTTTTTGAGAATACAAAATATGTACAAATTATAGCAAACATCAAAGAAGGATATATTTAACAAACACGACCAACGGTGCCCGATAAAAAAAATGCGCATTACATAATTGTCATGAAAACTACAAGCGGTTAATCTCTGCCATAATGTTATGAATCAATTTATATGGCAGGTGGTTTCTTATGTTAGTTTGATTTCGCGTACAATGATATGAAATATGAAAAACAGAAACTCAATCTAATATGGTACAATTATGTAGGTAGTAGGTATCATACTATCTATGTACTTGCATAGTAAATCTATAAATAATACAATTTTGACAAATAGGTAGGCTATGAAAAGAAATTAATTTATGACAAAGTTTATATTCCCGAACATTGTCAGCATAATAGGTCTCTATAAATTATATTAAATATACAGTATCGTCGGTTTATTGCAAAAAGTCATAGGTAATTATACCTATATGAAAGGGTAGGTATATTTAAATAAATTCAGATGGTCAAATTTGTTTAAACTAATTATGACATTGAAAATGTCTCCTTTTGTTCCTAAGCTCCTAGTTAATATTTTTTTTTTAATTGATTATATGTGTTTTTCTATTTTTCGATTTGAATTTTTTCAAAATACCTACCAACCTATCACAGTACACATATTAAAGGTAATATCATTAGAGTTTTGATTTTTGTTTCTTCTGCGCATATATCAAAATTTCTGTCAAATGTCAGTATTTGTTGTTGTTTTTACGTGTATTTAAGTCATCACGCTCCCAGACATTTTTATTTCTGACAATTTCAATTTTAATTTGTTGTTGTTTTTACGTGTGTTTTCTTCCTCACACTCACAGCCATTTTTTATTTTCGAATGACAACCTGCGCAGTATAATACCTTAGATTTGTGTACTGTGCCAACCTATAGACTCTCGCAAATATGGTCTTTAAATTCATCAAATTGTATTTTGTGACTTTTTGAAATGATCCAATAACGATAAGGAAAGGTAAGGCCCATATAAAAATAAGGTGTTTTTTTATATATCATTTGTTATACCTACCTAAACAAAAAAATTTGGCGTTGATTGTTTGACTAATTAAATTTTTTAGTGAACTATGTAGGTATGTGATCTTTTTTCGGGTTTGTGGTGCTCGAATTTATTTTCGTGCGTATACAAATTTGAGTAGTACATAAAATCCATAGAAAATATGGATTTTATGTACTACTCAAATTTGTATGTGCAAGCCAACATAATTATATTATGAACATACATATATGTACACCCCGATTACAGAATCCGACGAATGAACTGCGGAGGGAATCAGACTCAATTTTGACATTTTTACTATGAGCCAAATGCAAAATTGAGTCAGATTCCCTCCGCAGCTCATTCGTCGGATTCTATAATCAGGGTGATAATGTACAACAATGGGGTTCAAAAAATGTATTACACCAAACAAAAATGATTGGGTAGTATTACATAATAAAATGGTGAGATTTACTGTTTTATTACAGTCGTATTTATTACATTTTCTAAGAACACGCTTAGGCAGTTGTTCAGCTAGCCAATCCCCAAATAGTTTAGGCAACTTGTTATTTATAAACGCATTCCAAAAATTGCCCAAATGTGACCTCATTTATTCAGTGACATGCCTGTATTTATTCATTTTTGAATGAATTAATGAATTTTAGTACGCTTTAGGGCACGTTCAACTAGCATTCATTTCAAAACTAGAAAATTATAAAACCAGAAATATTTGCCCACCAAATTCATTAACATATTTTCTTTGAAATAAGATTTGTACAACCAATTTCAGTGGCTAAGTTAGCTGATCGGTGCAAAATGTTTATAAATAACTTTTTGGAGTTGGACAGGTGTCTAAAGTTAGACATTGCTTGGAATGGGTTTATAAATACCACTGTTAAAGTTTAGTTGTCATTTTGAAATACATACAAGGATTACAAATGAAAATTGCAATTCAATAGTTCGAACCCAGTTTCCAAAATATTAAATAAAAACAAATTTAAATATAAAATTCGCCTTCAGTTTATTCGTTCTGCCTTCATTTAGTTCTTAAGATTTCTTCACATATAGCCTAAAAGCCAGTGGTCTGCAGACTTACGGTATTTCAGTACGATTCATATTAAGTGGAGCCATTCTTTTAGACCTCCTAATCATAGAATTGGCATTGGCAATTTCGGCTTAAAAGAATTGAACAAAATTTGTCTCCCAAGGCCAGCCCCCTTCAAAATATTTATCTGTTGAAAAAATTCATATTTTCTTGCAATAAACAAGTAAAATAGACTTTAAAGAACACAAAAACAATAACATAATGAACTTCTCTTCAGTATTTTAGTTGTTGGAGACCTTTACAACAGGCACTTCTAATATCTTTTTTTTTCTGTAAAAACCGTCACATTCAAGCAGAAAACTATCAGCCGCATCTAACCACAATTTTGCACACATATAGAAGAATAGTAAGGCTTTTTTTTAAATATTTGTTTCCTAAAGTAAGACAAAGATTTGACTATTTATGCTGTTTTGTATAAAGAGGTGGCTGACTACTAGAGAAGGCCCTGTTTTGTAACGGAATTTCGAAATACAAAAATTAGGGAAAATATCCACACATATTCCACTTTTCTTTTCGTCTGCCTATTTGACATAATAAGTAGTATAGTTTTTATTAATTAAAAAAAGAATATTGGCAGACACATGGTGAGGTTAATTGTTTTTTAACTGAATTTTGAAAAAAAGGCCTTATAAATCTCCATATAAATTCAGCTGTATTTAAAATAGTAGGGGCGTTAGTGCACGATATGCGAGCGTACCTGTCATTTCGACTTGACGGGTTGAGCTTTAGAATCTACTAATAGTAGATAGTTTTTACTGTCAACAATTTTCGGGGCTTGAGATTTCTAAAATTATTATGTCACTGAAAACATCTAATCCATCAGCTAGTGATATGTTTCAAGTTTAATATTAAAACAAATTGCTTTTCATGTTTCTGATGTTCTTTGTTATATTTTTTAACAATTTTGTGCAAAAAGGAGTTTTTCCTGATAGCTTGAAAACTGCAGTGGTCTTACCATTGCATAAAAAGTTGATTCAAAGGCATTATATAACACTGGTCAACAAAATTTATTTATTTTTTTGTAACAGAAACCAAAATATACTTTTCCGTAGGTTTTTGGTGTGCTGAACTTGAATCTGAAGTAAGAAAAATTCTATCGGGCCACGTTTTTGAGATATTCTCGTTACAAAATCGAAAAAAACCGTTTTTTTGCAGTTTTCAAAGTTGTATTGTTACGTGAAGTAAATTGTTTCAACAAAATTTTTAATGGTTCCTGAAAGAACTAATTTTCTTCTTTTAAAATCAGTTTAAATCTTTCCGATACTTCTTTTCTTCTCGGAGAAATCTTCAGTTAATTGTAGGCCTTCCATTTATGACATAACTAAAATGTAAAGGAGAATGGACAAAAATTTATGGGAAATGGTCCATTTCCCAATACGAATGTGTCATATATCATTGAAAAGGTTATTCCGAGTACATAATTTCATTATATGGCCGTTTAGCTCTAAACCATGGGGCTCGCGAGATATTCGGCTTCAAAGCACCGAAAGAACAATAATGCAACTCCATATTTGGACATTGTGTTCCTAATCAACATTAGCCGAATATTTCGTGAACCCCATGGTTTAGAGCTTAACGGCCATATAATGAAATGATGTACTCAAAATAACCTTTTCAACGATATATGACACATTCGTATTGGGAAATGGACTATTTCCCATAAATTTTTGCCCATTCTCCTTTACATTTTAGTTATGTCATAAATGGAAGGCCTACAATTAACTGAAGATTTCTCCGAGAAGAAAAGAGGTATCGGAAAGATTTAAACTGATTTTAAAAGAAGAAAATTAGTTCTTTCGGGAACCATTAAAAATTTTGTTGAAACAATCTACTTTACGATACAATACAACTTTGAAAACAGCAAAAAAACGTTTTTTTTAATCTTGTAACGGGAATATCTCAAAAACGTAGCCCGATAGAATTTTTCTGACTTCAGATTCGAGTTCAGCACACCAAAAACCTACGGAAAAGTATATTTTGGTTTCTGTAACAAAAACCTTGTTGACCAGTGTAATTATCGTTCTATTTCTATACTTTCAGTTTTTTCTAAAGTTATTGAAAAGAGCATTAAAACTAGAATACTTTCTTTTTTAGATAAAACTCGGTTTTAAGTGATTGTCAATTTGGGTTTAGAAGCAACAAATCGACAGAAAGTGCTTTATTGAAATTATCTGGTGAAATATATAACAGCTTAAACACTTCTCAAATTCCTTCAACATTATTTATTGATATAAGCGAGGCCTTCGATATGGTGAACCATACATTGCTACTTGATAAACTTTATAAAGCGGGGTTTAGAAGCTCCATTTCCTCCTATTTATCGAATCGTAATCAAGTTGTAAAAATTAAACATGTTTTCAGATCACAATGCTTCTTAAATATGGGTGTTCCCCAAGGATCAGTTTTGGCTCCCATCCTTTTTCTAATTCATGCCAACTAGTTATTTTTACAATCTTTTAAAGGTTAAATCACGACATTTGCTGATGATACATTTCTTTTCTATTCAAACAGTAATCTAATTGATATGTTTGCAGATGTGAATAGCGACCTAGATATGATTAGAAGATGGTTTAATTTAATAATTAGCAATAAATCGAAGTTCATGATCTTCAATATCAAAGGTTAAGTTCCCGAAGAACTTCCTTTATATTATCATTCACCAAAATGTAAGCGATTTGTTTTGGGAGATATGGTTTTCAACAATACAATAGATTGCAACGAAAATAGCTTTTTAATTGAACGCGTTGATAGTTTTAAATATTTAGGTAGGTATTATAGTGGACCAAAAACTTTGTTGGAAAGACCATAGAACTATTTTGATTTAATTGTACAACTTGTTAAGTACTTTCAACTCTATCTTGCATGAGATAAAAGATTGTACTCAGCTATTTCTTTCTATTTAAGGATATTGTATGAAATAAAGTAAATAATAAAGAAAAAGTCCAAAATATTTATCTTGGTATAATATAAGCATATGACACATCATTTAAGGGTATTTTAAAATGTGCAATCTTATAAAATCAAAATTAACCCGATTCAACCTTCTTAAAAAAAAAGCTATAGTCTTTTTCATAAATGATGACTGCATTTTTTAGTGAAACAAGTAAAATATTACCAAATTCCAACATCATTGATATGAAACTTCGTCCACATATATCATTTGTCATAAGCAACAAGAATCAGAAGAGTACACAAATATTAACAGTTTTGTTTTCAAAGAAATGGACAAATTTTGAACTACTACCATGAATCCCCTCCCAAAACTGGAACGTTGATGAAAATTGGTGAAAACATTCGACTTTTCATCAAGACCAAGAATCAAAAGAGAACAAAAAAATATCCACGGCCTGATGGTCTTAAGCAATATACCTGCCTCTCTGTTATGTTAATTTGTATACTCTCTTTTACTAGACAAAAATTATAGCAGACACGGTGCAGTACCTCCATTTATAACGGAATTTAAAAAAAGGCTTTGAAAAACTTCATATAAATTAAGCAATATTTCAAAGCCAGTTTTAACAAAAGCAATAGGTGTGCCTCTTTTTTTTTTTTTTTTTTTTTTTAAATATACGCGCACTAAAGGGGTTGTGACTACCCTTAAAATGATTGAACACAGTGCGAGCGTTAGGAAAATAGGGAAGGATTTGAAAGGAGATACGGATGCACATTAGTTTTGAAGTTCTGAATATCAAAATGGAAGGGAAAAATAGAGCCGGGTAAGGCATTCCACATTCGTGTTGTTCGGCTGAAATAAGAATCTCTGTACTTTACAGTACGTCCGAAATTGGGCTCAAGAGTAAACTGATGCGCATTCCTGGAAGTGCGAGTATTACGGTGGAATTGTTTTAGAGGAGGAATGCAACTGGCTATTTCACTAGAACACTGTTTATAAAAATAGCGATAGATTAAGGAGAGACATGAAACATTACGACGGTGTTCAAGAGATGCGAATGTTTCAGTTATATTACAGTCACCTATCATTTTAAGAGCTCTTTTTTGGATTCTATCTAAAAGGCTTAAATGAGTTATTGGAGCACCTGCCCAAATATGAGAATTATATTCAAGCTTTGGGCGAATGAAGGCTTTGTAGATTACAGCCAGATCAGAAGGGGAGACAAATTTCTTGCATCTTCGAAGAAAACCTAAACACTTCGCAGCATTTTTGGCGACATTGAATATGTGTTCATTCCACAGAAGGTGATCTGAGATGCACATACCCAGGACTGAAAGCTGTTCGGTTTCCTCGATGCAAGTGCCACTCATGGATAGTGGCATTGGGGGTGGGTTCTGCTTTAGAGACAGCAAACAGCATTGAGTTTTTGAAGCATTAAATTCTACACGGTTTCTTATTCCCCACTGAACAATGCTGTCAAGATCAGAATTTAATGAGCTTATCATACGCTGCCGTTCAAGTTCCACATCCGAAGGACAAGGATGTGAATCAAGAAACGAATATGAAAAGCTGAGGGTGCTGTCATCAGCAAAACAATTTAATGGATTAGAAGTTTCAGACAAGAGATCATTAATGAAAATGAGAAAGAGAGTCGGAGACAAAACGGAGTCCTGGGGCACACCAGCATTTATTTTATGAATATCAGACTTGAAACCATCCAGTACAACTTGTATTGAACGGTCCGAAAGGTAATTTCTAATCCAACGAAGAAGAGATTCATCGAAACCAAATGCACGCATTTTCGATAAGAGAGCTTGGTGCCAAACTCTATCAAACGCTTTTGAAATATCAAGTGCAACAATCTTACTTTCTCCAAAACGATGTAAAGATTTGTTCCACTGCTCGGTGAGATATACCATCAGATCACCAGTGGACCTATTGCTACGAAAGCCGTACTGCCGGTCATTAAGAAGCTTCCGTTCTTCAAGATATTTCTTAAGCTGATAATTAATCAGCGTTTCCATGACCTTAGAAAGAAGGGACGTAAGTGCAATTGGTCGATAGTTGGAGGGAGACGAAGTTTCACCTTTTTTAGGGACAGGCTGGACAAATGCTGTTTTCCATCCACTCGGAAAGAGACCAGTAGAGTAGGACAGATGGAAAAGCTTACGCAGTGGCTTTGCCAGCGTTGAAGAACACCTCTTCAGAACAATTGGAGGGATACTATCCGGGCCAGCGGATTTGTGTACATCAAGATCTTTTAGAACTCTAGCTACTGTACGAGTGCGAAAGAAGATTTGCCCCATAAAATCATTACCGCTCTCAAGTACAGGTGGAGTCATCACACTCTCTGGCAGCGTCGAATTAACAGCAAACTGTGCTGCAAGCAAATTGGCTTTTTCTAGTGAGCTGACAGCAGGAGTATCATTGAAGACGAGCGTTGGAACCGAAGACGAGGTAGAATTACGTACGTTTTTTACAAATGACCAGAAATTTTTACTACCTTTGGGACATTGTAGTATTTTTTTCCTTAATTTCTGATCATGTTCTGTAAACCCTTATACCCTATTTTATTGAACAAAAATATAGCAGACACGTGGTACAGTACCTACATTTATAAGGGAATACAAAAATAAAAATGGAAAACTCCATATAAAATCCGCTGTATTTCAGAAGCCAACAAAAATTTAAACCCCAGCAATATGTTTGCTACTTTTATACGTAGGGGAGAGGTGGGCACCCTAGGACACTTTTTACAAAAACCATCCTGGAACACACATACATCACAATATAAAATTTATTCTTGAATGACGTTGTTCTTTGATATTTTTCCTTGGAAATAGATGCCCTATCATACCTTAGTTTGTATTTTATACATATATAATTTTCTATTTAAAAAACTGTTATAAGTGTCGAAATCTGACCCTCTAGGGGGTAGTTTTGGACAGCCCTGGGGCAGTTTTGGATATGCCTTGAAAAACGCTTTTAATCAGTTTTATTCCTTATTAAACAATAATAAATTATTTTAAAACATAACATTAGTTAAAATAAGTCGGCCAGGCCATAATTCATTTTCGAAGATTTGATGAAATAAACGTCTATATCTTCTTCTGAGGTGCTAAATACTTAGTCGATAGTATGTTTTTAACTGTATCCACTGTTCACTTTTTGAAAAGCTATCTATTATATTAAATTTTAGTCTGATTTGGACATGTCCAAATGTGCCCCTCATCTACTGTCCAAAAGTGCCCCAAGTAGACATACAAACTAAATTTTTTTTGTTAACAATGTTAAACAATAAAAATATTGTTTAATAAATCATCACAAAATAACTAAATATGATAATAAAGAACTTTTTCCATGTTGATTCCAGCTAGTTATTTCTAAAATGCTTACGTCTTAAATCGAAAAAAATACAACGGGTACCGGAAAATTTTTAATTATTTTTGTTTATTTTTTAAAAGTTGATATCGTCCCAAATATTATCAGATATCTATTTGAGAAAGAATTGCCACAGTAAAATTGTGATTAAGTATTAAAAAAGTATTTGTTTTGATACTTTTTTGCCGTTGTCCTAAACTGCCCCTGTCCTAAGCTACCCCCCTCTCCCCTAAGTTATAATAAACCATTTTATTAGAAGAAAAAAAAACTCAAAATATTTTGCCACCAAATAAAAAGATGATTGAAAAAATTCTTCCGCAGGATTTTAAACTCCTTGAATTTGAACAAAAGTGGACCCGTACTGCACAAGGTGTCTGCTATAATTTGTTCTAATAAAAAAGGGGAATAGAGGAAGTGTACCGATTATGGAATACGCTCCTTAAATGGAATAGTGCTATATTTTGAAAACCACGTAATCACCCTTATGAAGATAGTCATTTTACTGAAACGCCAGAAAAACGACAAGGCCTCCTGAAACGACAATTGGTGTTTGAATGAAACAATACAAATAACAATACATCCAACAAAAATAGGCAGTACACGTCTTATGGGAAAGCTTTTTCAAAATCAGTAGCGTGCCATATTTTTGCACCATACTAAATCTAAAGAACTCCTCCATAAAAAAGTGTTTGCCCGCCCGTAAATTTCTGACTGCAGCTGACGTAGATCCGACGTCCTATTGAGCGCACATCTGAGTGCGCACTGAATTGCTGTGGCCCAGTGATGAAAATTGACTTTTGTCGATTGTACTGAAAAGTGGAAAAAAATTGTACTGAAAAAGACCAAATAGTACTGAACTTTTTTAAATTATAAAACAACGCAAACAATTAAAATAAATATTTTATTAAATACATAAATTAAATATATCTATACATTTCATTGGTTTAATTTTATTCTAAAATAAGTCTTATGGACGAATAGCAACTTTGGCACAAGTCTTTTCTTTGTATTTACATTCATATGTACATACTGTAATATTTTCTCAGTTCCGATAATAAAACTTATTTACTTTATTCAAAACGTCCACTTATTTATTTCGCAAAATAAAACACTACTGTTCTTACTACAAACAAAGCGATTTATTATTCACCACTGAAATTAATTCACAAACTTTACTTTTCACTTTTATTACAACCAACTTTATTCATTCACGATTAAAAAACAAACTGTGTCGCTGCCGTTCAAACATGTGCCTTTTATACTTGTTTTCCAAACTCTGGAAAGTGGTGGAAGGTTCTCGTCTCTGCTTCCAGAGCTTTCCGTAGGGGAAATTTCCCAATAATTTCCCTTCCAAAAGCTTTTATTTGACAGCTGGTAAATCTGCTATAATCCGGCAGATGGCGCTTCCTTCGTTTGAGAGTTGCTATAATTATAGCTAATAAGGGTATGTTTGCACTGCGACCGTAAGCTTTATTGTGTCCGTTTGTTTGCATTTCGGAGTCGTTATAGTTCAAATATGGAAAGTTATTACAATACATTACATTCATATGTTTTTCTTACTCTAAAATTTCTTCATCGGCAAGTGGTTTACTCGGTAAATATCTATTCAAAGACTTTTTTGAATAATAGAGCTGTGACAGTAGTCATTTTTAATTAGGTTTTTAGTTTCAATTAGTGCATAACACGTTTCCACCTGCATTCGGTTTTGTTTTAATAATATTTTGATAAGAAAAAATTCTTCCGATGGACGTTTGCGGAAGAATGAGGAATAGAAAAAGGACCCTGGACAATTCGGTTTATATTTGAAAACATGAACTCTTTGCATTCATTTTTCACAAGGCCAATTTCAGCCCAGAACTCAGAAATAGAAGCATTTCTAAATTTTTTTAAGTATTAGCAGTCAGCTAGAGCTTGATATTCTTTAGTAAGGTTTTCATTGTTTTTTTGTTCGCCAGGAAAAAATCTTTTGAATTTACTTGGTCATTTAAAATTTAAGTTTGTGAAAAATGTTGCAACGAGTTCAAAAAATGTCTTCAAAATTAAATCTTTTTTCACATTTTCGAGGAAAGCCATATAGAACATCCGTGCATGACTTTTAAAGCTATAAATTTCGCTTTCAGTTAAATTTTAAGAAGTGTAAAGAATTTCACTTTCGGTCCCGCAATAGATTTCCTCGACGGGAAGGTGGTTTTCTAGTAAGTTTATTGACAATATGGGCCTTTCATTAAAAGCTTCTTTACGTGAAGATGTGGTTAAGTCTGACTGAACATATTTGTTTGATTTTAGAGATTTATGAAAGTTGACCTTTTCAAAAATTAAAAATAGTACAAATAGTACTGAAAGCTGGAAAGTGGTACTTGCGTACTGGGGAAAGTCCAATAGTACCGAATTCAGTACAATAGTAAGCTTTTTTGCAACTGTGCTGTGGCCTATGGCTGCTGCTATTCAATCCCCATTTAAATATTGATGTGTATTCAGAGTTACCCGTGTCTATTTAGTAACTCGTTCAGCTATTTTTGCTTTAAAAAAAAGTTTTTAATGATGAGTGTTATCGTGGAGTGTTTTTCATCTTTTGCATTTCTTTTAATGTGTGAAAAATACGTTAAAATGCAGTTTCAAAATTTTAAGCTGTTTTCTTTGAAGGAGAACAATATTTGCATAGATGTTCGTATCGCGAGGTGAAGTAAAGTATTTTTATGTAAATTGTCTTTTTAAAAGGTGTATTTTTTAAGTTTTGTGCAATTTGTGTTCTTAAGACGGGTATACGTTTTGTACAATTTTCATTTCTAAATTGTGTATTTGTGAAGAGGTGTGTTTTTTTAGAGAGCTGTGCAATTTGTATTTTTAAGTCGTTAATTTTGTGCTTTATATAAGTAGTTGAAATGGCAAAAACTGAAATGAAATAAAACATTTAAAAGAAAATTTCTATCTAAAAAAAGGGCGGTAACCACACATACTATTCTTTCATATTTGGGTTCAAGTAAAATAAACACTACGACAACCCTGTGAGAGCTTTAATGAAGGGCAGATTTATGCAATCTACTGTAGGCAGAATGCAAGGCAAACGCCCTATCTTGCCTACACTGCCTATTTTTGTTGGATGAAGTATAAAAGTTATGAGTTCTCTCCGCTCTTCACTATTTTCACCACTTTTACTTTAGTTGTTTAACTGAAATGCTAAATGTCGCTTTTAGAGCCGTTTCGTTTTACTGGCGTTTTAGTAAAACGACTATCGTAATAAGAGGGAATGTTTGTATCTATTTATTTAAGGCAAAGCTTTTTTCCGTGCGAATATTTGTTGTTATTATCCTTGTGGACAGTGATCTTTGTAGACATGCGCAGTTATTAAAAGTAGTGTTTTGGTAAAGTGTGTTGTATTATTGAGAGCTTATTTTTCTAACCCTTAACATATTTTTTTTGTCTCGTGTCATTAGGAAAAACATCAACCTTTGGGATAGCTTAAATTATTTCGGTGAGCTTAGTTAAATAATAAGTAAAGTTGTATATAGTTATTTCAATCTCCTTGTTCCTAAAATAGAATATCAGTATGCTCCTAATATGGAATAGTATTCCATATTGAATATTAAATAGAATTCATAATATGGAATAGTATTCCATATCGTCGGCTTTCTGTCAAAACCTCATAAGTCTGTTTTGAAAATTTGCTTGGAAGACACAAAAAACCGATTGAAAAAGTAATAAAATGGAATTCTTAGAAAGTAAAAGGTTTTTAAACTGGTTGATGGAACTAAAAGGAACCATGATGCAGTTTTAAGACATTAATATTTGAATGCAGTGATTTGTTTTGATCTTAAATACATTAAAATGACATTTTAGCACTTACGAGATTTTGACAGAAAGTCGGTATTGGGAACAACCTAAAATATTTGTTTAAATTTTTACGAACATTATTGTCTTGTAATTTATCAGATGATAGCAAAAGAAAGAAAGGGTAACGTTCGGAACAAGGCGGATATGGTGAACGCCATAGCATCCGCCAAGTCAAAAGAAATTAGCTTCTCAAATTGTTCATGTTCCTCATACAATTTTTTTTTTAATTTTTCAATTCTTTTTGACCCCTTGCTTTCTATATTGTTCTGCGGAAGAATCTAATAAATAATTTTATTTGTGTTTTCTGCACATCATTTTAAATGTCACTTTTTGAAATATGCTCATTTTGTGTTTTTTACCTTTTTTGTGATAATGTTTTAGTTTTACTTTTGTTTAATAGCCAGTTTATAGTATTTTTATCAACATCTATTAAAGGGACCAAAAAAAAACTTTTGTTTTTTTGTGTTTAGAAATGAGTTTATATTTTGGTATTCCATAATTGGTACACTTCTAAAAATTAACATATAAGAGAGGCAGACTGCTTGGGTTCAAACTTTTTTTCTGTTTTCGAAATACAGCGGAATTTGTTTTTTTTTTTGGGTACTGCAACAAGTATTTGCACATAATTTTTTTTAATAAATCCAACTAAAAGAATTAACATGTCAAAGAGACTCACATGTTCCTCAAGTAAAAATGTATTTTTTAAACTTTTAAATACAGCAGAATTTATATGGAGATTTTTAAGGCATTTTTTTCAAAATTCCGTTAAAAAACAATTGACTTCACCATGTGTGCCAATATTGTTTTTAATTAATAAAAACTGTGCTACTTTATTCTGTCAAAGAGGCAGACGTATTGCTCAACAGGCAAAACACATTTTTTTATTTGAAAGGAAACAGTGGAATATTTATGAAGATTTTTCCCTAATTTTTGTACATATTTAATTGCGTTACAAATCCAGATACTACAGCAGGTGTCTCAAAACTATGTTCTTTTAGTTAAATTCACTCTTAATATTAAAATATAAAAGACCTGAACGTATTTCTTCAATAAATGGGTTGTTATCAGTGGCGTGGCGTGAATAATTTGAAAATGGAAGACGAAGCAAAAAATAAATGACCTGCAAACTTAAGAACCTTATCTCACTGTTTTACAACAAGATGGTAGGTACATTTGTACGTCTTTTTTCTACATTAAGTTATAGAAATAGAAATTCTCAGGCGTTTTCCATTTCAGATACATTTTTGCGTTTTTGTAGATTATGATTATTGTGAGCTTAGCTTCTTCAAGAAAGCTGGAAGTCCATTTTAATTGTTGATTATTAAATAAAGTTCTTTGGATGAACAATTTCAGTAAAATCTGATTTCAAACTTATAATATATATAAAAAAAAATATTAATTTTTCTTCAAAATGTTGAGTTTGAAACAATTTTTTGTCAAAAATGTTTATCAAAAAAACTTAATTTAAAAATAAGTCGTAAGAATTGACTTCTGGCTTTCCAAAAAGCTACAAAACATTTATGTAAGTATTGTCGTTGTTTTTTAATTATTTTTTTTTCTATTTTATGCAAATATATTGTTAAATTGCCGAGAGGGGGGAGATATTACCCCCCTCCTATAGGATTTTTTTCTTATCTAGCTCCCACCTACATGCTCTGAATTTTTTTGGCAGATCTTACGCGAATTTGGTAGTATGTAAAAAAAAGGGGAACTTTAGGGGATGAAAATAAAAATCTGAAAAAATTAGGGGATTTTTTTTCTTCATTTCGAGCCGATTGTGGCCCTTCGGGATGACCTTTTTTTAACGACCACCCTAGTGTACATAACATGTATATACAATTCTCTTATTTTAGTTCCAAAACCAAAATGAACCTTCAATTTTTGACGTTAGATAATATATCTTTCTATGATATAAATATATTTTTAGTAATACATATTATGTTTTCTTGAAAAAAAATGCCATTGAACTTTGTTCCACGGATTCCTTATCAGTCCCCTGAAAGATTGAAATAGGCAAAAATATCGTTAACTTCGAAAACTATCGAAGTTTCAGATCTAGCAGCGTGAAGTATTAAGTCTCGTGAAAATAAAATCATATCCATATATTAGGTCCATTTGTTATTTCATTTGTGAAGAAGGCATTTGTGCGAGAGATCATGGAATGTCCGTTCAGTTTCTCAGTACCATGATGAGTATTAACAGGAAAAATGTAAGTAGGCATATTTTTTTACATTATATTATAGGCTAAGTAAAACCCAAATGGTATATGTTTTTACTTGCGATATAGGTACTATAGGGCAAGTTTTGGATTCGTGCAAAAAAAAAATTTCGAGGTAACAATCAAACATGACATTACGATAATAGAGAACACGAAAAAAATGGGTGGCACAATTCTGTCTGTCTGTCTGTCTGTCTGTCTGTCTGTATGTACCTCAACCTACAGCCTAAACCACTGAAGCGATTTTCTTCAAATTTTGAACTTAAGATTTTTTTGTAACTCTCCAGAGGGGAAATTGAAATTTTTTTTTAGCTCAAAAAATAACGGTACTTGCCATACAACCGTTAAGGAAAAGCTTATTTATCTCAAAAACGGCTCCAACGATTTTGATAAAAAAAAAATCAGTGTATTATTGTAGATATGATATACCTTTAAGTAAGAAAAAAAATCACCAAAAACATTTATAAACGGTACCTATCATATAACGGTTTTTTTGATTTTTGGTATTCTCATTAACCGCTCGTCCGATTTCAATGAAATTTTTTGCACAAGAGCTTTGTTAGAATATAAATAATACTGCATACCAAAATTTTTGAAAAAATAAATTTTGGATTTTTAAAAAAAGATTCAAAATTTTTGTTTGAAAATTCAATATTTTATGTATATTAATATATACTCAAAATTGGCATACCAAATTTTTTTTTTTTAAATGTTACAAAAATTTTATATAGGTATACAAAATTAATTTTTAAGAAAACGGCTCCAACTATTTTAAATTTTTTTTGGCATATATTGATATTTTTTTAAGTAATCAAATGGCATACTTTTTTTGGCGCTCTAAGTTATTTATCAGGCTGTGTAAACAATTAAAAGAACGATTTAAATGCTTTTTTATACTTTTTCTATAATTACTTGAATATTTTTTTAAATTCTTAAGTTCCACACAAATTGAACATAAGAGCAAGTACGTGCGATCCAGTCGTGCATTTAATTTTGTATTATTTCGTACAATGCGTTACTGTTTAGGGCCCAAAAACTATGAAAACACTCGGTCCCCTGGCCTCAGTCCCCTTGCACTTTAATGACTGATTTTATATCTGGAGGCCTCAGAAATGCTCAGTAAATGCTGCTTTTCTTTAAAAATAATTGTAAAATAAAAAGCACGACTCGGTGGCACGAACTTGCTCTTATTTTCAAGTTGCTTTGAAATTTTATGATAAACTATACAGAGTGTGCATAAAATGCATAAAATCGCTTCAGGGCACAGGTTGGATCGAAACAAGAAAAAAATTGTGTGGGAGGGGGGTGTAGTCTCTCCGTTTAGACGAGGGGTACGATTTTCTCAAAAAATTACCTAAAATAGGAAAATATTTATAAAAAAAATCAGTTTCCAGGAACACCTGTTTTCAAAAAAATGTCATAAAATCGTTATAGCAATCTGAGATTTTTTATTCTGGTGCAATTTTGCGTAATGTTATAGAGCTTCACAAATATTGAAAACAACCAACAATTCTGCTCTATGGTCGGTGCAATGGGAGGATATGCACTGACCATTATATAAATAAAGCCTAATGAGACTTTCATTATGTAACGTGAAAACATAATTTCAACAATAATTAAAATTTTGGAGCGGTGTCTTTGAACAAAATTATTTTAATCGCAAACGATTCATTTTCGATTTTAATATCAACTTGATTGAATTTTCAATCACAAGGGTTATAGCCTATTGAATAGGCCTTTTAAAAAGGAACAATTACGTGCAAGGGTTTTTATTACTGAATATGTTTGTTTGGCCCATAAGCATGCTTAAAACCGAAAATGCTACTAAATTCACCCATGCGTTTCTGAGAGAATGGTCACACTGGCCACTTTTCAGTATTTTTGGTATAACTCGAAAACTAAGCCGAATTTGACTTTACATACTTTTTGTTCAAAATTAAATTTTATATCGAAATGGATAGTTTGAAAAATTTCTTTAAAAAATTTAAGCAGGATTACTTTTCCTGCTTAAATTTTTTAAAACTTTTATTTTACAAAAACCAACATAAGAAAAATCGAAAAATCAAAGATTTTTAAATTTTTTTCCAAATTGCGCATAACTTTTTTCGGAGTAAAGATACGCTCAAGACATGCATGAACAAAATAAACTGGAGTCTTACGGCTTTAATATGACATGTTAATAAACCAAATTATTTTAAAATTGACAGAGGTATAGCCATTCAAACTTTACCTTTACTTATCATTTTTCGCAGTTTTTGCCCGAAAGCCTATTTTTTGGTACTTTATGACAAATTTAAAGTTCCTTCCTACCACCTAGTACCAAATCTTATGTTAATCGGACCAGCCGTTCGGTCTGTAGGTCTGAAAGCATTTAAAAACAGCCGACAAACGAAATTGCGAACTTACATCCTTTTTATAAATTCTCTATAGTTCTAATGTCATATTGTATCAAAATTTTGACTTCGAACATTTTTACGAAAGTGAAGTTTGCCATATTGTACCGAAAAAGGGACTTTCGGGCCAAAACTGCGAAAAATTATAGGAAATGATAAGGTTTGAGTGGGAATATCTCTGTCAACTTTGAACAAATATTAATTTTTGAACATGCCATATTAAGGCTTTTAGTCTCTTCTTTATTTTGTCCGTGCATGTCTTGACCCTATCTTTGCCTCAAAAAAAAGTTATGCACAATTTATTAAAAAATTTAGATATCCTTGATTTTTTGATTTTTTGTAGGTTGGTTTTTGCTTACTTTTCCTGCTTAAACTTTTTCGTAAAAGTTTTTAAACTATCCATTCCAATAGAAAATTTAATTTTGAACAAAAAGTATTATGTGTAAAATTGTCAAATTTGGATTAGTTTTCAAGTTACACCAAAAATATTGAAAAGTGGCCAGTGTGACCATTCTCTCAGAAACGCATGGGTGAATTTAGTAGCATTTTCGGTTTTAAGCATGCTTATGGGCCAAACAAACATATTCAATAATAAAAACCCTTGCACGTAATTGTTCCTTTATACCCCTCATTTTCCGGTCTATTCAATAGGCTATTACAATGAAATAATAATTTGATTTAAGTAGCTCAAAATTATTTAATTTTAAGAAACACGAGTTTCAGTGATTTATTATAGTTAAGATTTTGTCTTTAAATTCGTACAAACCGTGGCGAAAAATCCCCAAATTTTTCTTTCCTTGGTGAAAACTTTTGCCCGCTACGCTTTGCGCGATTTTTTTATCTCAACCCAAGTTCATCATCCTTACCGTTACGCAAAGGAGATGTGGCAAAATTGTATAGGGCCTGGGCCAAGAGCATGCATAAACAAGAGTGGTATAAAAAAAAGGTGAGTGTTAGCACATTAAAACTGTAAAGTTTTAGGAAAATCGTATGTGGGGATTTTGAGTTTTGGAGCATTCCATGAAAAAGAGGAACTCTCAGCTATTCAAAAATATTTGAATTTTTTATTTCAATGTACGTTTATAGCTAAACCTGTGAACTGATTTGCTTCAAATTTGGTACAGTGCATTATTATGTGATAACCTACACAGAAAATTCGAAATTTTGTTTAAGCTCCCCTTAAACGTCCAAAAACCCGAGTGATTTATCTTCCAGTCTCTAAAATGCCTCACAAAAATAGACTATGTTTTGATATGAAAGCGCCAAGCCCATACTTGGATTTTCGAATTCTCACTGCATTCAAACTGACAAAAAGGATGGAGTACCGAATTCATCGACTTTCAGAACACAGCTAGGTGCCTAGCGTTTAAATAACTACTAAAATTACTACTAAATTAAACTCTGTCCGACACGTGACGTGATTTGTCTGTACGTGACAAGACATTAAAAAATGATTTTAAATATAACGATGTGCTTTTCTGTTTTTTTTCTCGCTTATACCGATTTTGATACATTCTCATAATTTGGTTCTAACACATTTGTGATCGATGAGCCATAGTTTCGCTGAAATTTGAACATTAAGATAGCAACCTGGAACATTGGTAGAATTGTCCCGTCCGTACGTGACAGCTCTTCTTATTTTTTTTCTTAGACATTTAAAGGAATAAATAAAATTAATATATGAAATGTCTAAATAACGTATCAAAAACTAGACGTTAAATGATAACATACAATTAGTTGAATTGTCCGTCGTGACCATGGAATGCTCCTATTATCGGTTTTTCGAAGGCATCTCCTGCTTGATTTTTGTCCGTTTATAAGCAAATAAAGTCATATATCATAGGAATTGTAAGACAAATCCGTATGTATTTGGTATCAAATGAAAGGTAAAAATGTAAAATCATGATTCTATAACCTTCATTTTTTGAAATAATCAAATAAACTTGAAACTTAGTAATTTTTTTAGAAATCAGTTATTTCTGAAAAATCTACAGTGGCTTTGTACCCTTTTTATTTATTTATTTATTTATTCCATCAATTGATACATATATCTGCTGATTACAAAGGATTTAATTAATTTATAACATTTTTATATTTCTTACATACAAAAGAATACATTGGTAGAAACATATGTAAATTTTTATTAAAAAGTTATAAAACATACATATCTAGATCTTTAAAAAAATTATTGATTTAAATGTATCTCTTTGCATACAAAGGTCAACTTCACTGCAAACTGAGTTGAATAATTTCAGAGAACGTGCTATGGGCTCATTAAGCCCATAGTTTGTCCTATGTGCGGGAATATGAAATAATTCATTACGATTTCTTAATCGCCTATCTGGAACATAAAACGAAATAGAAGAGAGAAGCTCACTAGAATTCACTCGATTGTCAAAAATGTCTTTTACAAACAAAATACATTGACAAATCCTGCGGGATTCAAGAGTTTTCATATTAATCAGAGCACATCTCGACAGATAATCAGGCAGACAGTCATTCCAATTAAGATTTCGTAGTGCAAAGCGGGTGAACCTTTTTTGTATTCTTTCGATTCTAGATATACTATTCTCGTAAAATGGAAACCAAATTACTGAACAATATTCCAGAAAAAGCAGAACTAAACTCATGAACAAAGTTTTAAGAGTATACACGTCTTTAAAAACTGTCGAATTACGTTTTAAAAAGCCAAACATAGAGTTTCCTTTGGCAACTATGAAATCAATATGAGCCTTAAAGCTAAGTTTCGAATCAAAAAACACTCTCAGATCCTTAATTACCTCAACTCGTTGTAATTTTTCGTTAAAAAAAGTGTAATTAAAAGTTATTGTGGAGGTTGACCTTGTTGCGCTAAAAATTTTGCACTTTGAAAAGTTCAACTCAAGATGGTTTACATCACACCAAACTAAGAAGTTTTGAATATCAGATTGCAAATTGAAACAATCCAAGGGAGAAGATACATCAAGAAAAATCTTAACATCATCCGCATACATTAAGCAATAGCTATATTTAAGAATTTCAGGTAAATCGTTAATGAACAGGATGAATAAAAGAGGTCCCAAATGACTTCCTTGGGGAAGAAACAGTTATTAAAGTTTTCTTTAACAGTTATGTGAAAGAAAACCTTTCAGTCTTTATTTTGATATATAAGAATCTAAGATTCAGCCAATAACAAGCAAGAAAACCACCTTCCGAAGCCTTGCTTGGGAAAATCAAAGAGAATGTACACAATATGGGGTTTCATAGTAGAGTTCCTGTTAACATATTTCTTTATTTTTTTAAACTTGGCCAAAATGAAGTGTTTTTACAACAAAACTTTTTTTCTTAAAGTCATCAAGAGATGAAATACGCACAGTGGCCCACAGCGAAAATGGCCAAACCTTAACAAAATTTCTTTGAAAAACTGCAGGAAATCGAGTAAAATAAAAAAGGAGAAATTGACTTTCAATAGAGTATTATATTTTTGTTTTAAAAACTTCAAAATCTCAAATAAAATATTGAAAAAACAAACGAATAACGGAAAATATCAAAGTAAAATGATTATTTCATCTCACAGCGAAAATGACCCAGAAATTTTAGTTTTAAAAAAGTTAATAAACTTGTCTTATTAAAATCTTGTAATTTTTAGGGAGTTCTTTTTATCTTATATACCATTCCTCCAGGTAAACTCTTTTCGAGTCACTTTGGTTGAAAATCTCATGTTTCTGAATTTCAATTTCCAATTTATTCCAAAATATTTCAGTCGAGTGCTTCGGATCACTGTCTTGATAGAAATACAAAAGTGTTTCAATTCCAACCATTTCGGCACCATTTTTAAAATTGATGTTAGCGGAGAATTTAATAGTTTGGCAGTGAGTTGTGATACTCAAAATTTCTTTAATAAAGTATCTTCAAAAATTACCATTTTTAATCAACTTCTCGTAATAGCATTGAATTTTCTTTACATTTGAATTTTCATTTACATTACTACACACCGTTGAACCAGTTTCTTTTTTTTTGTATTTAAGTATATACCGTTGCTTTCGTGAAATAAGATCACGGTTTATCCTTTTGCAAAGTGAAGGACTTTATTTCGCTTGGCTTTATTTCACGACACCAACAAAAATTTCAGAGAGCTAAAGAGAATTTTATAAAAAGGAAAGGACTTACTCTTTTCAAAACATTTTAGAAACCTATAATTATAAAAAAATTAAAGATTTAAAAATCGTGCGCGACCTCATTCAAAATCTTTTATTTTTGTTTAATAAATAGGAAATCTGAAGGTTTATGTACTTATAAGAATTTTTATAAGTACAGTTTCTAGATGTACTTGACCGGATCTACAACCTGACTTGAACAAAAATCACTGTAGCACAGTACCGTCATTATTATTATTCTCATTCTACAAAATTAAAATTAAATGATAACAAAAATATTAAATAAGTTTCTTACTGCTAAGAAAATATCAGTTTTACCACACGATTCCTATCGAGCATTATTTTTAGTGCGTATTGTAAAATATAAGACAACATTAATCCTGTTTAAAGAAAACTTTTTTAATCATACTTTCATATGGGAAAGAATCATAAAAGGGAATGCATAAATACATTCGTTTTGTGTGTATTAAATACTTGTGTGTACATAATAGTCATTTATTGGAATGCCCTCAAAATTGTTAATGAAACATTTTCGAAACCTGTATCTTACATTTATATTTTTTTCTCTCTTTTTTGCATATTTAAAGCGTTCCTCGAAGAAAAACATTTACAAACGTGCAAAATCTTCGGTGAATATCCTTATATGCGTGAGCATTGTTTGTAACTAACCTGGGAATGTGGAAATCCCAAAGCCTTTTGTTGTGCCAAAAATAAAAATAAAAAAAAATGGTTTATGTTTTCAACAGGAACCGAATGTGGATTTTCAAGTTCAGCTTTTCAAATTTACCTGGACTCATTTATATCACGTTGGTTATACGTTAAACGAGATAGGTACTTTAAAAATAAAGGTCACTCTGAGAACTGCAAAATATACAACCTTCTCTCTTTGTATTTAAAATATAGTATGCACATAAATTTCCCCCAAATTTATTTCGCATTATTGTTATATCGTAAGCAATAGATTTACCTTATTTTTGTGATCGTAATGGTTTAACATAATATTTGTTGTTTTTTGCTCCGTAGAAACGTAGATGCGATATACAAAAGGATCTTATAACGTTACTATAATATAATAATACATATTTAATCATGTTAATATCAGAATAAATTAGTTGTCTTTTTTCTTGTTATTTTATTCTTAGAATACTTTGGTAAGATTAATATTGACTTTGATAATAAATTTCTTCTTTTTGAGGCATAGGGATTTTAGTAAAATATAATATTACGTCTGGCTTCTATTACAAAAAAAAAAATTAAATGGATTTGTAGAAACTAGAAAAGTAAACGAATTTAAAGTAAAAGAGTATGTATTTTAAATAGAGTACACAACGTGGCGTCTTTTATTTTTATATTTTCAACCGAGCATCTTTGAGTTTTAGACAAAATATGTACATATTACATACTTACATAAATACAGTGAACGGCAGATAAGTGTATTTAATACGTACTAACCCCTAACATGTTTGTATCTTATCCTGCTAACATCGCAGTCATAAAGGTATGCAGCTGCTGAAAATTTCCAACCCACATATTTTTGATCAAAATCTTCCCGGTTCGCGCAACAGACTTATGCCGTGTTCAGAGAACTTTTAATAAGAGTAAAAATAAATCCGATGCAATTAGAACGGAGAGACCTTAAAATAACAAAAAATAAAATAAATGCAACGATAACATTAAGTTGTATTTAGGCGTGCAATTAGTTTTGTATTTCCTCTAAAAACAGTTCCCTTTATAGGAAAATAAAATAAAATAAAATAAAATAAAGTAAAATAAAATAAAAATGACGAACTTAAGAAATTACTATAAAATACTTTTTGAATAATATGTATTGACAAACACACGAAAACCATTTTGTATGCAATCAATAACAGTAGTCACCAAAACCCGGCTGTACTTTTCCGTAGGTGATGTCCTGAATTTTGTTGAGTGTTGGGCGGATCTGTTGAAGTGATTGTCTTCTATATTACCATCTGCCCTTCGCAATTTCTTCTCCGAGACTATATGTATTGAAGAATTCACATCATAGCGTATCTCCCTTTGCCGAAAACCTGTGCATGTTTCGTATAGTTGGAATATTTTCTTATTTTAAGCGAAGCGATGCCGCTTCTGGCGATGAATGCTAGATTTTTAGTCTCGTCTTGAAGTTCGTTGATCCTTTCCAGAATTTGACTAAGTGTGGATATTTCGGAGAGCTTCTCGCTCTTTTACTGTAGACTTCTGCAACTCCATATGTGCCTTCGAATTGTCTAAATGTTGGATTAGTGTTTTTCATCGATTAGCACATGATGGTTTGACCTTTTGGAAAGCGCCGTTCTATGTGGATCCCTAGAATAAGAAACCTAGTGCTTCTTATCACCGAAGCCGTATATGGATTAGTCGGAAGCCGTTATATTTTGTCGTTGCGTGGAGGATGTGCCTGCCAACTAATCCGCCTAAGACGTTTTTCCTTCCGAATTTATCATCGAAGTCCCCGAGCACAACTTTACTACCCTACTCGAACTCGAATTCAGAGGGTAAAAAAAATCACTTTACATGACAGAAAAAATTTCAGTTCTGTGGTGGATCAGTGTAATAGTCGGTTTTTCTGTATGTGGGGCGAGTCGAAAACAAGGAAAAGAATCAGGAAAAATTATCAAATGGAATATTTACTATGTTTTCAATCGTTTTGAAATACAAATGCTACACGAATCAATGACAAATAACTTTAAGAATTTTGTATGCAAACAAAATTTCAATTGAAAAATAATTTTTTTTTTTAAATATATATTTTAACCATTTTCCTGATGCAAAATTAATTTTTCGCATCAAGAAAATAATTAAATATTTAATTTTTATTTTACGTACAATAAATTCTTTGCGTTATTAG
Organism: Dasysyrphus tricinctus; assembly: GCA_963921185.1. Lineage (NCBI taxonomy): Eukaryota > Metazoa > Arthropoda > Insecta > Diptera > Syrphidae > Dasysyrphus > Dasysyrphus tricinctus. The sequence continues at coordinate 203,402,491 of OY992530.1, read as the reverse complement.
TTATTGATTAGTTAAGCTTTTTTTAAATCGAATGAAAGCATAAAAAATAATCCACTAGAAAATTTTTCCTGATTCGTTTTGCTGATCGCTATAACTGACCCCTTAACAATGTCTCTGTTCCTACTTTACTTCGAACACATCAGAGCAACCTTTGTTTCTATTTCTACTTAGAGCGGAGTGTGTCTTATGAGCTCATAATAAATTTAACGTGCAGCTGATGTAGAAAGCTGTCTACAGTCAACTTCATATTGTTTTTCATAAGCATCGAAAGATTTCTAATATTATGGCAGTGAAGTTTTTAAGTTGTGATTTATAAATAAGCCGTAGCATTCTGGACTTACTTTGCTCAGAGCATACGACTTGCTTAAGCTCTACTCCACTCACAGCTTTGAATGAAAAACGCAAATTGGGACATACTTATACCGGATTGTAAACGTCAAACAGGAATACAAAGTGGAACTCATGGAAAGGTATTGTTACTTAATCATTGATAAAAAAACGAATTTTGGGTCAAAAAGTGTTACAATGAGCTTCCAATGTTGCAAACAAAATTTTTTTAATAACTTCGTTTCCCGGATGACAATGAATCGCGTAGATTCTCGAGTTCTTCTTCTCCGTCTTTCTATTGAATGTGGTTTGATTTCTCGCACTCAGTTAATCTCAAGATAATTGAAATTCTGTGTGGACTTATCACGGATCATAAATCAAAATAACGATTTATCGTTGACTTTTGCAATAAGCTTCATACCGCTATTATTACGATTTTTCCATCAAAAGATTTCTGGTTGGATTTTTTCTACCGTGAAAGTATTATTTTATACAGATGGGAAGTATTTTTTTGTATATATTTTTTATTGTTTGATTTTACTATAGTTAAAGTAGAAGCATGTTGATACAAAAAAAAAAAAAAAAAACAAGCTCAAAAATTACAACAAGTTAAAGTTTTGAATCTGCTTTAGAAAAACGGTCACCACGAAAGTTTCAATTTTTTTTCGTTAGTGCGATAGTTCTATTGACGCTATTATTTCCTTTTTGGAGCTAGAAAATAGAATTCATTCCCTAATCCATATAATTATTTATTAATGCAAATTAAAAATACCAAATGTCCTTAGTATACAGCATTAAAAAAATAATCATTTGTAATTTTTATTTAAACCGGAGATGTGACTTTCTTTCAAAAACAGCAGTAAAATTTTGTGTTTTTTGTTTAAATTAATGTTTCAGCAAAACTAAACTACTAAAAACTTATCTGGTTAGTATTTTTAAGGTTCACTGTATTATACATACAAATTAGTCCATAAATTAGATTTTTTGTAAAGTTTTACTTACTACTGATATTGAAAATATCCAAATAATGGTATACATTAAATAAGAATTGCAGTGTTATTTTGCTTATATTTATTTTACTGACTCATTTTTTTTAAATATAACTCTAAACTTGCAGAGAAGTCGTGGATTTGGTTTTATAACATTCCAAGAGCCAAACAGCGTTGACAAAGTTCTTAAGGTGCCGATTCACACTCTCGATGGCAAAAAAATTGATCCAAAACACGCTACTCCAAAAAATCGACCAAGACTTGCCAACAAGACTAAGAAAATATTTGTCGGTGGTGTTTCACAAGAAACTTCTGCTGAAGAAGTTAAAGCATATTTTGGTCAGTTTGGCACTGTTGAAGATACAGTCATGCTAATGGACCAACAAACAAAACGTCATCGTGGCTTTGGATTTGTAACATTTGAAAATGAAGATGTTGTTGATCGTGTATGTGAAATTCACTTTCATACAATCAAAAGTAAGAAGGTTGAATGCAAGAAGGCTCAACCAAAAGAAGCAGTAACACCCGCAGCACAATTGTTACAGAAACGTTTAATGTTTAGTACATTAGGTGTTCGATTACCAACTGGCCCAGGGCAATTAGTTGGAGGACCAGGAGCTGCTCCATCGGTTACTGCTGTTAACCAATTGGCTTTGTTACAGTCACAACAAGCAGCTCAAGCACATGCCGCGCAAGCAGCTATGATGCATAATCCTTTTTCGGTACAAAACACTGCTGCAGCAGCCAATCCAGGTTATGGAAAATTGTTGGCAACATACCCGCAAGCAGCACTGCACAGTATAAGGTGAGTTTATTAAAATTAAGGTATGTACTAGCTTTTGAAATAAAAATTTTTGTGACCTTCGAAATGCGTTTTGCCTAGGTAAACAAGGCGAAACGCATTTCGATTAAAAGTCACAAAATTCTTGATTTGAATTTCATTCAGTAGTCCACAAAAAAATCAAAAATAATATATTTTCTATTATTTGCGTCTTTCTTCATCTTGTACTAGCTTTTATCTGCTTGTTTCGCTGGGCCTTAAATCAAATTAAGTAGTAATTAGTATCAGTAGTATCAATATCAGTACAAGAAAATGAACAAAAAATATATTTGAAACAAACAATGGATTGAATTTATTAGATCCAACATCAAGAGTGTACCCGAAGTGAGTTACTATGACCAAAACAAAAACATACATATTTACTTTGCAGAATATTATGTACCTACTTAAGTATGAAATCATGAGATGCATTGCCATTTTCAAAATAAATTTTAATTTGTATTTTATTAAAACTGAACGTAATATTACTGTAATGCTTTTTGAATTGATACACAATCAGTGTTATTTATTAGATATCGTTAGAAAGTTATATTGTTGTAAAAGTGCCTAAATAGTTCTAAATATGCTTTATTTAATTATATAAATTAAATGTCACTTAAGTCAAGGTTTGGACAACCGATTCCAGTTCATTTAATTCTTCACCGGGCGGTGGATTCGATAAAAGTAAATGGAAGATTGTTTTGTTCTGCTAACTCAAACTAGGAGTGTGCGTTTAGAATGAAAAAAAAAGGAATACAAATTACAAATATAATAATTCTCTACACTTTTGTTGGATTCTTATCTGGTGATTCACACTATTCAATAGTTCGATATTTATTTGCTTTTTTATTCGCTTCAACAGCAAAAAAAAGTACTTAATCACGTAAAACGTGTTCAAAACGTTGGATTAGACATTAATCCTCGCTCATGATGTACAAAAAATAAGATACATAATTTATGACTTTTACTTACTTACTTAGATCCTCTGAACTTTTACGTCCGTGAGGCTCCCCTTGCGGGGCATAGGGCCTCCTCTACTCGTTCGTGTCATCATGTACGGTTTCTGGAGATGTACCATAGCTCTCTCCAACTCTTCCCCAGTTGTGCTGACTCCTCTTCGACCGTTCTTCGCCAAGTACTTCTATGTCGGCCCACTCCTTTACCTCGATGCGTGAGGGGCTTCCATTGCATCGCTAGACTCGAAATGCACTCTTGACCTTTTTTAAAGCATATGTCCAATCCACTGCCACATATCTTTTCGTATTATAGAGTCGATGGTTTCCTGACCTGTCCTCGCAAGAAGTTCATCAGTAGAGATACGGTTAGGCCAGAAAATCCTCAAGATATTTTACACACATCTATTCTCCAACAGTTGCAGCTTTCTTGTGAGTGTTACTTTCCAAGTTCTGCACCCATAAAGAAACACGGATTCAACATTGGAGCAGAACAGTCGTAGCTTGGTCCTTAGGCTTACAGAGTTGTTTTTCCATATTTTGGACAGCATTCCGAACGCAACCTTTGCTTTCTTGATCCGGCTGATTATATCTAGTTCGGTCCCGCCATCAGTAGAGACAATACTCCCAAGATATTTGGAACTCTCTACTATCTCTAATGGTTATCCAGAAATATCTATTTGAGTAGGTGAGGAAGTTCCAAGGCTGATCCTTTTTGTTTTTGCCGTATTGATCTTGAGCCTAACGATTTCAGCTTCTCTCTAAACCCTTGTTGTCATTTGATGGAGATCCATGATTCTATGAGAGAGGTGTGAGCATATGTCGTCCGCGAAGTCTATCTAGATGTTTGAGTTGTGATTGCGGGTTCCACTGAATTCCTCCATTTGCAGTCGACAATGCTGCATGCAGCACATCACTTATTACCAACAGAAACAGTATTGGTGACATTATCGACCCTGTCTAACCCCACTCTGGATTTCAAACTCCACTGACAACCTTCCTTTATGCAGAACGTGACTTTTGGATCCATCATATGTAGCCTTAACAATAGCAATCAATTTATGCAGGATGCCCCTCCTGCGCAAAGCAAGCCAAATAAATTCTCTATTGACACTGTCAAACGCCTTTTCGAAGTCGATCAACAGCAGGTGAAGTGGTGATCGATACTCAACGCACTGTTCGATAATGAACCGCAAGGTGTTGATGTGGTCAACACAGGAAGATCCAGTGCGGAAACCTGCTTGTTCAGCGTCAAGCATGTCTTCGAAGTGGTCTTTTATTCGCTCCAGGAAGATTTTTGCTATCAGTTTGGCTACAGCAGGCAGCACGTTTTTGCTCTAAGTAAGGTCTTTTTTCTTTGTAAGCTTGACAATGATTCCCTTTTTCTACTTCTCATGAAAACTTTCTGTTTCCCAAGCTCTCTCAATGAGTGGGTGCAGGAGCTCACTCGATGTTGTTGGCGCTACTCGTAAAAGCTGTGCGAGCTCAAGTCCAACCGCTTTGTTGTTCTTCAGTGCTCTGACTGCGGTTAAGATTTCTTCTCTACTGGGGGATACAGTGCGTATTCGGGAATTTGTTACTACGGACGGGTCATAGTGTACTGGGTTAACTTCGCCGGTGAAAACGAGATTTAAAACCGCAGAAAAGTGCTCCTTAATCAATTTGGTTGGAAGTTGTTTTTCTGTCCGTCGACACCCAACTGATTTTGTGGCACGTCTTGTGCTCAAACATGGTCCCTCCTATAGAAAGGCGGTTGGCGTTAAAAAAATCTTCAAAACGTTCGCCAGTGACGTTGCGGTCTCCAACACCATGCTTACCGATAACATGCTTGAGCCCATCATTGTCATTGCCAACCTTGGCATTCAAGTCTCCCAATACCATCATCATGTATCCCCGTGGTGTGCTATCATAAGTAGCACTCAGTCGTTTATAAAAGGCCTGCTTCTCCTTTATGATGGTAACGCTACGTACTCTTGTCCGGAACCTAGCTTTCATGATCCTGTCATCTAAGGGCTCCCAGGAAATTAAGCTCTTGAAAGCTTGTTCGGAAAGCAGAAATCCAACGCCAGATTCACGATAAATTCCAGGTGCCTTTTCGGAGTAGATTAGTACAGTGTTACGAGTTGGAGACTTTTTCTCCACTGCGAGCCCAACCATCTAACTTCACTAATCCCTAAGATGTCCATCTTATATCGCATGAGCTCTTTCTCTAATTGGAGGAATCTGGCATTTTGAGGATCTTTCCGTTATCAAGAGCGTCTTCACATTCCAGAAACCAATCCTTGTCCGGGTACAATTGCCGAAAGTCGTCAACGTGTTATCATTTCTTATCCGAGGTGTATTGTCGGTTTCGTTAGCGGAATGGATTTCATAAGAAGGTTTTTTTATAATACAAACTCTATATGCTACTGAAATAATTCAACAAGTCCAATCCTTAATGCTAAGTCTTCTAATTTGCTGATTTATTTCAGTAGTATATTGATATATAGTATTATTTAAATACCTTCTTATAGAAAATATGCCTGGCCGAGGGCAAAAAAACTTACAGCTTAATGATTAAGAATTCTTATCTTGTTAGATATAGTTTACACTACAGTGTTTTTTTTGTCAAAAAATCCTTGTAAGTTAAACTGAACTAGTACAAATTGCGTATGACAAAGGCCCTCATTATGTCACTAATGAGTCCAAGTAAGTAAGCCGGACGAAACGCCAATTTGTAGACATAAAAGCCATAAAAAGCTATTTTGAATCAGTAGTACAGGTAAAATAGTACGAAAAGACTTTCGAATAAAAAAAAATTAGTACCATCATGAAACTTGGTGAAAACGTTTCATGTGTCATGACCATGAGAATGAAAAATCAAGAGTCTATAAAAATATTTCACATGGAAGGGTGTTTCTTTTTGAGGGGGAGAGGGGGGGGGGGGGAGGAATTGTAGTTTATCAAACAGAAAAATTAACTTTGGTGCAACCTAAGCATATGACACATTTTTTAAGGTAGTTTTGAATGAAAATGACACCAAAACCAAGTCAATACGCCCTCCATGAAAAAAGTAGCTGTAATTTGTATGTAAAAATGACCATATTTTCAGTATAAAAGTTAAATATTACCGAAAATCAGTTGAAAATAATGGTCCGTCGATAAAAACTGGCATCAATGATTAATTTGTCATGAAAATCAATAATAAGAAGAGTCTTAAAAAAAACTGTGGTACAAGGGTATTTTTTTGGGGAGTTGGGGTAGTGGTGGGACTATTACCATAAAACCTGTGACAAAAAATGGTACCCCATGAGATTTTGTTAGAATGTGCTATGGACTAACAGAGTGAAGAATCAAAAGAGTTTATAGAAATATTTTGCATGGAAGGGTGTGTTTTTTGAAAATAGGGGAAGTGTGGTTGTTTTTCAATAAAAATGAAAGAGGATGGTACCCTCGATAAACTTGGTAAGTGTTTCATTTTACTACGAGAATGAGGAATCAAAGGAGTTTTCAAAAGTTTCAAGGGAGAAAGGGTGTTTTGTAAGTTTCAAGGGAGAAAGGGTGTTTTGTGGGTTTGGATAAAGGGTGTTATTGGTTTTTGGAAAGAATTTTTGTTTTGGAAAAGAGTATTATACTTTCCTTTACGCATAAAAACCGTACTTCTACCATATAGGTAGATATTTTTATAGAAATTTTTGATTCCTTATTGTGGTAGTTCATAGCACATTTTTATAAAGTTTCATGAGGGTACAATTTTTGTCACAGGTCTTATGGTAATAATCCCACCATAACTCCAACCCTCAACACCCTTTAATCACAGATACTTTTATAGACTCTTCTTATTATTGCTTTTCATGACAAATGAACCATTGATGACAAGGTTCATCGACGGGCCATTATTTTCGACTGGTTTTCTGTAATATTTAACTTTTATACTGAAAATATAGTCATCTTTACATAAAAATGACAACTCCTTTTTTCACGGAGGCCGTATCGACTTGGTTTTGGTGTCATTTGATTCAGCAAAACTACCTTAAAGACGTGTGTCATATGCTTAGGTTGCACCAAAGTTAATTTTTTTGTTTGATACACCACAACTTCCCACCTCTCCCCCTCAAAAAAAAAACCTTCCTTGTGAAATATTTTTATTGATTCTTTTGATTTTTCAATCTCATGGTACATGACATTTTTCAGCAGGTTTCATGAGGGTACTATTTTTTTTATTTTATTTATCCCAGTTTACCTGTACTACAGGAATTGCTTTCAGTTACGAAGAAGAATGCTAACCTCCGTAACCTATCTCAGAAAACTAGACCTTTCGCGCTTGTAATTTTAGCCTATTGACGTATATAGGGATACAGAGATAGTTACCCCGGGGTAAAACAACCACTTCATCCGTGAATGATTGTTGCGCTACTGGCCCAGACCAAGTTCAGAGCAGTCAATAGTTTCCCGATCAGGCAGGATGCAGGTCGCCATTAGTCGCCATACATTAGTTTATGACTTTTGAAAAATGTATTTAGACCCGTTTGCTGATACGAAACTTAAGCATTTATATTCTACTTAAAAAGCTTGTCTTCTACTTTTTCCTCTGTGTAAACTGTCACATAAGCGCTTATGTTTTAGCTAAATATTTAGGTTTCGTATCAGCTAATTAGCCTTAGTAACATTGTCATTGGTAAGTACCTACTGTTAGTTTTTAATACTATTTTTTACATTCTAAGTAATTTTTTTTCGAGAAAAATGAGCAAATACTCCCTTAAATTTTGTAACATCTTATGAAAATACAAGGTGATTTACGTGATAAACAAATATTAAAATATGTTCTCTTTCTAGTTTTGGCAAAATTTTGTTTAAATATAATCAGTTCATATATACAATACATAGGAGCTATAAATGATACAATTTTGTTTAGTAATAAATAAATAATCATAATTCTTTCCTTTTACTTATTTAGATACGCACCATATCCCATTCCAGCTAGCGCTGCAGCAGCAGTTGCAGCTGCGCAGCAACATCAACATCAACAACACCATCATCATCACCATCAGCAACAACAAAATGCAGCCAGTCAGCACACGGCTGCTAATCAAGCATCGAGTCACGCGGCCGTAGCGGCTAGTACGGCTGCCCATGCAGCGAACTCCGCAGCACATGTTGCCGCTGCGCAACAAGCGGCTCTTGTTGCATCAAATCCCATTAATGCTCATGCAGCAGCAGCCGCGGCAGCTACCGGAAATCCATATCAAACGTACACTTTGGCCAATGTCGATATGTCAAGCTTCCAAGGTGTTGATTGGGGATCAATGTACGGTATGGGAATGTATGTTTAGGGGTAATGAACTGCTGCTTCAAAACATGGTGTTTAAAGTGTAGTTCGTTTGCAAATAATTTACATTTTTAGTTTTTCGTTTTACTTGCCTGAATTCAAAGTATTTTGCTCTTAAAAAAACTAAAGTATTTTAGTTATATATGTATTATGTAAAAGAATTAAGCGAGTAATGTACCAAATTACCAATAATATAGAGACGCGGGTGATTCCGGCGGACTCATCTGAACTGTTACAAGAATATTAATTTAAAAGTAATTATAATATTACTACACACTCACACACATTTCTCTAATTAAGTATACAAAATTAAGTTCAAACTAAAATATTATTTTAATCGTAAGAAAATAATGAAAAACAAGCAACAAAAAAACATCTCAAAACCACCGATTGTGATTGCGATTGATTTCACTTTGAAAAAATTAAAAATTAATCGGGAATACCTTGAAAAAAAGTGGATACAAAATTGTATTTACCTTTTTCTTTAAACAAAAAAAAACTCTATTAAAGGTACTTAATAAGAAGTCATAAACAACATAAAATATTAACCGTAGAAACTATATCTTTCAGACTGACTTATTAACAATTGTTTTCAGGCTAAACCATAAAGTATAACGCAATAGATACTAGAATAAGAATTTTAGTTTTGTTTATTTAGCTGTCGTGTTTAAAAAAATAACTTAACTTCATAAGTGTTGATAAAATATATTTCTATAACCATAAAAGCTAAAGAAAATAGTAAGTATAACCGATTCGACAGCATGACAAAATTCACTTTCGTCATATATCATGTGTCCCTTGGACTTCTTATATCTCTTAATAAAGACCTAGTTTAAGCAACATTTAAATCATGACATGGATTAAGGACAATACATAAATAATTACATCCAATTTACATTTTTCCTTCTAACTTTTGTCTCACGTCTTATTCATAAATTTTCAATAACAGTATTTTTTTGAATTATTTTGTAGTAAAACATGGTTCAGTTTTTAATTTAATTTTTAATTTAATATTTAAAATCTTTCTGCTAAAAAAACGGTTTTCGGTTTTTTTTTATGTGGGTTTAAATTAAAAGAATTGAAATATCTAATAGTTATGAATATTTTTAGCTACTTTATATATATCTATATATTGTAAATATTTGCTAGAAATAAATGTAACATGTCGTTTTAAAACGCCTTTCTTAAATTTTGTATTAAAAACATTTGTATTATTTTTTTGTTTTAGAAGATACTCTTAGATGCAACGTTGATAGTATTTTGATACTGCTCTTAAACATGACCATTGCAAATTGTAATATGTAAACTATGTTGCTTCTATTTTAAATTAAAATATTAATTTAGTATTTTTGTTGCATCATTCCTTACATTTAACATAAATAAATATCTTGTTAAAGCTTACTTAAACGAAAATAATGTATTAATATGGTACCTATTTTATATGCATTTCGTATTTTTTTTTTATTTTGTACTAGCATTTTTCTGCTCTTCAGGAAATACAGTTAAGGGTACGATATGAAATCGAAACTATAAGGTGCACGTCAGAGTGGTTGAGTTGAGAACAAATTAACTTCACCTTAGCTATCTTAGCTACTTGCTTGGGTTGCATTTTAATAATTCAAGACAACTTATATTTCTGAGTAAATTGATCAAAAACCATTGATGTTGTAAGACAATAACATTGTTTTTCAATTAAAAAAAAACAATAGTTTTCCATTTAAAGGCTAATAGTTTATTAAATAAATAATATATATATGTATATATTATTATTGCCAAGGCAAACATTTCCCCTTGAATATTATGCACAGAATGAAAGGAAATTTGTTTTGAAAATTTTGATTTTTTTGCGCATAGAACTGTTTACTATGGATAAGTGAAACCGTGAAAGGTCTGGCCCTCAGCAAGTTCAAAGCAAAAGTAAACTGCGTTTTTCCAAAACTGCAAAACTTCAGGCACGGATTTTTTGTATAAAATGTGGTTTGAGCTTTATTTCTCCTTTTACATATATGTGCATTTAATATATGAGAAATACTAACTTATTTAATTTAACAATAGAAACAAATCGTTTAAAAAATATTAAAAAAAAAAGATTTTCAGTCACGTGTTCGATATTAATGTGTGAGTTTGATCCATTTTTTGCAAAAAAAAAAAAATTACAATCTTTCAGCTTTATAATTTAATCTAGAACGTTAAAATTAAGACATGTTAAAAGAAGCATTATATAATAACGTTTTTAAATTGTTTGGTTTCTGAAGAGTTCGCTTGCAACGACCCATAAGAGCTGCTGTTTTTAAATGTATTTTATTTATGGTGGTGATATTTCTACTTATATTGATAGATAAAAGCACTTTTGAGCAGCTGAAAAGCTATCATCCGAGCATTAATTACTTTTTTCATTTGGTCATGGAAAACTTGAAAATTGGTCAGGGAAAGTCAAGAAAATTTATTTTGATAAATAGTGGCAACTATGTAGGCGACTTAACGAATATCATTCTGTGGGAGCTGTCGGATGCAAAAATAATAGCAGGTCTTTTATCTTTAACGAAGTTTGTGCTAAAATCTTGCCACTTATTCAAAATTTTCTAGTTCTAGTGCTTAAAATATTCTTATTTTTCAATATTTACTACTTACATTTTCTTATTTCTCTTAATTTAAAAAGCAATCCCTTTCAAAATATTAAAACTCAGCCCCAGAAAATATACGAGAACAATAAAGTTGAATGAAGGGACAACTAACTGATGTTTTGATACAAACAAACTCGAATTTGGTATGAATGAAGGTTTTTCTTGACTTTCTTTCCGGTCAACTCTCCAATAAATTTTGGAATTAATTTTTGCATGGCTTTAATTTAAGTTTGTTAGGAGTGTGTACAGTGTTTATTAACATTATTTACTTCAAGAAATATTTTGCTGTACGTTTTGGAAAAAGGACTACTGCTAATGGTAGGTGTTATCGGTTGCATCGTGCATTTTCCAACATGGTTTTTTATGCCCTCGCGTTCATATTAAAAAACCTCACATCCTATAACACAAAATATTCCTTGAATTTCGTGCATAGTATTAACGGTTAAAAGTTGCAGCAGCTCAAAGAATCTCAAAAGTATAGCAAAATTAAGTTAATTATGCTATATAATTTAATTTCTTCCACACTGCCTTGTAGGCCAAGAGCCACATGCGTTTTTACTTGCTCTATTGATTTCGTGTGAAAAATATTGCGTCTGTATGTTTGTGCGCCCGTCAACATTGATCTAGAGCCCTAATCGATGCACAGATTCGCTTCAAATAAGAGCTGCTATACATATGTTTTTTTTTTTTTCAAATATTCTCTCGAAAACTTTTCTAACGATTTTGTTTATGCTTCGTACAAGTATAACTATAAAGAACTGAAAAAATACTGAGTATTATGTTTTTGCCGAAAAAAAAATATTTGTTTAAGAAAATTTCTTTAGTTTTGGGCTGTTGCCGTGAAAATCTACGGATTTTGTTCTTTTTTCCGATCTGGTGCTCGAAAGTCGTTCAAACAATATTGCCATACAAATTATTTTGCCAATCAAATAAAACCATTTTTAAATAATTTTGATTTAAAGGAAATCCCTTCTTGCCGTACCTTCCAGGTCGGTGTTGGTGTACTATTTATATGCATACGGAACCAATATAGTGTTCTTTTCTTTTTATCATGTGGTCAATCTGGTTGATTAATTATGAGATATCAACTGTTAAAGTTGGTCTTTCTCATTCAAGCAACGGAAATTCGTAATCTGAAGTGGCTAGTTGTGAAAGGGAATCACACTCGGTTTGGCTGCTCCTTATATATTTTGATTTCTTTGATTCGATATGCTCTTCAGATTTTTGAAGAGATGATTTCCGATTACATCACATAAATCATCCAATTGTCATTTATCGTACATTTCATTCATTTACTCGTTTTACTTATTTCCTTGTCTTGACTTATGGAAATAGGCATTCAAGAATCAGACATGTGTTTTTGTAAGAACTATTATGTATTTAGTATTATTAGGTAATAAATTCTTTTTAATATTGTTACACATACATACTTATAATATTAAGTTTACAGTTTGAAAATCATTTGATTATAATTTGTAGTGCCTGCATTTCAGTTACACATATGTATTTATACTTTTTTTTGAGAAATGAATTTAAAATTATAAATACGGTATACATAGCTCCAGTACATATCAAATATTAATTTATGACATCAAAATTTAAAACATTTACATATTAGTATTTTTAGTTTGTAGTTTTTGATTTTAATCTAGTAAACAAAAATCGAATTTAAAAAAATGCATGTGTTGCTTTATTTAGTTTTTTTTATATACATATTGTAAATAAAGTTACAAATGTATTTGTTGATGCAACAAAAATCGTTTACTTGTTTTTATTTATGTAATATTCTTATTTTCTTAATTTTGTGTTCATATTGTTCCGTAATTGGCTGCTCTCGTATTTTTTCGTGGATCTTTTGGCTTGAAAGGTAAGCATTTATTAAAGCGATACAATATGTGGACGTTGGTACTTACATTGTCATTCTCTACGGTATCTTGTTTCTGTATATTCCTGTTATATCATATAATTTATTAATCAAATTATTTTAAATTTCACAGACATAAAGTATTCATTAAAAGTTGAAATCAATGCCATTATAAAATAACTTTGATCTCATTTTATTTGTTAGTTAATAATTATACAAAGTTAAAGATAATTTTGTTTTATTTATTTATTTATTTATTTATTTTAATAACACATTAGTATTTCATAACCAAATAAAAAAAAGCATTTATATAACATTGGCCGCCAAAAGCTCTTTTTTTTAAATGACAATAAATTGTGTTTGTTAGTGTAATTATTGTTGGTATGTATTTTATTTTATTTACGAAAAGAATTTTTTAATGCGGAAGGTGCCTCAATCTTTGGAATATGAAACAAAAATATTTTCACTAATTTCTCTTATTATTTTCGATTTAACGAACTTTCAAAATCACTGAGGCGTATGCATAGTCAGTTTTAAATTTTTGCTTAATAAACGATTTGTTTAATTGAGTTTTCTAAGACTATTTAATTCTTATTAAATGTATATCTGAGAATACATACTTCAAGTTCAACTTGGTGAAGAAATGTCATTAAAAATTTAATTCTTATTGTTTGTCATGTATCTAAATCTCAGAAGCTAGTTATTTACCTAAATGTTTCAATAAATTTATATTTTAATGAAAAGTAAGCCCTTAAGTTCTGAAAATGAGCTGCATTCATTAAGCCATTTGATCTTAAACTATAATTTAGAAAAACATAAGCTTAGCAAGCGACTATGAATATGCCTATTAAGTATAATTCCAATATTGTTTCCCATCATAACTCTTTTATGAAATCAACATATATTGAGGCGAAGTAACCGATCCCTAAAAAAAAATTGTTATCCTTGTTAAAGTTGTAAAGAATGCTATGGTGGAAACAACTAGTATGTTTGTAAGATAAACCGGTTTACATTATGTATAATTATATTTATTTTTTCTTAGAGATATGAGTTTGTACAAATATTTTTGAAAATGTATTTTAAATATGTTATAATATGTTTATTTTTTTTATTCGAACAGCTATTTTTTAACAGATATGTATATAAAATGTATGCTGCGCTTTTTTAATAGACTCTTAAAACTATCCTTCTAGCTTTTAATAAATGTTTTGAAGTAAATTTAAAGGACAAACAAAAAAATTATTTATTGCATAACATTTTTAACAATACTTCTGGATGAGCTGTTAAAACTAAATAGAGGTGGGACTAATGAGTTTGTTTTTGTAGGTATCAATATTTTAGAATTTACAAATATTTTCAATAACTAATTTGCCTATATTGAATGGGATCTGCAAACATCTCCAGTTTTGATATTGATACTAGCGAAATAAAAATAACTTGAAATTGGTTAGTTTAATTTCCAAAAAGAAAAATTATTTCGTTTTTAGTTTTTAAATTTAAAATGGTCTTTAGTGCAGGCTAATTAACATATTTTTAATCGAAAAAAAGAAAAATTGTTAACAGCAGTTTAACGATTGAATATGGTGAAGGGGGTTATAAGGAATGTAAAAAAAATCTATTTCCCAGAAGCGGAGTTGGAGGGGGGATTTGGGGGGTGAAAAAGAGGGGGGAAATTGTATTTTTGCGTTTTGCGTCTAAAGTTGACCCCAAAATGAAAAGTGTTTAATAGAAATGTTGTAGATCTGGCAAAAATCTACAACTTTCATAAATATCTTTTTTTAACGTAACCTCAAAATTTCCGAGATATTGGCAAAAAACCGTATTTTTTTCTGGTTTTTGTTTTTTATTTTTCATTTTTCCAAAAATAGTTGAATTTAAATGAAACTTTGTGAAAATATATCTTGTTGTGTCCTTAATTAGGATAATTTTTTTCAAGCATAACCATTGATTAGTTTTTGAGATATTCTATTTTGTTTGGAAAAAAATACTTTTTTTCAAATGAAAAATGTACTTCAGAAAATCTTCGTACCAAGTTCATTTAAGGATCATTAGTTTTGTTTTTATATTTACTTTTATATGAAATAATGAAAACATATAGTTACCACGTACAAAAATGCGAAAAAAGCAAAAAAATCATTTTGCATCAAGTAATTTTTTAATAATGGTTGATAAATTGTTCAAAATTTTTGGAATATGCAAAAACTAATCACACCATGGAGTTCTACGGAAAAAATACACATAAAATAGTGTTTTATTATTTGACCCGAGACAAAAGTTCTGCCGATACCGCAACGATATTGCGAGAAATATTCATTTCAGTACACACAGTTTTAAATGAAAAACAAAAATAATAGTACAAGAGCCGACACCAAATTTTTGGAGAGGATATATAACCAGAATCTGGGTATGAAGGTTTATAGGTACATGTATTATGATATCAAATACCAAAGTTAGGCAGGTTTTTTTCTCTCAGCCTTTGGTGGGGATGGGGGTTCAAAACCAGCTTGGTTTCCTATTAAAATTTAATGGTCAATAACTCTTCAATGCACTTTAAAAAAAAGGGAATGATGCTCTGTCATTTTCCCTTAGTCTGTAGACTTTAACCTTGATGATCCAATCAATAGAACCCATGATATAAGCTTTTCAAGCAAACCTTATCGGCTTTTTTTTGGAGACTTTATTTTGTTGATTTTTGTTTTGTTTGAAATATTTGAAAAAAGGGGTGATATGGTCCGCATAAAATGGTTATATCTTGAGTTGTGTATATCAGACTGTAATAATTGATTATTTTATACAAAAGTTAATCTAAAAACAAAACTAATAATCCTTAAATGAACTCGGTACGATTATTTTCTGAAGTACATTTTTCATTTGAAAAAAAGTATTTTTTTCCAAACAAAATTGAATATCTCAAAAACTGATCAATGGTAATGCTTGAAAAAAATTGTCTTAATTAAGGACACAACAAGATATATTTTCACAAAGTTTCATTTAAATTCAAATATTTTTGGAAAAATGAAAAATAAAAAACAAAAACCAGAAAAAAATACGGTTTTTTGCCAATATCTCGGAAATTTTGAGGCTAAGTTAAAAAGTGATGTATATGAAAGTTGTAGATTTTTGTCAGATCTACAACATTTCTATTAAACACTTTTAATTTTGGGGTCAACTTTAGTCGGAAAACGCAAAAATACAATTTCCCCCCTCTTTTTCACCCCCCAAATCTCCCCTCCAACTCCGCTTCTGGGAAATAGATTTTGTTTACATTCCTTATAACCCCCTTCACCATATTCAATCGTTAAACTGCTGTTAACAATTTTTTTTTTTAAATGTGTAAAAAGCCTGCACTATTACTTGAATTTCAATTAAATCTAGCCTCAATTTGAAAATCTAAGTAAAGTTGTGGGCCGAAGTGAGCTATGCCCTTTAAATACCATTAGAACGCTTTATTCTGTTCCTACGTTCGTTTTTTATTATTGTTATCACCATAGTCGCATTATCAATGTTGGTTTAACGGACACACAGGCAAGAAACGGGGGCAGAAGGAAAATTCATCAGCATCAAAATATCAACATATTGCATATAATAAAATTGAAATCAGCAACAATCGATGATGTAGAAGTCTATCAATGACTGCATCATTCAAGCAACGGAAAAATAATCACTCCGACGGCGCTGAGGGAATAAGGCTCACTGTTTTTATTTTTATTTATTATTTTATTTACTTTATTAAGACCGCATCAAAAATGCTGTGGATTCAAATCAAAATATTAGATTGGTAAGCCAGTGAAAAGTTTCTAACACGCAATGAGTAAAATATTGTGGAAGCAATTATCCAGAATGAATGAAAAAAAATGTGAACATTTTCTGAGTCAGGTCATTAAAATTGGTTTGAATAATAGAATCAACAGTTTCATGAGCAATGTTAAATAACATACGTCTTGTTAGTTGAACTTTGTAGGTATTTATTGTCATTTAGTTTATTTTTTGTACAGTAATATAATATTGAACAGATTAAAAAAGTTATTAAAATCGTATTCCTTATCACTGTTTTCAGTTTGCTATTTCAGAACTAAGTATTAAAAAATAATGTTTTTAGAGGGGATGAGTTTCATAATTTGTCTGCCCTCAATTATATTTGACACTAATATAAAACTACTTCATATGTTTTTTTTTTTCTAATGGTAGCTCCAGATCTATCAGAAGGAAAAGTTTTAAAATCATGCGTTTTACACGACCATCAATAAATTCACTAGTTTGTACATTGCCTTCATTCATAAAAGCGTAAGAAAACTCGTTGAATAGAGAAATATTAAAATATAGTCTATTATTCATACATACTTACGCGCAACAGTCCGGAGTGGACTAGGGCCGCAACCAACAAGCTTCTTCCAGCCGGCTCGGTTTTTGGCTTAGCTGTTTCCAATTTCGCACGCCAAGTTGGTTGAGGTCTTCTTTCACTTGCGTGCGCCACCGGTTACGCTGTCCATCTCTACTTCGCCGTCCCACAAGGTTGGATTCAAAGACTTTCCAGGACGGAGCATTGATGTACATTCGCTCTAGGCGACTCAGCCATTTCAGTCGTTGGCTTTTCACTTTTGTGGCTTGGTCGGTGTCGCTGTACAGCCCGTACAGTTCCTTGATGTATATTCTTCTCCATTCCCCACTCACTCAGTGTGAACAAACTGGCCCTTAGGCCCCAGTTATAGCTATCATTGTAAATTTTAATGATTGATTTCGAGCCGTTTAGATAAATCAGTCTTTAAAAAAAAATAATCTTGATTCAGACTTTCACATGAAACGAGTTTAATGATTTCAAGGACTAACCTTACCAATGATCATTGAAGTATTCAGAGTCTTTTTATGTGCAAGGTAGGGCCTATTTGAATTTTTTTTTAATTCACCACCAAAGTAGTAAATGTTTTTGTTTTAAAAGTTCAAATAATTTGTTTTTAAGTATTTATTTTGAAATATGTATTAGTGAAACGTCTTTTTAAAGATATTTCATTAAAAATAAGAATAATAGTAATAGTCCAAGAGTTAGGCTAGTCGCGCACATGCAACTGCGCGCAGTTACATATTATTCTATATGACACAAATTGAAAAACCGATTTCGGGCAATCGTCCAGTTTGTGGCAAAATACAAACTGAAAAGTTGCTCGAATCGACGACTGAATAGTTTCTGCATGTGCGCGCTGTCCCATATGAGTCAACAGGATTCATTTTTGCAACCAAACAGTTGCGAAACTGAAAGTTGCATGTGCGCGACTAGCCTTAAGGTAGAACTATAATAGTCGGAAGGGCACTGAAGCTAATGTCAAAAACCAACGAAAAGTAGCTTTCCGTACCGAAAAAAGGGGAACACACCCATAATATAATTATCATCTATCTCTTTTTGGTACTCCTATTTCACCAAATGTCAGTTTTACTTAAGTGAGGTGCGCTCCGGAGCGAACCTCACTTCCGTAACCAAAGTTGAACGAAACTTTACGAAACGCTCCACTTCGCAATTATAGTCGGCGCCATATGCTTTCCGTGTATTCGCTTGTTTTCTTCCGACCACTTAAGTGCCCCTCCGAGCATTATAGTTCTAGCTTTAGAGCAAACAAAAGTAGTTCAAGTCATTTCTTTATTGTTTTTCTTGTTGGAATATGTTAAGGAGTGTCCCGCGAATGTAAATCCAAGCTGGTGAGACGGGGGGCGCGAGCGTCAGCCGCCATGTAGGAAAATATCGTTTATCAAATAGTTCCTCCTACGAAAAAAGTGTCATAATATGGCAGCCTTCCCCTTACCCGGGCACCTCAAAAACTTGGTTTTATAATGAGGAGATGAAGCCAAACACATCGTACAAAATATTAAAATTAATCCATAAACGAAATTTTAATAAATTTGTTGACAAAATTTGCTCCACCATGAAGTTTTTGCACGATTTTCCCTGAATCTATTGATTGTATGAAAAAAGTATTTAATCTTTTTTCTATAGCATTACATAATCTACTATTTGTACCTTCACATTTTTTCAAAAAAAAACTTAGTTTTCGAGAAATTTAGAAAAAAAACTTAATTTTGCCCCCCTTTACACCCCCCCCTCCCCCCGTGTTCTCTCTCTTTCTATCGATCCCCCACCCGTGGTAAGATCTACTCAAAAGTAACATATGAGGTGGCTATAATTGCCGAGTGGGACTTTTCCTTTCCCGAGTGCACTTCACTGAAGTGAAATTGACATTTGGTTAGGAATTCACAAAAAAGATATGGTACAATATGGTTGTTTTCCCATTTTGGCTAGTCGGAAAGCTACTTTTCGTTTGTTTATACCATTATTTGCTTCGTTGGCCCACCGAAAATTATATGAAAATATGTAGTTTTAGCAAATCGCGAACAATCCATCCAAATGATGAATGTTTCTTTTAAGCATTTTTTGACTTCAAATTAAAACAAAATGGAATTCATAGAGATTGTATAGGGTGTTTTTTTAGAGGTATATAACTTTAAGTTGCCAAAACTATTTTCACTGGCGGCCATTTTGTCAGCTGTCAAGTGATTTATTTTTAGTTTGGTTTGGCATTTCAACATGAATAGACTGACGCCTGAACAACGCTTCCAAATTGTGCAAATCTATTTTGAAAATCATGGCTCTGTTCGAAATACGTATCGCGCGAATTTTGTTTAGCTCACTTTTGGTTGAATGGATACGTCAATAAACAAACCTGCCGTATTTGGAGTGATGATAATCCTCAAGAGCATGTTGATACAACGTTACATCCACAAAAACTGTTTTATGGGTTGGACGAATAATTGGTCCGTACTTCTTTAAAAATGACGCTGGCCAGAACGTTACAGTCAATGATGACCGCTGGAGAGCACTGATTACTGACTGTTTTCGTTCATCAATTGAACTACCATGATGTATAATAATAATAATAATTTTAACTATATGCCTGTAAGACCTAAGGTCTTTTAAATGCAACCTGAACTGCACGGCACTAGTTAGAAAGAGTAGGAAGATAGGAAAGATTAGGCACAGTGGATTGAGATCAAGGTGTTTATTATCTCATTAAATCTCATGGGTGGCGTCCAGTTAAGCTGGGAGAATATAGAAAAGAATGCTGCCTAGAATGTGGCTCGAACCCACACCTCTAAGCTAGCAGTCAAGCACTACATCCACTGCACCATTGCCACCCGCATGTACAGGAGATGTGGTTTCTATTAATTTGACTAGGTATTATAATATTCCTGAAATTATTTGGAAGGCCGTTGAGCAGCGAATCTTCCCACATCGAAGCATCTTTACGACTGAACACTGGATTGAAGAAGTGAACATGAACACTGAACTTAAATGAAAAGTCTCAGTGATTCACTGACAGAGAGAAACAAATCAAAAATCATAATAAACAGAGATAGAAAGATATTTTGAATGAACTATGGGAAATATTTGTGTTCTTCTTATTTAGGGTGATTCTCCTGCACAAAAACTTACAAATCGACGACGATGAACTATAGGAATATTAATTGAAGATGAATTACCACTTTTTACTTAAATTATATAGGTGCACAGATTAAAGAGTTATAAGGTCATATGTTAATGAACAGTATCATCCACAGTACACATATCTAAGGTATTATCTTGCGCATGTTGTCCGAAATGAGAACTGTCAAAGAAATTCAAGATGGCTGCCTTACGTGACCTCGTCTGCTGTATTACAACAACAACGAAGAAAACAAACACAAAAGGATAATTTAAATAACATTAAAAACCAGGAAGGAATGTTGTTTGCATGACAAAATAACGTTAATAAACACTAAAAAGCTTGAAATAATTGTATTTGCTAATAAATAAGTAACAAATGAACACATAACACACAACAAGTTTTGATGTTTAAAGAGTGGGGGTCACGGGTTTCGCCATTTTCCACTGATTTTGATGATGCGCAGAACTGAACAAAAATGAAAACGCTAATGATATTACCTTCAATATGTGTACTGTGAGTATCATCGACAGTATCATCAACTCGAACGTTCGACTTTTCAAAAATAAAAATTGCAGTTTTGTTCAGTCACCAAGAATTGCATCGACGATGGAGGCGAACGTTTGCTAAAGGTATTGAGTAACATTCAAATTTTAGCCATTTAAGGCGAACTTAATTCAGGCGAGTCGCAAACGGTAATTCCACATAGTCACATTTGAACGTTCGACTCGGCGAATCGCAAGTCATAATAGGTGCCTAACCAACTCTGTAGGCTAATTAATTTTGTTGCTCCTAAAATTAAATACAAAAAAGATTATGACCCTTTTTTTTCGTAGGAGCAACAAATTTTGAGAAAAACGGGCACAAACCTACTAATCATTACCTATTTTACCCAAGCAAGATGATGACAAAAAAAAAATTAATTTCAGTAAAAAGCTCTTATTCAAACGTTTCTGCAAGTTTTATATATACAAAGCCACTGGCTCTTAGAATATTTCGAGTGCAATTCGAGAAGTTGCACTGCAGTTTGATTTTACATTTGAGCTTGAGTGTATTGTATTAGGGCTTTTCGGATAGATTCTGATTTGAAATCGAGAAGCTAATTTCTCTTCTCAAAATCGTCAGAAGAAGACGTTTGTGCCAATGGAATGGTTTCTGGATGCTTCTGGATCACAGTACACATATCTAAGGTATTATCTTGCGCATGTTGTCTGAAATGAGAACTGTCAAAGAAATTCAAGATGGCAGCCTTACGGGACCCCGTCGGCTGTATTACAACAACGAAAAAAAAAAAAAAAAAAAGTATAATTTAAATAACACTGAAAACCACGAAGGAATGTTGTTTACATGATAAAATAATGTTAATAAACACTTAAAAGCTTGAAACAGTAATTGTATTTTCTAATAAGCAGGGCCCGGATTTTCATGCTCTAAAAAACATAAAATATGCGCCTATAATATGCACTTAAAATGTCTAAATATGCCCTAAAAAATCCAAAATATGCCTTTAAAAATGCAAAATATGCTGCAAAAATACTTAAAAAGTAAATGAAAACACATTTAAATAAAATAAAAAAAATCAGTCTTTAATTCACAAACATTTTTCACAGCAATAAGTAAATAAAATTAACAAAAAATAACATAGAATTCAGGTAGGTTTAACAAAAAAAAAAATCTTGACATAATTATGTAGACTAGTTTCGTAAGTAGGTTTTGTTAGCATGAATCATGAATTCTCAAAACTGAAACCTTGGCGATTTGGTCTCAAGAAACTTTTGTACATGGAAAATGACCTCTCCACGTCAACAGACGTTAATGGAGCATGTATTAATGATATAATCTCATGTATTGTTAATTGAATATCGAAGGACTGTTCTTGATTTTCATTTAAGGATAACATGGTCCTTCGTTTTTCTTAAGAACATTTTCTAGTGCTAGTCTAGATTGACCCATTGGAGACTCTACTGCATTCATTTTCGAAACTGCTTCGTTCATTAAATCTATTTGTTTTTAAGCGAGTTCCACCCCTGTAATTTTACTATAGTCTTACTTAGAAACCAATGGCTTGAACTTATGAAAGCCAATTAGTAGAATCTTAAAGGGTTGTTTGCATTTCGGTAAAATAATGAAATTGAAGTGTTTAAAGCTTATTTTTTCTAAAATATGCACTAAAAATATGCATTTATTGTTAAAATATGCTCAATACGCCAAAATATGCATTTATACCAAAATATGCAAAAATATGCACTAACGATTGAATGCCATTTTAAAGCAAATTTCTCAATTCGGAAAACTATCTCATTCATTTCCTTCTAAGGTTGTCTAAAAAAAATATGCATTTGCATGGAAATCCGGGCCCTGCTAATAAGTAATAAATGGACACATAACACACAACAAATGTTGATGTTTAACGAGTGGGGGTCACGGGATTCGCCATTTTCCACTAATTTTGATGGAAAAAATGAAAACAACAACAAAAATGAAAACGCTAATGATATTACCTTTAATATGTGCACTGTGCTTCTGGATGGCTAATAGAAAACGCGATTACTGTTGTAAGAATATCTAGAATATCTACCTCACCCTTTCGTCTATCGAAAAGATATTCCTCGCACGGGACGGGATCGCTCCCAAATGTGATTGAACTCGGCATTTAGGTCCATGTTGATTAGTTGCAGTTCTAAGGTTTTGATTGCCAAGCTTTTAATTAACCAATCAGAACAAAATTGTTTTATTTAAAGCTAAGTATACAGCTCCTTGCCGAAAAAAACTACATGTATTTCTTATGGGAGCGCCTTTTGCGAACAAAAATTTAACGTTTAAATTTTTACTTATTCATGACAAGTAGGTACATTTCAGTTCCTTGCAAGAGGCAGTACCTCGGATAAAACATTTCTGTTTTTAGGTGGCACGGCTTAATACAAAATTTAGGTAATCCACTTCCCGCTTTTCGTGACATTTGGCTTTCCGCCCTGTTTTTTTTCATGTGTATACCTACCTACTTCAATGCTAATCAAAAGTTGACACTGATATAAACAAGTGTCATCTGCACTCTGCACACATATCCAAAGGGTATTTTAGAAACTACAAGTTGGTCAATTTTAAAATTTTAACTGAGGAGTTAAGATTTAAATCTGTGAATAAAAGCATTTTTCAACTTTCCTTTCATAGTCCGGGAGCCGACCGTAAGATTACCTATCTCATCGCGGCCACGCAAAAATTGGATGCCAGCTTTATTGCAAACATTTACAAAACTGCTGGTCGGACAAGTTTAATCTGGTCGCAATGGTTAGAAAATGCATTTTTCAGGTTGCATTTTCCGCTAAATGTACCTATAATATAAGCAACTGCTATAAATGGGGTATCAAATGAAAGGTAGGACTGTCCTCTTCACGATACCAATGGTCGGACAGAATTTTTGGCTGTTGCCACGAGTCCGACCACTTTTCTAAAATTAGGGATTTTGTGCGTCCTTGGATGAAAATGAAAAAAATGGTTTAGGCAACTTTCCTAGCTATTTGATATGACTTTACTCAATTTTCCCTGATGTTAAACACAGTGTTAAGAAAATACCATTTTTCTGTTTCACTGGAATTATGAAATAAAATAAAAAAACTTATAAATCTATGAAACAGGGTGGTTAAATTTTAAGGCCGATGTTGATTTTGAATAAAACACAAATTATTTAGGAAATTATTGTCATTTCTTTTTATTTTGATAATATTGGTATGGTTCAATTATATATGGAACAAAATATCGGCCAAATGGCCGCCGCGACCTCGGTGGCACACCTCCATCCGATGGTCCAAATTTTCGATGACGCTGAGACATAATTGAGGTTCTATGCCGCTAATGTGCCGAATTATCTCATCCTTTAGCTCTTGAATTGTTGCTGGCTTGTCGACGTACACCTTTTCTTTCAAATAACCCCAAAGAAAGAAGTCCAACGGTGTCAAATCTCATGATCTTGGCGGCCAATTGACATCGCCACCACGTGAGATAACATGGCCATTGAATTTGTCGCGCAAAAGAGCCATTGTTTCGTTAGCTGTGTGGCAAGTGGCACCGTCCTGTTGAAACCACATATATCGTCCACATCCATATCTTCCAATTCGGGCCATGAAAAGTTCGTTATCATCTCACGATAGCGAACACCATTCACAGTAACTGTCTGACCGACCTCATTTTGGAAAAAATACGGCCCGATGATGCCGCCAGCCCATAAACCGCCAAAACAGTCACTTTTTGTGGGTGCATTGGTTTTTCGACAGTCACACTTGGATTATCATTCGCCCAAATGCGGCCATTCTGATTAGACCTCTATTACAGTTTCAGATTTTTTTCTAATTTTCATGAGTGCGAAGGAGAAAAAGCATCGGATTTCACCTTCGCACTCATTGCATTTTGACAAGAGTCAGACGCAAAGAATAATCGTGTAATAGGGTACTTATTGACGAATCAGCTGAGGTGAAAATGTGCCTCATCACTGAAGATGATTTTCTTCGAAAATTGAACGCCCATTTTCATAATCTTTCCATGGTTCAAATTGAGTTAAGCCTAGTACGCTGCTGATGCGAAACGAAAAATCCCATACAAAAATGACACAACGAAATCATAAACGAAAAATTTAAGTTTCACTTTTTGTTCTGCAGTACGCTGTTCGATGAACGAAATTGAAAATCGTTGCATATTTTTTGGAGAAGTCTACACTCTTTTTCGCACACAATTAATTACCCATGCCATTTTTTGAGTGCGGAAAAATGACATTTGTGTTTTTTCGTGTGTATTTTTGTTGTTTCTTTGCTTCCAGCGTGGCTGTGTGTGTTCTTTTTTTTCAGTTGGATTTGTTTTGATTTTTTGAATTGGTGTAACTGTCAATGAATATTTTTTCGCTGTGGTTTCGTAAGTATTTCGTTGTCTTGTTGGAGACCAACTAAATATTTCGTTTCGCATCAGCTGCGTACTAGGCTTTAGTCTGAAATTGAGAAATGTCAAATGAAATGCAGAAAAAAACGACGTTTAGGTGTGGTTCACATTCAACATCGGCCCTTAAAATTTATCCACCCTTTTTTAGTAAACTCAACTGTTGTAGTTGTAGGATGAAGTTGTAAGGTGTAGTTGATGAAGTATTGCTGAAATTGGCCCCTGATCCATCGGTTTTATCAACGGTGTTACATTGGGTGGCATAAACAATAAACATACCCCATTTTAGGGGAAGGCTTTATGTTTAAAATTTTGTCAAAAATTGTATTTTTAGGGAGAAATGGGGTAAAAACAAAAAATTGTAATCAGTTTTCGGAAAGATGAGAAAGGGTTTACTAGGGATATGGACATAGAGGATGGATAAACACGACACGTTTTGAGATAAAGCTTCATATCTATCAGATTTTCAGTCCGCTTTTTTATTTTTCTCATTCTCATAGCTTCCTATCGTAAAATTTTTAGGATAGGTTGGAATTTCTTTTATGCCAACAGCTGTACATACTTTCACAACGGACTGCTCTGTAGAAAGTGTAAGATCACATCCTAGACTGTTTCCTCGTGTTCGGCAGGCTAAACGATAGCCTATCCATGATCCAAAAAATTTTCAGATACCTTGAGTTGTTTTTGCATTAGCTGACATCAGCTGTTTTTTTTTACAAGGGATTACAACAACACAAACAAATCCGGATTGCTTAGGATACCAAGGGATTACAACAACACAAATAAATCCGGATTGCTTAAGATACGCAGCCGAACGCGCCCTTTGATACAAGAAGTGTATCAATACCTCGAAATTGGAACTCGTCTAATTCACGAGACCCTAAATAGGTAGGAGCAGTCGCATAGCAGCAAAGTGCTGAGACCTGAAACACTACAGGAACGATTAAAAAGCAACAAAAACTTCTGTTTTAATATACGTATCAAAAGAAGTGCAAATAACTGTAATATGAACAAATTTCAAGACCCACCACTTTTTTCATTGTTCGCTTCACGTGAAATGTCCCCATTGAATACTTCTTTACAGCCACGACCGTCTAAAATCAAGTTTTTTCCACTACTGTAGCAAGAGCGTAGGGGATATATTTGTATATGGCGTTTTTCTTATTAAAGCCTAGTACGCTGCTGATGCGAAACGAAAAATCCCATACAAAATGACATAACGAAATCATAAACTAAAAATTTAGTTCTACTTTTCGTTCTGCAGTACGCTGTTCGATGAACGAAATTGAAAATTGTTGCATACTTTTTGGAGAAGTCTACACTCTTTTTTCGCACACAATTAATTACCCAGGCCATTTATTGCGTGCGGAAAAAATTACATTTGTGTATATTTTTGTTATTTCTTTCATTACACCGTAGCTGTCTGTGTTCTTTTTTTTCAATTGCATTGGTTTTGAATTTTTGAATTGGTGTAACTGTCAATGAATATATTTTCGCTGCGTTTTCGTAAGCATTTCGTTGTGTTGTTGGAGACCAACTAAAAATTTCGTTTCGCATCAGCGAAGCCTAGTACGCTGCTGATGCGAAACGAAAAAAATCCCATACAAAAAATGACACAACGAAATCATAAACGAAAAATTTAGTTTTACTTTTCGTTCTGCAGTACGCTGTTCGATGAACGAAATTGAAAATTGTTGCCTATTTTTGGGAGAAGTCTACACTCTTTTTCCGCACACAATTAATTACCCAGGCCATTTTTTGTGTGCGGAAAAATGACATTTGTGTTTTTTCGTGTGTATTTTTGTTGTTTCTTTCATTACAGCGTGGCTGTTTGTGTTTTTGTTTCAGTTGCATTTGTTTTGAATTGGTGTATCTGACAATGAATATTTTTCAGAGAAACACAAAAATGTTACTCTGAACGCCCACTTCTTAGTAAAAGTCCAGAAAAAAAAAGCCATCATAACAGTTAAAGTACATAGTTTATGAGCGGAGGTGTTCATTTTCGATTAATATGCAGAATTTTTGTTGTATTTTACAGGCAAATTATTTTTTAAGCGAAAATAAGTAAGTGCGCAAAAAAAAATAATGAAGTGTCGAGGAAAAAACGGCAAAAGTTCATTTGGGTTGATTCCGAGAAAAATGAAAATATATGTTTATTACTAACAAACTCTTAATAATTCAAAAGCAAAGTAATAAAAGAAACAAATTATTTTGTCTTGCTCAATAAAGTAAATATGTAACAAACATAAATTGTTTTTAATTTCATGAATTATTTTTTTCTAGTACAGTGATGAAGATCAAAAGAATCTTCAAGTTGCCAAGAGCCAAATTTCCAACGAAATTTTGCATTTACTCAGACATCTTTAAATTTTCAAAATATTGTTTTGAAAACAAAATAATTTTCACAAGAACGACCTTGTTCAAATTGTTTAGATAACATGTGGTTTGGATTAGGCATACGTTTTTTTTTTTTAATACCGTTTTGTTTAAATTTTGAAGCCAAAATACAACTTTTGAAAAAGATTTTAAGAAAGTGTGCCATTTTGTGAGTTTTAAAAGTTTTTGGTAGAGAAAGAGAGCTATACTACATTAAGTAGTACGCATACAAATCTACAAGATGTCATTAAGTTTAAAGAAAAAAACCATTTTTCCCCTGGGCCCTTCATTTTTTTTTTTTTTCATATGTTTTTCTTACAACGACTATCAAAAGGAAAGGTATTGTTTCTTTTTTTTACTCATTATTGATTCTAGATTGTAGTCATGTCCTTTAAATTTGCGCACATTTCAAATTTAAATAGTTTTGTGTTAGCTACTTGCATTAAAATTTGAAAAACGTATAACCTTCAAGTGTATTTAGTAATTTTGTAGCTATCATAATTTTTTTTTACATGCATTTTTTTAACATTTTTCACTTTACTGATATTATTGAATAACCAATTTAAAAATTAAGATATGAAGTAAAAGATAGAACAACGCCTAAACACTGCAATAACGTATGGTAACTATATCATTTATCGGTTAGAAGAAGTAACATTGATACAACAAATTAATTGATTATGAAAGAAGTTAACTATAACTACTTAATATATTTCTGAGTAATGTACCTACATATAAAAAATTGTGACTATACAAAATATATTTAAATGTTCTTGTAAATATTGACTATATATATTTATGTATACAATTATATTTCTTAAAATATAACTCACTTATACTTATCTCTAATTGGAGTGACAATAATAATCAACGTTAATAATTTCAATCAAAAAAAAAAAACATAATAATTTGAAAGCAATATTTTAAAATTCTTATAAATACAACTTATTATTACTTTATTATAAAAAGTATTAAACTTTCATGGATTTAAAAAATTATACATCGTTATATTAATATAAATGTTTGTATATGTGTATCTCTATATCTGTGCAATGATATGTTTTTAAGTAGTTATATATGAACATTCAATTTTAAATTATGTACATATACATGTTTTTTATGGAAACGATGAGTATTATTTTAAATATATATTATTTAAAATATAAAAGTATCGTTGAATTGTGATATCAAGTTTCAATTATAACAAGTTTCAATTATATTTCATAATCACAATACAAATTAAATTTAGAGTTAAAAAATATTAAAAAGCAAAAAATAAATAGACCTTTCAACCCTCTTAACAAAAAACGTTATTCACAATTTTACACCAATCGTGAAAGTTTAAAAGTATTTTGGACCAGTTATTAGAAATTAGATTTTATAGAACAAGTAACAAATGTAGATTTTTATAAAAAGCTCAAAATATTATATACACACTAAAAAAAAAAACGATAAACAATCACAATTTTCAAGTTGGTACTAATAGAGAATCATTTTAACTAAATTTTGGAGTATTTGAATTTCATTCTTAAAAACAAAAAGCAAGTTGTGGTCACAAACAAATTCAATTAAAATAAGACTACCCAAACATACTTACATATATCGAAACATCGTTTAACTTATTTTTCGTGAAATGAAGTACGAGTACAAACTTATATCTCTAAAATTAAATAATAAGTATAATTTTAAAAATTAAATCTTACTAATCAATTGTGTACCAGTAATTCGAAAGCAAAAAGTAGTGTGTATGTATTTTTCAGTCATTCTATTAAAAATGCAAAAAATACCTAACAAAGAGAACGAACATTCTTAGAATTTTAATCAAAAGTCTTCCTAAACGAAAACTTAAAAACTCGTGAAACTTACTATTTTGTTATTCTTTCACGAAAGATGTCTTAATGCAAAACTTTAAATTACAGTAAATAAATAAGTACATATATTTTTAACGAAATTCTAGTGAGTAATAAGATAGCAAGATGAGGACCAACAAAATACAACAATAAAAATATTCAAACTTTTCGTTTTAATGTATAAGTTGTTTTTTTTGTTTTAATTTTGTAAATACGTATTTTTTAAATATTATTCATTTGTAGAGTTTTAAACGAGCTTTTGGCACTTTTGCTTGTGTTTCTTTTTGTTTTATTTTTTAATTACGACACTTATGTAGGTACTTAATGGCAAGTTTTGTATATCCAAAAAATCAAACTGGAAATTTCGTTCAAATATGAAATAACGATTGATAGTTAGAGAAGATACAAAAATTAGTCTCACAATTGAGTCCTCTGGGTCGCCTTTCCTTCAGAGCATTTCGTACAAAATTCCAATTTCTTATGATTAAAATATTTCAAGTGTTTTTGGATATTTTACCTATGACATAATTGAACGATTGATGGGTGAAAATGACGTAGTGGATCTAGTGCTTGACTGCTTACTTCGAGGTGTGGAGCATTCTGTATACACCTACTCTCAACTGGTTGCCACTTCTGCTGCAGGATTAAGGTAGAACTATAATAATCGGAAGGGCACTGAAGCTAAAGTCAAAAACCAACGAAAAGTAGCTTTCCGTACCGAAAAAGGGGAACACACACATAATGTAACTATCATCTTTCTCTTTTTGGCATTCCTATTTCACCAAATGTCAGTTTTACTTAAGTGAGGTGGGCTCGGGAGCGCACCTCACTTCCGTAACCAAAGTTGAACGAAACTTGACGAAACGCTCACTTCGCAATTATAGTCGCGTCAAATGCTTTCCGTGTATTCGCTTGTTTTCTTCCGACCACTTAAGTGCCCCTCCGAGCATTATAGTTTTAGCTTTACATGATAATAAACTCTTTATTCTATTCTCAATTCACTGTTCCAGCAACAATTTTTTCCTATCTCCATTCCCATCCATTCAGACGCGAACAAAACTTACTCAGATAATTTTCTTCTCAAAACGGCCTTGAATGTTCTCATCCTTCTTTGAGAGTATCGGTGCATCCCTCCGCATCATACATCATGAATTCATGATGATTGAATGTCTGGTGTTAAATTAAGGGAGCATTTATAGTTCTCTTGCTACTTTTTATTCGATTGCCTTCTTGGCTCAAAAAAGCCACGATGAGTAAGACTTGTTCTTCGTTGATCTCAGTATTAGTATCGAAGTCTGAGTTGATAGCGGAGCCATGGGAGACAAGGGGCCCTATCATCGTATCCGTTCGGAGAAATCTACGATGGGAGAGAAGTTACCATCGGAGCATTTATTTTTTTCATGGTACCCGAATCGAGACAGAAATATAAACGCGTACCGACGTATGCAGTTGTCATTTAACATAATAGGTATACGGTATACCACTACCAAAAGAAATCTATGAAAAAAAAGATATTTTAACAAGCTTCGTTACTTTGCCCAAGTCAGTGATGTTATACTCGTATAGACGAATCTCTTCACGTAGGGGTTTTTAAACATTAAAATATTCTATGAAAGCGAAGGTACTTTTAGAGTTTTATTACTTGATAATTTTCCTTATTTCCGACCCTGCAGTTGGTAGTTCATATACCAAAATATTTTTTTCTTTCTAAAAAACTTACCACACAAACACAACTTAAGTTTAATATTCTCTTCCACCAAAATAAATCTGCAAATATTTTCGCATGTCAAAAATTATTGAGGTCAAATACAAAATTATTTGTTTTCATATGATTGGTTTACATTTTCATGCAAAAGAAAAAACATTGCTGTCATGGAATGTCATGCAAACAATGGACCGGCAAATGAGAAACAATGAGGTGAATACAAAACTTTTTTTTTTTTATTTTCAAACAAAAAATATATCCACCTCAAGGCATTATTTGCATGCAAATGGTTTTTGCACCCAAAAATAATTGTTTTCCATTTTTATAGGGCTCCAGTTTATTAATTTAGGGTAAATTAATGACTCAATGGGTGGCTTAGGTCAAGACAAATATTTTTTGCCTTGAATATTATAGATTATAATTTGGCAGATTAGAATATTTTATAAAATTTTTGTATACAAATATTTTTCACATATTCATCTATGTACCTCTTTTAATAACTCGAAAAACTAAAAATGGTTTTTAACGTTTATCTCACCCCTTGTTTATCTGAACGAAAATATCTTGAGATAGTTGTTTGATAGAACAATGTATCTCCCACGTTTTTGTATAAATGCCTTAAGATTTTATATACATAAATAACAAAATTTCTAAAATACATCGTTATTTTGTGCATTTTGTTGGTGTAGGGCAAGAGTGTACGTAACAAAATATTCGCGATGCATTGTACGAAAACGAGACTAGTTGCTTTCATTTTGATATTTCCACGCATTCTTCGAATTTTGTCGGAGGAATCTCCGATTTATTATGCCATTCCGATGGAAACGACGATAGAAATTTCGTACATATCGTGCAAAGAAAACATACATTTTTTTCTAGGAGTGATATTTCCAAAGATATCACTATATTAAAAACCTCGTCAAAAGTTAAAAAATCTGGTTTTTAGCTTTTAACTCTTAAATGACGAAGTTTTCAAAGAAAAAAAAAAAAATATGAAACTTTTTTCATAGGAGTGATCAGTTGGAAGATATATTAGTACCTACTTCAAAAAGGTGAAGGGTAAAAAAAAGGGTTTTTCGCCTACAACTCTTAAACAATAAATTTTTGTACACAATTTGCAGATTATATGACCATCTACAAGAAAACTTTTTCGTCTTTTCTCTTAAATGTACAGATAATCATATTTCCAACAAGAAGTATGATCCTACCTTTTTTGAAACGAGTGCTCAGTTACGAGATATTGCTTTTTTTAAATGTTCGAAGTTAGAAAATACTAGTTTTTCGGTGTATGTTGTACATATATGTATATGTACCTGTATTCTCGAAATTCGAATATTTTTTTCGTTTTTTAAATCAAGTTTTTAAAGCAAACTATTTTTGTCAAATTAAATTTCAAAGTCAATTTTTTTTTAATTATGATTTTTTTTCAAGTTGATATTAAAAAAAAATTACTTAAGTAAGTGCTATTTTTGTGTTCAATATTCAATGCCCTTATTAATTTTTAGTCATTTACCGAAAACCAAATGCAAAAATATTTCTTAGTTTCTAAGGATTAAGAATAAACAAAAGATACTTTTCCGAAAAGAAAGAAACGAAAAAACAAGTTACTTGTTATCTATATTATATTTGGTTTAATTATGGATAATTCATGAATAATTCGCGTTTTTCATTTTTTTTTTTTGGAAAAGAACCTTTTGTTTTTTCTTAATTTCTCAAAAACTATTATTGACTAAAAAATAATAAGGGCATTGAATATCGAACACAAAAGTAGCACTTAATTACCTTAAATTTTGAAAAATATCAACTTTAAAAAAAATTCACTATGCTCTTAAACATATTGATAAAAAAAACAAATAAAAGAATGGAGTATTAGCTACAAAAGCTGTAGCACATTATTGTTTGGGATTTCCCTACCTCAGGGGGGAGAGATACAACTTTCCTCCGATACAATTTGTTTCTTAGAATATGCCTAAAAATAATATTGAAGTTCAAAAAAAAATTCACAATATTTTCCAAAAACTTAGAATTTGAAATTTAATTTTTCAAAAACAAATAAAAGAATGAAGTATTAGATTTCTTGAAAGCTATATGGTATACAGGTAAATAGGATAAATAAAACAAAAAAATTAGTACCATCATGAAAGTTGGTGAAAACGTTTCATGTATTATGAGAATGAAACATCAAAAGAGTATAAAAATATTTCACAGGGAAGGGTGTTTTTTAAGGGAGAGAGGGGGGGGGGGGGGGAATTGTGGTGTATCAAACAGAAAAATTTACTTTGGTGCAACCTACGCATGACATATGTTTTTTAAGGCAGTTTTGAATGCTGAAACAAATGATACGGCCTCCGTGAAAAAAGTTATTGTAATTTGTATGTAAAGATGACTAACTGATAGTTTAAGAGAAATTAAGAAAAGAGCTGATTCTTACACCCTACATCCCCCCCCCCCCCCCCCCCCCCCCTAAAAAATTTAGCCCGGCCCAAATTTACGGACCTTTTTAGAAAATGCTTAAGACGTCAAAACAAAGCTCTCCACCAAAATTCAGCTTTGTCGGAATTTTTTCGAAGTGAAGCCTAAGACTAGAACGAAAATCGAGGCAAAATTTATCTCATATTAAATTTTCCCAGGATAAATTTTGTCTCGGATTTTTTTCCGAGCAGTATGCAGCTCCAGCGTAAAATTTGGCAGTTATAATCGCTGTACGTGAAAAGGCGAAGGAAAGTCTCCACTTAGTTTTACATTTTATGCATATTTCGCTTTTTCATTCTTTCCATTATTAAGGTGTTGTGAGGACGCCCGACTGAAATAATAAATGTTAAATGCGTACCGTAACATGGGGTTATATTGCTCCACTTTTCGGACAATTTTAATAAAATTTCTTAAAAATGGTAAAAATTGAATAGTTTTTATTTTAATCGGTGGGGGGACCTTTCAAGTATGCTGGTGAAATTGAAAATTTGATACACTATCAAGAGACATTCTCTGAATCCTGCCTGAAATGGTTCCAACTCATTATTATCTTTCATCGTGAGTCTCCCATTTAACAATTCAGAAAATATTTTATAGATAGGAGCATTATTTGGGTCTCCTTTTTTGAAAATGAGAAATATTTTTGATTTTCAGAACTCATCACGTATGTTTCCTCCTTTATAACTCAGACAGCTAAGTACTAGCTGTTCCCCACCCGCTTCGCTGGGCCCTCACAACTCTTTTCATTTTTATTTCCCCGAAAATTTGTCTGCTATTGTGAATCTCTGCTGAAATTAATTTCCAACAGATAAGAATAAAATCAATAACAGACAAATTCCTTCCGCTTCCGCTTCTTGTTTGTGATCTGTTTTTTTTTTTTTTTTGGAAAAAGTACCTTTCGTTTTTCTAAATTTCTCAAAAACTAAGAAAGATTTTTGTATATGGTTTTTCAGTATTTAACTAAAAATTAATAATAGCATAGAGTATTAAAAATAAAAGTGGTGAGGAAAGATTTTGAAAAGAAATCAACTTCCAAAAAAATCACAATCTTTCTTAAATATATTGCCTTTAAAATTTAATTTCTTAAAAATATTTCGGTGAAACAATTAAAAAAAAAAAAACAAATAAAAGAATGGAATATAAACTTTCAAAAAAAAAAATTACTATTTTTGTCGTACGATCTACGATGCACGGTATTCAATTATGTAACTCCTTTTTATCACAAGACAATGTTATATCCTAAGAAGTTCGTGTTTTATTTATTGTTCGCCAAGAAATCAATCACATTTTCCTTTTGCTTAGAGTTTATTCAACAAAAAAAAAATCAAATAGACAAGTCGATCAGGAATTTTTAATGGATTTGAAATTTCCTTCAATTAGAAAAATACTTAATAAATAAAATAAGGGTATTCATACAACATCGTAAAGTCGTCGTAATCGTTGTAAACTTTTAAACTTCGTAATTCGGTCACAATTTGTATGGAAAATTTGACAGTTTTACGAAGTTTACAACTTTACGATGTTTACGACGAGTTTACGCTGTTACATGAATACCCTTAATATAAAAATATTTACGAATTGAAATTTGCAATACCGATAATCGATTTCACGTCTATTCTATTATTTTGATGTTTGGGGCGAGTCATCTGGCGAATGTTCGCCTATTGTAATACCAAATTGATTCATTCGCCAGCTTTTTTGTTTTATTCGCGTATGTAAAAGGTCCTCAATTCGAATGTATTCGCTGTATTTAACACAGCAACAAAAATGCACGAACTCGTATGTTGAGGTATTAAAGGCTATTCACATGAAGGCGACCAACGAACAACGAATAAAAAAAATGGGATTTAATACATTTAAAAACCAATATTCTTCGAAAAAACTAAACAAAACGGTAGAAATCTAATAAACATTAATGTTGAGGTAGGTACTAAATTTGCATTTGAATTCCTAAAATAAGAGAAATTTGAGTAAACAAATTGATTGTCGCGAATGGATGGTAATTCACTATGACCAATTTGTTTATTCAAATTTTTCTTATCCATCCATCCAAATTTGAACAAAACAAATCCATCGAACAAAGAGAGTCAAAAACCTTTAAAAAATTGTGAATGCATGCTTACAAAATACTTCATCTGAAATGTAGATCAATCAAAACAATTAATGAACTTTCGAAATGAAATTGACAAATTAAATAAATTTTTTCCTCAGTATTTGAATATAAAATCTGAGAAATACATCTTTTTGTTTTAAGAATCTGCATAACTCAGACAGCTAAGTTATGATTTAAGCTGTTATTTCTTTTACGGTAGAGGTATTGCACTTTTAAAATGAAAAGGATGCAACAACACGCCCCTATTAGATTTATGCATTGTGTCTAAATTTCAAACTAATCGGATAAGAACTTTCAGAGATCCTAGGTTTTGCACAAACGTACATTTACATTTTTATTTATACAGACTTATTATTAGTTTAAAGAATTTAGTAGTACATAGTTCGAGAAAGTTGTAAGAAGCATTTTAAAGAAAGAAACTCATATTGGATCCGGTCTTCTCTTGGGGCTTTGTTTTGTTTTCCCTTTCTCCGAACCTCAAAAAGTTTTTCCATCCAAACCGTTTATTCAAACTATCATCCTGTATGAGGGGCATTCCATAATATAAAGGTTCTTGTATATTCAGCGTCGAATGAAAATGGTTTCTGATAGTCCATTGAGTAGAGAGCTTTCACAACCTTTTCAAAATTCAAAAGAACAAGATTTTCAGTTTCTTCCCTCTTCTCAATGCAATATATTGTTACTATAAAGCTTATGGTTGCAGTGCACATATACCCTTAACTAATTATAACGACTCTGGAATGGAGAAAGGTCATCTACCGGATTATACCGAGCTCAAACCAACCTACGGAGAGCCTTAAAACTTTGGTGCTAAATGTCAAAATAAAGGCTTTATCAAGGAAAATTATGGGAAATTTCCCCTACGCAAAGCTCTAAAAGCAGATACCAGAACATTCAAACAATATCCAGAGCTTGTCAAACAAGTATAAAAGGAACATGTTTGACCGGCTGTGGATACAGTTTGTTTTTAATCGTGAATGAATAAAGTTGGTTGTAATAAAGTGAAAAGTAAAGTTGGTGAAAATTGTTCTGTAGTAAGAAAAGTAAAGTGTTTTATTTTGTGAAATAAATAAGTGAAGAATTTAAATAAAGTGAATAAGTTTTATTAACGAACCTGAGAAAATACACTCCTCGTCAACTGAATACGCACAAACATTTTTGAATATATTTTATCCATTTTTTCCAAACAGTGATGGTTATTATGCCATCTGTTGATGGTAAAAATTTTCGTAACATATAAATAACAGAATTTCAAAGTTTTATCCAAAAACAACCGTGAGTTTTTCCTTCAACCACTTCCAAAGTGTAACTTATGCAAAGTAGAAGTTTTTTTTTGAGTCAACTGAATAGGTACAAAAATTAAAATTGGTATTGGAATGGAATGAAACAAGTTTTTGTTTAAGTTTAGTAGTGGGTACTTCCGCCTTTATTTTTAATTACTTCGTAAATTCGATCCGGCATGGAATCGTATAGCTTTTTAATGTAATTTAACGAAATTTCGCTCCACGCTAATTTGATTGCAGAAATTAAGGTTTCTTTGTCTTCGAACTGACGACCACCCTCATAAACTTTGCGTACTAACCATCCCCAGACATTTTCTATGATGTTTAGATCAGGTGAGTACGGCGGCCATTGAAGCAACTGCACTTGTTGCTCCTCTATCCATGTTTTTATTATGCGCGCTGAGTGAATAGGCGCATTATCATGTTGGTAGGTCCAGTTTATGGGTCCAAAGATGTTAGAAAATTTAGGAAAATTTCTTTCCAAAATTACTTTATACCCAGCTGCTGTCATTCTTGATGTTACAACCTCGAGCTCAACTGTTCCATAATAACTGACTGCTCCCCATATCATGACACCTCCTTCACGACTATGATGGCGCTTTAAAAATCTTTTTTCTTTTCTTAAGTCGTGAAAATAGAAGTTGAACCCATCAGGGTCATCGAAATTAAACTTTTTTTCATCTGAAAAAACCACGTGATACCATTCTTTTTCCAACTCATGTGAAGTCTTGAAAAATCTAATCGCAATATTTTCCGTCTCTCGTCAAGTGGTGGTTTTTTCTTAAGTTTCATTCGTTTAAGATGGCTTGAGTTGTTGATTACTCTTAAAACTGTTGAGCAACTTGCGTTTACGCCGACTTTTTGTTTTATTTTTGCCACAGAATCAGAAGAATTTGAGGCATATCTTAAAATTCTTCGTCTCTCAGCTGCTGTTGCTGTTTTCTTACCTCCCTTCATGTTTTTGCCGTATGCATCTTTATTTTTCAAGTAAGAATAAACTACATTAAAACTTCGGCCAACTTTATCAGCTATTGCACGTCCAGTTAGGCCTTGGTCTCTAAGTAAATCGATTTTAGCTTTTTCAACACTGTTAAGACACGTAGATCTACCCATTTTTCTTAAAATTTGAAATCAAGAATTAAATTTTACTGAAAACACTAAAATCGTTAATTTAAACTGTCAAGCACTCCAAAAAACTTATAAACAACGAAGAAAATGGCATTGTACCTATTCAGTTGACTAAAAAAAAACTCCTACTTTGCATATAAAACACTTTGCAAGTGGTTGAAGAAAAACTCACGGTTGTTTTTGGATAATCCTTTCGGAATTATCTGCTTAACATCTTAAGGGAATAGTTAGCATCAACAGATGGCATAATAACCATCACTGTTTGGAAAAAATGGATAAAGTATATTAAAAAATGTTTGTGCGTATTCAGTTGACGAGGAGTGTATTACATTGGTGTTAGAAGTGGAATAAAACTTAATTTATCTGTGCATTCAGATAATTTATTGTGCGTCAACAAACAATAATTACGGAAAAAGAACGTCACTGTGAAAAAAAGACAATGGGTAAAACTCTGAAGTATTTTAATTTAGTCGAACTTAAGGCAAAACAGGACAAGTGAGGTCTTCCTACTGCTGGAACAAAGAATTATCTTTAAATTCGTCTGTGAGAGGGCATAAGAAGACGGACAAAACCCAGAAACGTTTATATTTGACATTGAAATGGAGGAGGAACAAGAGCAAGTAAGTACATCGGACATGAGCAATATGATGGCTCAGCTGTGTTCCAAATTTGAAAAAAATCTTCTCGAACGCGTCAAAAATCAAAGCCAAGAGCAAAAGAGTCTTCTAGAACAACAACGTAATGAACAAAAGAATCTTCTGGAACCAGAGATCAGAAATAAAACTCATCCTTTTGAAAGGTTCTTCAATAACTCTCATTTGTTGTCATTTTCAATAAAAATCACTCTTTAACCTTTATTCTAAAAAAGAATTTTTTTCGGTCAAGTTCTGAGAGAAACCTTTATTTTGATTTTTTTTCTGTTTCGGTCAACCGGTGAGATTTTTTACTGAGAGAAAAAAATAAATCTCATCTGCAAATTGATCAATCTGAATCTCTGTTAGTATGAATGTTTAAATTTTGTAGGCCTTAGGCGCCAGTTATAGCTATCATTGAAACTCATCATTGAAAATTTTAATGATTGATTTTGAGACGTTTAAGAAGTAAAATCAGTTATTATTTTGATGGAAAAATAAAGCTCAAGACTAAGTTAATATATTTAACCAAAAAAAATAATTGAAATAGGCCCAACTTTCCACATAAAAAGACTTTTCTTCTTTCAATGATTGAACTACCTTACCAATGATCATTGAAAAAGTAAAAGTCTTTTTTTGTGGAAAGTTGGGCCTATTTGAATTTTTTTTTTGACTAGAAATATTAATTAGGTCTTGAGCCCTATTTGTCCATCAAAAAAATAAATCTTTTTGGTTTGTAAACCTCTCAAAATCACTCATTAAAATTTTCAATGATGAGTTTCAATGATAGCTATAAGGCGCCAGTTATAGCTATCATTGAAACTCATCATTGAAAATTTTAATGATTGATTTTGAGACGTTAAGGAGGCAAAATCATTTATTGTTTTGATGGACGATCAAAGCTTAAGACTTAATTAATATTTCTAGTCAAAAAAAAAATTCAAATAGGCCCAACTTTCCACAAAAATTGACTTTTAGTTTTTCAATGATCATTGGTAAGGTAGTTCAATCATTGAAATAAGAAAAGTCTTTTTATGTGGAAAGTTTGGCCTATTCGAACAATTTTTTTGGCTACAAATATTAATTAGGTCTTAGGCTTTATTTTTCCATCAAAAGAATAAATGATTTTACTTCCTAAACGTCTCAAAATCAATCATTAAAATTTTCAATGATGAGTTTCAATGATAGCTATAACTGGCACCTAACTGGCGCCTTACATGGAGAAATGCATTTAATTAGGCTTTCTAGTCATCGGTGAATACCTACTCATGGATTTTTATGACCAGAGTTGTAAAAATATATTTTTTGAAATGCATTTTGGCTTGCATTAATTATTAAAAAAAAAATTTTAATGCAATGTGAAGATATTTTGCATTAAAAAAATGTTAATGTAAACTCAAAACTTTGTTGCATTGACAAAAAAAATGTTAATGCAGAATAAAAATGTTTTGCATTAAGAAAAATGTTAATGCAGGCCAAATATTGTTTGCATTAAAAAAAAGGTTAATGCTAAATCGAAAATTTGTTGCATTAAAAAAATGTAAGAATATTTTTTGTTAAAATCAAACTACGTCCATAATAATTAAGGGCATGATTCGTGGAAATGATGGGTAGGACACGAATTTCAAATGAGTTTGTATGAAGTACTCATTTTTTGATAGAACACGATTTTTGACAGGTGTTAAAATGTCAACATCAAAATTTTGAAAAACCGTGTATGCCAATCGATTTAGAAGGGGGGTATTACCTAGTGTTTCCGCCAACGCTGTGGGACCACTAGAACACCTTTTTTTTTGACAGGTGTTAAAATATCAACATCAAAATTTTGAAAAACCGAGTACGCCAATCGATTTAGAAGGGGGGTATTACCTAGTGTTTCCGCCAACGCTGTGGGACCACTAGAACACCTTTTTTTGACAGGTGTTAAAATATCAACATCAAAATTTTGAAAAACCGAGTATGCATAGGTTACACGCCCTTCTAAATCGATTGGCGTACTCGGTTTTTCAAAAAATAAAATTTATTTTATTTAATTGGCATTTTTACTTGCGATATAGGTACTATAGGGCAAGTTTTGGATTCGTGCAAAAAAAAATTTTCGAGATAACAATCAAACATGACATTACGATGATAGAGAACACGAAAAAAGTGGGTGGCACAATTCTGTCTGTCTGTCTGTCTGTCTGTCTGTCTGTCTGTCTGTCTGTCTGTCTGTCTGTCTGTATGTACCTCAACCTACAGCCTAAACTACTGAAGCGATTTTCTTCAAATTTTGAACTTAAGGTTTTTTTGTAACTCTCCAGAGGGGAAATTGAAATTTTTTTTTTAGCTCAAAAAATAACGGTACTTGCCATACAACCGTTAAGGAAAAGCTTATTTATCTCAAAAACGGCTCCAACGATTTTGATAAAAAAAAATCAGTGTATTATTGTAGATATGGTGTACCTTTTAGTAAGAAAAAAAATCACCAAAAACATTTGTTAACGGTACCTGCCATATAACGGTTTTTTTGATTTTTGGTTTTCTCACTAGCTGCTCATCCGATTTCAACAAAATTTTTTTCACAAAGGCTTTGTTAGAATTTTAATAATACTGCATACCAAAATTTTTATAAAAATAAATTTTGGATTTTTAAAAAAAGATTCAAATTTTTTTTTTGAAAATTCAATATTTCAAAAACGGGTTGATGAATTATTTTGAAATTTCAGTTTTTAATGTATATTAATATAAACTCAAAACTGGCATACCAAATTTTTTTTTGAAAAATGTTACAAAAATTTTATATATAAAAAATTAATTTTTAAGAAAACGGCTCCAACGATTTTTTATTTTTTTTTTTGCATATATCCATATTTTTTCAAGTAATCAAATGGCATACTTTTTTTTGAGCTCTAAGTTATTTATCAGACTGTTTATACAATTAAAAGAACGATTTAAATATGCTTTTTATACTTTTTCTATAATTACTTGAATATTTTTTAAAGTTCTTAAGCCCCACACAACTTGAACATAAGAGCAAGTACGTGCGATCCAGTCGTGCATTTTATTTTTAATGCAAGAAATTTTTCATATTGCATTCTAATTCAATTTTTTTAATGCAGAAAATTTTTGATCCGCACATTTTCACATTGCATTAAAATTTTATTTTTAATAAAAAATGCATTTTTCTCATTGAAATTTTACCAACTCTGATTATGAGTGATTTTATGCAATAAATCTTAAAAACCATTTTTGATTTATTTTCAGCAAAAAAGGTTAAAGGTTGA
The DNA here is from genome assembly GCA_963921185.1 of Dasysyrphus tricinctus. Lineage (NCBI taxonomy): Eukaryota > Metazoa > Arthropoda > Insecta > Diptera > Syrphidae > Dasysyrphus > Dasysyrphus tricinctus. The sequence continues at coordinate 203,360,392 of OY992530.1, read as the reverse complement.
CATTTACCATTTATTTTTTCGCAAAAAACTCAACCATTGAGAGATATTTCTAAGAATTAAAAATAAATCTCAACCGATAACCTAAATTTAATTTTTTTTTAAATAAATGTCAAACCAAAACCGAAATCTTTTTTATGGAATGTAGTAACTCTCAGAGAGAAACCAATTGAAAATAAAGGTTGACAGTTATTTCTGATCTCTGTCTGGAACGATTCGAGTATCAAAGCCAAGAACAAAAGAATCTTCTAGAACAACAATAGCCCAGGAAAATTAGACTTTTGTTTCGGAAAAATCTTATAAAGCTGAATTTTGGTATACACCTTCTTTATACCCTGCCTTATAAATCCTGCTTGAAAAGTCCCCATCGTTTGGTTGGGATCTAATTTTTTTATCACGGCTTTAAAAAAAAAGTGGTTTTCTCCATTTCTAAAGGAGTTTTGGTCCAAAACACTTAAATTCAAAATTAAAGTAAATAAAATTTCCAATACAAAATAATATATAACTTTTTTTGATAAAAGTTACGGTAACCGAGTTATTGACTGTTAAAGATTTTGGTTTTTTCTATACTTGTCACAAAAACATCATTGCCCTATTTTTTCTCGTTCAAGGTTGTCTGAAGAGTCTCATAAAATCTCGTGTTTGTAACGTAAGTTATTCAAGGTGAAAGGTCACAAAAATCGGGTTTTCTTGATTATCTCTGTTTCTATATCTCCAATGATGTAAGCATCTATACTATACAATTTGTAGTGCATACAACAGACAGATTGTCTCCCAGTTATTTTTGAATGCGTTCAACCGCTTTTGAGAGAACGCGCAGAGCTCAGCCATACATACTGTAATGGGGTTGGGGTCGAAATCCCGCGAATCAAAATCCCGTATGTCGAAATCGCGCGTGTCAAAATCCCGTTTTTCAAAATCCCGGAAATCAAAATCCCGCCGTTTCTACTGCTATGCGAGAGTTCATTAATATTTTTCTTTCCTATGCAATTTGCAAATTGCGTATAAAGATTGAAGTCGATTTTTTGTATAATGCGATGCATTAGTTGAGCGCCAATGTCAAGTTTTCTTGAGCAACAGTACCTTGGGTGGCAAATACACACGAATAAACACCGAGGTGTGCATGGGGGGGCATGCTGCCCCCCTGCAACCCCCCTGCTTGGGCCCATTATAGGATTTTGGGTGGGTGCGAAGTTGGATGTATGCAAAGTTCCTTTTGCATTTAAAGAAAAAATTATCATTCACACATAATTCGAAAAAAAAATTAAAAAAGACAACAAAAATTGCTAAAGTTTACCCGAAAAAGCTAAAAATATTTTTTTTGAAAGTTTTGGAAAAAAACTTTTTTTACCAATTTTATTTTGATTTTTGGGAACGGGCACATTCCAAGATCATGAATATGCATTTTATAAGTCGCTTAGTTTAGCCGCAAATCAAGTTTAATCAAGTTTAAATCAAGTTTAGAGGCATCAAAGTTTTTGATGCCTCTAGGACGCTTAGTTTAGCCGCAAATCGCGTTTAAGGATTAAAGTTGATTTTTCGTATAATGCTATGCATTAATTGAGTTCTCTTGAGCAAGAGTACCTTGAATGACAAATAAACGCGAATAAACAGCGAGGTGTGTATGGGGGGCATCCTGCCCCCCCTGCAACCCCCCTGCTTGCGCTCATCATAGGATTTGGGATGGGTGCGAGGTTGGGTGCATGCAAAGTTTCTTTTGCATTTAAAGAATCTGGGGGCCTATTCTGAAAAGCGCCGCGGATCGCTTTCAATGGCGGATTTGCATTTTCCTATTCTGAAAAGCGATTCGCTTTTCATTCGACCGCATGTGGAAAGCGAAAGCGCTTTCCAACTAAATGTCATTCTATCAGTACGTTTTGAAAGCGATAGATGTGAAGCTGACGAACTAGTGACGGATCGAAGCAAAATATAAATAATTACATAAAAAATGTTTTGTTTCTCAAATAAAAATGTTCTTTGATTGTTTCTGTAATTTTTGGGGATTTTTTTTTTCAAATAAAAGTGTGTTTTGATGTTATGTCATTTCGTGTTTGAAAACGATAGGTATTTAGGGGACGGATTGTTGGCGGATTGAAAGAAAATGCAATTACGAGTGTTAAATTATGTTTAAATATTTTTCTCCTCATTCTTAGCATAGCATTTAAAAACAATTATGGAGTCCAACGAATTGTTTTATTTTTTAGACAAGTGCAACAAATCGCAAAAATATGAATTAAAATACTTTTTGCACAAATAGAAAAAAAAATGTTTTGCTGACACGGTCCTTCTGTCATACAAACAGATGATATTTTAATGAGAGAGTGGAAGTGAAAATGGGAGTGGCCTGGAATTATTTGGAATTTAAATGAGAAAACTGGAATTATTTGGAACTCAAATGAGAAAACTGGAATGATCGTTTTTGTTCATTTTCACTTTTGGGAATAACCCAAAGCGAAGACGGTCGAAATTGAGGTATCGCTTTCAATTCGATCCGCCGCGCTTTCTAGAATAGGCCCCTGGATTTATAAGTCGCTAGGTCGCTTAGTTTATCCGCAAATCAAGTTTAAAGGTGTCAACTTTGATGCCTCTAGGACGCTTAGTTTAGCCGCAAATCGCGTTTAAAGATATGTATAAGTCGAATTTTCGTATAATGCGATGCATCAATTGAGCGCACATGTCAAGTTTTCTTGAGCAGCAGTACCTATCATTCATATTTCGAAGAAAAATTAAAAACCGAAAAAAAAACTGAGAAAAGTTTAATTTTTGATTGAAATTTTCCAAAAAAAGTATTTTCATTCATATTTCGAAGAAAGATTAAAAACCGAAACAAAAATTGAGAAAAGTTTAATTTTTCATTGAAATTTTCTTCAAAAAATCTTGTTTTTTTATATTTTTCAAAAAAAAAAATGTCCAAAAAGTTTATATTTCTCTATAATTCTGTCCCACCTGTGTCCAGAATCCAGACCCACCTCTGTCCAGAATCCAGACCCAACTCTGTCCAGATCCAGACCCACCTCTGTACAGAATCCAGACCTACCTATGTCCAGATCCAGACCCACCTCTGTCCAGATCCAGACCCACCTATGCCCAGATCCCAACCCACCTCTGTCCAGTTCCAGACTCACCTCTGTCCAGATCCACCTACGTCCAGATCCACGGCACTGTTAACCACGACCAAAGCAAGACTTCAGCGATTTGATGCCGAGAAAGCAAGTCAAAACCATCACATCGCCGGCTCGTGGTCGTCGTCGCCGCCGTTCTCGTCCCATCGTGGTCGTTATCACCGTCGTGGTGATGGTCGTCGTCGTTGTCACCCGTCCCCACAAAACCAAAATAAAATCCCATTTCTATCTCTAATTACCTCGAGGTCTTACCTCTACGGAGTTCTAAGAAAGAAGAACTGAAGATAAATGCCAAAGCACAACTGCTCATATACTTTCTTTTCAAAAGGGGGAGTGGTTTTGAATAAAAATAAATTCACAGATTAAATTAAAATATTGTTTCAAAAGTTTGAAAAAGTATCTTAAAAGTTGGGACTATTTTAAAAAAGTATTGAAAATCCCACAAAATAGTAGCGGCTACTGGCGGGATTCTTGCGGCGGGATTTTGACTGGCGGGACGTGTACATAATGGGGCGTATTCATAGAGAATTACTAAAGTCGTGATTTCTTGAGCTATAGTTTTAGGCTTGTTGGCTAAATAAACACAGCTCTTATTCATAGTCAATTTCCCAGCTGAGTTTAGTAGAATCCCAGGTTAAGGTTGTGTTCTACTACAATTATACTTCAAATGATGACAGATCAAAGAAAAAAAAATACAATTTTATTTCCAAAGTGTAAATTTTTTGTGGTCCTTCTGCATTTCGAAAAAAGTAAAAACAAACAAAGCTATTAAAAAAAAAATCCAAAAAAGAAACCAGAACAAATATTCTATATTTGTAGATGAACAACAAAGAAAATATGAAACACGAACGCCAGAAAACTGGTCGCAACCAGAGAAGGAACTTTTTTATTTTTCTATTCTTCTTTCTTTTCTATTTTTCTTTTTCTTGATGGCAAATTTTTCAGTTCACTTAATAACTCAAACTCATCTAAAATATCTATATCTTCTTCAATTGCGGTATCAATCGAGATTTTTCAGGGTTTACGTAGCATTTATTTGATATTAATTACTTTTTCAGCTTTTAAATTCCAAAAAAAAAATCAAATTTGACATTTGGCTGTGATAATAACTACTAAATCACAGCATTTCCTATGTCTAAAGTTAGGCTACAGGTTTAGCCCTAAGCTTAGGTTTAAATTTATTTATGAATAGCCTAAACTCTGGACTTGCTTAGTAACAACTTAGCAAGAGTTTAGCAAACATCTATGAATATGCCCCAATTAGTAATTTTATTTGGCGGGATTTCGACTTGCGGGATTTTGATCGGCGGGATTTTGACCTTATCCCACTGTAATGCAATGCAAGGTCAAACGTGAATGTCGGTGAATAATACACTGTATAAAATTCTTATATCATTAAAATATCATTTTCACTGAAATTGTATTATTTTTTAGTTAATACATTCAGCCGTTCGGAAGAAATTCCAATACAGAAGTCAAATCCGATCGGAATTTGAATTACGTTCGAGGTATATCCGTTTGGGAACAACTTATTTGAAGAATACAGCTGTCTAATTTCATAAATGAAAATATTTCTGATACAAATTTTGTCTGGTAGAACAATTGTAATTTTTTAAAAGGAAAGTTTTAGCTTTGGAAGCAGAAAGCTTAAATACATAATATTTATAAATACACTTTCAGGTGCAGCGTAAGTATAGGCATGCGTGCAATCAATCTAAAAAACACAAAGTTGAGTATTCGCGTGTGTTTTTACTAAAGCTGAACAAACATCTTTCGTGTAAATAAAGCTGAATTTGCATGTGTGGCGGGATGTAAAAGATACGTTTCCAATCAAAACTCGTTCATAGGGTGTGTCATCAGAACAAAAGCTGGCGATATTTTTGAGGTTCCTTGCTGAAGGAAACTATCAGCACGGCAGCTTGGGGAAAGATTGGACAGTCAACCTTTTCATATATTCTGAAAACAGTCTTGATCACTTTGGAGGAACTCTTATGTCCGAAACGGATATTCCTTCGAATGATAAATGAAGAAATTTAGTTATCGAAGAGCTTCTTCAAAAGAACTGGGGCCCTACTTAAGTAACTCGATTTTCTAGTGAAACTGTTCGAATTCGCAAAGTTGCAAATCCGTAATTCTAAGCGTTTTCCTTTGGAGGTGGCGAAGTACTTGCAAGTACTTTGCTAGCTTTTTTCAATGGAACACATCAAACTGCTTTCCCATATAAAATGTATCTACTCGCACATGAGAGCATGTGCAGTTATAGTACTAGATTAGGGTTTTCATCTACTCACAAGTACTTTGCCACCTCCAAAGGAAAACGGCTTCTATAAGCAAGATGTGAAAATCGAAAATTGAACAGCTCTAGTACTTCCAACTATTTTTTTGTTTTCTTCGCGCTAATTTGGTACTATCTAATGCTAAAGTCAATGTCGAATTCGTGCGAATTCGTAAATAATCATTCTACCTCAAATGTGTTTGCGAGAAGTTTTTTTCAGAATGTAAGTAAATAAAAGCTATGAATTAATATTTTTTTGAACATTTGTTAAATATAGTAATATATTGGATGTAAACATTTTCTGTGCAGGGAATCATCAAAAAGTGCTAACACAACAGCATCGCAGTTCGATTCGAAATTCTGGTGCAATACATGGGCAAGCACCCAGATCTGTCCAAGCGGTATTTGAAAGCAGTCGAAGCGAAGCATTTATGGACTTACTTATGAAATGAGTTGAATGCGGAAGGTCCACCGCAGCGTGATGTCGCCGGATGGAAAAAGGTAAACAAAGCTTTTATTTTATTTTCACTCTTAGGCCTGGTTCACACGAGATTGTACCGCACGTTTTTTATCGCATTCGGTTTTTTCCGAACAAATATCGGGTGTTCACACGATATTTATATTTATTCGTTTAAAATTCGAATGGCTGCAGTATAATGAAAATTAATGGAAAAGTTTGAATTTGTGAAGTATTTTAGTTTTATCTTTTTAAGGACAAGGGCTAGAAAGCTGAGATTTGGACGGATGATAGAAATTATTGATTTAAATATGAATTAAAAAAATTAGATTCCTAGAATACCGTTGGGATGGAGATAATGGGAATATTTGAGCGCTTTCACATAAGAACTCATATCTCTTTAGTGCATCGATGAATTTTCTTGTTGTTTTTAAATGTCACATATAAATAGAATTACGGTTATTTTGATACCTCATTCATTATCCTACGTGGTATATAAGCGACACAATCTTGATTTTAAATTGATCGAAAAATCAAAACAATTCCATTGAAATTACCTGCTTGGACCATTGTCCACGACCATCCACCAGCGAGAAGATCCCGTTATCTACATGGAATTTTTTTTATTAAAATTTGATATGGATGGCTTTAAAAAATTATAGCTCCCGTTCTACTGATTGGATCTTCAAGGTTAAGGTCCTTAAAAAAAGCTGACATAACGGGCTATATTGTGTAAATAAATCATTGAGGAGGGGCAAACATTTTCATACTAAAGGGGTGAATAAAGCCCAATTCAATTCCATTTATTTTATTCTAAATTTAAATGTTGATAAAAATTTTTATAATTTTGAAAAACTAAAGACGCATGTTTATTGCCTCATTCCTCTTCTTTATTTTAAGACCTTAACCTACAAGATCCAATGAGTATCACCGGAGTTATAATCACGGTTGCCGTTTTGGTAGGATCCTACCAAACTTGGTAGGATTTTTCAGCTTTGGTAGGTTGGTAGGCTAAAATCCGATTTGGTAGGTTTTTTCATACAACCCTTGAGCATAAAATAAAACATTGTACAAACATAAAAATTGAGATCATTACCGTTCAACTCAAAAAATTTTAAATGAACTCAAGTATGTAAACAGAGCTTGAATCTATTGTCGTTGATCTGCCTATCTTTTTAAGAACATAGGTATATGAGCTACTTTCGTTGAAAAATCCTAATTTAATTTCCAAATGATATAAATTTTAAAATTCATTTTTAAAAATGAAATGATTTTAACCAAATTCATACAAATCTACACTAGTCAACGAAACTAAAGGAACAATTTGTTTTCAATTTTTGTTAGTGTTCTTTGAAGAGCTGTATCTTTGTAACGAGTGGTCGTATTGAGTTGAAACAACAAGCATTCTACAGCTTCATGTTTTTGTTTGGAGATTTGTTTGCAAAATTTTGTTTGAAGTACCCTTATTGCGTTATTTAAAAAATGAGACGATCAATTTCTATGGATAGCTTTTCTTGAGTCAATCAAATGTAATGACCAGATACCTTGTTTATTCAGCTTCAATTCAGTTTTTTTTTGCTGTCGTACCTACAATTTTTTTGCATGGTTTATTTGACTTTGAATGAAAAAAGATACTTTTAGCCTTGAATATCTCAGGAAATAATGACGTTATTAAAAATTCAAAGAAGGTTTTGGAAATTATAGAAAGCGTTTTACAAGATTTTTTTTAAGATTTTGTAGAAATTATTTATTTTTACCGTTCACCGTAAGTTTAAAAAAAGTACTAAAAACCGACTTTTGTGTTCTTTTCGTAAATCTTTTTTTTCCTTGTAAATATTGATTGCATGGCTATGCAAATTTATAGACTTTTAAGGCATCAACATTCCTGTAAAGTTTCAAATTGATTCATCCAATCGTTTTTCCTTACCAAAGTTTCAAAGTCTTACACACCAGGTAAAGGAAAAAATTGTGTTGTTCCTAAACAATGCGTAAAATGACAAGAAAGCCACAATTCCAGAGATTTTTTTTCACACTTTTGTATAAGTTAGATACTTTTTAGACTTGAAATGAAATAAAAAAATCATTTAACAAAAAAAAAACTAGCATCTATGCTAGTGAACCTCCTTGCCATAAGCCTTGATTTACTTAAAAGCTGCACATCTTTGGGTTGGGGTGGAAACCGAGTTTTTGTTTTTGCTCGTCATACAAAAATTCCGGTTTTTTTCAAATTTTCTGGAAAATGAATTTCACGATTGTGAATAAACCTCGTACCTCTAATGTATTTGAGGTATCTACCAAAGAAAATTTGCAGAACGGAAATAGAGTTCTTTTATTTGGTAGGTTTTTATTCGTTTTGGTAGGTTTTTTTGGGAAATTTGGTAGGATTTTTTTTTTGCAAGTGGCAACCGTGGTTATAATTTTTTTAAACTAACCATATCGGTCGATTAATTTTTTTTTGTGTACATCGGCTTTTCTCTCCACAGAAGCTCATTCGATGCCAACGAACAAATACCCAACGTGGATGTATACCGTGTGAACGAGACTATATAAAACTATACGCCACTGGGAGACGATACTTCGCAGCTCATCCGTTTTTTTTGATAAGTCCGTTGAGTATTCGATAAACGTACTTAGCTGAGTGCGTTTTCTTGCCGTACAAACGTCGTGTGAAAGGCTCTATGTAAAATATATACGCCACTGCTCATTCGCACGGATTTATACTGCAAAAAATCGTGCGGTACAATCTCGTGTGAACCAGGCCTTAGGTTTCGGCTGATTTTAAAGTGCGTACAAAAGCCAAGTTGAGAAAAAATACAATTACTCTGTACGGAACCGGTGGTGGGCCACCTAAATACTATTCCCTTACTCCAATGGAAGTGAAGGTCAGTGAGCTGCTCGATTTAGGTCAAGCCATTGATGGAATGAATGGTACTCTATGGTTTGGGTTGACGGATGAAAACTGCAACAGAGAACAACAAGCAGACAATGCAGATGTAATGTACGATGCCATGGTTACAGACACAGAAATCGAAGCAAGTTTAAACGGTATCATTGTATATAAATTCTATAGTATTCTCATGAAGAAAAAAAGCTCGTGGCCATCTATGCGTCCAAATGTCATACTAATTTTTGTTAAGGGATCTCGGTAAGGCGATCACAGCGAACCTATCGACCAAATGTCTACCTACAAAATCGTGTTTCATGAGAATACTATAGATTGGATATACAATGACGGTATACTATACTGAGCAGTGAAAAAGAAAATATCCCACAGCCGCGAATTACACCAAAAAAACGACAAACTACACTGTTTGAAAAACAAGTGGAGCATCAAATATAGTACCACAACAATTCGTACGATGTTATGAAGGAAATTAATGAAAATTTGAAGGGGATTCTAAAATATAAACGAAGGGACTACGAACTAAACCAGACAAATTACAAAATAAAAAAAGAGAAACTCGAACTAAAGAAACAAAAATTTTAATTTAAAAAAAAGTCAAGTCGAAAAAACCAAAAACACAGTTGCTAAATTGGAACTGAAAAGGGAGACTTTAAGACTTCGCCAGCAAATGAACCCACCGCCACCATACTAATGTAATTCAATACCGTTTTTTTTCAAGTTTTAAAAGTGAAGTTATTTAGCCAGTTTATATTTCTGAGATCTCAGAGGGCTCAGAGAACTCTGATATATAAACACGATTCCTGACAAAAATTCCTCACTTTTCCCGTTAAAAACTGAAACTGAAATTGTTTGGATTCGCTTGCTCAATGATAATTTGTCGCAGTAAATAACATAAGAAGAAAAGAAAAAGAGAGTTGTTTTGACTTCTATTTGAGGAATCCTGTTTATGTTTTATCCTCCGGCTCTGTCAAAGAACGGAAGAAAATTATTGAGCGCTCAAGAAATATACACTAGCTTATTTTATTTATATTTATTTACATTACATATGTGATCATAGTTTCAAGAGGCACATCCACACTTAGTTTTTTATTTACATATCTTTATGCTAATAAAAAAACTAGAAGTTTTGTTTTTCGTTTAATCGTATTTTTAAGTCTTATAAGTGAATGTTTAAAAAAATATATAAATGTATTTATGAATTCAACAAATCATTTCTTATGTTATTTCTTATTCTTTTGGCTAAATTCGAGTATTCTTCGTTTTCTATAGAATTTTGTTCCGCGGTGAAAAGGTTCGCATCTTCTTACAGGAATACATCTTGTGTTGGTTCGGGTAATTCAACTCTAAACTTTAAACACAGATTGTGGAGTGCACAACAAACGATCAAAATTTGAGTCACCTTCTCGGGCGAATAATGAAGCTCCCTTGCCGCCAAAAGACATCGGAACCTTGCCTTTAGAACATCAAAAACACGCTCAATGATTGATCTCGAAATCTTAAATTGTTCGTTGAATTTCGATTCAATAGGTCCATTAGCTGCCACTTTGTATGGTACCATAATCCAAGGCTCTAAAGATTATCCGGAATCTCCTAATAAAAGTTTTTAATATTATTTTAGTTTAGTTTAAAATTGTATAGCTTTTTACCTAAGATCCATGATGACTTGTCTACATTTTCAAAGCACCGTTTGAGGTAAGCTTTCTCAGCACTAAGGCCCCAGACATGAGAATCATGACACGCACCTCCATATCTAGTTTTAAAAAAAAGTATTTTCATCTCAAGATGTTTTTTTTTCCTATGTAGGTATTTATAATAATTTGATTATTTGAACTTACCACCATTGCATTAATACTGTGCTTAAGCTTTCTGTTAAAGAATAGATGTTCACTCGTAGCTGGCCGAATAAGTTGGATATGCGTACCATCAACAACACCGATCACACCAGGAATTTGCGATTTTTCCCAAAAATTGCGTTTGACTTCTTCCTCTGTCATTTTGAAGTTAATGAGCTGAGGACACATAACTTTTTCGATTGAAGTTAAAACCCCAGCTATAATCTTCGACATGGTTTGTTGTACAAGGCCCGCATGCCTGTCTCCACCGATTTGGTTTTGGTTACCTCCTGTTACCGAAAATTTCAGGGTAGCTGATAATTTTACCATGTGCAGTTTGTCTTGCGCGAATAGACAGATGCGGTGAAATTTGGTTTAATAAATACATGAAGGCATCTTTTGAAAGCCGGTGATTTAGTTATTTATAAGAAAGCTGAAATAAAATTATTATATTGGATCAAAAAATGCGTTCAAATAAATATTCAATACGTACCTTATCTCGCTGAGCTCCATTATGTTGGATTTATCTCTAATTCGACTTCAGTCAATTTGTTTGATTCGTTCTGAATTTTCTTCTGAACCTAGCCAAATTGCAACACTGTCCATTTTTTTGTCATTATTATTGTTTTTATTAAATTTCCTTGTTTGCAGGGAACCTATTGCTGGTTTTGTTTTTTTTTGTATTAGTTAAGTATGTCAAACATAATGCGAGACTCGTTCGAAAATCGGAAATTTTGTGGAAAAAAGTTGGCAGTATCGGCATCCGATTCTATTTTCGTAGATAGTACCATTTGAAAGTAGAATCGGAAATGACTTTCGAACAGAATAGAAAGTAGAATCGAGATACATAGTAGGGCCCCTGGATTTCCTAATATAATTAGATGTGCTGATGGAACTCACGTGAACCCCAAAGGTTAGCCTCAACGTTTTGATTGTATGCAAAAGGAAAACTGAACTAAAAACATTTCAATTGACGATCATTGTTTTTTCTAGATTTGCGATCACAAAATGAGGATAAGAGGTGTTAACGCAAATAATTATCAAGGGGCTAATCATGATTCCCACATTTATGGATTATGAGTTCTCAACGTCGTCGCCATTTTGAAGATGCCTAAGAGAACGGAGATAGAGATAGTTGGCTACTGGGTTGGGTTGGTATATATTTGTTTATCTTTACTTTTTCTTTAAGTTGTTTCATTATTTTCTTTAGGAGATGCGTGATATCAACTAGAGCCATTACTTATAACTCCATGTAGAATGCATGTTCCCAATACTGCCGAAAGCCGCTATAACAAGTCACATTGCAATGCTGGAAACATAGTAGAAGGAACCATAGGATTGGTGAAGAGTAGTTTCCGTTGTATAATAGGAGCTTGACAATTGCATTATAAATAACTTCAAAAAATGCGCACAGATTGTGAATGTTTGTTGTGGTCTTCACAACATATGTCTATACTTATACTACAACACAACGGAAGAAGAAACCGCGACCATTGATGACTTTGAAGAAACCGATAGTACTACAGAGGAATCAATAGAAATCTAAAGATCTCTACATCACAATCAGGCAGTTGCAATACAAAATTAAGTTTTAATGTTTTTTTTAATATTAAACTTCATTTATTCATAACAGTAAATAACAAAAAGTAAATAAAAATATGCCTTCGCAACTTGCGATGTATCAAAAAAAAAGTTATTCACTAAGCGCGTTGTTCGTCCTTGCACGCTCAGTTTCTAGAATCCGCACTTTGAGTTCTAGTTTCCGATTCATCAAACTTCTTAGCTCGACATTATTCCAATTCTTTGAGTTTCTTTTTTTCCATAACACTTAAGTTGTCTGGAGGGAGATTGGCTTTCTCTTTTTAAAAGCTTAACAACATCTTCTAAATTTGTATTCGTTGCGTTAAGCATGGAAGAAATTCCTCTAGTAATCTTCTTGAAATTTCGATTGCTCGTTCAAATTTGCCTAATAGATAGGGGCTTCCTTTTTGCTGACCGTCCTACACAAGCTTTATAAATAAAGGGTGTTTTTTTAGACGTGTGATTTTCAAGAAGAAATAAAACACATAATTTAATGTTATGGCCAAGAATTTAGCTTTATTATAAAGACAGGGGTTTGCCATTATGTTTTAAAAATAATTTCGGACAAGTGGCCGCTGTGCCTCGCTCCAATAAATTCCAGCCGAGAGGCCCAATTTTCGACCACCAATTTTCGACGCGATGGCGGATGGACTCATTCGGGTCCTCTTCAGCGTTGCCCCCCTACTACACTTGTAGTATTTTTACTACATTTTATTTTCCCAAAAAGTCACTACGTACAATCCTTAAATATTCACAAAACACTACAATTTAGGAATTTCAGGAAATATAAAATCTAAACAAGAAAATATATATTGTTTGGAATAAAATTGGATGAAAATTAAATTATGATTTGATTTAAAAACCACAAAATTATGATTTGATTTAAAAACCACACAAAACAGTCAATTCCTTTTCGCTAAAACAATTTTAGGGTATCACTAAGTGAAAATGGCATTTTTTTTAAATTATAAACGATGTAATTCAACTTTTTATTTAAACACTTTAATTAAAGTTAAAATCGTCAAAGCCTGACTTTAATTTTTTAGTATAACACTAGCTCGTATGCCGCCAGTCACATTTTTTCTCAGGAACCGTCATTGATTAAGGCGAGTTTGACTTTAATTTGTTTAAAAAAATGGTTTCAACGCACGTGGAAAAGTTAGAGAGCTGCATCAAAGCTAAAATATAGTTAATTAGTTACACGTTTATGCCATAACAATAGGCACTAATTTTAAAGAAATGATTAAAATCAGCAATTTCTATACTTATTTTGAAGTGGTTTTAAAGTAGCATCGGTTATTAAAATGAAAATTTTGAATTATTTTCTAAGTTATTTTTACTAAAATTTCTAAAATTCGAAAGGTTTAAATAATTTAGTTAGTGTACTTTTAACGTTTTCAAGTAAACTAAATCCGACACGCTCACGCTACATTTTCAATCAGTTGGGGGGGCAACACTGGTCCTCTTCGATACTCTGCTCCACAGCAATAGCGCCTTCTGTGCCCTCTGTACGACGTCTCTGAGGATGCGCATTATCTACTAGAGTAAACGTGGTGCGAAACCGATCCATGGTTGCTCGAATTACTGACTCTGCTGGGCGATTATGTCGACCGAATATTGGACGCAGCGCGCGATGCGCGAACTGAACCATTATTTTGGTAATAAATTTGCACTATTTGCAAACGTTGTTGAGGGGGGCTATTCCGGTTCGATGATAAACGCGATGAAAAGTTTTTTCAGTGATAAATGTCAATTTCCGATTCTGGTTCAGTGTAAACGTGAAAACGTCTGTCAAACTTTTATCATATGAAATCGAGAAATTTTGCCTGATAAAGCTACAAATATTGCGAAGAAAATGATAATGATAAATTGAAAAGATAAACAAAAACAGAAACATGAATAAAATTTAAGCAATGCACATTTTTATTGATTTTCTTTGTTAATTTAATTTGGTTTAAGATCACAACACGTGAGTATTTTTGAATAAGTTATTGTGGATGAACACACATAAAAGTTTTTATTGATTGACTCATTCATTGAAAGCGAGCAAATAAAAACCATGATCTTTTTGTCTTATTTGCCAGATAGATTGTTCATTGGGAGGACGAGTGTAGGAATCTTTATCATGAAATAACTACAAATTGGTGTTAGCTATCCCACATATTAATTTCTTCGCAATATTTGTAGGTTTTCTTAGATAAAAAAAAGAATTCTTGCAAAAATATAGTGTTACTTAATAGATACTCACAAACCAGTATCTGCTCTTCTTTTTTCATACAAACACGGACGAAACATAGGTACGACATTTCAAAGCTTCTTAAATGTACCGATTTCAAAATTGACTTAATTTATTCAATTTTACTGATAATAATCTTAAAAAACCACCAAAACATTCGTAAATATCGGAAAAAACTCTGTAAAATAATTTTTGTTTTCATTCAGCACAAAATCAGCAGATTTTTGCACTGGTATAACGAGAATCAACATTTTGGGAAAAATGATATGATAAAATGAAAAAGTCGTATAAAAACTCTCGTGATAAAAAACTTATCATTTCATTTTATCATAGAACTTGAATAGGGGCCCAGGAGCAAGTCTATTCATTATGAAATGGCAAACCAAACTGAGCATAAATCAAGTGACAGCTGTCAAAAATACCAACTTCGAAAAAAGTACTGCCAGATTGAAAAGCACATGCTTAAAAAAACACCCTTATATCCACAGTTTTCTTCATTGTGGTGGGTTGTGAGCTTTCAAACTCATTTGAGTCTTGATTGTCATTGCTTTTGTGGCTGGGCTTCAAGGTTCTGGACCAATTCCAAACGGCTTCGTTCCAACTCGTTTTATGGTATCCTTTAAATTTATTATCAATATTACATTTTCTTCGAAGTCCGTGAAAATCTTGGTTTTACGGTCCGCCGCCCGTAAATTCTACCCCTTTCTTGTTGCCGGCAATTTTTTTTATAAAGGATTTCTAATCACTCCAAACCAGTACATAAATTGTTAAAAAATTGTACTCTCTCTGACCCCGAACTGGCGGCTCAATGCATTTACTTCGTCTACAACATTTTGCCAAAAAATTGCATATTCTTCCACAGGTCTTTTGGTGTAGTTGCGTGCTATGTCCAATTTCGTGGATCCACCAATCGCTCTTGTTGCGCCCTAGGGATGCCAGATTTGAAAAATTGCTTTGCGGGACAGATTCTGAAAACTAACCCACCTTTTGGAAAAATTCGAAAGACCTCTATAATAATATATTATTTAGGTAAATTATTGCCTTAAGCCTAGTACGCTGCTGATGCGAAACGAAAAATCCCATACAAAAATGACACAACGAAATCATAAACGAAAAATTTAGTTTCACTTTTCGTTCTGCAGTACGCTGTTCGATGAACGAAATTGAAAATCGTTGCATATTTTTTGGAGAAGTCTACACTCTTTTTTCGCACACAATTAATTACCCAGGCCATTTATTGTGTGCGGAAAAATGACATTTGTGTTTTTCGTGTGTATTTTTGTTGTTTCTTTCATTACAGCGTGGCTCTGTGTGCTCTTTTTTTCAGTTGCATTTGTTTTGAATTTTTGAATTGGTGTAACTGTCAATGAATATTTTTTCGCTGCGTTTTCGTAAGCATTTCGTTGTCTTGGTGGAAAACAACTAAATATTTCGTTTCGCATCAGCTGCGTACTAGGCTTTAAGTTGAGCGATGAAAGCGATTCAAGAGATTTTTGATGTTATATGCAATAACCAGCAACAAAAGTGGAGGAAGAAACTAGAACCAGTAGACCACCAGCTTATGGTGCTTATCCACTTTTGTGATACATTATAGGGTAAGATATGAATTAGTTGTTTTAATTAATTGCATCTACCTATTTTGATTTCCATCGGGGGGAATTTTCTTTGAATATTCACTAAACGCCATTCTGCTATTCGAAGTGAATCTGATTCACTTATCGGTAACTTTGGTTGTATATGTATGTGCGGTATTATACTATTCACGTGAAAAAATTTCTATACAATTCCGATCCGCATATAAATAGATGCGGATTTGTATTTTTTGGTTGCAAACAAAATTACTGGGTCTTAAAACATAGGTAAAAACTCAATTTTTGGGAAGTATTTGTTACAACCATTGTGTTTCTTACGTTTTTAGAGTTAAAACAATAAATTTGATAACGATTCATTACTTTTATTTTGGCATTGAAGTTAAACCCTTTCTTTGTGAAACTGAAAAAAAAAAATCGTAACACCATCCATAAATTATTTAAAACAATTCGCCAAATCTATATATGAACTGAATACAAGACAAGATTTGTATTTTTAATAGATAAACAGCTGCTGCTCACGTAAATGTCAAATTGGGTTGTGATAGCGCAGTTCGCCCTACGGATAGCAGAATATTAAGTTCGGAAGGGAATCGCTTAAGTGAATCGTATCTTCGATTCACGTGAATAGCAGAATAGGGCTGATTTATCATTAAAGCCCATACAACAATAATTATAAAGTTATAATTCCTATACAACTTCTCTACCTTACATTTTTTGAAGAATTTAAAACTCTTTCAAAAAATCTATACACTAACCATGTAAACGAAATGGGTAATTATCTAAAAGATGACCCAAAGGCATTTTGGAGGTTTGTTAATTCGAAAAGAAACTCAGATGGTTATCCAGCAAACTTCATGTATGAAAATTGTTCGTTGCAGGAAACCATTCATATTTGTAATGCTTTTGCGAAAAATTTTCGTAATTCTTTTTTTTTTGACCACGGAGTTCTGTTTCTCATCATTAAATGATGATTATTCATCTGGTCCAGATGGAATTCCGCCTGTACTATAGAAAAAGTGTAAATCTATACTATTTCAACCCCTTCAAGTTTTGTTCGAGTTTTCTTTAGGGACAGGAGTATTTCCCAATTTACGGAAAAAATCGTTTCTTACACCAATCTTTAAAAAATTTCTCCCCCACTTACTTAAGTCTAGTACGTTGCTGATTCGAAACGAAATTTTAAGTTGGTGTCCAACAAGACAACGAAATGCTTACGAAAACGAAGCGGAAAAATGTTCATTGACAGTTGCACAAATTCAAAAAATCACAAGCAGCCATTCTGTAATGAAAGAAACAACAAAAATAAACACGAGAAAACACAAATGTCACATTTTCGCACACAATAAAATGGTCTAGGTAATTTTAATTGTGTGCGAAAAAAGAGTGAATATTTGGTGAAGAAAAACGGTTCAGCGTATCAAATTTGAAAACTTACAGGAATATTGATTCTAGAAAAGACCACAAATCTACATACCAACGTAAGACCACAAAAAGTCGTTTTTAGTACTTTTTTTAAAACGTGCTGAAGGGCCAAAGAAAGATAATCTTCACAAAATTTATAAAAAACAAATCTTGTAGAAACCTTATTCAAATATCCAAAACTGTCCCTGAATTTTGTTTGACAACAAATTTAAAATAATCAAAGCCAAAAGTATCTTCATTAAAAGTCAGATAAACAAAAAAAAATGAATTTAAGCAGAATAAATGAGTTATCCGACCATTATATTTGATTGACTCAGTAAAAATTATCCTTAAAAGAGATCTTCAAAAAATTAAAAAAAAATTAAATTTATCTCTCATTTCTTGCAATAACGCAATAAAGGTACTTTAAGAAAAATTATTTGCAAACGAAGTTAAAAACAAGAAACATAAAGCTGTAGAAGTTTTTGTTTCAACTCAATACGCCCACTCATCACAAAGATACAACTCTTCAAAAAACACTACAAAAATTTGAAAAATATCTTGTTCCGTTAATTTTTTGACTAGTGTACTAGAAAATTTTACTTCAGTGCATTTATACCCCAAATCCATCAAATTTGACTTTAAAAAAATTGAGTTTGTTTTTTCAACCAAAAATGCGGAAGAAAATAATTTTTGAAATGTTTAATCATCTCTGGTATAATCGGCCAACTACTTTAAAAATATGTGTTTCACATAATGTATTTGAAAATAGGTCAATCATTTAGCATCTTTTGTTTTTAGAATTGTTTTCTATCAGCTTTTTAATTATTAAAGATCCGTAGAGGCCACCAACTGAGTTCTGGGGGTATCCAGAGATCGTTGAGGCCATTAACCGAGTTCTGGGGGCCTCCAAAGTTCCGTAGAGCTAGAGGCCACCAACAGAGTCCAAAGATCCGTAGAAGCCACCTCCAAGCATACGTGGAGGCGACCAACCGAGTTCTGGGGGCCTCCAGAGATCTGTAGAGGCCACCATCTGAGTTCTGGGGACCTCCAAATATCCATTTTGTTTCACAAAAACTATATATAAAGTGTGAATCTAATACTATCACAAAGTTTTTCTTAAAAAAAAAAAAACAGAAAAGCAGCGCTGGAACTTTAATTAACTTTTTGCCTACCCAGGTGTCTACCAGGCGAAATCCCGGTGGCCCAGTCCGCCCCTGTCATTGACTATGGTTTATCCTCAGGATCTTGCGAAACTTCTGTATCGATAATTTCCTGTTAAATTTTAAGTCCTCGATTTTTCTCCACAATGGTGTTTACGAAGTTTGTTGACATCATTCTTTTGAGCTTCTAAAAGAGGAACTCCTGAAGGCAATGATATTAGATCCATCATATCAACTCTTTTAACCGGGCGTATAATCCAACTCCATTGTCAGATTTGTACCTCATCTCACCTCCAGCGCTGCCACCCTATAGATGATCGAGCGCTGTATATGTATATGAAGAAAAACCGCAGTAGATTGCAATATACTGCAGTAGATGTCAGAAAATACAGAAAATAATCAAATTCAGTCCATGTCTAATACCTTTTACTAACGAAAAAATATAGGAGAATCTGGAGACTCAACAATGACTTCAAAAACTTCACTATTATATTGTTTTCAGCAATAACAAAAAATAAAAAGGAGATTTATAAGCTAAATTAGTAAAAAGTGACATTTAATTGGAGAATTCATACATACAAATATTTTTGCCTTACTTTCTTTTACATTCGCCATTCATGCATTTAAATTTATGGAAAAAGTCAATAATTCCTGGTAAGTCTGAGGCCGACCAACAATCTTCATTGAGGTCTATTAGCTCTTTGGCTAACTTTTGATGGTTTTCAAAATTCTCAAAAGAGGAGTAGATTCGTTTTACTGCGCAGTAGATTTTCATTTGGGACTAAACGCAGTAGATCTTCTGCTAAAGGAGTAGGGTGGCAGCGCTGCTCACCTCAGGTTCTTATAATGCTGCAAGATCTTGTTATGAAAAACCGTTTTGTTGGCTTAAATTTAAAATGCCATTCACTTATGTTGGCTATAAGTTTGAAGAAGCTGATTTAATCTAGTGAACAAAATAGAGCCGTTTTGAACATTAATTTAACTTTATATGAAGGATACAAAGATACGAAATTATTAGAAAAATAATGAATAGCCTTGTTTTGACCCCAAACTCTAAATTAAAACAATAATAACTTCTTAATTATCTAGTTTTGAAACGATCTGATAGCTCTCTTTGATACACAAATTTTGGTATATCACACTCAATATATCGAAAAAATTACTTCAGCACCGTTTTGATTGTCAACGCCACAAATAAATACCTAGCATTAACCATTCATGCATTGCAAATGTCAGAAATAAAATTAAAAATATGCAATAGAATTCATTTTTCAAAATGAAAAATTGATTTAAAAAATTATGAGTATTATTGTATTTTTTATTAATATACAATAGTCGGAAAAAGTATTTTGACAAAAAAAATATTTCGCATTTTTCCTTATATCTTTCGTTTTATTGATAGAAAAAATCTGAAAAAAATATTATAATGGTATCAAGATGAGCTCCCAAAAAAACATACAAATGTAAGATTCATAATTATAGTTCCGAACATAAAAATTGTATTTCAAAAACGTAGGGAAAAAGTATTTTGACAAAATTAAAAAGGCTTGTAAATACCGGATTACTTTTTAGTACAAGCAGTGAGTATTGTTTTTGAGTATGCTTTTTAATGCTGAATTCAAATCCGTCATCCGTTTGTGGCTATCAGTTCGGGTTTTCAAGAAATGACCAAAAATCGTTTTTTTTTGTCATTTTTGAGACCTTATAACATCTAGAAATAATTATTTTTCAACAAAATTTGCGAAACTATCTGAAAGCACTAATCTTCTTCTTCAAATATCAGTTTATATCTTTCCAATATCTTCTTTCCTATCTGATCAATCTTGTGTTGAAATGAAGGTATGCGTGTGGCATTTTATACCATACACAGTTTATTTTACATTAAGAAATATTGAGTGAAGACTTATAACGGGTGATTTTTTAAGAGGTTTAGAACTTTAAAAAAAAAAACACAAAAAATTCGAAAAAATGAATGAAATATTTATTTGAATCGATAGTTTGAACCTTGCAATTTAATGTTTAAAGATAATTTCATGCAAATGTTGACCGCGGCTGCGTCTCAGGTAGCCCATCCGCTGAGTCCAATTTTGGCATACTCTTTCACACATATCGGCCGGTATCTCACGAATGAATGCATGGATGTTGGCTTCCAGTGCGTCAATCGAAGCGGGCTTGTCCCTATAGACATTAGCCTTGACATACCCCCACAAAAAATAATCTAATGGTGTCAAATCGCACGATCTAGGCGGCCAATTGACCGGCCCGAAACGTGAAATTAACTGTTCACCAAACTCGCCTCGCAATTGCGCCATTGTTTCGCGTGCTGTGTGGCATGTGGCACCGTCTTGTTGAAAACACATATCATGCAAGTCAAGAACTTCCATTTCGGGCAAAAAAAAGTTTGTTATCATCGCTCGGTAGCGTTCACCATTGACAGTAACGGCGCCGAATCGACATTTCGCGGTCTTCTGTCACACTAGCTGATACGGCCGCAATATTTTTTTCACTACGCACAGTACGTAAACGTGTTGGTGGTTTAATGTCCAACAAAGTAAATTTGGTGCGAAATTTGGTCACAATCTTCCGAATAGACTGCTCAGAAGGTCGAGAATGCCGACCATAAAATGGAAGCAGCGCGCGATGAACATTTCGAACCGAGCACGAATTTTGATAGTAAAATTCAATAATTTGCAAGCGTTGTTCATTTGTAAGACGATCCATGGTTAAATTGCAAACCAAACTGAAGCTGTTTGACAGTGACACAAGGTACTAAACACACGTCAGCTGTCAAAACCAGTGTTGCCAAAACAAAACCAGCTAAAAAATCACCCGTTATCTAGCTAAAAAATTCTCGGAATGTTAAACACCCCCATTACGGTCGTCAATTATCAATTTGATAGTTGATAAACCTTGAAAATTGGTTTTTTAAACTCAATGTATTGATAAACTGTTCAACAATTGTTTTATATTTTTTTTTATTTTCTTGTTATTAGTAACTGTCTGCATCATTCTCAATGATCAAAACTTTTATAAGATGGATTTTTCAAACATTGAATTTTAAATACATATATTAACTATCAAATTGATAATTGACAATCGTAATAGGGGTGTTATTGAGATATTGAAAAGATTAAAACTGATATTTGAAGAAGATGGTTAGTGCTTTCAGATACTTTCGCAAAATTTGCCGAAAAATAATTATTTCTTGATAAGGCCTCAAATATAGCAAAAAAAAACATTTTTGGGGGATTTCTTGAAAACCCGAGCTGACAGCCACAAACGGATGAAAGATTTGAATTCGGCATCCAAAAGCATACTAAAAAACAATACTCACTGCTTGTACTAAAAAGTAAACCGGTATTTACAAGCCTGTTTAATTTTGTCAAAATACTTTTTCCCTACGTTTTTGAAATACAATTTTTATTTTCGGAACTATAATTATGATTCTTACATTTGTATGTTTTTTTGGAAGCTCATCTTGATACCATTATAATATATTTTTTTTCAGATTTTTCTAACAATAAAAAGAAAGATGTAAAGAGAAATGTGATTTTTTTTGTCAAAATATACTTTTTCCGACTATTGTATTAATATAAACACGCGACGCTTTTCGGAGAGTTCTCCATCATCGGGCGTTAGCTCCAGTTTTAATTGTTTGTTCATTTTTCTAAGTTTTCCATGTCTCTGAATCTGAGGTAATCTTTTCTGGGGGCTTACAGTAACAAATCAAATATCATATAAAAACAAATGAAGATATTTTGTAACTCAATTTAACTTTTAATTTCTAATAAGCTTAGCGACATGATTTTGAAGCATGGATTTGAAGAAGTGTCATCCTTCATTAGGATTTTTCTCTATGAAATAGATATCGAAGATGGGCATCAATGAACTGATCACTCATGAAGGACGGTGGATGGGGCATGCGCCGAGGCTAAAGGTCGATGTATAATGTACACGTACAGATCAACGCACAGACTCAATACAAAAACCGACGGACATAAGTATTAGGTATAGTGAAGAAAACCACTTGCTGGGACTTCTTCATTAGGCGTTTTTCTTTTTTAATTCAGAAAAGAGCTCTGAACAGAGTCCGAGCACGTCGAGCATGCTCTGAACATCATCTGAGCAAGTTTGTTCTGACCACCCTGAACCATTTTTGAAACACACCTGAACACTAGCTGTCAAATGCTATGTGTTCAGCATTGAACTCCTTCTGCTCAGTTATTTTATTCTGAGCTCATAGAGCGCGCTCTGAACAAGCTTAGAACACGTTCAGAACGAAAAAAGAAACAGAAATTTGCGCTCAGAACTAAAAAAGAAACACAATTTTTTGTTTGACAGTTCAGGCTCTGCTCTGAACTAAAAAAGAAAAACGCATAATATTGCTGCTTACGTGGCACTAAAACTAAACCGAAAGTAGAAACAAAATGAATGTAGGTAACGTTTGGAATATGTTCGTTTGAATTTTGTTTCTTTTGCATTCATTATAATAACTATGAATTTAATATTCTTACGGGATGTATTAAATATACAATTTTTAGCATACATACACTTTTGAGGGATTTCTATAGCCTTTCATAAACTTTTCTATTAAGACATCCTTGCAAGTTTAATTATTCTAATCACCCAACTCTAATTACAAGGTCATATGAAAAAATAAATAGTAATTTATTTTAGTTTTTTTATTAGTTTCAACATTTTATCCTACTCATCGATGATTAAGAAATAATACATCCATTTAAATACTGCGAAATTCAATTTTTGATGATGGTTTTGTTATCTTTTATTTTAATTATAGCAACTTTATATAAACTATTTTTAATTATTCCAGATGATAGATTTCCAAAATTTATAGCGGAAAACTAACTTTCACAATCAGCAATTATTAATTTGACTGACAGGTTTACAAAATGTTTAATAGGAAGCCATCGAAATGTCATTTATTTGCATTTAAATTAACTGTCTTTTAAGTATAAAATTATTTTTAAACAAAAATTTAGAAAAATGTAAAAGGAAACGACGCCAAAAACAGCAAACAAGTATTATTTTTCTGAATACGTTGAAATTACATAAGCCAATCTCACTATATCTTCAACGCGCACAAATCTCCAACGTTTTACGAATGATAATATAATAATATTCAATAACTTTAACACTCCATAATTGACATGTAAAACATGATAGATTATAAACAAAATATGAAGATTCATTTTATATAAAATGATTTACTTAAAAAATACAAATACAAATTTAACAAGCAATAATTCTAACTTATCAATTGAAAATTTTGACTTTACCGTAAAAAATAATTTTTTTCATTTAGTTTGTTAGTTATTTGTCTATCTTTTATTTTGGGAAGCGTACGAATTATTAGCGAACAAAAATTTTGATTATACGGATGAAAACTTCAATGGCAATGGTGGCTAAAATATCGATACACGATTTGATAAAATGTCGATTGATATTTTTGGTAGATGTCTTGAGAAGCCAATTTTGTAATTTGAATTTTCCAATTAAAAAACACCATTAAATAAATTTATCAATAAATTCGATACCAAAGACAAAAACTTCGTAACGATTAATCATAATATTAAGTTAAAGATAACGTTCATCTTTCTACATTATGCACATGATCAATGGGTTATACAAATTTGAATACGTACGAATATCAGCAAACTAAAATTTCGATTATACAGATGAAAACTTCAATATCAATAGTGGATAAAATATCGACTGTAATTTGTATCGACATTTAAAAAAGTTGACAGTCTTAATCACGATCTGTTGAAAAGCCAATTTTGTAATTTTTTGCAGTTTGAATTTATCAATTGAAAATACTATTAAATTTATCAATAAATTCGATACCAAAGACAAAAACTTCATAACGAATAATCATAATATTTAGTTTAAGAAATCGATCATCTTTCTATACAATATGTACATATGTAGATACATATGATCACTGGGTATACATATTTGACATTGCTAACGAAATACTCTTCATCTTCCCCTGGCTTTGCAATATTGTACCTACCATAAGAATACTACAAAAAAAATCAACCTAAAGGTAGAACTATAATAGTCGGAAGGGCACTGAAGCTAATGTCAAAAACCAACGAAAAGTAGCTTTCCGTACCGAAAAAAGGGAAACACACCCATAATGTAACTATCATCCTTCTCTTTTTGGCACTCCTATTTCACCAAATGTCAGTTTTACTTAAGTGAGGTGGGCTCGGGAGCGCACCTCACTTCCGTAACCAAAGTTGAACGAAACTTGACGAAACGCTCCACTTCGCAATTATAGTCGCGTCAAATGCTTTCCGTGTATTCGCTTGTTTTCTTCCGACCACTTAAGTGCCCCTCCGAGCATTATAGTTCTAGCTTAAAGAAATATTGACATATTCAACATGGATTTTTCAAGAATGCTGATCAAACGACATTTTTTCCAGTCGACGATTTTCTTTTCGCCATTACGTCAATCGATTTTCTTTATTACCTATGTTATGTATTTAAAAAATTTTGTTTTGAGAAAATAAAATAAAATGTATTTTAAAAAGAATATTATTTTGTTTGCAAATTGTAGACAAGAAATATATGTAGCTAGCTATATATGTATGTAAGTATGTATGTATGTATATTTTTGTATAAGCGTAAGTTGAAAAACAGAAACAAATAAACAACAAACATTAATGTCTTCATGCTGATTTTTGTAATACACAATATTTATTAGTAAACTACTTCAAAAAGTTTTAACATATTGTTCATTTGAATAGAAAATAGTTTCGTTGTGTTCAATATTATGTGTAAGGTTTTGCAAAATAACACTTTATTTACTTGTAATTACTAAGTGCAAAACTTTAATTCAACAATTTGTTTGTGGGTGTAGTTGAGTTTCAATAAAATGATGCACAGAACTATGGGAACATCGCATAGTAACTATGTATACGGGTATTACGAGGAGTTGTTATACAAAAATATTAAATTGACTATTCAAATTGACTATTCAAATGGTTTAAGTATATTAATTTCTTTTTTAGTTCGATCTTCGATATACCTACTATTCTTAATTGATAAAAGTGTGTTTCTCTTCGTATTGTACTTAGAGTGTTTTGAATAAATATTTGCTAACTAAGCAAGTCAAATAAAATTTGTAAGTTTGAACTTATTTCACCCAAATAGTTAAAAATCAACTCTATATAAATACATAATATACACAACACATACATACTGATATTTACTTAACGAAAAAGTTCGGTAATAATGGTGATCTACTAAATGTAATATACAAACATGTATTAGGAAAATAAACATTGTTTTCTTTTTTTTTGCAAAAGATAATATGCAAATAAAATTTTAAAAAATTGTTATTGTTTTAACTCTGGTGGAAAAAATGATCTGCAAAGAATTGATCAAGAATCATTATATGTAAGCTCTAACAGCCGTTTCTCAATTGTGACACAGTTTTCTTCAAGGGGAAAAGTATTTGGTACTTATTTCCCTGCGCTTACCTTTAAGATTGCTCAACCTAAACGACATTCACATATTTAAGAATAAATTTGAATCAGCCTTATTGTGAGTTTCATGTGAACAACACTCCACCCGGAAAAATTTACATTTCACTTTCCGCCTATTGTGAGCTTCACCTGAAAAATGAAAATTCCCCTTTTTTGTGGGTACCTACCTACTACCTACTCATTTCGGGCGAAATGTATCGCAACTAAGAACTTGTTTTGGATTAAGCGAACGAAAAATGTGACTTCCAAAACCCGGTTGAAATTCCAAATAGAAAAAGTTTAATTTCAATGAGGATGAATATAATAATTATTACGAAGAAGAAGAATAAAAACACAAACAATAAGAGAATTATTATTTTTGTTTTTGTGGACTGTATTGAAATAAATTCATGTTTAAGGTTTTTATGACCTTTAGTCCAATTGCGTTTCGCCCAGGCAAGACAGTTGGGCTCATCAGTTAGATGCTGTCGTTACCCTTCTAAGACGCAATATTTTGGTCGATGATGATGATTATAATAATTATTATTCAAAATTAATATGATTATATGATACAAGTTACCAATGTACGCGTATGATCTAAACAGCTTGTAGTAGGGGAGCCCATTAAGGGATTTTGGGATTTACTCGAGCGCGTCAGATTAGTTTAAAGGGGGGTACCTTGCACCCTGCTGAGTACCTCCACCATATATCAGTCCTCTCTCCTCTATGTAGGGCCGGGCGCCTAGGGCAGGTTGTCAGATCAGTAAAAAAAATCGATAGCTCGAAATACTCGAGCGCGTCAGATTAAGACAGGGTAGGTCAATTACATGCTGAAAGGTGTATATTTCAATAATCTGACGATATGAGTGTGACCTAAGGTAGTGGGAGGGTTACAAACTTGCAAAAAAAAAATTATCAAATGGACATTCTCGAGCGCGGTTGGATTTTTTTTGATTGTGAAGCAAATAATTCTAGGATAACGGGAAAAGTATAATCTGCCGTTTTTCTCGTCCCGTTTAGGAGGTAGAGGTGACTTTCGAAAAAAAAATGACTTACATAAATGGAAAAATAAATATTAAAAATCAACGACAATACTTAAAATAAAAAACAATAATGGCTTTAAAAGCCAGAAATCTGTTCTTTAATCCTACATTTAAATCGAATTATTTGTGTTAATAGTTTTCAAAATTTTTGCATTTAAACTCAAAACTTGTATAAAAAAACGCAAAAAAAAATGTTTAGATACATTTTTCTGAAAATTGTGGAATAAAAAACTAAATTTTCTTTTTGTAGTCAATACTCGTATTAATTTTGAATCAAACACAAAAAACCGGAAGTTTTTAAGAAAATTGTAAATTACTGATACTACTTTTTTATGATTATTATATTATATCATTATGTAGTTGTTCCCATTAGTATCTATTGACATTGGAAACAGAGAATACATTCAAAGTTATTAAATGCAAACGAAACCGAACCTCGCACATACCCCAGATCATATATTGAGCCCAAGCAAGGGGTTGATCTATCTTACCTTTAAAACGCAGCCGTAATGCTGGCAGTGCAAGCAAATTAAAATTATCTCAAAAAAGTAGTATCAGTAACTTGCAATTTTCTCAAAAACTAGAAGACACAGAAGCTTCCAGTTTTTTTTGTTCGATTTTAAATTAATATGAGCATTGACCACAAAAAGAAAATTTAGTCTTCACTTCACAATTTTTAGAAAATTTGATCCCAACATTTTGTTTGCGTTTTTTTGTCAAAATTTTGAGTTTGTATGCGAATATTTTGAAAACTATTGACATAAATAATTTAATTTAAATGTAAGATAAAAGAACAGATTTCTGGCTTTCAAAACCGTTATTGTTTTGAGTTTTAAGTATTGTCGCTGATTTTTAATAATTTTTTTTTCCATTTAAGTAATTTTTCTCGAAAATTGCATCTACCTCCTAAACGGGGCGACATAGATCCCCCCTCCCATAGTAAGAACTGCTTGTACATATTTGAACCTTCTAAAAAAAAACCGTTTTCAATTTTTGGCGCCCAAGCTATTATATTCTCCTCAGTGATTGAAAAAATCCTGGGCTCTCATCGCGTAATTTTAAGGACGATCGTCGTTTATACGATTGTAGTAAACGCCGTCGTCACTATTTTACTTCGTATAATATCACAATCGTGTCGTCAAGTCGTGTCGTTCTGTAAACAGTTTGAGAATAACTCAAAACATCAAATTAGATACTTAAAATTTAATTATTGTTGTCAAAACTAAAAATCCTCGTCGTTTTATTTCAAAAGTCATGTAATTTTAAATTCGGAATTGTCTGTTTTTGATTTTATTCGTGAAAAGATTAACGCATACGGTACGCAAAAATAGCAACTACAACAGCGGTTGATCAATCAGAGTGTCCAATGTTCCTATTAGATTGAAAGAAGGAGCGTTAACTAAAGGTGTGGCTTTGTAGAAAGGCTATGCCTGACCCAACTTCTACACTTAACGCTCAGGACTCAACCCCTTTCAATTTCAACCTCTTTAATTGAAAAAAGCAATATAAGGCAGATTTTTATGAAAGCAAGAAATGAGATGTGACAAATGCTAAGTTTTGATGGTTCCGTGACAGCCAAACAAAACTCTTCTGCAGCGGAATGAAGACGGCTTTTTAAAGATTTATTATCTGTAAAAATGATGTATCAATTAATAAAATATATCCGTTTCTACCAATAATATGGGTATTCGTTGGGTTATTTATTGCATTTTTCAAGGTAGATTCACAGAGTACCTACAATTGAACGTCACACCGTGGCGCACCGGAGGTCTTGAGATAGAGTTTTAGCCTATGCTACTTTAAAATTACTTAGCGAGGAAGTGACAAACCCTCGGTCGGACTCTGCAGAAAATAATGTATTGTCCTTTTTATTCTTCCCAACAAAGACTACGTACAAAGAACGGTTGAGAGTTGGGTCGACGAGGTGTCGCACCACAAAAATGTATTTGAATAACCAACCGAAAAGTATGAGACGATTGTGAATTAGCAATCGTTTAATCGTCATCGTTCAATCGATCGTATTTGGCAGTTTCAGTAGTTATACGAAGTACCTATTGAATCGTCTAAGCGACGTCGCTCGTTCAGACGATTCATGTATTTTTGAGAAACAAAACAATCGACAAAACGACGTCGTCAGACGATCATCGTCTTACGTGATGAGAGCCCTGAATAAAAATGTTTCTTCTTTACCCCTCCAGATAATCGTCAGATTAAGGTTCAGCATATGTAGGACATCGAGTTGAACCATATATATCAAAATCTGACGCGCTCGAGTATTTCTAAATGGCGATTTTTTTTTGCATTTTCAAGAAGCAGCCGCAAGCTTGCGTCACATCCGAATCGTCAGTCTTTTGAATGTGAGCATCCTTGGGGGTCACTTAACATCCCCTATTAAAATCTGACGCGCTCGAGTAAATCCATTTGTTTTCCATTTTCTACACTCCCATACAGCTACCCCCACCACGCAAACCGGCAGATTAACATACCACCGTTATTAGAAAGACCCAGGCCATATACACTATCAATATCTGACGCGCTCGAATATGTCCACGTGACTGTTCTTTTTAACATTTTTGAACACCTGTAGATGCTCCCCCCACCGATGAAACGGTATACTTTACTAACATTTTTTTCTCTCTATCATCAAATCTTCAAAATCCATTAGGTCCCAACGACGCTCGAGTAAACCCACATTTAGCATCGTGGGCTCCCTTACTATTGACGGTTGAACTCAAAGAGATCGATAGAATTTAATTGTCTTGTTCACAAAGCAAGTGTGCGGCATTGCGAATGAGATAAAAAAGATAACAATGATAAAAACTTTGAGTGAGATTAAAATCATAGTGTAAAGTTAAGTTCTTAGGCAAGTTTTAACAATTATAATTTTATAGTTACTTTACAAAAATTATTGAATTGAATAAATGAAAATATCATGATTGAATTTAATAATGTAAGAACGATTGATAACGGGTGATTTTTTAGCTGGTTTGGTTTTGGCAACACTGGTGTTGACAGCTGACGTGTGTTTAGTACCTTGTGTCACTGTCAAACAGCTTCAGTTTGGTTTGCAATTTAACCATGGATCGTCTTACAAATGAACAACGCTTGCAAATTATTGAATTTTACTATCAAAATTCGTGCTCGGTTCGAAATGTTTTTATCGAAAAATTGTGTTCAGCGATGAGGCTCATTTTTGGTTGAATGGGTACGTAAATAAGCATAATTGCCACATTTGGAGTGAAGATCAGCCAGAAGCATTGCAACAGCTACCAATGCATCCCGAAAAAGCCACTGTTTGGTGCGGTTTATGGGCCGGCGGCATTATTGGGCCATATTTCTTCAAAGATGATGCGAATCGCAGCGTTACTGTCAATGGTGAACGCTACCGAGCGATGATAACAAACTTTTTTTTGCCCGAAATGGAAGTTCTTGACTTGCATGATATGTGGTTTCAACAAGACGGTGCCACATGCCACACAGCACCCGAAACAATGGCGCAATTGCGAGGCGAGTTTGGTGAACAGTTAATTTCACGTTTCGGGCCGGTCAATTGGCCGCCTAGATCGTGCGATTTGACACCATTAGATTATTTTTTGTGGGGGTATGTCAAGGCTAATGTCTATAGGGACAAGCCCGCTTCGATTGACGCACTGGAAGCCAACATCCATGCATTCATTCGTGAGATACCGGCCGATATGTGTGAAAGAGTATGCCAAAATTGGACTCAGCGGATGGGCTACCTGAGACGCAGCCGCGGTCAACATTTGCATGAAATTATCTTTAAACATTAAATTGCAAGGTTCAAACTATCGATTCAAATAAATATTTCATTCATTTTTTCGAATTTTTTGTGTTTTTTTTTTTTTTAAAGTTCTAAACCTCTTAAAAAATCACCCGTTAGTTTGAATGTTTAATAAAATAATACACTGATTGAGTCTTGAACATCCCGACCCCCCTGGAACAGGTTTCAGGACAAAGGCAATGGAGCCAGCTTGGTTATTGGGCAAACAAAGGTACCACCAGTCGTCTTCACTGTAGCAACTCGTACTCGACCATCAGCTCATTCATTTGTCTTCTCGATTTTGCCGAGGACCCACTTTGTGGGCAGACGATTGGGCTCCTTAATAACCACAATGTCACCAGGTTTTAGGTTGGTAGTAGATCGCTTCCACTTTGGTCGTTCTTGTAGTGTGGTGATGTACTCCGAGTGCCATCGTTTCAAAAATCCCTGTACCATGTTTTGCAGATGATTCCAGTGCGAGAGGCGATTTATTGGTTTGTTTAGAGTGGTTGGTTCTGGCACAGCTGTTAGTGGTTCACCAATAAGGAAATGAGCTGAGGTTAGAGGGTTTAAATCATCATCTGATATAGTAAAAAGAGGGCGAGAATTTAAAACAGCTTCGAACTGTGTAAGAACGGTATACAGTTCTTCAAAGGTAAGTAGAGTTTCACCAATTACTCGTCGTAAATGAAATTTGACGGACTTTACGCCAGCCTCCCAAAGACCCCCGAAATGGGGTGATGAAGGGGAAATAAAGTGCCATTCGACGTTGTCCTTGGCAAAGCGATGTGGCAACATCTTCGTTATGAGCTTCTGAAATGCTTCAGAAGTTAGATCACTCACTAGCTCGAGGTGAATGGCCTTAGTAGCCATACATACAAACAAAAATATGTATGCTTTTGAAATTTTAGGATTAAGACCCCGTGAGAGTTTTATGGTAATAGGCCAGGAAAAATGGGTTCCGAGGTTGAAAAAATTAATTCATGAAATATTAAAATTGGAATCGACGCAGAATTGCAACCTCTATAACATATCCAAAGTCCCCCAAAATCCCCGCATAGGCTTTTTGTGTAGATGCATTTGAAGAGGTGCAGACGTGGAGAACTTGGAGGTCTATCAAACTAAAATATTTGTTTTGGTACAACCTAACCATATGATACATGTTTTAAGAGTAGTTTTTAACGCTGAATCTATTGAGACCAAATTCAAAATGATACAACCACCCAAAAAAAAAGTTATAGTCCTTTTTACGTAATGATGACTTTTTTTCAGGAACAACAGGTAAAATATTATCGAAACCCCTTTGAAAATAAAGTTATGTTAATAAAATTTGGAGTGAATTTTCCTTTTGTCATACGAACTAAGAATCAAGACAGTCCCCAAAAATATTCATGGTGAAAGGGTGTGTGTTTTTTTAAGGGGGATGGGCAAGTGTAGAATGTTTACCATAACACCCACAGAAAAACTCTTACACCCATGAAACTCGCCAAAAATATTGAATTTGTCATGACAACCAAGAATCCAAATAGTCCATACAAATATCTTTTGTCTAATAGTGTTTTTGTGGCGGTTACATTTTGACCTGTTCTACGGAAAATACGATTTCAAAAATTGATTTTTGCTTGAAAAGGACCATAACTTTGTTAAGGGTGATTGTATCATTTTGGTTTTGCTTTTATTAGAATTAGCGTTAAAAAATACCCTCAAATCATATACCATACTTAGTGTATTTACCTAAATTACACCATATCGGAATTTTGGCTCAAATCTTTCAACTTCTTCCCAGATTTTCCCTCTCTTTATTAAAAAAATCCCCCAGAACAAATATATTTATGTGGGCTATATTTATTCTTGGTTGCCATGACAAATTCAATATTTTTGGCGAGTTTCATGAGTGTAAGAGTTTTTTCGTGGGTGTTATGGTAAACATTCTTCACTTGCACACCCCCCTTAAAAAAACACCCTTTCAACATGGATATCTTTGGGGACTGTCTTGATTCTTAGTTCGTATGACAAATGGAACATTCACTCCAAATTTCATTAACATACCTTTATTTTCAAAGGGTTTTCGATAATATTTTACCTGTTGTACCTGAAAAAAAGTAAACAATACGTAAAAAGGACTATAACTTTTTTTTTGGGTGGTTGTATCATTTTGAATTTGGTCTCAATAGATTCAGCGTTAAAAACTACTCTTAAAACATGTATCATATGGTTAGGTTGTACCAAAACAAATATTTTAGTTTGATAGACCTCCAAGTTCTCCACGTCTGCTCCCCTTCAAATGCATCTACACAAAAAGCCAATGCGGGGATTTTGGGGGACTTTGGATATGTTATAGAGGTTGCAGTTCTGCGTCGATTCCAATTTTAATATTTCATGAATTAATTTGTTCAAGGTTCCCCATACGATTTGTGCTATTTTTCCTGGTCTATAAGTGGGCCAGCGTAATCACAGCCAGTATTTCTAAAAGGACGACTTTGTGTAATCCTTGGACGTGGTAAGTCACCCATCAGTTGAGATATAGTGCTTTTTCGCTGCTTGAAACATTTGTTGCAGTTGAACACTTTCTTGCGAGTGATATTACGGCATCCCAAAATCCAATACTGTTGTCTGACGATGGCAAAGGTTGCGGAAACTCCTGCATGTAGATAACTGTTATGTATGTCTTCTATAATAAGAGAAGAAAAACGATTATTTAGAACAGCTATACTCAACCTGCGGCCCGCGGGCCGCATGTGGCCCGTCGAGCTTTTTAAGTGGCCCACCTGGCGACTTACATAAATATGCGATTTCATAGAAAAACTTAATACCATGAATCAAGCCGTTTGGAAAAAGCGCCTAAATCAATTTGGAAACAACATCCAAAAAAAGCTATTGCTTTCTTTTATAAAGTGAAACAATGCCCGTAAAAATTAATGAAATGAGAAATAAAGCCCAAAATAGGAAACATTTCCAAACAACAAGTGTTGTCAGTGAAGGACATCAAATTTGAAAGACAAGTCGAAATAGCTCCATCGACAAAAGAAATGTCACTTTGTCTTTTCGTTTTCACGAAAGACTGATAACATTTTCGTTTGGTCCTCCCATAGCATCCGGTAGCGCTTAAAATGCTTCTGAAAATGTTCATTTGGCACTAGATGACAGTTCTTCTTCTGAAAAGAAGAGAGCATCGATTCTGAATTTGAAGAAAGAACCAAAACCAGAAGAACGCATACATACGCACAATTGAAACGTCAAAGTTGTCAAATATTATTTGTTATTTAATTTCGGAATTGTCACTGTGCATTTTCATTATACTAAAATTTGGAGTTATATGGAAGCAATTATGAAAAAAATTAATAGGCCAAACATTTCATCCTCTCCATTACCTTTTTGTTAAGGTAAGGAGTTTACCCAAAATAAAAACCCAAGGTGAATACATTCGTTGCTGTTATTGAAGAATATCAATATTCAGAGAACAGCTTTGTGAACGTTTCATCACCCAAATGCAACAACCAAGTTCACAAATATAAACAAACCCAACTCAGAATCAAGAAAAGGGTTTCAACTTGTTCGTTTGGTATTCTGTAATAGACCTGTGTAAATTTTTCATTTCAAATTATCGATTCGTTCAAGAATCGATCACCAAAATGATTCGATCATTTCAGTCAATCTTTCGATTATTTACATTTCACAGAATTTAATACCGATTCAATTTTCATTTCGATTTCGATGGAATTAAATTTCTCCGATTGGAACGAACTGTAACGATTTTGATCGAATCCAAAACAATACAATTTGGATGGATTAAAAAAGTTAAAAAAATATTAAAGTTTCAGTTCTTACTGCTCTGGAAAAAGGTGATTTTATGTCAATTGGTTGACATTTGGATCGAAATAAATGTTTTGAGAATATATAGTTCGGCCCCTATGCCCTATCCGTCAAGATATCAACCATCAAATTCCATTGAAGGATGGCTACGATGTCGATGAATTATAAAACATCTAAAAAATCGAGATTCATCGAAATGATTGAGATTGGGATGGAAAATCGAGAAACAACGAAATAGTTGAGATTAGGATGGACAATCGAGAATCCTCAAAATGATTGAGTTTGGATGGAAAATTGATTGAAATGAAAATTTGTGATTTCAATGCAATACTCTTCGATGATCGGATCGCATTACCAAACAAAACCGCTATGATAAAGCAAATATTTGTCTTACGTGTGAAGGACACTGATTTTGCAGCTGATTAAACTCAAATCGTAAGTATATGACAAATTTGACCGGTTGTGCTCTTAAAAGTGAAGACACAAACTAAAAAAAACAATGGCCCTGAGTAGATCTGAATCTAGCTAAAGTCGACTTTAACAAAAACATGCGTAGAAATAATACACAAATTTCACTTCTAAATGGTTAGATTTGATCATTTTAAACTTAGCTTGAAGTGCTTCTAAGCATTTAGAGGTGAAATTTGTGTTTTATTTCTACGGATGCCATTGTTAAAGTCGACTTTAGGCTAGATTCGGATCTATTACTCAGGGCCAATAAGAATATGAAATGAGTGACCACAACAAACATTTTCCTCCTTCTACTTCAGGTAATAGATAATGTTCCTGGACAGAAAAGAAGTCAGAAATTCGACGCTGAACTGAAAAATTAACATTTTGGATCTTCATATGTTTGGGAATTCGTTTTCAATCCTTCCAAAAATGTGTAAAGAAATAAAAATAGGTTAAGCATGCAGGAACAAGCCAGAAAAAGTGTTCTAAAGCCCGTATGACACTACATTTTTCTCTCATTTTTCATAAACTGAAAATGAAATTAAAGTGGAACGTGCAATTTCTTATTTAAACTTTGATAGGTGTGAGTGGGTACGCACTATATCCATAAATGTAAAAATGTCACAAAAAATCTATAAAAAATGTGATTTTCAAATTAAATTTGTCATGTTCTGGCAGCTTTTCTTGATATTTCAGAATTAAAAAGGAAAAATTATTTCAAGGTACACTCAGTTACAAAAGTAAATAACACTGGACCCTAGAAAACACTAGGTTATGATGTATATTTTCTTTTGGGACACATTGTAAATGTGAAATTTAATTTTGAGAAATGCTATCCCTTTCATAAAAACACTTTTTATCCCTTTTTTGCTCTGCTGACACTTTGATAGATTAAATGAGAAATACCTACAATGAAAAAAAAATGAAGTGTCATACGGGCTTAAATTTCAGAAATCAAATTTATTTTTATATTAAAATGAATAAACCATTCAATCTAAATTACTTAACACCTAAGTGGAAAACTGATTCATGTTTCGGCCCGCGACAACATAGCTAAAACGTCTTTGTGGCCCTCATGACAAAAAGGTTGAGTATGGCTGATTTAGAAGAATAATAGGATGTTTTATTATAAATGATATGTTTGCATTTTTAATTCTTCCTCCAACCCTAAGAAGACCATTATTGTCAAGAAAAGCAGAGTATTTTAATAGTTAAGATTTTGGGGATAACTGATTTGTATTTTTTAGGGCGCGAATATCTTCACTGAATGAGTTTTCTTGTACCGATTTAAGGATAGCTAATTTTGCGACTTGAATTTCTTTAAGAGTTAGATACGAGGTATGACGATTAGGTTCTGGGCTTAAATAGTTGAAGATAACCCGAATAACGTAAGCAAGTTTCCTCTGCATTCGAAGCCAAGATGAAGTGTTGTCGATTACATAGTCAATTATGTCAATTTTATTCGATGACGATGTTAGAAGCACCTGCCGCGGATATGGTCTTTGTTCCATTTAAATTTCATTACTTTCCGGTTTTAAAGTCATTAGTTTATGTTTTGGTCATTTAACATCTTCTAATGATAGCCACGATGGACCAGTCCACCAGAGATGAAGATTTGGTAAATCAGACGGTAGAATACCACGCGAAGCACAATCTGCTGGATTCGACCATGATGAGTGGAGTGGTCTCAAGAATAGCAGCGGTTCTATTAAGCGGTCCCTAGACGCTCAATATTATTGTGCAATATTGGATATTGCACAATATTATTGTCCGTCTATGGATAATATTGAAGGGTTGTGCAATATATTGAAGTAAATCAAAACCCTTTTGATATTTATTGCACAATATTAAAATGTTGTATGGTCTGTGGGTACAAATGCACAATGTTTGTTGTCGTCGTCGAAGACTAAACACCTCCGCGAGTGATGAAACTGTACTGGCCAAACTAAATTATTGGATAAAATATTGAACCGTCTGGGACACCTAGCCAATAATAGCCGCGTTTTATTATCGCTCATAACCCATAGGTTAGGTTAGGTAGAAGGGCTGACAGTTGATCTCGTTACCGTCACACTTAGATCTATGTAGATCCGTTGTGATACACTAGGAAATTGTATTCCACTTTATGTAAAAACCTATGTGTTCTGTTAGCCTATTGAATAGACCGGAAAATGAGAGGTATAAAGGAACAATTACGTGCAAGGGTTTTTATTATTGAATATGTTTGTTTGGCCCATAAGCATGCTTAAAACCAAAAATGCTACTAAATTCACCCATGCGTTTCTGAGAGAATGGTCACACTGGCCACTTTTCAGTATTTTGGTATAACTCGAAAACTAAGCCGAATTTAAAAATTTTACATATAATACTTTTTGTTCAAAATTAAATTTTCTATTGGAATGGATAGTTCAAAAAATTTTACGAAAAAATTTAAGCAGGAAAAGTTAACAAAAACCAACTTAAAAAAAATCAAAAAATCAAGGATATCTAAATTTTTTAATAAATTGTGCATAACTTTTTTTGAAGCAAAGATAGGGTCAAGACATGTAGAGACAAAACAAAGAAGAGACTAAGGGCCTTAATATGGCATGTTCAAAAATTAATATTTGTTCAAAACTGACGGAGATATTCCCATTCAAACCTTATCATTTCTTATAATTTTTCTCAGTTTTGGCCCGAAAGTCTCTTTTTCGGTACAATATGGCAAATTTCACATTCGTAAAAATGTTCGAAATCAAAATTTTTGATTTAATATGACATTAGAGCTATAGAGAATTTATAAAAAGGATGTAAGTTCGCAATTTCATTTTTCGGCTGTTTTTAAATGCGTTCAGACCTACAGACCGAACGGCTGGTCCGATTAACATAAGATTTGGTACTAGGTGCTAGGAACGTTAAATTTGTCATAAAGTACCAAAAAATAGGCTTTCGGGCAAAAAGTGCAGAAAATGATAAGAAATGGTAAAGTTTGAATGGTTATATCTCTGTCAATTTTTAAATAATATGGGTTTTTTAAGATGTCATATTAAAGCCGTAAGACTCCAGTTTACTTTGTTTATGAACGTCTTGAGCGTATCTTTGCTCCGAAAAAAGTTATGCGCAATTTAGAAAAAAATTTAAAAATCTTAGATTTTTCGATTTTTTTTATGTTGGTTTTTGTTAAGTTTTCCTGCTTAAATTTTTTCCTAAATTTTTTTGAATTATCCATTCCAATAGAAAATTTAATTTTGAACAAAAAGTATTGTGTGTAAAATTTTCAAATTCGGCTTAGTTTTCGAGTTATACCAAAAATACTGAAAAGTGGCCAGTGTGACCATTCTCTCAGAAACGCATGGGTGAATTTAGTAGCATTTTTGGTTTTAAGCATGCTTATGGGCCAAACAAACATATACAATAATAAAAACCCTTGCACGTAATTGTTCCTTTTTAAAAGGTCTATTCAATAGGCTATGTTAGCAGTCAAGCCATTTAGAGGCGTTGATGAAATTCAGAAGGCTAATAGCCGAAGTTCCAGAAAGTTCCTCTAGGTCGTCATAGAAATGATTTCCTAGGTGTTTCTTTCTTAAATGACAGAGTGCTGGGCAGTGGCAAAGGAAGTGTAAGGTATCCTCATGTGCTTCTTCGTCACTGCATCCTCTGCAAAGGTCATCAGTACTGAGCCTCATTTTCTTTTTATGGTATCTCAGTAGGTTGTGTCCGGTGATTATGCTGACAAGGGAACGGAGATGTTTCTTGTCCATTTGCATAATTTTGTCTGTTCTCTGCTTATTGAAATTTGGCCATAACTTTCTAGTTGTGGCGCATATTTCAAGCAGATTCCATCTTTCATTGTTTTTTTCTAATATTTTGTTACCAATTTCCTGTTTGATGCTACAGGTTGGTACTTTAACTTACTGACTTGAATCAAGCGACGAACCCGTTCTCGCCAGCTCATCAGCTCTCTCGTTTCCCTGTACATAACCCATATGGTTCACCTCGTGAAAATAAAACGATGTGGGTTAGTGCAAAAGCAGTGCTGTATATCAGTCTCTTTTTGCCTTATGTTTATTTGTTTTTCATGTAAGCACTTGCCTCTTTTCCTCTCTATTACTAATACTGCTGACAAATCGCTGACATCCATTCACAATGGTAAATAGCCCTCTGCCGGCCAGAGTGAAAGCCTCTATCTGGGTTATTGAAATTAACCTCGATAGAAACCTAGATCCCATGTTGTTTTTGTAATACATGTTAAAAGATAACCTCGACCCAGACCGTGAGATAATAAAACGCAGCTAATATTGTGTAATATTTTGCACAATAATATTAAGGGTTTAGGGACCGCTTTAGCGACGAATGTTGTCCAGCGACGAGGAGGTGAAGCCAGCCAATGCAAAACAATTTCAGAGTCGCACCAAGTCACGACCTTTGAAATATTTCCTGTAAGCAACGATCTTATGAGTTTCAGCAAGCGAGACAGAAGAAGAACTCCATATAACTCCAAACGCGGGATCGAAATTGGTTTTAATGGAGCAACCCTAGTTTTGGCTGCAACTATCGTTAGTTTATATTTTCCATCAGCCACTTTACAGCGAGTGTAAACAACAGCAGCATATGCGAGAGAGGATGCGTCGCAGAATCCATGAAGTTCGACTCCTTGTGATGACGAAAACAAGTTTCTTGGAACCCTAACCTGTTCAAAAAATGTTAGTTCCTGTCTATATTTAAACCATCGATCAGCCAGCTCCGAAGGAAGAGGATCATCCATGCCTAGTTTAAGTTTTGAAGACCAAAGCTCCTGACAGAGGATTTAAACAATATAACGGATGGTGCTAGTAGTCCTAACGGGTCGAATATACGCGAAACCTCTGACAGCAATGACCGCCTTTTTGAAGTAATTTTTGGAAGAAACTTTAGCATGCGAAACGAGTACTCATCATTTGAAGGATTCCAATGCATACCAAGAACTTTTATGAACGATTGTGAACGTTCAATGTCGAAGATTGAGTATTCACATTCTTCCTTTGGAAGAGAAGTTAATAGAGGCCAACAATTTGAGCTCCACTTACGCAGCTGAAGGTTAGCCATAGAAAGCAGAGCAACTACCTCTGACTGCAGTTCGATGAGCTCCTTTGGTGATGTTGCACCTGTCATGACGTCGTTGACGTAAACATCCTCCATGAGGACACGAGCAGCGTTTGGGTACTGAGATTGGTAATCTTCTGCCAACTGTTTTAAGACCCTCACGGACAAAAATGGAGCAGATGATGTGCCGTAAGTCACAGTACGTAACCGATAATGTTCTAATTCTTTCAACGGAGAGTCATGCCAAACATTACGCTGATAGTCGCAGTGTGAATCATCCACCCAAATTTGGCGGAACATTTTCACAACATCTGCAGTGAATACAAACCGATGTTGCTGAAAGCGCAAGCACACACCAATTAGGTCTTGTTGAATAGGAGGTCCTATCAAAAGAGTGCTGTTTAAAGATATCCCTTTGGAATCCTTGGCTGAACTATCAAATACAACACGCAATTTTGTAGAGGAACTATCTGGTTTCAGCATTGCATGTTGGGGGAGATAAAAACACTTTCCTTTGGAAGTACCAATTTCTGCTTTAGGAATGCGAGTCATCTGGCCCAGGTTTATGTATTCCTGCATAAAGTTGGAGTACATATCTTTCAATATTGTGTTTTGCGAAAAGCGACGTTCCATTGAGTATAGACGTGAAACGGCTAAAGATAAGTGCCTTCAAATGAAGGATTTGGTTTATTAAAGGGAATTTGAACTACAAATTTCCCATCTGTAGACCGAGAAAATATCCTACGAAAATGTTCTTCTGCCTGATCGACAACCAACGATGGAGTTGCTGAAGTAACCTCTTCAAGCTCCCAAAAACGTTGCAACAATCCATCTATATCGAGAGTAGAATGCAGAGAAGTAAAATAATTTGCATTTTTGGATTCAAAGAATTGTCCTGTTACTATCCAACCGAACGATGTATTTTGAGTGAGAGGTAAACCGTCACGACCGCGGATTTGTCCGTCTTCCAGAATGCTCCAAAGCTTATCACATCCGAGAAGAACATCAACAGGAGCAGCGAGGTTGAAATTTCAATCTGCGAGATCAAGATTAAGTGTATGCGACCATGAAAAAACATTAATAAATTGAGAGGGTAGGTTCGAAGTCAACTTATCGAGTATAAAGGCGTCAACGAAAATGTGATTATAGAGTTGAAACGAGAAACAAGTTTTAATGAAATGTGTCCTTTCGTATATCCTACTTCCGTAGACGAAAGACCAAGAATTGGGATTTTCGCATGTGTTCGTTGGTAACCGAGCCTTTAGGCGAAGGATTCCACAACGAAAGAAGATTGGGACCCGGAATCAAGAAGCACCCGACAGTCTATGAAATTTCCCCGAATGTCTTAGACTTAAGCTAAAAGAGTTGGCAAGAGTGTTTTTCTAGGACAACTAAATTCAAGCGAAAGGTTATTCACGAGTGCAGGCGCAGGTTTAACGAAATTTGGTGACGACGGATGGGGATTGAGATTGAAGCGGAGATGATGAAGATGATTCATGATTTATTTTGGAATTTGCAGAGTGTACCATCGAATGATGGAATGATGGTTGCTCGGCACACCCGACAACGAAATGAAGAATGGCATTTATACGAAGAATGTCCAACACGAAGACAATTAAAGCATAAAGAATTGGTTTTAACAAAGTTTCGGCGTGACTGAATGTCTAACGCGACGAATTTAGGACACTGAGGTAAGATATGATCACTTTGACACATTGGGCATTTTGATTGCGTTGTCGAATCAGAAGGTCCAGCTAAATGAGCTCGAATGTTATTTGCTGGCTTAACCCGCGATGTGATCGATCTACTACTGATAGACTGACACGCCTCAAAAGCATCACAGCGTGCCTCTAGAAATTCTAAAAATTCTATTATAGTACAGTCTTAGTCTTCCCGAGAACCAATGTGCTCTGCCCAAGATTGTTTTGTATCATGGTCGAGTTTATTCAACAATAAGTAGATAAGCCATGGGTCGCGACTGTTTTTCCTAATCTTTTTCTTTGTATCGACTGAACCTAGGAACAAATCCCGAAAGGACGACCAGTCCTTATAGCCCGGGAGCCAGCGACCGTTTTCAATGACCAATAGTAGAAAAGCCAATATTTGTATATTTGGTTCATTTGATATCACTGATTACTAAATAGAAGCTCTGCTCGCGCACTAGCGGTGGGTGTGTCTGTGGCAGCCGCCCAAACATGTAAAAAAAATGTAAAAAAAAACTGATTTCAGAAAAGGTGAGCTTTTGTGGATACGTTTATGAGGTCGTAAACAAACGAAAAAACGCAGTCAGCTTAACTTTGAGTGGGGGGATGTACGTCCGCTTCTCATGTAAACATTGCATAAAATGCGAAAAAAAAACCGATTTCAGAAAAGATGAGCTTTGGTGTAGTGATAGCTATTACGAACATATACACAAAAATACCCGTCCGCTTAACTTTCAGCGGGGGGACACCCCGCAGCGTTTGATTTGAAATGCAGCGCTGCACCATGAGCCCGAGTACGTAGCAATTTTTTTTTTAAGAAAACGGGAACCAGGAAAGCTTAAATTTAGTATAGTGATAGCTAATATAAACTGCTATCCAAAAAAAATATAGTTTTAAAATTTTTGCATCGGAAAAACGCTTGGTTTTCGTATTAAGGGTGCAGTGCATCAAATACAAGGCAAGTGTGTGTTGCATCTTTTTTTTGGTAGAAAATAAATATCAGGACAACTGAAAATTCGTAGAATAATAGCTTACATAACCAGTTATAAGAAACTAACAGTCAGCTGAGCTTGAAGAGATGAAAAAGCCGTCCGCTTTTGAGTTGAAAATGCACTGCATCACGTTTCAATAGATTTTAACATACAAAGGCGTTTATTTTTTTCTTATACAAAATTGATTTCAGCAAACTTGAGCATTGGCATAGTAGTACCTTACATAAACCGTTATAAGAAAAAAATAATACCATGAACTTCCAGCGGTGGAAAAGCCGTCCGCTTTGAAGTTGAAAATGCGCTGCATCGCATTTCGAGTGATTTTTACATACAATCGCGTTTATTTTTTTTTTTATACAAAACTGATTTTAGCAAACTTGATCACTGGCATAGTGATACCTTACATATGCAGTTAACAGGAAAAAATAATACCATGAACTTCCAGCGGTGGAAAAGCCGTCCGCTTTGAAGTTGAAAATGCACTGCATCGCATTTCGAGTGATTTTTACATACAATCGCGTTTATTTTTTTTTTATACAAAACTGATTTTAGCAAACTTGATCACTGGCATAGTGATACCTTACATATGCAGTTAACAGGAAAAAATAATACCATGAACTTCCAGCGGTGGAAAAGCCGTCCGCTTTGGAGTTGAAAATGCGCTGCATCGCATTTCGAGTGATTTTTACATACAATCGCGTTTAGTTTTATTTTCATACAAAACTGATTTCAGATTTAAAAACAAAAAATATGATAAAAAAAAATGGGTTACACCACTTTTGCACTCACAGCCTCATATAACATACCTTATATTTTTATACCATGGTTTTAACCTATGTATGTCCTTGTATGTCTCTTAAATTTAATTTTTTTCTATAAGCACATATGTATATAAATACATTGATTACAGATGATGAGGAAGAAATTTCATTGCTCGATGAAGATTCAAGTGATATTGAAAGCGACCATGGGTTTGATGGCGAAGAATCCGAAGAAGATGAAAATTAATTTTGCTACCAACATGGTTATATATATGTATAAAGTCAATTAATATATTTTAGTCCTAAGGCCGTTAAGTCAGATACTATGCAAACAAAATCAAAATCAAAAAACGTTTTATTATTTTTATATTGTCTTTATTTATTCGGACAATAATTAAGGATCGGTAGGAATGCAGCGCATTTTCAACTCCAAAGCGGAAGGCTTTTCCACCGCTGGAAGTTCATGGTATTATTTTTTCCTGTTAACTGCATATGTAAGGTATCACTATGCCAGTGATCAAGTTTGCTGAAATCAGTTTTGTATAAAAAAAAAATAAACGCGATTGTATGTAAAAATCACTCGAAATGCGATGCAGCGCATTTCAACTCCAAAGCGGACGGCTTTTCCACCGCTGGAAGTTCATGGTATTATTTTTTTCTGTTAACTGTATATATAAGGTACCACTATGCCAGTGATCAAGTTTGCTGAAATCAGTTTTGTATGAAAAAAAAAAAATAAACGCGATTGTATTTAAAAATCACTCGAAATGCGATGCAGCGCATTTT
Source organism: Dasysyrphus tricinctus (assembly GCA_963921185.1). NCBI lineage: Eukaryota > Metazoa > Arthropoda > Insecta > Diptera > Syrphidae > Dasysyrphus > Dasysyrphus tricinctus. The sequence continues at coordinate 203,315,945 of OY992530.1, read as the reverse complement.
CAACTCCAAAGCGGACGGCTTTTCCACCGCTGGAAGTTCATGGTATTATTTTTTTCTGTTAACTGTATATATAAGGTACCACTGTGCCAGTGATCAAGTTTGCTGAAATCAGTTTTGTATGAAAAAAAAAAAATAAACGCGATTGTATGTAAAAATCACTCGAAATGCGATGCAGCGCATTTCAACTCCAAAGCGGACGGCTTTTCCACCGCTGGAAGTTCATGGTATTATTTTTTTCTGTTAACTGTATATATAAGGTACCACTATGCCAGTGATCAAGTTTGCTGAAATCAGTTTTGTATGAAAAAAAAAATAAACGCGATTGTATTTAAAGATCACTCGAAATGCGATGCAGCGCATTTTCAACTCCAAAGCGGACGGCTTTTCCACCGCTGGAAGTTCATGGTATTATTTTTTTCTGTTAACTGTATATATAAGGTACCACTGTGCCAGTGATCAAGTTTGCTGAAATCAGTTTTGTATGAAAAAAAAAAAATAAACGCGATTGTATGTAAAAATCACTCGAAATGCGATGCAGCGCATTTTCAACTCCAAAGCGGACGGCTTTTCCACCGCTGGAAGTTCATGGTATTATTTTTTCCTGTTAACTGCATATGTAAGGTATCACTATGCCAGTGATCAAGTTTGCTAAAATCAGTTTTGTATAAAAAAAAAATAAACGCGATTGTATGTTAAAATCACTCGAAATGCGATGCAGCGCATTTTCAACTTCAAAGCGGACGGCTTTTCCACCGCTGGAAGTTCATGGTATTATTTTTTTCTTATAACGGTTTATGTAAGGTACTACTATGCCAATGCTCAAGTTTGCTGAAATCAATTTTGTATAAGAAAAAAATAAACGCCTTTGTATGTTAAAATCTATTGAAACGTGATGCAGTGCATTTTCAACTCAAAAGCGGACGGCTTTTTCATCTCTTCAAGCTCAGCTGACTGTTAGTTTCTTATAACTGGTTATGTAAGCTATTATTCTACGAATTTTCAGTTGTCCTGATATTTATTTTCTACCAAAAAAAAGATGCAACACACACTTGCCTTGTATTTGATGCACTGCACCCTTAATACGAAAACCAAGCGTTTTTCCGATGCAAAAATTTTAAAACTATATTTTTTTTGGATAGCAGTTTATATTAGCTATCACTATACTAAATTTAAGCTTTCCTGGTTCCCGTTTTCTTAAAAAAAAAAATTGCTACGTACTCGGGCTCATGGTGCAGCGCTGCATTTCAAATCAAACGCTGCGGGGTGTCCCCCCGCTGAAAGTTAAGCGGACGGGTATTTTTGTGTATATGTTCGTAATAGCTATCACTACACCAAAGCTCATCTTTTCTGAAATCGGTTTTTTTTTCGCATTTTTTGCAATGTTTACATGAGAAGCGGACGTACATCCCCCCACTCAAAGTTAAGCTGACTGCGTTTTTTCGTTTGTTTACGACCTCATAAACGTATCCACAAAAGCTCACCTTTTCTGAAATCAGTTTTGTTTTTGTTTTTAACACACTATAGGGTTAAAAGATTCAACAGCCACTGGCCTTTTATGTATATCAAAATGTTAACTTAAACTTATATCAATATTCGATCTAATTTTTAGTTAAAAGGAATCTGTAAAAAAGGACATTTTTATCCAACTTTGTGTTCAGCAATTTTAAAAAACTCATCAAACCAATTTTAAAATCATTTTTGCGCTAAAATTAAAGTTAATATAAGGTTGAATTCTTTTATTATTCCTTAAAACAAATATAATAAATCTATTATTTTGTAAAACATACTGAACGAAAACGCAGTTTTTGCAACAAAATTTTTTCTTATTTCACTGGAGGAAGAATTATTTTTGTGACGTTTTTTACTCGAATTTTTTCGCATTGTGTCCTTAAATGCGCACTTATGTTCGTAAACGAATTTTGTCATTTGAGGAGTGAAACCATTTTTTAGGTTAGTTTGATTTGTTCAACTTTTTGTTCTAGAAGATTTAACAAGAATAATTTTTAATCTAGTAGATTAACGAAAACAATTAGTATGGTAAATCTTGGAGATTTAAAGAAGATTTGAAGTAAGTCTTATTAAATCTTGGTTTAGTGTTTGGTGAAAATAGTAGGGTCGCTTAGCAAGAAAATCTGTTTTTGCCGGACAAAAGCACCAAATTTCTTAGATGTTACTTAGGTCCATAGCTTGTCATTTAGGGTAGGACCCATCTTGGCTGTCAGCCATCTTGGATTTTATAGCCGCCATTTTGAAATTTAGGTACATTATTAATATCTCGGTTTCTTAATAACTTAGGACCCCAAACTTGGTGTCTAGGTATACATTTTTGTGGTCAGAGAATACAACCACATTATTTTCAAATGTTAAAGTTTGCAAATATATGAAGGGGGCATGGGGGTCATGACCTCCTTGCCCCATGACAGTCAAATATAATATTTAGGGTCAGATAATAAATATACCTACACAAGTTTAACATGTACCTGGCTAAATTTATTCAAAAAGGGGAAAAGGGTTCATGACACCCCCACCCTCAGAGCCCAAAAACAAGTATAAATAAAAAACAATCTTCATTTAGTCCAAAAAGATGGACAAGAAATGATTCTATTGTCAATGTTTTGGCATGCTTGCATAAACTCTTCAGCTTCATGAAAATTACTAAAACAAGAAGAACACCCTGTACATGAATATCCTAGTGTTTGTAAGTAAACCTTCAGGGAATACAACTTAAAAATTTGTATAGAAGGTATTATATAAATATATATTTTTATTAGTTAAGTAGTATCAAAGGGCACGGTAGTGCCCAGCCAAGTTCGCGGCACTACACCCTTTTTACAGGAACAAACTCAGGCGATTTTCAACCCCCCTCTAACTTCAGTACCAATAAAGTCAAAAACTTCAAATTCGCAGTATTTGTTGAGCTGATCAAACGCAGTTGGCTCACCAAATTTCATCTCCTTAGCATTAGTAATTCCCGAGATATAGGACTTCAAAAATCGCAAAAACCGTAACTGACTGACTGACTCACTGACAGATCATCAAAATTATGGAGCACTTCCCGACATCGTAGAAACTTGAAATTTCGCACAACGGTAGGCCTTATGGTGCATACAAAGGAAAAAATCGAAAATCTGCTATTTTAAATTCAGGAGGCGTGGCATCCACCCACTTTCTTAAAAATTCTTATAAACAATATGGAGCACTTCCGATTGTTGTAGAACAATGAAAATTGAAAGGTCGGTAGGGCTTGAAGAAAGAAAAAAATTGAAAAATTGGAATTTTGCATTCAGGGGCGTGGCATCCACCCACATTCCTAAAAATTCTTATTAATTATATGGAGTTTTCCGATTTTTGTAGAATGATGAAAATTGGTAGGTTGGTAGAACTTGAAGTACTTTGAAAGAAAAAATCGAAAAATTGGAAATTTCAGTTCATGGGGTGTGGCATCCACCCACTTTCTCAAAAATTCTTATAAACTATATGAAGCACTTCTGATTGTTGTAGAACGATGAAAATTGGTTGAACGGTAGAGCTTAAAGTACTTTGAAAGAAAGTAATTGAAAAATTGGAATTTTTTTTTCAGGGGCGTGGCATCCACCCACATTCTTAAAAATTCTTATAAATTATATGGAGCACTTCCGATTGTTGAAGAACGATGAAAATTGTAAGATTGGTAGGGCTTAAAGCACTTTGAAAGAAAAAAAATCGAAAATTAGGAATTTTTCATTCAGGGGGCGTGCCATCCACCCACTTTACCAGAATTGCTATTATTTATATGAAGCACTTTCGGTTGTCGTAGAATTATGACACTTTGTAGAGCAGTAGGGCTTGATTTTCACCTGGCAAAATAAATCTTTGCAAAAAGGAGTGAAATCACAACAAAAACATAAATGTTAAAAAAGGAGCCAAGTTCTTATATGTACAAGAAACCTGTGTGTAAATAGTCAGCCAAAAAAAGTAATGAGATCTAAAATATATGCCAAGTTTTAAGTTCATGAAGTTTAATATCAAATATCTTAAGTAGAGTAATATCGAAACAATTCCAAATCATGACTGAAATTTGGAATTTAATGATTACTGATTAAAATTTGGTGGATTTACTTGGCAAGTTTTCTCTTAATTACTTACTTAATCACAAATTTTAAATGTATGAAAACTTGACCAGTGAACCCACCATATTTTAATCAGTAATCATTAAATTCCAAATTTCAGTCATGATTTGGAATTGTTTCGATATTACTCTACTTAAGATATTTGATATTAAACTTCATGAACTTAAAACTTGGCATATGTATATTTTAGATCTGAGCTATAAATATTTTAGATCTCATTACTTTTTTTGGCTGACTGCTTACACACAGGTTTCTTGTACATATAAGAACTTGGCTCTTTTTTAACATATATGTTTTTGTTGTGATAAGTATATATTAATTACAAACTATCCAATTATTAAATCGCGTGACAAAAATATTAAATTCTAAGATAAAAGGTTGAAAATGAAATAAGATTTATGTACATACATTAATACGCATATAAAATTTAAATACAAGAGAAATCACATATGAAAGATGTTGAATTGCATTTATCTATATGGATTGCTTATGTCGTATTTAAGCATTGACATATACAAAGGTCAGTACAATTCCAACGAGCAGCTTTGCAAGCATATCTACCAGTGTATCCTTTTTGACTCTTACAATAATTACATTTCACCAATTCAGTACAGGTAATGTGTTTCATATAGGAACCCATGATCACCCTTCTTCTTTCTGAGTCCAGCCCCAGCCTTCCCGACTAGGAACTCACTGTTGAATGTGTTCACAGGTACACCTTACTCCTGCCTGATATATAGCCCGCTTTGAGTGTTGAAGTAGTGCATCTTTTGTTGGTGGAAGTTTCTTCATTGTCTTAGTCTTCTGACAAAACAGCTCCTTCCTGACATCATTCACACTGTCCGAATTACTGTATTTATCATATAATATTACCGTGGGGAGTTCTAGCCTTTTAAAATGTTCAGTATCACCATCAAGCTCTGTATAAGGATGTTATGCAATGAATTTGAGAAATTAAGAAAAAACAAAAGGTACTTTTAGCAAAAGAGCCCGAAAAAAGGGTTAAATTATGGATAGTTCATGAATAAATTCATTTTTCGGGCTTTTTTGGTAAAAAGTACCTTTTGTTTTTTCTTAATTTCTCAAAAACTAAGAAATATTTTCCATTTGGAAAATTGAAATTGAATATTGAGCCCACAAAATGCACTTACCTAATTAAAAAAAAAAAAAATCACAATTTTTGTTTTTAATTTTGACTTTTAAATTTAATTCTTCAAAAACTATTCGTTAAAACAACTTGATTTTTAAAAATCAATTATAAGAGTGGAGTATTAGCTTTCAAAAAAACTATAGCACATTATAAGATGTGTTTTCGTTGATTTTTAATGTTTTTTTTGCATTGAAAGTCAATGTTTGAGAAACTGCCCCCCCCCCCCCCCCCTCCTGCCTCAAGGAGGGGATATACAACTTTCCCCTTATACAATTTTTTTCTTATACGGTTAAACATTCTGGGGTATTTTTTAATACAACCTTTGTACTACAGCCGTATTCACACCCTGTTTTGAAAATATTTTTTTCTTTTTAAAATCTGTATCAGCTATCACCTGTTTAAATTTCATTGAAATCGCTCAAGGAACAACGAAGTTGCAATATATTGATCCCCAGGAGCATTTCCGTACCCTGAGATATTCATACTCCTTTGCCTCCCTGTCAACCATATTTACCTATTTATGTACATCCAAAACAATATATAACTCCGACTCCGTGTTCGTATAAATGTACCCCCTTGCGGCCCTGTCAATGATATTTACCTATTTTCCATCCTAAACAATGCTCTTGCCTTACCAATTACAATTATCACCCGGCACTTTAAATTTCCTGATATTCCTCTTTATGTCTAACTCCGACCCCGTGTTCGTATAAATGTACCCCCTTGCGGCCCTGTCAATGATATTTACCTATTTACCATCCTAAACAATGCTCTTGCCTTACCAATAACAATCATCACCCGGCACTTTAAATTTCCTGATATTCCTCTTTATGTCTAACTGCGACCCCGTGTTCGTATAAGTGTACCCCCTTGTGGCCCTGTCCATCATATTTACCTATTTTCCATCCTAAACAATGTCTTGCCTTACCAATAGCAATCATCACCCGGCACTTTAAATTTCCTGGTATTCCTCTTTATGTCTAACTCCGACCCTGTGTTCGTAAAATGTTCCCCTTTGCGGCCTTGTCCACCATATTAACCTATCTACCTACCTAATCAATACGTTTGTTCAACCAATACCAACCATCACCGGCATTTTAATTTTCCTAGATCCTAATTGTGCCTAACTCCGAACCCGTTTTTGTATAAATTTATCCCCACGACTCCATCATTAATATTTTATTCATAGGCCTTCTTTATTAATGTATCTACCAATAGGAATCATCCAACTCCATTTTTATATATATGTTGTTTGGCACTTTTCCTCCTAGGGTTGCCAACTTAAAGCCAAGCTACAATATAGTGCCCTCCATTTTCATAGTTTGGTGAATCGTAGTCATCCGTTTAAAGTTTTCGCACTCACGAGTATTGTACGTTCTGGTATAGTCCCGCATAGTTTCGGGCTTAATAGTCGTGTTATAGATTCGTTTTCATTAGCACCACGGACTGCCAAATAGCACGCAAGATATCTAATACAAAATACAGTCATCCACTACTTTGAGTCCAGAAATTGAATCTGTGAGTGGAATAAAATAGAATATGGTTTGACTTTTCATTCGATCTTAAGAAACGCCTTCAAACGCCTTGGGACAGTTGAGATGGATGTTCTGGAAGTCGGAAGTTATCCAGAATCAGAAAACCATTCGGACTCATATTCTGTTCGATCTGAATATATTGACGGCCAGATGAAAATCATGTCACACAACCCACTATTTGCAGGTGTGTATTTCAGAAACAAAATTCTTCTTGCAAAACATTAAATAAAAAAAAACTTCTACATACAGGGTGCCTGAACATTAGCACCACGGATTTGAATTTCTCCTATGAGTATATGAAATGAAACGTATACAGGAGCATGTTTGGAATGTTTCCGGAAACAAAGTGAGGCCATGGAATCGTACGAGTCGGTGATCGGATTGCCCTTAAGATGACAAAAACACAAGCCTTGAAGATTCTACTCAATTCCGAAGATATGAATGTTTCAAGTGTAAGTAAAATATCTTTTTAAAACCACGACCAAAACCACCAACATCAAATTTGTATTGTATTTTTTCCAATTGATTGTGGCCAGTTACATTTGAGTGTAAAATCTTACATTTTTTTTATATTTTTAGAAACTTTCTTTTTCTTATGGGTTTTGTATTTTTCTTTTGGGTTCTGATAGTTGTTCTTCAAGAATTTTGTATTAAGATATTCGTTTGAATTAAAAACTGGTTTCAGAACCACGTAGTGTGTCTAAATTAAGACTTATAGCCCTATTCTCCCCATCATCACTGATACCTCACAAGTCACAAGAAGTGGTTAAACTGATTTTGTGACTTTTTCGTATTCTCCCCCTAAGGTCACAACTTGTGAGAGTCATAAAAATAAAATGCACGACTGGGTCGCACGTACTTGCTCTTATGTTCAAGACACTGTGGGATAAAGAAAATTGTATATACAAACATGGAAATTATTAGAAAAAAATGTAGAGAAGCATGAAATACGACATTGAAATTGGCTAAAACAACTCTCTTGACAGTTTGAGGTGAAAAAGAAGAATGCCATCTTAATTCTTGATTGAATATGATTGTATGGGAAAAAAAATTTAAAATCGTTGGAGCGGTTTTTTAAAAAATTAATTTTTTATATATAAAATTCTTAAAACATTTTTAAGAAAAAATTTTGGTATGCAAATCTTAAGTAAATATTTATGTGTATATAAAAACAAAATTTGAAAAAAAATTGTCAACCCGTTTTTGAGGTATCGAATTTTCAAAAAAAAAATTTGAAACATTTCTTAAAAATCCAAAAACTTTTTTTTTGAAAATTGTGATATGCAATATTAATGAGTCTTATCTGAAATTCGTATATAAAAAAATCCATCTAAATCCGTTTAGCTGATAACGAGAAAATTCAAAATAAAAAAATACGTTTTATGACAGGTACTGTTAATAGTTTCTAAGTGTAAAATTTTATATTTTTTTGTAGTAGATCATACTAATTTTAGTATATAGAAAAAGTTTTATCAAAATCGTTGGAGCCGTTTTTAAGCAAAAAAATATTTTCTTTTGTGGTTTTTTAACTTTTGTATGGAAGGTACCGTTATTTTTTCATAAATGTAAAATTTTTTCTAAAAATATTTTAGAAAGTACTAAAAAACTCTTAAATATCGAGTTTCAAAAAAATCGATCTTGTCATTTTCGAAATATTTGATTTTCCAAAAAAAATTTTGAAACATTTTTTAAAAATCCAAAAAATATTTTTTCAAAAATTTTGGTACACAAAACTATTTATATTTTTTGGAAGCTTCTGTATAAAAAAATAATTGAAATCGGTCTTACCGTTTTGAAGAAAATCAAAAATTAAAAAAATGGTTCTTTGGGAGGTACCAGTTATAACCATTTTTGAAAAATGGTTTTCCACTTAAACAAAGCCTTTACTAAAATAAATTTTTTGAATTTTTTTTAAGAAAAGTTGTCGAGCCGTTTTTGAAAAAAATACGATTATGTAAAATTGCTAAAAAAAAATCGTATGGCAGGTACCGTTATTTTTGGTTCTAAAAAAAAAATGAAAAAAACGTGTCGGCAGAATCACCAAAAACCACTAACTACCAAGTTTGAAGAAAATCGATCAAGCCGTTTAGGCTGTAGTCGAACAGACAGACAGACAGACAGACAGACAGAATTGTGCCACCCACTTTTTTCGTGTCCTCTATCATCGTAATATCATGTTTGATTGTTATCTAAATTTTTTTTTTTGTGCACGAATCCAAAACTTGCCTTATAGTACCTATAATCGCAAGTAAAAACCGAAACTGTGATCTCCTCCAGAGCAGGTCACAACTCACAATTTACTTGAGTTTCTACAAATCATTGAATTAAGTTTTTTCTAAGGAAGCGTTATGTTCTCTGTGCGAAAGAGAACAAAATGTATGTATTCTTTCATTTCTTAAGCAAAAGAATAGGACAAAGGTTCGATATTCTTTTGCCTTGTATTTAAGAGACAGATAAACTGAATTTATATTGTGGGTGTGTTGGTTGAGTTCGTTGCGATTACTTGTAGAGTTGTTTATGTGTGCGCTCATCGGCCAAGAAGCTACCAACAAAATGCTGTGGTGAATTTCGTTGTGAGTTTTCTTGTGAAAACTAGGGGGAGAATACCAAAATGTTATCGAGTCACAACAATCCTCACAAGGAGTAGTCACAAGAGCTTGTGATTTGTGATTCCTCACAAGGGGGAGAATCGGGCTATTAGTAGCATTTAAATTATTGAATTACAGCTAGTGGGTTTCAAATGCAAGCGTTTTACATTTACAACGTATATGAATTTCATATGAGCTTCCTTATGAAGGTTTTGATACTAGTTCTTCAAGACATTTTTTTTAGTATTTATTTAAATTAAAAACTGGTTTCAGAACCACGTAGAGCGTCTAAATTAAGACTAAGTAGCATTTAAATTATTGAATTATAGCAAGTGGTTTTCAAATGCAAGCGTTTTACATCTACAACATATATGATTTTCATATGAACTTCCTTATGAAGGTTTTGATACTAGTTCTTAAATACATTTTTTTAACATATTTATTTAAATTAAAAATTGGTTTCAGAAACGTTTTAATTATTGAATTATAGCTAATGGTTTTCAAATGCAAGCATTTTACATCGACGACTTATATGAATTTCATTTGAACTTCCTTCTGAAGGTTTTGATACTTGTTTTCAAGACTTTTTTTTTAATATTTGTTTAAACTAAAAACTGGTTTCAGAACCACTTAGGGCGTCTAAATTAAGACTGAGAAGCATCCTGTTCTCGAGACAGATTGCTGAGGCCTCCTAGATCTCTTTCTTTCTTTCTTTTCTGAATATGTCTGTTTGTTTATTTTTATTTTGTCTTTATTAACAGATTACACTCACAGTCCGAGCTGGATGAGTCAAATCCACAGTAGCTAAGAGCAAGAATACAAAACTTAAAGATTGTATACAACTTGAAAAAAAAATTGAATTACAAGAAATTCGAAACAACATTCTTAACACTGATATGATAATGCCATATATTTTTCGAGTTTCAAATGAAATAGCATGAAAGGAAAAAAGTTTCAGCGGAATACGATGAAAAACTAGAAGCTGCCATCAACAAATGGCGTGAATATGTTACTGCTGAACTATAGTTATATTTTTGTCATATTTTTTGACTGTATTAATGTTTTATCCTTATTCAAAATTTGTTAATTTGATGCTTTTATCTCTGTTTGTTTATGAAATTTGAATGAAATACAAAAATTAATTTTTGCTGATGACTTAAGAATTTTTTTACTTGCGATATTGGTAATAAATAGCCCAGGAAAAATGTACAAATAAATTGCCAATCTGCGGAAAAATTCCAAGTGAAGATTTTTGAATGCAATTATCTTTATTTGTGCCTAAGGAATACGCATGCGAAAGTCTACAAATGAAACTGGTATGCGTTAAAAGTAATTCAAGGTTAAATGTCGAAAATACCGGTTTTCCACGTATAACTTTGAAACGGTACGTGGTATTAAAAAGTAATGCATACAAAACTTGTAGATAATATGATTATCTACAAGAAATGTTAAAACACTTTTTTTTCTCTGACTGATGGTTAAGAAGATATCGGCGTTTCAAAAAACGTAAATTGACGAAAATATCACTTTTTTGCGTATAACTCAGAAATGGTGAGTGTTATTGAAAACATTTACAGGCAAAGTTTGTATACTATGTTATCCTCTATTAAAAAAAAAAATTAAATTTTTTCTAAGAGTAATAATTTTAAAGATATAATTATTTGAAAAATTTCGTCAAAAACCTGAAATTCCAGACTTTTGCTTTTAAATCTTAAATAACGAAATTTTCATAAAATAATTTATGTTCAGCTTATAGACTATAATGTAATCTACAAAAAATATTAACACACTTTTTTCCACACGAGTGACCAGTAACAAGATACTGTTACTTCAAAAAGGTTAAGTATTGAAAATAAGGATTTTTCGCTTACCACTCTTAAACGGTATATGTTAGAAATTTTATTTTTACACAGTTTGTAGGTTATTTACCCTTCTACAAGAAAATAAAAAAAAAAATTTTTTTGTTTGCGGTTATTTAAAAGATATAATATTTTATATAAAATGCACAAAAGTCAAAAATAACGGTATTTTGCGGTTTTCTCTTAAATGGTGAAGTTTTTGAAAAATAATTTATACTTTTTGTATAAACAATAATATTCTCTATAAGAACTCTTATGAAGACTTTTTCGATATAAGGCCCCAATAAAAAGATATTGAGACTTCAAAAAGTATCGATTTTCGAAAATGCTGGTTTTTCCGGCCCAAAATGATTCGCCCAGCGATATAAAATAATAATAGGGTTTTTTAGAGAGACATAGTACAAACATTTTTTCATACTGAGGGGGGGGTCTATCTCCCCCCAATTAACCGGGAGGAGCAATTTTCTGAAAATAGTACTAAAATTAAAAAGAAAAAATTTAAGCAAATGGCAACACTTAAAATAAAGTACTATATTTTTTTTGAGATTTTCAAGTTTGTTCTTTAATTATTTTTTCAAAATAAGTTATTCCTGCCAATAGTTTTCGAAAAAAATACCTTCAAACCCAACATTAAAGAAAAACTGAAAAAAATTATAAAGGTACTGTTCTTTTTTCAAAATATGAAATCAGGAATTATGTTAGTTTCTATTATACACTTTTCCTGTAATTTTTAAATGAACACTGAAAACCAGATGGTTTATGCCATCTAGTTTTCGAGAAAATTGTAAACTAAGAAAACTATTTTTTTATTATATGTTTTTTTGGTAGTATATCTAGGAAAAATGCATTACCACTTCGGGAAAATTCCAAGTTAAAATTTTTAAGTGCAATTATCTTTAAATTACCATAAAGAATACTCGTGCAAAAGTCTACACACGAATCTGGCTTGCGCTAAAAGTTATTCAAGGTCAAACGCCAGCAGAATCTTCTTTTAGAGCATAACCTTTTTTTTTTGGATAGTATCAAGGAAAAAATTCATTTCCACTTGAGGAAAATTCCAAGTTAAATTTTTTAAACGCAATTATCTTTAAATTGCCATAATGAATACTCGGCTCCCTGAAATTACGCCATAGGAAATTTCGCCAAAAAGAGTTTTGGAAAAAAAGCCCAAAAATTTTTGGCATAAAATTTTTGGAAAAAGTGCCCAAAACTAAAAAGGAAAATTCGCCAAAAAACGTGGAAATTACGCCACACTTTTGGAAAAAGAGCCGAAAACTTTAAATGGAAATAGCGCCAAAAAAAGATCAACTTTTTGGTTAAATTTCCAAATTTATTTTGGAAATAAGACCAGAAATTGTGGCAGATGTCCTTCAGGTTTACATTAAATATTACAAAATGTATGCTCTGTTAACATAAATTGACAAATTGAAATAAACAAAGTTATAAGAAGATGTGTTGTTTTAAATGTGTTCTACAAATCAAATGCACAAGTATGATATAATAAACGGCGGGGGGGGAGCGCGTTCGCGTTCGCGCCGCGTGCCGGCTGGGCCGCAGCGCACGCGCTAGCGTTCGCCGTTGCCGCGGCGTGCGGGGCGCGCTGGCTATACCGCGCCGGCCGCACCGCGCCGCGGCAACGGCGAACGCTAGCGCGTGCGCTGCGACCCGGCCGGCGCGTGGCGGCAACGGCGAACGGTAGCGGGAACGCGAACGCGCCCCCCCCCCCCCTCCGTTTATTATATCATACTTGTGCATTTGATTTGTAGAACACATTTAAAACAACACATCTTATAACTTTGTTTATTTCAATTTGTCAATTTATGTTAACGGAGCATACATTTTGTAATAGTTAATGATGTAAACCTGAAGAACATCTGCCACAATTTCTGGTCTTATGAAAAGGCCAAAAGCAAGTTTTTGGCGTTTTTTCCAAAAGAACAAATTTTGGTCTTTTTTCAATATTCTTAAAGGAAAAAAGGCCAAGAAAATTTTGGAAAAAATAACCTAAAATTCCGGAATTTACGCCAAACTTTTTGGGTTCCTTTTCCTAGGAAAAAAAGCCATAACATTGTATGGAGAATTTTGGGCTTTTTTTCCATTTTTATTTTTTGGCGTAATTTCCTATGGCGTAGTTTCAGGGAGCCTGAATACTCGTGCAAAAGTCTACACACGAATCTGGCTTGCGCTAAAAGTTATTCAAGGTCAAACGCCAGCAGAATCTTCTTTTAGAACATAACCTTTTTTTTTGATAGTATCAAGGAAAAAATTCATTTCCACTTGAGGAAAATTCCAAGTTAAATGCTCTAAAAGAAGATTCTGCTGACGTTTGACCTTGAATAACTTTTAGCGCAAGCCAGACTCGTGTGTAGACTTTTGCACGAGTATTCTTTATGGTAATTTAAAGATAATTGCGTTTAAAAAATTTAGCTGGCGTTTGACCTTGAATAACTTTTAGCGCAAGCCAGATTCGTGTGTAGACTTTTGCACGAGTATTCATTATGGCAATTTAAAGATAATTGCGTTTAAAAAATTTAACTTGGAATTTTCCTCAAGGGGAAATGAATTTTTTCCTTGATACTATCCAAAAAAAAAAGGTTATGCTCTAAAAGAAGATTCTGCTGGCGTTTGACCTTGAATAACTTTTAGCGCAAGCCAGATTCGTGTGTAGACTTTTGCACGAGTATTCTTTATGGTAATTTAAAGATAATTGCACTTAAAAATTTTAACTTGGAATTTTCCCGAAGTGGTAATGCATTTTTCCTAGATATACTACCAAAAAAACATATAATAAAAAAATAGTTTTCTTAGTTTACAATTTTCTCGAAAACTAGATGGCATAAAACCATCTGGTTTTCAGTGTTCATTTAAAAATTACAGGAAAAGTGTATAATAGAAACTAACATAATTCCTGATTTCATATTTTGAAAAAAGAACAGTACCTTTATAATTTTTTTCAGTTTTTTTTTTTAATGTTGGGTTTGAAGGTATTTTTTTCGAAAACTATTGGCAGGAATAACTTATTTTGAAAAAATAATTAAAGAACAAACTTGAAAATCTCAAAAAAAATATAGTACTTTATTTTAAGTGTTGCCATTTGCTTAAAAATTTTTTTTTTAATTTTAGTACTATTTTCAGAAAATTGCTCCTCCCGGTTAATTGGGGGGAGATAGACCCCCCCCTCAGTATGAAAAAATGTTTGTACTATGTCTCTCTAAAAAACCCTATTATTATTTTATATCGCTGGGCGAATCATTTTGGGCCGGAAAAACCAGCATTTTCGAAAATCGATACTTTTTGAAGTCTCAATATCTTTTTATTGGGGCCTTATATCGAAAAAGTCTTCATAAGAGTTCTTATAGAGAATATTATTGTTTATACAAAAAGTATAAATTATTTTTCAAAAACTTCACCATTTAAGAGAAAACCGCAAAATACCGTTATTTTTGACTTTTGTGCATTTTATATAAAATATTATATCTTTTGAATAACCGCAAACAAAAAATTTTTTTTTTATTTTCTTGTAGAAGGGTAAATAACCTACAAACTGTGTAAAAATAAAATTTCTAACATATACCGTTTAAGAGTGGTAAGCGAAAAATCCTTATTTTCAATACTTAACCTTTTTGAAGTAACAGTATCTTGTTACTGGTCACTCGTGTGGAAAAAAGTGTGTTAATATTTTTTGTAGATTACATTATAGTCTATAAACTGAACATAAATTATTTTATGAAAATTTCGTTATTTAAGATTTAAAAGCAAAAGTCTGGAATTTCAGGTTTTTGACGAAATTTTTCAAATAATTATATCTTTAAAATTATTACTCTTAGAAAAAATTTAATTTTTTTTTTTAATAGAGGATAACATAGTATACAAACTTTGCCTGTAAATGTTTTCAATAACACTCACCATTTCTGAGTTATACGCAAAAAAGGGATATTTTCGTCAATTTACGTTTTTTGAAACGCCGATATCTTCTTAACCATCAGTCAGAAAAAAAAAGTGTTTTAACATTTCTTGTAGATAATCATATTATCTACAAGTTTTGTATGCATTACTTTTTAATACCACGTACCGTTTCAAAGTTATACGTGGAAAACCGGTATTTTCGTCATTTAACCTTGAATAACTTTTAACGCAAGCCAGTTTCGTTTGTAGACTTTCGCATGCGTATTCCTTAGGCACAAATAAAGATAATTGCATTCAAAAATCTTCACTTGGAATTTTTCCGCAGCGAAAGTACATTTTTCCTGGGCTATAAAGGGGAAGTTTTGAATTCGTGAAACAAAAAATTAGATAGTAATCAAACATATGTCATTACAATGATAGAGAACACCAAAAATTAACGGCTAACCGATTGCAATCAAAATTTGTATGCAATAATTTCTATCACCTGTGCAACATAAGCATTGTATATCCAATCTATTGTATTCTCATGAAACACGATTTTGTAGGTAGACATTTGGTCGATAGGTTCGCTGTGATCGCCTTACCGAGATCCCTAAACAAAAATTAGTATTACATTTGGACGCATAGATGGCCACGAGCTTTATTTCTTCATGAGAATACTATAGAATTTATATACAATGACATAAGTTCAAATAACCATTGCATATTTTTCAAATTAACGATTTTTATCTTTTAGCCTGAAGGAATGTGTTACACGGAATTTGACTTTCTTCTAGGTCAAGCGAATAGATGTTACACATACAAAAACAGGCAACTACTCTAATAATTTGTCTTTGCCTTAAAAAAAGCTTAAATTTCCCAAGTTCGTACAAAAAAAAACTTTCAGCTACTGTTTTGGCAGTAAAAATGTCTTTAACTATGTTAAATGCTGTTTACATCGATCGATTACAATGGTAGAAGGACATTCCGTATTGATCAGTTAAAATAAACAATGTTATATAGTAAAATAATAATAAATAAACAATATTATATAATTACTATTACTATTTAAAGAATAATGTTGTAATTCGTCATTTTCGATCGTTAACAATAAATTTAACAGTTTTAGCGGGGTTAGCAGCATATCCGTTATTTCCACAGTCTGTATACGTTAAGCGATGCACATCTAATAAATTATTCAAATTATTCTTTCTTATTTTTGTTTAAGGGGATTTATTAAATTTCTTACAATGCACAAAATTGTAGCTGGATGCATAATTTCCGAGTTAGATGGAAACTCGTTACGACCAACGGGCTTCTTTGATGCATTGTATCAGCATTTGCACATAGGAGCCCTCATTTTTCCAGGCAGTGAAAAGTTTATGCAAAGCATAGAAAGCAAGATTAATCATTGGTACGTCATCAGTTTCTTCGTGATTGTTCAGAACCCTGAAAAAAGTATGACAAAATTAGGTTTTCAAATATAACTGAAAGTAGGCTTCTTATGTCTTAGGATTTTTTCGAAATTTATTTCAAATACAAATCTTATAATGCAATTAGTAGCACTATAAAATATACGTATAATCTAAAAATATAAAAACCATGTCTGCGGGCCAAACCGTTTCAAAATCTCATCACAAACCAATTGCCTTTTTTCAGATTTTATTGAAATTCTGAAAAAAAGTCTATTGGGTTGTGATGAATTTTCCAAATGGTTTAACTCACAGATATGATTTATATGTTTTTGAACTCTATATTAAATAGTGCTACTATTTGCATTATTAATTAAAAATTTCAAGAATAACCTGAAAGTAAACTTCTTTTGTACTAGGATTTTTTCGAAATTTTTTTTTCAAATACAAATTGTATGATGCAATTAGTAGCACTATTAAATACGCAATCTAAAAACATAAAAGCCTTTTTTTCAAAGCATTTCCGCACCACCCATGAGGTATGCTTTTTAGTGCGTTAACCGATTTTTTGATAAGGTGTTCGGTTTTCCCAGCAGGCCTATTGCACCAGGCTAGAAGAAAAAAAATTAGTATTCAGTATATAAGATTTTGTATATGAGCATAATTTCAAAAACTAATAACAATAAAATAAATACAAAAAAATAATTAAATTCAAAGCTACTATGATAGTATATGTACACCAAAATATAAGAGTGGATGAAAGTGAAAATTTATAAATGCATTATTGTGAGCATTTTGTTTCTGAAATTCGGTTCCTGAATACTCCTATTTATTGTTTTCAGAACAAAATTAATTCTAACCCTAATAAAAAATCTTAAAATGAAATGCGGATCTACGTTTTGGCAGCAAGAATACGCGGATTCAACCTGAAGAGTTTGGAAGAAGTGTTCTGCAACTCCTTCAACATAGCACAACCTGGAAAAATTTTCTACAAAGACATTGTCGAGATGCCTTATGTATTGCACGAAATCGGGGGGCGGAGCAACAAGAGGCGTTTTTCTTTTTTAGCTCTGAGCAGAGCATGGAGTAGAAATCGAGCTATCGGAGTTAGCTCTGAGCAGAGTATGATCAGAGCTCTCCGATATAATTTTGAAACACATCTGAGCTCTGAACTGTCATACGATTGCGATGCGTTCAACTAACCAAAATTAAGTAATGACTTAATTTTCATCAGACAGCTGGCCAATCAAAAACTCGAAAAATTTCCAAATTGTGAACTGAAATTGATGTGTCGAACGCGGCCACTGGAAATGAGTGTAAAAAAGAGTGAAGTTGGCTGCGCTCAGCTCTTTGCTCCATTCGCTCGGTCTTTTTATTCTGAGCTCATGGAGCGTACTCCGAGCTAGCTCTGATTTAAAAAAGAAACATAAGTTGAGCGCTCCGAGTGCTCGGAGCTAAAGAAGAAACACAGATCTTTTTTTGACAACTCAATGCTATGCTCGGAGCTAAAAAAGAAAAACGCCTAAGGTTGCAATTGTTGTACTGTTTCTGAAGCGAAAAAAACAAGCTATCGGACTGGACGGACTCTGACAGTTTTGGCATTTGATATTCACAAGAATGATTTTGATAAATTTCCGATATAGCCAACCACAAACATAAACAAAGCTGTTTTCGTTAATGAATTCATCTCCACTTATGTCGTTAGATAGTACAATCTGAGAAATGTTATCGGGATCAACTTCTTGCTCACATCGCAACCAATCTAAATTTCCTCTCAAGTTTCTATTTGACGAAAAAACATCAACTAACCTATTCTCTTCTTCGTCTATGCTACAATTACCCCCTCTAACAATTTTTAGATATTGAATACCCCAAATCTTCTGAAAAGCGCTCTGGAACTGTAAAGGGTAGGGCGGCTGTTATTTCCACCAGCGCATCTAATCTTTCCAAAAAAAATTTCCAAACAATCCTGATTTATGTGCCGAGTGAGTAAAAACTCAAAACCAGCTGTATGTAGATGTTCCCAAAGTAAACGCAATGACTGTATATTTAATAGCCAGCCATTGATGAAGGAAAACTTTTTGGTAACATCCTTGCCCTCTAGATCAGTGCTTATAACGCGAATGGATCTGAGAAATGAATCGGCATATAACGGGTGATTTTTTAGCTGGTTTGGTTTTGGCAACACTGGTTTTGACAGCTGACGTGTGTTTAGTACCTTGTGTCACTGTCAAACAGCTTCAGTTTGGTTTGCAATTTAACCATGGATCGTCTTACAAATGAACAACGCAAATTATTGAATTTTACTATCAAAATTCGTGCTCGGTTCGAAATGTTCATCGCGCGCTGCTTCCATTTTATGGTGTTCAGCGATGAGGCTCATTTTTGGTTGAATGGGTACGTAAATAAGCATAATTGCCGCATTTGGAGTGAAGATCAGCCAGAAGCATTGCAACAGCTACCAATGCATCCCGAAAAAGCCACTGTTTGGTGCGGTTTATGGGCCGGCGGCATTATTGGGCCATATTTCTTCAAAGATGATGCGAATCGCAGCGTTACTGTCAATGGTGAACGCTACCGAGCGATGATAACAAACTTTTTTTTGCCCGAAATGGAAGTTATTGACTTGCATGATATGTGGTTTCAACAAGACGGTGCCACATACCACACAGCACGCGAAACAATGGCGCAATTGCGAGGCGAGTTTGGTGAACAGTTAATTTCACGTTTCGGGCCGGTCAATTGGCCGCCTAGATCGTGCGATTTGACACCATTAGATTATTTTTTGTGGGGGTATGTCAAGGCTAATGTCTATAGAGACAAGCCCGCTTCGATTGACGCACTGGAAGCCAACATCCATGCATTCATTCGTGAGATACCGGCCGATATGTGTGAAAGAGTATGCCAAAATTGGACTCAGCGGATGGGCTACCTGAGACGCAGCCGCGGTCAACATTTGCATGAAATTATCTTTAAACATTAAATTGCAAGGTTCAAACTATCGATTCAAATAAATATTTCATTCATTTTTTCGAATTTTTTGTGTTTTTTTTTTTTTTAAAGTTCTAAACCTCTTAAAAAATCACCCGTTACAAGAAACTATTTTTGTCGATCATTGTTAGTAAAACCTACCTTTTTTTCCTGTTGCGCTGTTTTACTAGAGGAATTAAAAAGATCAAAAAGATCTCCAAAAAAGAAAAGAAATTCTGATGTACTAAGCATCGTATCTTAGTCTAAGAGCCAGTGGTCGGCAGACTTACGGTATTTCAGTACGATTCATATTAAGTGGAGGTATTGTCCTAGACCTCCTGAGCATGAAATGGGCATTCCTAATCCAAAGTCATTGTACCTCTGGCAGCAGTGGGGTCACAAAAGTCGAAAAAATCGACCTCGAAAACGTGATAGCAGTACGTCTGCCTCTTTGATATGTTAGTCTACATAGTTTTTGCTATTCAAAAATAGTAAAGGCAGACATAGGGCGTAGTACCTCTAGGAGTAAAAATTTTTAAAAATGGTCTAGAAAAATTCCTAAAAAAAATAAGCTTTTTTTCTTAGGTACAAAAAAGCAATTTTTCTTAAAGGAATACGTTCAAGTCTTTTATATTTTAATACTTACAGTCCATTTAACTAAAAAATTAGTTTTCAGACACCTGCTGTAGTACCTGGATTTTTAACGGAATTCCGAAATACAAATTTTAGGGAAAAATCTCCATACATATTTCACTGTTTCTTTTCAAATACAACAAAATGTATTTCCTGTTGAGCAATACGTCTGCCTATTTGACATAATAAATAATATAGTTTTTATTAATTTTAAAAATATTAGCAGATACATGGTGACGTTAATTGTTTTTTAACGAAATTTTGAAAAAAAAGCCTCAAAAATATCTATAAAAATTCTACTGTATTAAGAAACTTAAAAGAAAAAAAGTCTTTACTGAAGGAATATGTTTGTCTCTTTTATATAATAATTCTTATAGTTTTATTTATAAAAAAAAAATCATGAGCAGATACTTGGTGCATTACCCAAATCTGTAACGGAATTTAAAAAAATAAGTTTTGAAAAATTCCAAAAAAATTCCTATGTATTTCAAAAACAAGAAACAAATATTTTAACTAAAGCAATACGTCTGCCTCTCTGATATATTAATTTGTATACTCTCTTTTATTAGACAAAAATAATAACAGGTCCCTGGTGCAGTACCTGTATTTATAACGGAATTAAAAAAAAAGCTTTGGAAAACTCCATACAAAAAGCACAATAAAAATGTTTTAATTAAAGCAATATGTCTGCTCCACTGATATGCTAATACTAATACTCTCTTTTGTTAGAAAAAAAAGTATTGCAGACACCTGGTATAGTATCTACATTTATAACGGAATTTTGAATAAAGGGCCTTTGGAAATCTCCATACAAGTTCGGCTGTATTTAAAATGCAAAAACAAAATGTTTTAACTTAAGCAATATGTCTGCCTCTCTGATATGTTAATATCGATACTCTTTTGTTAAAAAATAATTAAAGCAGACAACTGGTACAGTACCTACATTTATAACGGAGTTTTGAAAAAAAAGGCATTTGGAAAACTCCATGCAAGTTCCGCCGTATTTCAAAGGCCAAAACAAAATGTTGTAACTTAAGCAATATGTCTGCCTCCCTGATATGTTAATATTGATACTCTCTTTTGTTAAAAAATAACTATAGAAGACACCTGGTATAGTATCTACATTAGGGTTACCAGATTGAAAATGCTGAAAAGGGGGACATCGCGAATTTTCTAGGCGGAAAAAGTGATCAAAAAGGGGAACCAAAGTAAAAAAAAGTGAAGTAAAAAAGTTTCATTAAATTTTTTTTTATAAAAAATAATCACAAAAATTAAAAATCGTAACTTATCACTAAAATAGATTAATGAGAAACAAAAACAACAAAAATAAATGAAATTCCTTAAGAAATCAGGAGATGCATTCAGCTTTGAAACGACTTTGAACTTCAAATGGATGTATTCACAGAGAATCTTATTAAAAATATTTAAAGAAGATATTTTTACAGTTTTCAATTGAATATTTTCTCTTTTTGAGTTTTTCTAAATAAGGGGGACAGAGTTTTGTATAGGGGGGGCAAACAGCATTTTAGTATGAAAAAGGGGGACTGTCCCCCCTAAAGGGGGACGTGTGGTAACCCCAATCTACATTTATAACGGAATTTTGAAAAAAGGGCTTTTGGAAAGCTCCATACAAGTTCCGCTGTATTTCAAAGGTCAAAACAAAATGTTTTAACTTAAGCAATATGTCTGCCTCCCTGATATGTTAATATTGATACTCTCTTTTGTTAAAAAATAACTTTAGAAGACACCTGGTACAGTAACTACATTTATAACGGTTTTTTGAAAAAAGGGCCTTTGGAAAACTCCATACAAGTTCCGCTGTATTTCAAAGGCAAAAACAAAATGTTTTAACTTAAGCAATATATCTGCCTCTCTGATATGTAAATACTTACTCTCTTTTGTTAGAAAAAAATATAATTTTGTTTTGAAAAAAAAGCCTGAAAAACTCCATACAAATTCCGCTGTGTTTCAAAAGAAATTTTTTCAAAATTCCGTTACAAATGTAGGTACTGTACCAGGTGTCTGTTTTAATGAGAGTATCGATATTAACATATCAGAGAGGCAGACATATTGCTTAAGTTAAAACATTTTGTTTTGGCCTTTGAAATACAGCGGAACTTGTATGGAGTTTTCCCAAGGCCCTTTTTTCAAAATTCCGTTATAAATGTAGTTACTGTACCAGGTGTCTTCTAAAGTTATGTTTTAACAAAAGAGAGTATCAATATTAACATTTCAGGGAGGCAGACATATTGCTTAAGTTAAAACATATTGTTTTGGCCTTTGAAATACGGTGGAACTTGTATGGAGCTTTCCAAAGGCCCTTTTTTCAAAATTCCGTTATAAATATAAATACTATACCAGGTGTCTGCAATACTTTTTTTCTAACAAAAGAGAGTATTAGTATTAGCATCAGTGGCGATTCCTCTCAGTTGGCTAGGTTGGCTGCGCCAACCCGAAAATTTCGTCTTAAATACACGTACTACAAACAATTTGTTTGTTTTAAAACTTGAGAATAAAATATCCTTTTATGTTGATAAAAAAACAACACCCCAGTCCGTTTAAATCATTATAAAACCAGCAAAACCTAATTAAATCGAGCCATTCACCGCAACCCCTACGTGCTATATTAATCCCATACAAAGTAGGAATCTCTTTTAGCATTATTTTTCTTTCAATATTGGCCGTGTTGGTAGTACCTCGTGGTTTGATGGTTAGTGCGTAGGACTGTCATGCCGAAGGTGTGGGTTCGATTCCCAGCCGTGCCACCAAAAAACAGAAATGTTTTATTCGAGGTACTGCCTCTTGCGAGGAACTGACAAATCCTCCAAGAGTATACTTGTCAAGAAAAAGTGCTTCTCATTTAGCCGTTCGGACTCGGCAAAAAACTGTAGGTCCCCTCCATTCCTGCCAACAAACACGCACACAGGAATGGTTGTGAGTTGTAAGTCACTAGGCCCTGGTTCTCCTCGAGCTGTTGCGCCACCCAATTTATTTATTTTTATTGGCCGTGTTGGCTACAAAAATTTGCGCCAGCAAATCTCATACAAACTACATATTATTCCCGATGTGCTGTGTCACTCTATAAGTTATCGTTATCTGAAGCAAATATTTTAATTCGAATTTTATATGGTTAACTTGAAAAAATCATAACTCCCATTCTACTCATCCGATCTTCAAGGCTAAGGTCTTTAAATAAAGCCAAAATGACACGCTACATTGTGTGAAAAAATCATTGAAAAGGGGCAAAAAATTTCATACTAAAGGGGTGATTAAGTCTGCCTTCAATTCGATTTGCAGCATTCTAAATTCAAAAGTTGATGAAAAATTTCACAGTTTGAAAAAAACAAAAAATGCTTATTTTTTGCTTATTTTCTCTTCTAAGATTATGTTATACAATATTTTACCATAAAACCCACATGAGCGTTGCTAAAACTTTTTTAAATGATTTTTTACAAATAAAGTGCATTTTAATTAAAAACTGATCGACATAGCTTCATTAATATAATGATTACTCAAACAAATCTGCATGAATCTTTATAATTAAGGTTTTAAAATACTCTCAGTAAGATAATCGTTAGATTTATAAAAAAAATATTATTTTGTATATGGTAACTATGAAAAAAATGTAAAAACAATTTGAAGTAATGTTTTTTTACACCTACTTAATGGCATTAATATCTAAAAATTTCATATAAATATTAAACATAGAAAAAAAAATTTAATCAAAATTAAAATTAAAAAATTAAAATTAAATTTAGTATAAAGACTAAATATATGTAGGTAATCACAAAGTTGTATATCCAACACCAGAGCAGGAATTAAATTTTATTTGAATTTAATACATTTAAAACATGCTTTGTTGTACATTGTTCCGGCCTCACTAAAACGTTAATAACTTTTTTAATTACCAACGGACTTTAATGAATCAGATTTTTTTCGATTAACAATTAAAAATACTTTTATTTTAATGTATCATACATCATTGTAAACTACGGAAAAGCTAAGAAAAAATGTACACAAAAAAAATACCTTTAAGTTTTGCATATGAAAATAATTGAAAGAATTCAGTATAAAGGCTCTCCCAAACCAACGCGAATTCGCAGCGAATCATTCACAATAGCACAAAATTTGACAAAAACACAACGCCAAACAACAACAAAAAACAGTCGCCGGTGAATGTTTCGCGTCGGTTTGGGGGAGCCTTAAATGTAACTTATCAACATTGGTAATTTTGTTTAATATTCCAAAATGAGGTGTCAAACAATGGATTATAATAATTTAAATTATTTTCAGCCAAACAAAATTATAAAAAAAAACTTCACAAGAAATTTTAGGGGGAAACAAACTTAGGGCATCTATATAAATATATGCTTTTCGAGCACATTTACCTGAAAAATACATAACTTGAATATTAAGGAACAAAAATACACCTTATTTATGATTTTGTATTTGTTTTAAGAAATCAGAAATATTAAATTATAAAGCTCAATTGGAAGTAAAATATCAAAATGTGTTTTTAAAAAAGTCTCACATTAAAAACTACTAAATTAATCCCCCTTTTGGCAAACTATATGGCTTATATTTATCAACCAAGTCCACAAAATGGATTTAATTTTTCAAAATTCTATTTCACCAATCCTAATAAAAAAGTTGATATATGAAACATTGCTGTACGTTGCTCAAAAGCTTGAGTATTGATTTTCAATTTATTAATTAATTATAAGAAAATTCACATTTTGATAATTACCAAGGTAGCCGTAGAAACCAAATAAAATCAAAAATTGTCGATCCAACTGCATGAGAAATACTGCTTTGATTTTTAAAAATAAGGTGTCTATTGGCGTTTTTCTATTTTAGCTCAGAGCAGATCAGATCAGATTCAAAACACAAAAATAATTGAATCAGAGGGCTCAGATAATAAAATTTTCCATTTCTGAATCTGATCTGCTCTGAGTTAAAAAAGAAAAACTCCATATAGAAGGATTAATCCTCAATTTTTTAGAGCGTTACAGTTTACAAGTTACATTTTCATAAAATTTGAGTAGCTGAGAGGCTTCGAGAGGCTTAAAATCATGTTTTTTAATATATTTTCAATAATTTCATCCTTATTTTTCAAAGTATTTAAATATATGTAATAATTTGGACTTATGTGTCAATAGAGAAAGAAATGTTGTCGAAGATAAGAAAAAGTGAAATTTTTAGGAACCGGTTCTCGAAATTTTTTTGAAAATAGAGACGACTGGGATTTATGTAGGTAGAGATAAATGAGTTGAATTAAAACTCATTATAGAGGAAAAAAATTAAATTTTTTGCTATTTTTACATTCAGCTTTGATCAAACGATTATTCGTAGCCAACCCAGAACTCAAGACCAGAAATCGCCACTGATTAGCATATCAGTGAAGCAGACATATTGCTTTAATTAAAACATTTTTATTGTGCTTTTGAAATACAGCGGAGTTTGTATGGAGTTTTCCAAAGCTTTTTTTTTAATTCCGTTATAAATACAGGTACTGCACCAGGGACCTGTTATTATTTTTGTCTAATAAAAGAGAGTATACAAATTAATATATCAGAGAGGCAGACGGATTGCTTTAGTTAAAATATTTGTCTCTTGCTTTTGAAGTACATAGGAATTTTTATGGAATTTTTCAAAACTTATTTTTTTAAATTCCGTTACAGATTTGGGTAATGCGACAAGTATCTGCTCATGATTTTTTTTTTAATAAATACAACTATAAGAATTATTATATCAAAGAGACAAACATACTCCTTCAGTAAAAACTTTTTTTCTTTTAAGTTTCTTAATACAGTAGAATTTTTATAGAGATTTTTAAGGCTTTTTTTCAAAATTTCGTTAAAAAACAATTAACGTCACCATGTATCTGCTAATATTTTTAAAATTAATAAAAACTATATTACTTATTATGTCAAATAGGCAGGCGTATTGCTCAACAGGAAATACATTTTGTTGTATTTGAAAAGAAACAGTGAAATATGTATGGAGATTTTTCCCTAAAATTTGTATTTCGAAATTCCGTTAAAAATCCAGGTACTACAGCATTTGTCTGAAAACTAACTTTTTAGTTAAATGGACTGTTAGTATTAAAATATAAAAGACTTGAACGTATTCCTTTAAGAAAAAGTGCTTTTTTGTACCTAAGAAAAAAAGCTTATTTTTTTAGGAATTTTTCTAGACCATTTTTAAAAATTCCGTTACTCCTAGAGGTACTACGCCCTATGTCTGGCTTTACTATTTTTGAATAGCAAAAACTATGTAGTCTAACATATCAAAGAGGCAGACGTACTGCTATCACGTTTTCGAGGTCGATTTTTTCGACTTTTGTGACCCCACTGCTACCAGAGGTACTATGACTTTGGATAAGGAATGCCCATTTCATGCTCAGGAGGTCCAGGACAATACCTCTATTTAATATGAATCGTACTGAAATACCGTAAGTCTGCCGACCACTGGCTCTTAGACTATCTGTTCTACAATTAAAATTATTAAGCGTTTTAAATGCGCTATCTACAGTATTACTAAAAATCTGCGAAGCAAGACGCACTTTCATTTTCTGAAGGTTATTTGGCTTCAAATGGGCTTCAGTTTTTCACATTTCCACTTGCATGTACCTACCAAAAGTCAGATTTTGATCCGATGGTCGGAATTGAAATTGGTAAACGCCATTTTCAGGTTGATTCCAATTTGAATTCAGGAATGTATCAACTATTATCCTAGGATACATATTTTGGGAGTTACAACCAAGAACATATACCCATTTTTCACTTTTCCACTTGCATGTACCTACCTACACTCCAACCAAGAGTCAGATTTTGATCCGATGGTCGGAATTGAAATTGGTAAACGCCATTTTCAGGTTGATTCCAATTTGAATTTAGGAATGTATCAACTTTTATCCTATGATACATATATTGGGAGTTACGATCGAAAACATATAACTACCCAATATTCGTGCCCCGTCTGATGGTGCTAAAAACTGGCAAAACCAAGTGCATAGCATGGAACGGATGCAAACTGAAAGGAATCTCATTTGTTATTCACAAGAAAGCCCCGAATTTCGAAAGTTTCGTGCTTCCAATGACCTTAGGTATGAAGAACGCACTTATCACACTTAACAAATGCTGAACTGAAGGAAACATTCCACCTACCAATTATTGGAGTTAAAAGAAATCCTAGCTTGCTAATGTTCACAAAATTCATCGGCATCAGCTAGTATAGTAATAATAATAATTAATAATGACTAAAGCTTACATAACTTACACGATTTTTAGAGAACTTGGTAGTGAATTTATTTATTATATGTTAATAATTTCCGCACAGGTTTAAACTTTTTTTTTTATTCAACTTATTAACACTTTTTTAAATATATTAATGTTCAACTTATTGTTTAATATATCACTTAGGCACAATATTATTTACGGGATTTAATTTTCGAGCTGTGCTAGTCGCAAAAAAATTCGTAATTGATGATCAATTTTTTTTTTTTTGAAATGTCAAAAACTGGGCTACAGAATTTGGCGGAAGTAAAGGCGCATTTTCACTTTACGGGTGGTTCTTAGGGTGCGCTTCTACTATTAGATTTAATTTTTTGTTGTTTTCAGTTGAAATATTTAGAAATTTAACTTTATTCATATGCTTAAAGCAACGAAATTCTTTATTTACTACAAATTTTTATTGAAAAGGACACAAAAAATGTTATTTTACAATAAACTACTTTCATTTTTCTGTTTTTGAATTCAACGGATTACTTTTTTGAATATCGGAATTTGAGTTGAGCAAAACTGAGCCAAAATCCATAAAATTTTCTTTACTGGTGTGCGGCTCCATTTAAAATGCATTGGATAGCTAATACATTATACAATGCATATGCCGTTCGGAGGAAATCCTCTCAGTGCAGCTTGTAGGGTGAAAGAGAAAAAGCCCTGAAGTCGGTTCTCTAGATCAGTGTTTTTCAAACTTTTTGAGTACGCGACCCCTTTATTATTAAAAAAATTATGGCGACCTCCACATTCATAATAATACTTTGTCAGTTATTTGAAAACTGACATGAATCGGGCCCATCAAAATCTTTGTCAAACAGAGTCAAAAGGTAAGGTATTTTTAGATTTAGAGCCCACACCAGATTTTGGGTGATTGATTACAAAAAAAGAAGTATAGGCATCGATTGCTTCATTAAAGGCTATTCAAAAAATCGAAGTCTTGTTGTCCACAACCGGGGCCTTAGTGATAGAACAGTGAATCGAAAAAAAAGTATGAATGCAACCTCGAGGGTAATCGTGTAAGCCGAAATTGAATTTCATCCCTCCCTATATAAGCTCCTCGGATCCCATATCACGGAATCGAAATCATTTGAGTATATAGTTCACCCTTCCAGGCTGTTAAAAAAAACGTTTTTCACTTAGAATTTTAAAGTTTTTAAACGGTCTAGAAGGGTGAACTAAACACTCAAATGGTCTCGGATTCCGTGATATGTGATCCATGGAGCTTATCTAGGGAAGGGTGAAAACCAACTTCGGCTAACACGATTACCCTCGAAATTGCATTCAAACTTCATTTTTTGCTATCACTCACACCCGAAATCTGCTGTGGGCATTAAAAGCTGACTTATTGATGTTTGTACAAGATTCAAAATCGGGATAATTATATCATTTTTCTGTCCCCACTTAGCTTTTAAAATTATCATTTCTCGCAGATCTTTTTGCCCACTTAAACATCTTGATACAACTCCAAGGGAGACAAGAAAATATTTTGACTGCAAAAGACAAAATCAGAGAACTCCTCGCAAAACTTCGTTTTCCAAAAAAAAATGTATGATTTTTTTCCCTGGGCTCAGAAAATTCTCGACGAAATTTCATCAGATGAATTCATGCCATGACATTAAGCGCTCACAGTTCTTTCATGAGAGTTTGCATAATTAGGAGAAAAAAAATATTAAGTGACTTTCCAGAACTCTTTTCTGAAGGCGGAAGTGGACAGAGATAGATACTCAATCCTTTTTTGAATATATCATTCCATCTGGCTGGTTTTCAATCGGTTAAGATGATAGAAAATCTTTGTAATTTTGCTGCAGATGCGGTTGCTCTGAATTCAATGTAAAAACCATTGATAATTTCTGGATAAAGTGAAGAGAAGAGGAAAATATTTAGAGCTGGCAAAAGAGGCTTTAACATTGTAAGTGCCATTCACCACTTCATACCTATATGTGAACTCACGTTATCTTCCTTCAATAGGAAAATGCTTTAATTGTTAACACTTCAAAGATACAACCAAGTTTTGAACATTTAATAAAAGAAAACTTTTTTTAGTTCCTTGTACCTAATGGCTTGCCACCGCGACCCCCCTAATTATTCTTGGCGACCCCCTAGGGGGTCGCGACCCACAGTTTGAAAAACACTGCTCTAGATAATATACCTACTCTATGGTAAAGACCAAGAGCCAACAGCATATATTGTAAGTGTAGGTACAACTAAAATATTAGTATGAGGGTTTAAGGTACATACCTACATGCAATATGCCCAATATTAGCCATGCTTTTTTAGTGCATTTTTATCTGCGCTTAAAAAAATACATGTTAAATACAACGACAATACGGAACTATACCAAATTATTGTTGCATTTTATGTAGGATTTTTTTAAGAGGAGATAAAAATGCGTTTGGAGTGCACATAGAAAAAGTGGCAAAGAATCGAGCCAGTTTTTGAAAACCCTTATACTCACATTTTGGTTATGCTTCCACTCACAAAATCTGCTGTGAGCTTTTAGATTTTAGGTTTTTAACATTGCATAGGTACTTTTAAAAAGAAAGTTTTAAAACTTT
The DNA here is from genome assembly GCA_963921185.1 of Dasysyrphus tricinctus. Taxonomy (NCBI): domain Eukaryota; kingdom Metazoa; phylum Arthropoda; class Insecta; order Diptera; family Syrphidae; genus Dasysyrphus; species Dasysyrphus tricinctus. The sequence goes on along the minus strand of OY992530.1, from coordinate 203,285,966 downwards.
CGAGTTTCTAACTCTTGAAGTCTTATACGATTTTCCTCGATTTTGGTGCTCAACATTGTTTCCTGTAACCGCAATCGTTGTTGGTTCTTGTCATATATCTCAAGCTTCTTTTTATTAAGTTTATATTGCTTTCTTCGAGGTCAAGTCTTCGTTTCTGGACCTTTAGAGTGCTGCAGTGTTTCATGAATTGCGTCCAATTTCGTATTTATAGTGTCTGTTGCATTCACATATTATTGCATTAAATTTTCTTTGTTTTGTTTTTTATTACAAACATTTATTTTTTGAGTTGAGTTGTCTAAAACAAATTTATTTTAAGAATTTGCATTTATCGGAATTCATACAACTAGGTACATACCTGCAGATTCCACATAAATGATTCTTCTTCAATTATATTATCACGGTTTTGATAGTCTAAGACTATATCATCCCAAACGTCTGGGCTTTTAGATTGTATGTTTCTGTCTGAGTTGTTTTTTTGTTTGTTTATATCTTCAGCATTGTTACTATTTTTGTCAGAAAATTTATTGTGTCCGACTCCAAAGGATTTAGCGGTAGGGACTCCATCAACTGCTGCTTCCAAACCGGCGCACTCGATAATTGTTGTGAATTTTATTACTTTTTAGCTTATTTTTTACCTTATATTTCAGGTCACTCCAAGTCTAGAAACAAAATTATCTGAAATATATTTATGTATGTACAACAACCTACCTTTTTCCAATCTTTAAGATGTTTTTGTGGAGAACCCTCTGTGTTCAAGGAGTTAACCAGTTTTCCCCACAGCAAATTGCTGGTTTTCCTCCCTTGGGCAGTTTTCATTATTCCCCTGGCCAAATCATGGTGACCACTCATAAAAGTGGTTAAAATCTCTGTTTGTTTTTTATTTATTGCCATATTATTTTGTTTTTCCATCCTTTCTATTAAAACAAAGTCGGCATTTACATTACCCGATTTTTCCAGTACGATTTTTCCCAAAATCGTGTGAATTGTTTACATGAAACGATATGAAACGATTTTTCCAGTCCGATTTCTATTCCTGTCCTCTTCATACTTTATTGCTGTCTCTTTCATTTTGCATTCAGAGGTAGATGGCATATTAGGACCAGCGTTGCCTATTGCATGTTTTTTTCGTAAAACACATCTACTGGCAATCAAATGCTTTTTGGTTTTACGAAAACAAATATAATTCAACAAAATTAAACCCACAAATAATTTCATCATCATTGTTGTTGTTTTTTCTCCTGAAACCCAACCTTTAAGTGCCTTGCATATGAGCTGTGTAGTAAACTATGTATGTATTTTCAATCTGTATTATTAATTTCTTCTTCGAAAATACAAATACAAGATTGGAAATGCATATCTACTGCGAAAAAAAATAAATCTAGTTACTGCATTTTCTTTTTGGATCAGCTTCGGAAAATTCTCCGATTAGTGGCAACGCTGAACACATAAGACTCTAGGAAAAGTATAAAAGAGAACGCAAACATTCTGGAAAAATCGTGTGAGTTTGCCAGGAACGGACGATTTGGTCCTTACCCCTCAATTTCTACTCCCTTCATCCACGAACAAAAGATCGTCTGAGGAAAAATCGGGTGGTGTAAATGCCGACAAACACTGCCGACGACAACTATTTTCTATCGAGTGAAAACTTTTGTTTCAAACGTCATTTTCAAGTTTGTGTGCTGCCAAATTGACGATACAATCGAGGACGCTCGATTGAACCAAAATAGATGCTGCCAACGCTCGATAGTATCGATAAAACTCGATTGTATGAAGTTACGTGCTGGCACCCTTGCCCGTACCAAAGGCAACAGAAATCTTCAAATCTGTACACATGGTCATCTGGTGATGGAACTTGCCAATGACGATTACGACCACGTCCGTTTCAACAGTACGAACCATACACATACTACAGCCATTCTTCATTATGTTCCAATAGAGTCAGACGCAAGGAATTATCGTGTAATAGGGGACTTAGACAAATCTTGCGTAAATGGTCGTATTTAGACAACTAAGCAAAACATATTGCTTAAAACAGCTGACAAGGAAATTAAATTTTAAATTTTATTTATGATTATATGATATTTAAGATTTTTCTATATCTGTTTTCATGTTGAATAGAGTCCAAGATGATGAATATTTGCATTTTGTATTTGCATTTAACTTATTCATTTTCCTTTCAGAAAAACTCGATATGACAAAACAAAGTCCCCTTTCACACGAAGATACAAATTGCATCGAGGTTTAGGTGTGTTCAACCAATAGACTTTGAAAGGAAATTTCAAAAATTGCCTGGAGATTTGTTTCCTTGTGTGAAAGGTACAAGAGATTTTTAAGGAGATTAAAAGAAAACGTCAAAAAAATCTCCAGCAACTTGTTTCTTCGTGTGGAAGGGAATTAATATTATTCGCGAAGGTTGGCAACTCTGCTGTAAAAGTGAATATTATACATTCAAAATCGCTCGTGAATATTTTCAATTTTAAGGGCGGTATTCACCGACAGCTCATAAATTATGAGGCTCATAAACCTATTCACCAAGCAATAATAGTGAATATTTAAGAGCGCTCATAAGACTTATGAGTGGTCCTGACCACTCATAAAGTTATGAGCGCCCTCTCCGAAACTAATTCGAAAACCTTCGAAGTAACCCTTCAAGAAAATTCACTGACTCATTTTGTCGGTACTTCTTGGATCCTTGCAAAAATGAGTCTCGCACGCACACATATTGTAATTCCTTTTGTCTTCAGGAATTTTATTTATTGTTTCAATTTTGTAAGTTCTTTTTTGTAGTTCATGCGATGAAGATAATTCTTTTGTCCATTTGCTGTGAAAATTTGAAAAAATAGTAAGGGTATTCATGCAACAGCGTAAATTCGTCGTAACTGTTGTAAAGTTTTAAGCTTCGTAAATCTGTCAAATTTTCCATACAAATTGTGACAGAATTATGAAGTTTTAAACTTTACAACGATTACGACGAGTTTACGCTTTTGCATGAATAGGTACCCATAGTATAATAAAAGGTGTATGTAATGAATCTGCTCCGAGTAGAAAATTACAGAAAAGTACAGGAATATGTGTTCCATTAGTAAAAACCTTACCCAAACTGTTCTTCATTTCTGTCACTATGTGTTCCATGATGTTTTTCAGAACAGTTAAGAACAATATTTCCTGCACCTACTTTTATGGTGGAGAAAATGAGTGAGAAATGCCGAAGTACCAGTACCAGTTGATTTTTTTTCCCTGGGATAATAATAAGCTAAAATTTGTCTCAGCAAAACGTTTTGCTTAAATCTGACAGTTTTGACAGTTCTCACACATTTATACTGTTCTGGGGCCCAATTACGCAAGGGTTACTGATTTTCTGTGTACACATTCTATTCACACCCAAAACAAATGTTAATAAATTTGATTGATTGTGCATGCGTTATCTGTCAAAAATCGATGTGTACACGAAATTCTGTGTACAAAAAACTCACTCTTGTGGGATTCTTCATTTAACACAGCTAATATAAACCAACATTTGACGTATATCTCCCCTTCAAGTGAACGAGTCCATTTTGGATCCGCAAACGTAGCACTAAGGAGCATTTTACCTCAAAAACCGGACAAAATTGAAAAAATAAAACTATTTTGAAAGCCCCCCAAATTGGTTTTGCTCGTAGCTGATTAACCGTATTATCATAAACCAGTCTCAAAGTTGACCCCCACCACACCACCTCTTCAGACAGCTAGTCAGAATCTAGACCAATTTAGTAGGCACGCCTGCATTTGCAATGCGCTCTATTTTCACCAATTTGAAGTTGGTGTTTTATGTTTTTTGAAGTGAGTTGAAAAAAATTTTATTAATGAATGTTAGAGACAATGGTGTATACTTAATTTCAACGTTTGATTTATTTGATTTCATCGACTAATATCTATGTTCTTGGGCAAACATTGATTCATCAAAAAGTCAAGAAGTTTATGTATTTTTTTTTTACAGTTAAGTGTTTTTGTTATACTGCCGGGTGCTGTCGGGTTGTAAATTTTTTTTTAAAGCAAACTATTAGGTCTCAGTGTTTTGTACAATCCAAAACATTTTCCTCATATTTCCTCCTTTTTGAGAAAAAAATTATTTAAAATTGCCGTTTTTTCCAAATGTATTATTTTTGAACAATTTTTTGTTTTTATTATTCGAAATTATTTGAAAGTTTTTTGTATGCAATATGGCAAACCAAACCTTCAACCTTCGATTAAAAAAAAATTGATTTGTTTTATTACCTTTTTTGGTCAAAAATGTAATAGAAGTTTCACACATATCCATAAGCCCATGGGTAGACAAAATTAAAAAAAACCCACAATTATTTATTTCTGTTTTAAAGAATGGAAATACTTTAAAACGGTATAAATTTAAGTTTCAGATGAAAATTAGGTCACTAAGACAAAAAAATAATTTTTACCAGTTTTTTCATGCAAATGCTCCTATGTGCGTAGTAGACAATGTACGAACGAAATAATAAGCGAAACTAAAAAGTTAAGTAAGAACATTTCCCTATATAAAACAAACTAAAACGTGCAATGATCTTCACCCCTAGACAAAACTAAGAAAATAAGTGGAAAGAAATTAAAATCACTGTAGTCACAAAGAATTTATTTATGTGCATGCAACACTCATTTTTTCAAGGATCCAAGACGTACCGACAAAGTGCGGTCATTTTTTAAAACAGTTTGATTTCACAGTTTGGGGGTACCTGAGGAAGAGAGTTGTTCTCATTTTCGAACTTCGAAAAAGAGCTATGAGTGGTTGTTGAATAGCACAAATATTATTTGAGTTAGGAGCCTCATAAACTTAAGAGCCGTTTATGAGCGCTCAGTGAATACCGCCCTTAAATAGCTGAATCACTTTTGCGAGTGAAGTGAGATGAGTCGGCGAGTAAGGCAAGTCATCTCATCTCACTCGCTGAAATAGCTGAATCTCGGCACTGGAGTAAAAAACTCATTACTATTGAAATTACTATTTAAATTAGTCTCCAGTAAAAGCAAAAACATCAAAAGGAAGTTCTTGTGACTTTAAAGGTTCTCCCAAACCAACACGAAATCGTAGCGAATCATTCGTAAAGACAGTTTTTTGTTGTTGTTAAGCTTCATATTTTGTATAATTGTGAATGAATTCGCGTCGTCGACGAATGTTTCGCGTTTGTTTGGGGGAGCCTTAAGAATACATCGCGGGCCTTAGAACGAAGTCCCCTTACATTTTGATAATAAAGGAGCTTTGTTAACAATGCCGCTTGGGCCTTGAGAATTTCTATTTACAAGTCCCTGAGTAAAAGTATTGACAGGCCATGATTCTGGAGACATCAACACGTTAAACATGGGCTCAGGAATCGTGATTTTAAAGAATGCAACTCTGCCATTTGATCTTGTAATGTTTTTACATTTTATTAGATTATGGTCATTGGAAATATTATGCTGATTCAAAACAGACTTTACGTGATTAAGAATATCTGTGTGAGAAGTTGAGACATCAAATTTAAAGACAAATATAGATTTAGGAGCAGGCACAACTCTGGGTTGAAAAATGACAGTGGATGGGGCTTGTGATGATGGGTTGACAACTGAAAAAATTCGATTTGGGTTGCTATTGCTACTAATGTTGATTGAAATTGAATTGGGTGAGGAGCTATTGCTCTTGGTGTTAGTAGGACAAAGTCATTCGTCTTGAAGAGACATAGTGATAGGAACGTTATTAATATTACTGTTATTAACATTGGGATTTGCGGAATGAGAAAAAGCAGAATTGATCAATTCAGTAAAGATGTCTTTTGTACTTGTCAACTCTTTCTCAATAGCTACAAAATTACTATTAAATTCATCAAAATGTTTACTATTATTTGTTGATAAGGTGTCAAAGTTTTTTTTAAAGCTGGAGAAGAGATTCCGAAATGTTATTATTATGTGAATTATTGATTGCATAAAAGTAGTTCTTAACATTATTACTAAGCAAAGACAGCTGCTCGTTATTTTTTTTCAGAAAAAAGCGAGTTCTTTTCAATTTCACAATTAATTAATTTGAATTTATCTTCCAATACTTCATAAAGGATGTTTTCCAAGTTAATAAATGATTTGGCAACCTTTGAATGGTTTTTATCATTGCTCAAAGTATTAAGCAAGACAACCCTAGTGTTAGAGTCGATAACTGTTTCGATTTTATCGACATTTCCAACTAGATCTACAAAATGGTCAAAAAGAAGTCCAACTTTTTTGTCTACATTAAAACATCTTTCAGAGTTATTATCTACCGTAGCTTTCATCTCGTCTAAATTGCGAGTGATACTTTCGAGGGAAAGATTTAAGTTTTGTAGTTGAAAAAAAATGTTTAAGCTCTTGCAGTTGTTTCACAAGAATGAAAGTTTCATTAAAGGAATAGTTTGTATTCGCGTGAATCTTTCTGAAACATCATCAATTACAGAATAACAAAAATGGCATTGAGTTACATCCATGATAGTGAAGAAAAATAATTAAATTGAAAACGAGAAGAGAAATGAAAAGAAAGATGACAGATGGTCACCCTAAGATTTTATATACAAATTTATATGGTTATACATTATATGTTCCGTCAAAAGAAGCAAGATTACACAAACACCAAACAACAAAAAAAGCAAACAGAAAATCAAAGAGTCAAATGGAAGTATAATTATGGGTATAATTATGGGTATACTGTAAAGCATGTAGGTATTTATTGAAATTATTAATTGCTTACCGCATGAATTATAACACACAACATAAGATTAATATAAAACAGGTAAATCACTAACACTAAGGACCAGTTTTTCCGTGCGTCATCCTAGTCTCGGGGTTAAAACTGAGTTAACTCCATAAACGTGTTTTTCAGTCACTTGAAAGCCTACAGTAGGGAGCACAAATGAGTACATGTTTGTAGTTCGCGCACTTATTGATGCATAAGAACAGAAATAATAAAGCAAATTCAAAATTTTGTTTTGCTCTGTATTTTATGTTCAATTCTCAAGAGAACGGTATATAATACATAACGGAAAGGAGCAAGTTCTAAGAAAAAAACAAATAAAACAAAAATAAGTCGCATGTACTCAATTTTGCACCAAGCGTTAATTAGCAAAAATATCGAAATTTGCTGTTAGATTTGCAAGTTTTTGGTTTGTTTATGACTTCCTTTATCTTTTGTAGTTTGAGATAATGTTTAATTGCGTATGGTAAGAACTTTCACCAGCGTATTTTAATAAATGAAATATATAATTATAAAAAATTCATTGCTCTTTAAGATTATGAGGAAACTATCACGACAGTTTGAGGACAGTATTGTTGTCATGACAAAGAGTGGCTTCTCGACACAAATGATAGCTAATAAGCTTAAAAGAAGGCAATCGGTGGTCATAAAAGTCCAGAAAAGGCGAGCCATTGTTCCTAGAGCACAAGTCAAAGGCCGCACAAAAATTTTGACGGATGCGGACGCACCTCGCAGGATATTAGAAATGAAAGGGAACAAGTGTTTAACACCAAATCATGCTTCTTTAGCAATAAATAAGCCCGTTAGCCGAGAAACTGCAAGAAGAACCCTCAACGACATTGGTTATATCTCAGCGGTTAAAAAAACAAAAGCCTGCATTGTCAGTAAAAATGCTAAGGTGTGGTTAAAGTTCATCAGAAATCACAGAAATTGGACAGTAGGTAATTGGAAACGTGTAGTGTGGTCAGATGTCCAATTTCTGTGTTCTCTGTCGAACTTTAACCACACCTTAGCATTTTTTCCGACAATGCAGGCTTTTGTTCTTTTAACCGCTGAGATATAACCAATGTCGTTGAGGGTTCTTCTTGCAGTTTCTCGGCTAACGGGCTTATTTATTGCTAAAGAAGCATGATTTGGTGTTAAACACTTGTTCCCTTTCATTTCTAATATCCTGTGAGGTGCGTCCGCATCCGTCAAAATTTTTGTGCGGCCTTTGGTTTGTGCTCTAGGAACAATGGCTCGCCTTTTCTGGACTTTTATGACCACCGATTGCCTTCTTTTAAGCTTATTAGCTATCATTTGTGTCGAGAAGCCACTCTTTGTCATGACAACAATACTGTCCTCAAACTGTCGTGATAGTTTCCTCATAATCTTAAAGAGCAATGAATTTTTTATAATTATATATTTCATTTATTAAAATACGCTGGTGAAAGTTCTTACCATACGCAATTAAACATTATCTCAAACTACAAAAGATAAAGGAAGTCATAAACAAACCAAAAACTTGCAAATCTAACAGCAAATTTCGATATTTTTGCTAATTAACGCTTGGTGCAAAATTGAGTACATGCGACTTATTTTTGTTTTATTTGTTTTTTTCTTAGAACTTGCTCCTTTCCGTTTTGTATTATATACCGTTTTCTTGAGAATTGAACATAAAATACAGAGCAAAACAAAATTTTGAATTTGCTTTATTATTTCTGTTCTTATGCATCAATAAGTGCGCGAACTAAATACAAACATGTACTCATTTGTGCTCCCTACTGTAAGTTAACTCCGAGTTAACTCGTCTAATTTGGTGAGTTAACTCAGGGACCAAATTGAGGGTCTTTTCAGCTGTGGCGCCATCTCGATTTCGATATGGACAGTTATTGTCAGTGCAATTTCGTTGTGGCACTATCTCTATTCCGATGCGTGAAGGGCGTAGAAGGGTGATATCCATAGATTTTTAACAACTGAAAGATAGAGTTAGTCCTCTACTGAAGAACTGTTCCTGAGTTAACTCGGGGTTAATTTATTTCAGGATTAGCTAGCTCTGACTTAACTCAGAGCTAACCCTGAACTGACAAACTGGCTCTAAGTTGGTAAAATGGTAAAGAAATTAGATTAAAACAAAAAAGAAAACACTGAGTGAGTTTATTTTTTAATAAGAAGAGTGCACCAGCAATTTTAAACACAGAAGGAGAACGGAGAGTTGCAAAATAAACACCGCAAGCAAACACCACACAAGACAATGTAAACGATACGATGATAAAATAATGTATTGAATTAGAATAGTTTTATTGTTTTTTTGATTAATTGATTTATTGGAAATAAGCACATTTATGAGCACAAGGTCTTGTTATAAGGAAGTTGAAGGTTTTTTAACATGAAAATTTAATTTAAAAGTTGGTGATTTAAAAGTTAGTGATAAATTTTTGCGAATAATAATTTTAATTAAAACAAAATACGTATGAAAAAAGACGACTACAGAGAGAGAGAAACTGAAAAAAACGTAACGGATTTATCTGGCACCAATATTGCAGTATCATCAGCAAAGGTGGCCATGGTAGCGTTGATGTCCACGGGAAATATCTCTTGTATATAACATATACAGGGTTGGTCCTAGGACACTTCCTTGTGGTACACCGGCTTCAATTTTCTTTAGTTCCAAGTAATTTTGTTTGTACCGTATTCTAAAGAGTCGGTTCGTAACGTAGGATTTTAGTACTTCGAAGAACTGCCTGGGAAGGTCCCTATGCAGTTTGTACTCAGCTCCCAAGTGCCAAACCTTGTCACAGGCTTGAGCTACATCTAAGAATATAGCCGAGCATACTTGTTTTTCTTCGAGTGCCTTTTCCACAACATCCGTGATTCGATGCACTTGGTCTATCGTGGAATGTTTTTTTGATTTCTAAATCCAAACTGTTGGTTCGGAATAAGTCTTCTTTCTTCTATTATTTTGTTAAGCCTTTTCAGTAGCAGTTCTTCAAATACTTTTGCCATGATAGGTATAAGCGATATTGGTCTGTAAGATGTTACTTCTATTGGTGGCTTACCTTGTTTAGGTAAAACAATGACTTCCGCAATTTTCCAATGATGTGGCACATATCTTAGTTTTTTTTTTTTTTTTAACACTTCAGATTCTATGTTGTAGAGAGCTTAGAACAAGCTGCAACCTCCAAACAGAGGCTCATCATAAGTGCATGTGTTAGTGGTTAGTAAAATAATGCAAACCAACACATGCTTACAAATAAAAAGTATACAAAACTAAACTAAATTACAAAAATAAAAACAATACAAAATTTAATAATGATAAAAACAATTAAAGTATCTTAAACAGTAGATAAGACAGTCAAGAACGTGGAGCACTGGTTCGAAACAATGTTTTCAATCCCATTTTACCTAAGTTGAAATCAACTGAGGAACCATTTAAATTAAAAAGCTTACACATACGGTTGAGAGGTTCATGCATTCCGTAGTTAGTTCGATGAAAATCGACGTGTAAAAGTTCAAATCTTCGTAGGTGGTGAGATCCTCCGCGATAATTTATGCCAATACAGGCTAACAAGTCAGGGGCATCAACTTGACCACTTATAAGTTGGTGAAGAAATATTAAGGGCGGTATTCACTGAGTACTCATAAACGGCTCTTAAGTTTATGAGGCTCCTAACTCAAATAATATTTGTGCAATTCACCAACCACTCATAGCTCTTTTTCGAAGTTCGAAAATGAGAACAACTCTCTCTTCCCCAGGTACCCCCAAACTGTGAAATCAAACTGTTTTCAAAAATGACCGCACTTTGTCGGTACTTCTTGGATCCTTGAAAAAATGAGTGTTGCATGCACATAAATAAATTCTTTCTGACTACAGTGATTTTAATTTCTTTCCACTTTATTTTCTTACTTTTGTCTAGGGCTGAAGATCATTGCACGTTTTAGTTTGTTTTATATAGGGAAATGTTCTTACTTTACTTATTAGTTTCGCTAATTGCTTCGTTCGTACATTGTCTACTACGTTTGCGGATCCAAAATGGACTCGTTCACTTGAAGGGGAGATAGGCGTCAAATGTTGGTTTATATTAGCTGTTTAAATGAAGAAAAACTACAACAAGGGCCCAATTCCACAAGAGTGAGTTTTGTATGTGTACACAGAATTTCGTGTACACATCGATTTTTGATATTCGGCAAGTGTGAGTTTTGAGTTTTTGACAGATAACGCATGCACAATCAATCAAATTTATTTACATTTGTTTTGGGTGTGAATAGAATATGTACACAGAAAATCAGTCACCCTTGCGTAATTGGGCCCCAGAACAGTATAAATGTGTGAGAACTGTCAAAACTGTCAGATTTAAGCAAAAAGTTTTTCTGAGATAAATTTTAGCTTATTATTATCCCAGACAAACAAATCAACTGGTACTGGTACTTCGACATTTTCTCCACCATAAAAGAAGGTGCAGGAAATATTGTTCTTAACTGTTATGAAAAAAATCATGGAACATAAACATATAGTGACAGAATGAAGAACAGTTTGGGTAAGGTTTTTACTCATGGAACACACAATCCTGTAATTTTCTATTTGGAGCAGATTCATTATACACACCTTTTATTATCCTATTTTTTCAAATTTTCACAGCAAACGGACAAAAGAATTATCTTCACCGCGTGAATTACAAAAAAGAACTTACAAAATTGAAACAATAAATAAAATTCCTGAAGACAAAGGGAATTACAATATGTGTGCGTGCGAGACTCATTTTTGCAAGGATCCAAGAAGTACCGACAAAATGAGTCAGTGAATTTTCTTGAAGGGTTACTTCGAAGGTTTTCGAATTAGTTTCGGAGAGAGCGCTCATAACTTTATGAGTGGTCAGGACCACTCATAAGTCTTATGAGCGCTCATAAATATTCACTATTATGGCTTGGTGAATAGGTTTATGAGCCTCATAAGTTATGAGCCGTCGGTGAATACCACCCTAAGTCGTTATTAACCCGCCTTTGATATAAAGTTTGGACCTGCAGTAGCTGGATCCGATGTTCATATGGTGGGAGGTTGCAAGGATCAGCCCAAGGGAGACCCTTAAGAGCGAAGCGAATGAATTTATGTTGTATTGATTCAATACGACTTTTATGAATTTCATAGAAGGGAGACCAAACTTGAGAGGCATACTAGAGATGAGGTCGTACATAACAGTTATACAGAGAAAGAGTAACATACGGATCGTTAAATTCTTTTGCCCAACGTTTTATAAATCCAAGCATAGAGCTCGCTTTTTTGACAATATAATTAATGTGTTCTGTAAATTCTAAATTAGAGCTAAACTGAACACCCAAATCCTTGAAAATAAAGACACGGCACAGTTTGTGCTGGGAAATAGAATAATTAAAAGCACTTGCAACTCGTTTTCTTGAAAAAGTAATTGTTTGGCATTTAACAGGGTTTAGGGAAAGACCGTTTTTTATACACCATAAAGTAAAGCTGTCAATATCAGCCTGCAAGAGACTTTGGTCATGGTCAGCACTTATTGTCTTGAAAATCTTCATATCATCGGCAAATATAAGAATTTCACTAGAACGTATGCATGACACAACATCATTTATAGCGAGAATGAATAGAAAAGGGCCCAGATGACTTCCCTGAGGTACACCCGAGTGAGCGTGCAACGGGTTTGAAAGAGAGTGTCGAAATTTTACCTGATAGGATCTATTTTCAAGGTACGATTTTATCCAATATATAAAAAAGGTGGAAAGCCGAAAGCTTTAAGTTTGAATAAAATGATATTATGACTAAGTTGATCAAATGCTTAGAAAAGTCAGTGTAAATGCAGTCAACCTCACTACCGTTCTCTAAAGCATTGGAGCATTTGTGTAAGAAAGTAAGAAGATTTGTTACCGTTGATCTTCTTTGCATAAATCCATGCTGTTTTTCGCATATTAAATTTTTACTATGAAATGCCAAGCTTTCACAAATAACTTTTTCAAAAAGCTTCGGTAAACAAGACAGTTTTGATATTGGCTTATAGTTCTCTATATCATTCCTATCACCTTTTTTGAAAACTGGAGTTAAAAATGATTTTTTCCATAAGCAAGGAAACTTCCCTGATTTTATAGAAAGCTCAAATAAAGATTGAAGGGGCTGAACTAATATATGTCTACACCTTTTTAATACTATTGGGGGAATTCCATCTGGACCAGAAGAAAAATCATCATTTAAAGATGAGAGATATTCTAAAACAGTGTTCAGGTACACAGGCATAGTATTACAATTCGTTTGGGAATAGATATGTAAATTTTTGAAATAACTTTCATCAACAACGACAGGCGTATCAACGAAGGAATCACAAAAATTATTCGCAAATGCGTTGCAGATATCTGTATTATTTTGTAACGAACAGTTTTTGTATACGAAATTTGCCGGATAGCCGTCCGAGTTCTTCTTTGAGTTGACAAATTTCCAAAATGACTTAGGATCCTCTTTTAGAAAGCTTCCCATTTCATTAACGTAATTAGTATAAAGTGCCTTTGAAAGAGTTTTGAATTCTTCAAAAAGCGCAATATAAGAACCATTATCAATTTGTGAATTAGTTTTTAAGTAAGTTTTCCATGCCCTATTTCTCTTGTTACGAAGTGATCTGAGCTCTTTCGTATACCATGCATGGCAAACGTTCGAGTTTTTTGATATTTTTAAGGGTAAAGAAGCATTCATACAACTATACAAGATTGAATAAAAAATAGAATTTGCTTCATCAATATTAGTACATGCTGATATTTTACCAATATCAGAGCTAACTAATTTTTCAGAGAGCAATTCATAAATAGCTTTTTTAAAGTCAAATATATATGCGCAATCATAAGAATTACTATTTACTGTCAGTTGACTACTCAAGTCAAGGAAAATATCCAGGGGAGGATGGTAATTATCTATATTAGTAATCCCAGAACTAGATTTTCGAACAAGGGTACTAATAGCGTCCGAGGAAAATACTAAATCGAGTATTCGATTTTTAGAATTTTTAATACAGCTATTTGCTGTAAGTCAGTAGTGCTAATTTTATCAAGTTAAAAAAGCTCCGATTGTGCAGAAGTTAAAGAAGCTTCTTGGCATGATTCATCTTCAGAAGGGACCCAGTGGCGGATCCAGGGGGGAGGTCATGGGGGTCATGTCCCCCCCAGAGCTTCAGCGAAAACAACAAACACGAGCAATATTTACTGATTATTCAAAAAATTAGAGGACAGAGAAAAACTTTTTGGGTTATTCCATATTTGTTAGTAATCTACTATTTATACGAAAAACATGACCTATTATTGGTAAGCTTCTATTTTCTTAACAAAGTCAATCTTCTTAATGAAATGGGGAGCAAAGAAATATTGATCAAAAACCACTACTAGCCCTCAAGGATACACTAAATTGTCTTAGATATCCATCCGATCTAAAATTCTGCGGACTATCTTAAATATTAAAGGTTCCCCGCCCCACAGTTACCATCATCGCAAAAAATAAGACTCTGCATGCCGTAGTTTGACAAAGATTAACCCGGGCAAAAAAAACTTCCAGCTTAATGATTAGGAATTCTAATCTTGTTGGATATAGTTTACAGTGGATTTTCGTTGAAAAATTCATGTAAGTTGAACTGAACTTAAAACAAATTGCATATGACAAAGCCCTCACTATGTCACTGATGAGTTCAAGTGAGTAAGCCGAACGAAAAGCCAATTTGCGTAAGACTAAAGGCCATAAAAAGCTATTTTGAATCAAAGATTAAGCTATTTAAAGCAAACGGGACCCTAAATCATAAAATCCGTTATAACTCGAAAGCAAAGCGAATATGAGAAAAATACCTCTTAAGTTTTTCAGCAACCCATGGTTTTCATCTGCGGTGGTAACTGTGTGATACCCTGTATAGTAGTTTTGATAACAAGTTATCATAGCATTTTAAACATTATATTTTTATACTGGCCTTTCCCCGCGGCTTCGCTCGCGCTCATGTTTATTTTGTCAACCGATTCTGGTTGTTGATCGATACAGAAATTAACGAAAAAATTATTGATTTATTTATTTCAGGTTATTGGTTAATGCAGAAGGAGATAAAATTATTACAAAATGAAAAATATTAACTGCAGAGTCATAGGTTCTAACCTCGCTGCGAACTGAATATCCCAATATTAGTCCAATAGCCAGGTAGCAAATTTTTTGGGTGAACGCATAACCAAAATATGTTGAGAATCTGCAGGTACATGCATCTTAATATTGAATTCAAAAGTCTGGAAAGATTTTGTCTACACCCGTGTTTGGGACAGGGTGTTGAAAATATTTAGCTGTTTCCAATTTTTGTGACAGGGTTACAACCACATCAATTCATTTTCAAAAAACAGGAACTGATACTCTGTCATTTTGCCTAAGTCCGTAGACTTTAATTTTGACGATCTGATTAAAAGAACTTGAGATTAAACATTTAACATATGTGCACCATATCTAGAAATATTTGGAAATTTAAAAAAAATAAACAAAAAATAAGGCCAATAAGCTTTGCTTTAGAGGGTCATATGTATCTTGACTTCTATTACTCAGATCATACACTTAAAGTTTGTGGACTGACGAAATATTCCAGAGCACAATTTTAAATAAATCAATTGAAGTGGTTGTACCCCTGACACGAAAATTTGAAAAGTCCTATTTTCAAACCCTCGTCCCGAGCACGGGCGTCAAAAAATCCTGCCAGACTTTAGCATTCGATATCAAGATATATGAACCTACAAACCCTCATATACATATGTACATATGTATGTATGTACTCATATTCTGGCTATGCACTCAACCACAGAATTCCCTATACCCTATAGTGACGATGCTGCTGACTATATGTACATAATGTATGTCCCTCCATTTGGCGTTAACAATGAAATTCTGGCCACTGGGCACACGCGAATATGCTACGTGTACATACATATGTACATTAGACTGATTCAAAAAAATGAAAATGTCTTCGATTTTCAATGCCACTAGCTTTTTTGTTAAAGTAAAATGAAATAATAATCCTGGCAAAATTTCAGTCCTTAAGGTCAATATTTAGAGGTCGCTCATCGATACTTTCTGTTTTCCATACAAATCGTATGGGAACTTTTTGTTTGATTCCTTCTTAATTTTATAACTTTAGAAACGGTTATCATACAGAAATGATCAAGGTAGAATGAAAGAAGATTTTATGTTCTTTAAAAAAGGTCCTTACTTCTTATCTAATTAATGTACTCCTTCCAAAGTTATTCAAGGTCAGAGTGGTATTCGTGGTGAATTGAAAAGTTTTTTGGATTCCGTGTTGAAAAAATCTGCTATAATACAAGATGTTTTGCAAAAGTTGTAACAAAAGGCAAGTGCATGTAAGTTGCACTCAGACAAGAAAAAAATCGTTTTAGAGTGGGGGTCTATTTCCCCCCATTTAGGCGGGAGGGGCAATTTCCTAAAAAAATTGGTTTGAAAAAGAAAAAAATATTTAAAATCAACGGCAATACTTATGGTGTCATGCTATTACTTTTTTAAAGCCAACAATCCATTAATTAATTAACTGTTTAAAAAAAGTTGTTTTTGTAAATATTTTTTGAAAAAATTAATTTCAAACTTAGATTTAAAAAATGAAAAAGTGATTTTATTTTTTAAATCTTTTTGAAAAATTTTTCGTTATCAAGTACAATTTTTGTTTATGGATTTCAATACCTTCTTTAATTTTTAATCAGATGCTGAAAACCGCAGGCTAAAATTTATTGTAGTTTCTGAGAAAATTGAAAATTAAAATACCTACTACTACTACTGGAAATTGGGTGTTTGTAGGAAGGAACAATTTAAATTCCAGGGCGTCAAATATCAAGAAACTTGGTTTTTGTTATTTTCAATTTTCTCAGAAACTACAAAACATTTTAGCCTGCGGTTTTCAGCATCTGATTAAAATTAAGGAAGGTATTGAAATCCATAAACAAAAATTGTACTTGATAACGAAAAATTTTTCAAAAAGATATTTAAAAAATAAAATCACTTTTTCATTTTTTAAATCTAAGTTTGAAATTAAATATTCAATATAATTAACGCCTTAATGACTTCACCTTCATCGTAATGCACTTTATCTTATGAAATAAAACACATTAATTTAATTTGTATGCATTTCGGCAATTTCGAATGCCATCTTCAGCAATTTTTCCTCTTATTGACTTTAAACTAATTTACTTGCACTTGTGATTACATTTGTTTTGACTTATTAGACAGAGAAAGATAGGTAGGTATAAAATATGCATGTCATCATTTTTGATTTTTACACTAAAACATTAACATTTAAGTTACACAATATTAAGTACAAACGTTGAAAAGAGATGACCTAATCGGAGCTTCCATCGTATTCATCATTATGTTTTTGTTTTTATGCATGTAAATGCTTTCATAAGCATCCAAGAACCTTTCATCACATACATGCTTAACGAGTTTCAGATTCTCTTTTGTTATATTGTGATCATTCTCCAGTACATGTAAGGCCACAGCTGATTTATTTGGTCGATTGAATTTCACATTGGTTAGGTGCTCTCCGAATCTAGTTTCTATGTTCCTTTTTGTTTGTCCATAATATTTTTGTTCGCAGTCATTGCATGTTATTTCATAAATCCCTGATTTTCTCAAGTTGTCAGTTTTATCTTTTATAGATCCTAATTTGTTTTTAAGTTTTCCGTCTGATGAGAAAACCAATTCAATATTTTGTTGTTTGAATACCTTCTTTAGTTTGTCGGTTATAGTAGGAGCAAAGTGAATTTTTAAACGTCTCTTTTCTTCGGTCTCTTTTGATGTTTTTAGTGTTGTTAAATTACTTCTCCTCAATGTCTTTGATTGTTTTTCTACCATTAGAAGTAGCGATGTACATCTCTTCGCGTGCGCATGTGCTATCGGCATCGTCTTGTCTTTACTTGCGTTTTAACCCCTTAATTTGTTCATACAAAATCAAAAAATATCTCAATAGTGCCCTCCCCCCTCAGTGCAATTGTGCAGTGCAATAAAAGCTATCATCCTAAAATCTAATAAATAAATCCACTAATTATAAAAAAAAAAAAAACAAAAGTTACCTCTGTGCATCAAAAAAAAAATAAACCTCAGTGCATTAATTAGCTCCAAATCTCATTGTGCTCCCATGTACAATATCAACAACAACAAAAAAAAAAGCATACAAAAACACAGTCAATCATTATAAAACAGCAATATCCATCATCGAGTGCAAGTGATCAGTGACGAGCGGTTATCTTCCATTCCCACCTCCCACCCTATTCGCTGCTGTGTAGCTTAGTCGTTGCGATTACTGTGTGGCTTTATCCAAACAGGGCCGCAGCGGCTGAGTTATGTGGTCATCGGGCGCATAGCATGTTATGATTTTTTTTTATGTTATTGTCATTTGGGGCACATTCTATACGGGCATAACACCTATAGTAATGTGTCTTTGAATGGCAATATTTTGAATTTAATTCATAATTTGTGTTTAGATCCACGTCTGAGTTTTGTTTTTTTCGTGTTTGTTTGTTGCAATGGTGAGTAATTTCAGAGTTGACGTTTGTAATATTCGTGGGTTGAGGAAAAATTTCTTTGCCGTGTACGCCCACGTCCAAAAATTCAGACCAGCTGTTTTCGCTCTAAACGAAACACAGGTAGGTGAAAGCTCTGATCCCTCAGAGTTCAACCTACCGGGGTATAGTTTAGTATCATCGTTCATTCTCCACTATGGTATCGCCATTTATATCCGGAAAGATGTTGCTTACCAGACTCTTCCACATTTCAACAAGTGTTCCCGCACGGAATTTAACATTATGTGGCTAAAGTTTAATGTCTGTAAGCATGTCATTCATTATTGTTTCGTTTATCGTAGCCCCAACCTAGATAGTACGTCAACTTTAAACCAGTTTGATGCGCTGTCGGACTGCATTCAGGCAATAGTGTCCCTTAATCTTCGCACTGAGATCGTCCTCACAGGCGATTTTAATGTGCACAATTCGAATTGGCTTCGCCATTCAAATCTAACAACGGCGGAGGGAAGGTATGCTGAGATTTTTTCAGAGTTCAACCATCTGACTCAACTGGTGGACGAGCCTACTAGAATACCTGATGTTGCAGGTCAAACCCCTAACACCCTCGACTTGTTCCTCACATCTCACCCCGAAAAATATAGTTTGAGTGTTTTAGCTCCTCTCGGCACTTCTGACCATTGTCTAATATCGGCATCCTTTTCGTGTTCTAATTCCCCAGTTAAAGAAAAAATACCGAAAAGAACAGTTTGGCAATACGAAAAAGCCAACTGGGAAGGGCTCAACAACTTTTTTCGTGTTTTTAACTGGTCGTTGTGCTTTTTAGATGGAGACGTTGATGCATGTGCAGATATGATAACCAATGTTATCTTTAATGGTTTAAGATTCTTTGTTCCTCATAGAATAAAGAGTATCAAGCCTAAAGAAAACTCTTGGTTTGACTCTAGCTGCAAGGAAGCTATCAAAGTGAGAGAATCGTTTTTTCGGTTATATAAAACCATTCCTACAGAGGAAAACCGATCAAAATTCAAACAAGCCAGAAATTCCTGCAATGCCTTGATTCTAAGAACTAAATTTCTGCATGAGCAAAAAATAAGGCTAAAAATACTGCAATGTCCTAAGGGCAGTAAAAATTTTTGGTCATTCGTTAAGAATATTAATAACTCATCAGCTTCATCGGTTCCCACGCTCATCTTCAATGATAACCCTGTCGTTAGTTCTATAGACAAGGCAAATGTGTTTGTAGAACAATTCGCCGCAAATTCTACGCTGCCAGTTAGCAACAGGGTCCCACCTGTACTTGAGAACGTCCAATTCTCTATGGAACCAATACATTTTCGTACCCGTACAGTTTCCAGAGTACTAAAAGATCTCGATATTCGGAAATCCGCTGGCCCCGATGGTATATCACCTATTGTCTTGAAGATGTGTTCTTCCACTTTAGCAAAACCTCTTCGTAAGCTTTTTTACCTTTCCTATTCTTTAGGCCACTTTCCGTCTGGGTGGAAAAAGGCATATGTGCAGCCTATCCCTAAAAAAGGCGATTCATCTTCTCCTTCCAACTACCGACCAATTGCTTTGACATCCATTCTTTCCAAGGTCATGGAAACTCTGATCAATCGTCAGCTTATGAAATATCTTGAACAACGAAAGCTTCTTAATGACCGTCAGTACGGCTTTCGTTGCAACAGATCCACTGGTGATTTGATGGCTTTTCTAACTGAAAAGTGGAATCAATCACTGCATCGTTTTGGAGAAAGCAAAATAGTTGCACTCGATATTTCTAAAGCATTTGATAGAGTTTGGCATCAAGCTCTTTTATCGAAAATGCATGCTTTTGGTATCAACGAATCACTTCTTCGCTGGATTAGTAACTACCTTTCTGACCGTTCAATCCAAGTTGTTTTGGACGGTTTCAAATCTGAAGTTCTCAAAATAAACGCTGGTGTGCCCCAAGGCTCCGTATTGTCTCCGACACTATTTCTTATTTTCATCAATGATCTCTTGTCTGAAACTACTAATCCACTAAACTGCTTCGCTGACGACAGCACCCTTAGTTTTTCATACTCATTTCCAGATTCACCTCCCTGTTCTTCAAACGTTGAGCAGCAGCGGCAGAATATGTTGAGCTCATTAAATTCAGATTTAAACAGCATTGTCAAATGGGGTATTAATAATCGTGTGGAATTTAATGCATCCAAAACCCAAAGTTGTCTCCAGTCGTTAAAGCGGAATATACCCAATCTACCTTTATACATGAATGGAACTTGCATCGAGGAAACTGAAAAGCTTTCGATTCTCGGTATGTGCGTTACAGATCAGCTCTTGTGGAACGACCACATACAAGATATTGCTAAAAGTGCTGCGAAGTGCCTAGGTTTCCTGAGAAGATGTAAGAACTATTTTTCCCCTTCTGATCTGGCTACTATATATAAAGCATACATACGCCCAAAACTAGAGTATAACTCTCATATCTGGTCAGGCGCTTCTAAAACATCACTGCACCTACTGGATAGAATCCAAAATAGAGCTTTAAAACTGATAGGTGACGGATCAATCTCGGCAACATTTGTTTCGTTGGAACACCGTCGAAATGTTTCATGCTTATCACTGTTTTATCGCTACTTTTTCAAACGTTGCTCTGTTGAAGTAGCTAGCTGCATTCCTCCCCTGAAACAATTTCAGCGTAATACCCGCACTGCTAGGAATGCTCATCAGTATACCCTCGAGCCTAACTTTGGACGTACCGTCAAATATAGAGATTCTTTCTTTAGCCGTACCACACGAATGTGGAATTCCTTACCCAACTCTGTTTTTCCTTGCCATTTCAATATCCAGACATTTAAGACAAATGTACATCGTTATCTCCTTTTTTGTTCTCCCTCTATTTCCTAAACGCTCGCACTGTGTGTAAACATTTTAAGGGTATTCATAACCCCTTTAGTGCGCGCCAATTATAAAAAAAAAAAAAAAAAAAATTCTGGTGATCATATTGTTGTCATACCCATTAAGCTCTTCAACATATTTTATGTAATTTAGTTCTACCATGTAATTTTTGGCATTCATGGGAACTGAGCATAACCGGTACACCATACTATTAAACGCCGCTCTTTTATATTGCATCGGACAAAACGAATCGTTTATAATATACCGAGGAATGTTCGTAGGTTTTCTATAAATCGCAAATTCAAGCTTGTTCTCTGTATTCCTGCTTACAAGAAGATCCAAGAAAGGCAACTTACCCTCTTTTTCCATCTCAAAGGTGAATTTTAATGTGGGCCATTTTGAATTCAAAAGTTCTACGAAATCAGGAACTTTATTTGGATCCATGCATGAAAAAATATCATCAACATATCTTATCCACACCTTTGGTAAACTTGCTTCTTCTTCGATGGTGTTCTCAAAGGTCGACATAAACAAATTTGCCAAAAAAGGAGATAAAGAGTTTCCCATTGTTGTACCTTCAGTTATTTTATAGAATTTGTTTAAGAATTGACAACAATTATATTTCATGCATAAACTGGCAGCGTCGTAGTAAACCTTTTTCTTCTCTTCATTGTCTTCTCGTTCGTTTTGATAACGAAAAGAAAAACTTTGTGCGTAATATTTCGTCGCAAACATTTGATGAAGATGAACTGAATCTTTTGCAAAAAGGTCTGAATTTTTCAACAACACCAAAAACATTACCTATAGATGAGATAGTTGCTGACATAGAGACGGGAATTAAGTTTTTAACAGAAACAGCAAAGTCTAACATAAGAAATGCAGCAAAACCAATTATCCAAAGGGCTATACAAATCGCCAAAAAAACTAAAAAGAAACACTCATCTGATGTGGGTATCATTAAAAAACTCCGAGAAAAGGATGTAGTGTATAGGAAATCGGATAAAGGAAGGGATTTAGTAATAGTGGACAAAACACAATACGAAGATAAAATGAGTGAAATAACATCGGCACCTAACCAGGCGCGGATCCAGGATTTCGTTCAGGGGGGGGCAATTTCGGGAGTCTCCAAAATCTTGATGAGGTCTATAGAAAATTTGAATTCACTTCATACCGCTCTACACGCCTGGTCACACAAAGCAATGTGAATTGATGAGTTTGAAATTTGAAGAAAGCAATCAACATTTCATAACTGCCGCAGTGTCTCGAACAGCGGGTACTTTGAACTTTGTGAAATGAAGTTTTGCAGTTTGTAGCTATAGCATATGGTGTCTTTACAGCGTTTTGAGTTCCCTCTGGATATGCGTAACTCCACAATTATACTCGGAACACATAATGGCACAGTGGTATGTTCCTATTCAGACACATGACGTTCGAGCTCGAGTGAAACTCCCAGTCTCTTTAGCTGGGACAACCTAACCTAACCTTGTCACTAAAAGGCCGTTCTCGAGAACGTCATCAGCATCAAAAATGCATTTTGCAAAATGTTCTCAAACGCAAACTGCAAAAGTCTTCTGTTCAAAAAGGCAAATTCAAGTTTTACTGCATAAGAACTGTGTTCGATAATGCTGTTTGCTAAAGTCACATGTTCGAAAACAAAATGCTTGGCGCAATTGTGGAGTAAAAAACTCGAATTGGCAACAAAAATATTGAGAAGCCGGAGAACGTGTTCATAAACGTTAAATGCATTTGTAAGAAAAATGAAGAACGTTGTTAATGATGATTTTGTGCAAACAAAACCATTGTATTAATTTGACAATGGCTGTATTTTAGCTAAACTAAAATTATAGATCACAACCGAGATCTCAGATGCCTTCGTTCATCGATACAAAACCAAACTTTCTGACAAACACAAAGATTATAGTGGAAAATACAAAGAAAAAATACTCTTTATTAAACCTTTCCACCCGAGCTTCTCGGTTCAGCCCTCGATTGTGACAAACTTTCGTTATACATTTCACTTACAATATACTTAGCCTTCGTTAAGTTTTAATATAAAGCTAGAACTATAACGCTCGGAGGGGCACTTAAGTGGTCGGAAGAAAACATGTGAATACACGGAAAGCATATGACACGACTATAATTGCGAAAGTGGAGCATTTCGTCAAGTTTCGTTCAACTTTGGTTACGGAAGTAAAACTGACATTTGGTGAAAAAGAAGTGCCAAAAAGAGATAGATGATAATTACATTATGGGTGTGTTCCCCTTTTTTCGGTAATGAAAGCTACTTTTCGTTGATTTTTGACTATTATAGTTCTACCTTAAGGTAGAACGAAACTTGACGAAACGCTCCACTTCGCAATTATAGTCGCGTCAAATGCTTTCCGTGTATTCGCTTGTTTTCTTCCGACCACTTAAGTGCCCCTCCGAGCATTATAGTTGTAGCTTTAAATGTTTCATATAAGCTCAAAACATCGACTGCAGAATTGCCAGACTCATGCAGCTCGATACAATAGCAATACTCGCTTCGCAAAATGACGATCATTTGACAATCGAATTGACATTGACTTGACTTTTCAAAAACGGCCAAAAACAACTATCTTTAGGTGTAAAAATTCCATCCAACTTCTTTTCGGCAGTGACCATAGACTGCTGATGTCGTTTCCTGGTTTCTCTCCAATCTTCTTCGTTGGATTCGTTCTCTTCACCAATTTTATAATATGGAACACGGAAATTCCTAAAACGCATCCACAAAAGTGACAAAATCCTTACGAATACTTACATACATCAGAAAAATATGTTATTATGGCTAAAAGAGATGTGCAGCACCTCTGCACGCAACGCTGCGTACAGCGCCGAACTCGAAACACATGTGCATACTCTTAAGGTGCTTATCCATTTCAAAGTAAAAGGACGGCGAGCAGCTCTGAAGAAGTTCTCGAGAGTAAAACTCGAAAGTGAACACAGACACATGCATGAGATAAGTACCAGAGGGGAAGACAGATACCCAAAAGTCACTCTCGAGAGTTTTCTAGTGAAAGTAGTCCCTCAATGAAAACGCACATTTAAATATTTTTCATACAAAGAACTCAATCACCCTTTTAGTATACAAATTTTTGATATTTCTCAATAACTTTTACTGTAGATCCGAGCATTTGAAATAAAGTTAGAATTTTTTGAAGCTAATTAAATCGACGTACCTGTCTTAAAGATTAATTAAATCGACGCACCTGTCTTAAAGATTTTTTTTTTTTTTTTAAATTAAAATCAACTTTAAGGTTGAAAATTAAGATAAGTGCCTCTCCCGTTGCATTTAACTATAAGAACCACCAACAAATTTGTAGAGGAGGGTCGGAAGTGGAGCATTAACTTTTTAAAACATTAGGTCCGATCCTTTACTTTGGGTTTCTGTGATTTTTAGTCCAAACTTGTGCCAAATAATTTTGTTTATATGAACTTTGACACAACTTTGGACTAAAATGCCCAGAAATGCACAGAAAATCACAGAAATTCAAAGTAAAGGAACAGATCTATTATTTTTCAAATTGTGAAACTTTGCATTCACAGAAGTGAAAATAAAATCGATTTGGGATTCAATCTGCTCCCTAGTATGAAATAAATTTACTATTCTCATAAAATTTTATACAGTAATGCCTGACATTGATCTTTTAATTTAAAACCTGAACTTTGAACATCAAACATCTAAAACCGAAACTAAGCTTTCCACTCTCATTCGATTTGAAGAAGGCTATTTGTGCATAGCGGAACTTTTCTTCACAGAACCTGGTCAGCCAGCGGTCAACGCACAACCACTCATTGCTGCAACGCTTCGCTGCCAAGAAAAAATTTGTAATAACGTATAACGAAATAACCTATTTTTGATAATATTTGATTAAATTCGTATTTTATGATTCGTTGGTTCTTGCCCATGGGGGGGCAATTGCACCCATTGCCCCCCCCCCCTTGTATCCGCGCCTGCACCTAACTTCAAAGAACTAAAGAAAACTCCACTTCCCGGTATGATAAAAGGAACAACTGCATTACTGAAAGACATTCTACGAGTTTTTGGACCTAAAGTTAAATGGAAACTCATGGTTTCAAATCCGTCGGTACCCAAATTATACGGCTTACCAAAAACACACAAACCAACACTCAAAATGCGACCAATTATCTCTAATATAGATGCACCCACGGAAAAAATTGCAAAATGGTTGGTATCTGAGTTCCAAAAATACAAGCAGATGGAAAGTAAAAACATAAGCAATACCTCGGAGTTTCTAGACAAAGTAAAAAACATTCAGCTGGAAGAAAATGAGACGTTAGTATCCTTCGATGTAGTGGCATTATTCCCAAGTATTCCAATGAAAGAAACTTTAGAATTGTTAAAAAAATGGCTAGATGAACGAGAAGACAATGAAGAGAAGAAAAAGGTTTACTACGACGCTGCCAGTTTATGCATGGAATATAATTGTTGTCAATTCTTAAACAAATTCTATAAAATAACTGAAGGTACAACAATGGGAAACTCTTTATCTCCTTTTTTGGCAAATTTGTTTATGTCGACCTTTGAGAACACCATCGAAGAAGAAGGAAGTTTACCAAAGGTGTGGATAAGATATGTTGATGATATTTGTTCATGCATGGATCCAAATAAAGTTCCTGATTTCGTAGAACTTTTGAATTCAAAATGGCCCACATTAAAATTCACCTTTGAGATGGAAAAAGAGGGTAAGTTGCCTTTCTTGGAACTTCTTGTAAGCAGGAATACAGAGAACAAGCTTGAATTTGCGATTTATAGAAAACCTACGAACATTCCTCGGTATATTCCAAACGATTCGTTTTGTCCGATGCAATATAAAAGAGCGGCGTTTAATAGTATGGTGTACCGGTTATGCTCAGTTCCCATGAATGCCAAAAATTACATGGTAGAACTAAATTACATAAAATATGTTGCAGAACTTAATGGGTACGACAACAATATGATCACCAGAATGGTAGAAAAACAATCAAAGACATTGAGGAGAAGTAATTTAACAACACTAAAAACATCAAAAGAGACCGAAGAAAAGAGACGTTTAAAAATTCACTTTGCTCCTATACTATAACCGACAAACTAAAGAAGGTATTCAAACAACAAAATATTGAATTGGTTTTCTCATCAGACGGAAAACTTAAAAACAAATTAGGATCTATAAAAGATAAAACTGACAACTTGAGAAAATCAGGGATTTATGAAATAACATGCAATGACTGCGAACAAAAATATTATGGACAAACAAAAAGGAACATAGAAACTATGCTCTATCCAACAAAAATTGTCAGTAAAGGGAAGATAGGACGTTTGCCTCTCAGTCTGGTTGCATTGGCTTGCATACATCTGTCTCAAGTTAAAGCTCTCACAGGGTTTCCGTACTTTGAATTATAAATTGCCACTAATCGAAGAACAATGTGCATATGGTTACCATTGATACCATTTCAAACGGGAGAGTAACGATATCCCGCCATCACAATCCCGCGGTAACGATATCCCGCCGTTCAGACATCCCGCCGGCAGTACTATGATACTATTTGGCGGGATAATCAATTCTTGAAATAAAATACAATTGGAAGAATATTGTTAGTGATTTCGAATAAAGTATTTTTTGGAATTAAATATATTTTTCAGAGAGAAGAATTTTTCCTTGCTCTCTCGATTAAAATTGGTTTTCAATTTTGGCGGGAGATTTTATTTTTCTTCGATTAAATTTGGTTTCATATTTTTTGGGTTTGGATCTGGACAGAGGTGGGTCTGGATTCTGGACAGAGGTAGGAATTTTTTTTTTGAAAAAAAATTATATAAAAATATAAACTTTTTCGACTTTTTTTTTGAAAAATTTATAAAAAAACAACCTTTTTCCTAAACTTTTTTTTTTTTACTTTTTTTGAAGAAAAACTGAAGTTCATAGAAAATTTGTTTTTCTTCGAAATATGAATGATTTTTTTTTTTTTGCTTGAAAATTTCAATCAAAAATTAAACTTTTCTCAACTTTTTGTTTTCTTCTTCTAATTTTCCTTCGAAATATGAATGAATTTATACGAAAAATCGACTTTTATCTTTAAACGCAATTTGCGGCTAAACTAAGCGTCCTAGGGTCATCAAAGTTGACAACTTTAAACATGATTTTTGACTTAACTAAGCGTCTTAGTGACTTTTAAGTACAGATTCTGTAAATGCAAAGAAACTTTGCATACACCCAACCTCGCACCCACCCCAATTCCTATAGTGAGCCCAGACAGGGGGGTTGCAGGGGGGCAGCATGCCCCCCCATACATACCTCACTGTTTATTTGCGTTTATTCGCCACCCAAGGTACTTTTGCTCAAGAAAACTTGACATTGGCGCCTGCCAGACGACTTTAAATACCCGAAGCGGAGCAACGAAGTTGCGTGAGCGGGACAGAGGACCCGAAAAGGAGGGTTAAAATCCTGAGAACCCGCGAAGCGGGCCACGCAAGGTACTCTTGCTCCAGAAAACTTAACATTGGCAATGAAACTAGCTATAAGCGTCATATTTGCGGCTAAACTAAGCGTCCTAGCGACTTATAAATCCAGGTTCCTTAAATACAAAAGAAACTTTTCATACCCCAAATCCTATAGTGAGCCCAGACAGGGGGGTTGCAGGGGGGCAGCATGCCCCCCATACATACCTCACTGTTTATTTGCGTTTATTCGCCACTCAAGGTACTTTTGCTCAAGAAAACTTGAAATTGGCGCTCAATTATACGATAAATAAACTTAAATCTTTAAACGCGATTTGCGGCTAAACTAAGCGTCCTAGAGGCATCAAAGTTTGCATCCTTAAACTTGATTTGCGGCTAAACTATCCGTCCAAGCGACTTTAAATAAAGAAACTTTGCATACACCCAACCTCGCACCCACCCCAATTCCTATAGTGAGCCCAGACAGGGGGGTTGCAGGGGGGCAGCATGCCCCCCCATACATATCTTCTTGTTTTTTCGCGTTTATTCGCCACCCAAGGTACTTTTGCTCAAGAAAACTTGAAATTGGCGCTCAATTATACGATAAATAAACTTAAATCTTTAAACGCGACTTGCGGCTAAACTAAGCGTCCTAGAGGCATCAAAGTTTGCATCCTTAAACTTGATTTGCGGCTAAACTATCCGTCCAAGCGACTTTAAATAAAGAAACTTTGCATACACCCAACCTCGCACCCACCCCAATTCCTATAGTGAGCCCAGACAGGGGGGTTGCAGGGGGGCAGCATGCCCCCCCATACATATCTCACTGTTTTTTCGCGTTTATTCGCCACCCAAGGTACTTTTGCTCAAGAAAACTTGAAATTGGCGCTCAATTATACGATAAATAACCTTAAATCTTTAAACGCGATTTGCGGCTAAACTAAGCGTCCTAGAGGCATCAAAGTTTACATCTTTAAAATAGATTTGCAGCTAAACTAAGCGTCCTAGCGACTTATAAAATGCATATTCGTGATCTAGGAAGTGCCAGTTCTAACAAAATAAAAAAAATTGGTAAAAAAAGTATTTTTCAAAACTTTATAAAAAATATTTCCAGTTTTGCGGCTAAATTTGCTCAACTATTTTTTGTTTAAAGTTTCTTTATATCCAGATTCTTCAAATGCAAAAGAAACTTTGCATACACCCAACCTCGCACCCACCCCGATTCCTGATTGCTATTGTGAGCCCAGACAGGGAGGTTACAGGGGGGTTGCAGGGCGGCAACATGCCCCCCCCCCCATAAATACCACACTGTTTAATTTGAAATTCAAGTTATATCTCTCAATTAATATTTGGTCGTCCTGAACAAGAACGTATTTGTCAGCGATGGACAGGTGTAAGGTGTGAAGTGTGAAGTATGAATAATGAAGTGTTAAGTGTGATGTGTGAAGTGTGTAGTGTGAAATTTGAAGTGTGGAGTGTGTAGTGTGAAAAGTGAATGTGATAGTGTTTAGGCAATGCTAAGGCTATGTGCGATGTTGATTAGAAATTGCACTTTATTTGTATACAACCGTGTGGCCAAAACGCGTTGGATGGCTTCATTTCGTCTTGTTATTTTGCTCTTGGGTGGCTCTTCACCCCTTCTGATTCTATCTATTGTTAGTTTTGCCACAATAGACTCTTTACCGAGATCAGACACTAGTTTATAGACTCCAGCATGTCTTTGACCAACGACTACCTTAAAAAGAAGAAAAACAAAACAATTAAGAAAACACATTTTAGGTTTGATTTTTAAATTTAATTACCTTGAGGCGGCGATGCCATGCTTCAACGCTATTTTGCGTCCGCGGAAAATGTAAATCGGCAGCAGATGCGCCAGTCGTCCAAAAAGTAATAGGATATCTTGGTAAAATAGATGAGTTGCCAATATAGTTCCTCCTGAACCATTGGTATAGTGGCTTGGACTCGACATTTACTAAAGATGCATATATTGCGTCAAAATAGTTTTCGACTTCTTCCGCCGGAATGAATGCCAGAGCTTTTAGCATTTTTACCTCCAGGGCAAATGACTCCTCCTGTCCATATTTGGTGGTGAATCCAAGACTTTGGACCCTCCTCCAAATAATTTGGCCAAAATGAAATAGGCAGCCGTGAGATCTTGCTTGCTCAAAGCAACTGGAAGCCGAAGCTATAATTGCCTGTTCGAAGTCGGAAATTATAACTTCTGGCAGCAAAAGGATGTTATATTCCGCTGCAGATGCCAGTAACTGAAGCCAGAAATCATTATATGTTTCTCGGGATTTGTTGCTCATCAAGCAGAATACCAGCGGGACCACTGTTCCATTCAAGTGTCCATGGACGGAAAGTAGCTGCCCCATAATGTTTGGCACGACGGCAAATGTGCCGTCCAGCAGCCAACACTTCGCCTCAGATAGCATTTGAATGCTTGTCTTTGTGCCCATCAAAATGTTCTTGCCGGATGTGTGGGTGCTTTCCTTCAAGACGAATAGCTCACCGTCAATGAATTTCAGGCGCTCGGGAATATTTATATCATCCAAAGTTTGGGGCTCTTTTTGAACGTTTGCACGCACCCTGTGGATCTTTTGTTTTTGAGCCGCTTTGGATGGGAGATGCGGCCGGCAAACTGGTTCGGTCTCCACAATGCTATCTCGTATTATTACACTGGGAGGTAGCATTTCCCTTGCTTTTGCTTTAACCATTAAGTTGGCTTTGGCAACCTGTTTCTCATACGCCAGGGGGGCGTGGCTATGCTCATTCATAGCATTTATTATTTTATATTTTTCTTCAACAAGAATAGTCCCCATTCTAGCCTTGCATCTTAAATTTTTGCGCTCAGCGCAGCACCAAAAGGCTTTCTCCTCCTTTTTCTTTTCAAGGTGAAAAAGATATCCACCCTTTTCGAGCTTGACTCCACCTCTGCTGGATCTAACCACCTATTATTAAAGCAAAAGATGTATGCAAGTATAGAAAAGGAAGCTCAATAGAGGAAATAAGAGAAAGGAAAAGCTTTTTTGTGATAAAATAGATAATGAAAAGATTTTTCGAAAAAAACACCGTTGTATACACCTTTGTTAAATATAAATTAATTATCATAAGATACTACTTATTGGCTAATTAAAATTGAAAAAAGAAAAAAATTAATTATGTCTGTCCTTGTTCGTTCGGACTTGGATTTATGTCACTTTTTAAAAAATATTTGAAATAATTGCCCAGTTACAATAAAAGTAAACAAACAAATTATAAATATTGACCAAACGATGTAACATATACATAATTCAAAGAAAGTTGTCACACTTTTTCCAAAAGTTACAATTACTGAGTCTCTAATGGTAAAAATTTGGTTGTTGCTTTAACCGAGGAATTGTGTTTATCGAGTTTGCTGAGTATTAAAATTAAAACAAAAAAATAAGCAAATCACTTGGGAAAGAACAAACAATCTCTATGTTACAAACAAAGGCATTATTTTAAATTAAAAAAAAAACACTGGATCAAGAACACAAATGAATATAATATCACTGGGCTTAGTTATAAATAAAAATAAAAAAATATAGTTTTTTAACATACCTGGGCAAAATCTGCCATTTTTATTGCTGATTTGGAAAATTTCGGTTCGCACTATTCGATTTTAATCGGAATTTTTAAACACTTTCAATACTATTAATTACACTGTTTTAAACTTGTAAACAAACAATATGAAACTATTTTTGGAATTTTTCTTTAACGTCACTTTGATGAGAATCAACAAGTACGAAGCAAACAAATTTGGATATTTTGGTCATTATTTGGCAAAAAAAATGCAATTAAAATAAGACAAAATTAATTCTAATAGCTCATAAAGACAAAATATAAATAATATTTTGATGAGGTCTTCACAGCCTTGAGAGTGAGAAAAATCAGAAATTATAAAAATCTCGAGTAAAACCTGTTTTCGGCCCTAAGCTTACGAAAGGAACAATTTTATTTTTTAAAAAAGACTTTTAATTGCGTCGGCGTCGTAGGAAAAAAATTTAAATTCAGAATTAATTCTTTTTTCTTCTATTTTTTTCTGAACATCTGGTCGTATTTCGGAATTGGACATTAAAAAATGGGACTAGATGGGCTTTTTCTTTGAAAGGAAGGACAGACACACGCACAAAGTGCGTCAAACATTATCAGGATGTGAATTTTCAAGAGACTGATGCAAAAACGGAAGACCTAGCCCCGTGGGGCCAAGATCTTCCACCAGACATCCAGTTTTTTTTTAGAAGCGCGTCAAGCAATGGATAACTACGCAGTGCTCTTTAACCTTCATAGTCATTTGTTGAAAAATCAATAACAAAACAAAGTTTTTTTTTTTCTTTATTTTATCTTCAAAAAAAATAGCCGTCCGTCCAGATCCATACCATAGTCATCCGTCCAAATCCATACTATAGTCGTCCGTCCAGATCCAAACAGACCACCATTAGTCGACCCAAAATTGAAAAAATCAAGTTTTATCCCTTTACAAATTGTTTTGTTTTTATCTCCCTACATTCACCACGAGCTGGAGGACTAACCTCCACCGATTTCTAATAAGAACTGAAATTTAATTCGGAATCACACCTCCTTAAATACTTTTTCGTGACGACTTATAGGTAAGCTTCGTTCTTGTTGATTCTCATTTCTTCAAGGCACCAAAACAGACAATACTAAATTTAAAATTAAGTGCAGTCGCTTGCGTACTGAAAAATGAGAGAAATAGTAGGAAACTTCGTTCCTGTTGATTCTCATTCAATCAAGGCACTAATTCCTATGGAAAGAAAAATAATGACAAAATTTAAGTACCGTCGCATTGTAGTAGAAACGGCGGGATATCGTTACGCGGGATATCGTTACGCGGGATTTCGTTACGCGGGATGTTGAGTTGCGGGATAACGTAGCCAACCCTTTCAAACATATTAAAAAAAAGATCCATTTATCTTTTTTTACCACAACACACCTTTTTAAATGAATTTGATCACGTAACGCTTTGTGAATGTTTCAAAACTTAGCGCAAATAACTTTTTTCTTCTTAAAGCCTAGTACGCTGCTAATGCGAAACGAAAAATCCCATACAAAAATGACACAACGAAATCATAAACTAAAAATTTAGTTCTACTTTTCGTTCTGCTGTACGCTGTTCGATGAACGAAATTGAAAATTGTTGCATACTTTTTGGAGAAGTCTACACTCTTTTTTCGCACACAATTAATTACCCAGGCCATTTATTGTGTGCGGAAAAATGACATTTGTGTTTTTTCGTGTGTATTTTTGTTGTTTCTTTCATTACAGCGTGGCTCTCGGTGCTCTTTTTTTTCAGTTGCATTTGTTTTGTATTTTTGAATTGGTGTAACTGTCAATGAATATTTTTTCGCTGCGTTTTCGTAAGCATTTCGTTGTCTTGTTGGAGACCAACTAAATATTTCGTTTCGCATCAGCTGCGTACTAGGCTTAAAGACTAAAATCGTACAAATTTTAAGTGCATTCTTTAGCTTTATTCAAATATACAAACAAATAATAAGGGGACAATCAAAACGACAACACTTTTGGCTCTCACCTTCATAAATATTGTTCTCAAAAGCTTCAAAACTGAAAGTTCTTTAATAAAAACCACTGAAAAAGCTCTTTCGTACTGTTGCAACATGGCAAAGGCAACTCTGTTGGAATTTGAATTTTTTGTTTTATTTCACACAGCGAAGGTAGAAGCGAAAGCGAGTATACGATCAGAATGCTTTTGGCATTGAAAGACGACGGTCATGTTGGAGCGTACGAAATGTTTCAAGGAGTTGCAACAACAATTCCTGTATGTTTATCAGTGGTTTAGTATCTTTTTCAGTGGCAGGTTTTTTATTTGAGTGTTGTGATGGTATACACTGGCGCCACTGTTTTGAAAAAAGCTCGCCCATAAGCCCTGTACCAGTGATGAAAATTGACTTTTGTCGATTGTACTGAAAACTGAAAAAAAATTGTACTGAAAAAGACCAAATAGTACTGAACTTTTTTAAATTATAAAACAACGCGAACAATTAAAATAAATATTTTATTAAAACAAAAATACATAAATTAAATATAACTATGCATTTCATTGGTATAATTTTATTCTAAAATAAGTCTTATGGACGGATAGCAACTTTGGCACAAGTCTTTTCTTTGTATTTACATTCATATGTTTTTCTTACTCTAAAATTTCTTCATCGGCAAGTGGTTTGCTAGGTATATGTCTATTCAATAGACTTTTTTGAATAATATAGCTGTGACAGCATTCATTTTTAATAAGGTTTTTAGTTTCTATTAGTGCAGAATACGTGTCCACCTGCCTTCGGTTTTGTTTTAATAATATTTTGAAAAGAAAAAATTCTTTCGACGTCTGCGGAAGAATGAGGAATAGAAAAAGCACCCTGGACAATTCGGTTTATATTTGAAAACATGAACTCGTTGCATTCATTTTTCACAAGGCCAATTTCAGTCCAGATCTCAGAAATAGAAGCATTTCTAAATTTTTTTAAGTATTGGCACTCAGCTAGAGCTCGATATTTTTTATTAATGACTTCAATGTTTTTTTGTTCGCCAGGAATAAATCTATTGAATTTACTTGGCCATCTAATATTGGAGTTTGTGAAAAATGTTGCAACGAGTTAAAAAAATGTCTTCAAAATTAAATCTTTTTTTCACATCTTCGAGGAAAGCTATATAGAACATCCGTGCATAACTTTTAAAGCTATAAATATCGCTTTCAGTTAAATTTTTAGAAGTGTAAAAAATTCACTTTTGGTCCCGCAATAGATTTCCTCGACGGGAAGGTGGTTTTCTAGTAAGTTTATTGACAATATGGGTCTTTCATTAAAAGCTTCTTTACGTGAAGGGTCTTTCATTAAAAGCTTCTTTACGTGAAGATGTGGTGAAGTCTGACTGAACATATTTGGTTGATTTTAGAGATTTATGAAAGTTGACCTTTTCAAAAATTAAAAATAGTACAAATAGTACTGAAAATTGGAAAGTGGTACTTGCGTACTCGGGAAAGTTCAATAGTACCGAATTCAGTACAATAGAAAGCCTTTTTGCAACTGTGCCCTGTACTGACAATTTTTGCTGGATAGACTATAGATTCGGAGAGCACCTAACCAATGGGCACGTTCCGCTGGCTATTCTCAGTTATCCGGATAGCTTTGTGTTGTTGTAATCCCTTGTTAAAAAACAGCTGATAACAGCTGACGCAACAACAACTCAAGTTATCTCAAAATTTTTAGGATAGCTAGATAGCATAGCGAATAAACATTGGAACGCGAGGAATGTGAAATTCAATCGACCAAATAAATCAGCTGTGGCCTTACATGTACTGGAGAATGATCACAATATAACAAAAGAGAATCTGAAACTCGTTAAGCATGTATGTGATGAAAGGTTCTTGGATGCTTATGAAAGCATTTACATCATTGTATATCCAATCTATAGTATTCTCATGAAACACGATTTTGTAGGTAGACATTTGGTCGATAGGTTCGCTGTGATCGCCTTACCGAGATCCCTTAACAAAAATTAGTATGACATTTGGACGCATAGATGGCCACGAGCTTTTTTTCTTCATGAGAATACTATAGAATTTATATACAATGTTTACATGCATAAAAACAAAAACAATCATAATGATGAATACGATGGAAGCTCCGATTAGGTCATCTCTTTTCAACGTTTGTACTTAATATTGTGTAACTTAAATGTTAAATGTTTTAATGTAAAAATCAAAAAAGATGACATGCATATTTTAATATTTTATACCTATGTACCTATCTTTCTCTGTCTAATAAGTCAAAACAAATGTAATCACAAGTGCAAGTAAATTAGTTTAAAGTCAATAAAAGGAAAAATTGCTGAAGATGGCATTCGAAATTGCCGAAATGCATACAAATTAAATTAATGTGTTTTATTTCATAAGATAAAGTGCATTACGATGAAGGTGAAGTCATTAAGGCGTTAATTATATTGAATATTTAATTTCAAACTTAGATTTAAAAAATGAAAAAGTGATTTTATTTTTTAAATATCTTTTTGAAAAATTTTTCGTTATCAAGTACAATTTTTGTTTATGGATTTCAATACCTTCCTTAATTTTAATCAGATGCTGAAAACCGCAGGCTAAAATGTTTTGTAGTTTCTGAGAAAATTGAAAATAACAAAAACCAAGTTTCTTGATATTTGACGCCCTGGAATTTAAATTGTTCCTTCCTACAAACACCCAATTTCCAGTAGTAGTAGTAGGTATTTTAATTTTCAATTTTCTCAGAAACTACAATAAATTTTAGCCTGCGGTTTTCAGCATCTGATTAAAAATTAAAGAAGGTATTGAAATCCATAAACAAAAATTGTACTTGATAACGAAAAATTTTTCAAAAAGATTTAAAAAATAAAATCACTTTTTCATTTTTTAAATCTAAGTTTGAAATTAATTTTTTCAAAAAATATTTACAAAAACAACTTTTTTTAAAAAGTTAATTAATTAATGGATTGTTGGCTTTAAAAAAGTAATAGCATGACACCATAAGTATTGCCGTTGATTTTAAATATTTTTTTCTTTTTCAAACCAATTTTTTTAGGAAATTGCCCCTCCCGCCTAAATGGGGGGAAATAGACCCCCACTCTAAAACGATTTTTTTCTTGTCTGAGTGCAACTTACATGCACTTGCCTTTTGTTACAACTTTTGCAAAACATCTTGTATTATAGCAGATTTTTTCAACACGGAATCCAAAAAACTTTTCAATTCACCACGAATACCACTCTGACCTTGAATAACTTTGGAAGGAGTACATTAATTAGATAAGAAGTAAGGACCTTTTTTAAAGAACATAAAATCTTCTTTCATTCTACCTTGATCATTTCTGTATGATAACTAGAGCTGTAACTAATCGTATGTATTCGTTACTAACATACGGGTATTCACTTCGATACCGAGTAACGAAACGTTACTACCTAAATAATCTCGTTACTCGCATGTTTCGTTACTTTTTCAATACAATACAAAAAGTACTATATCGGATATCGTATCACTCGGACTCGTCGCACGTACGGAATGAATTTGAAATGGCGTATCAAGCAAAACTGTTCTTATACCGATATCAAACGTACTACATTATACATACTACATAGACATACCATATACCAACTAACTAGACACAGGGAGAAAGAAACTAGAGTAACGTTTCCTTTTCCTCTTGTTGTTTTGCTTTTGAGTATGGTTATGAAAAATTTGAACTGAAATGAATATGAAAGGGGGTAGGTTTCTGTTTGGTGGGAGTCGGGATTGGGAGATTTGGTGTGAGGTGGTCTAGACTTGTGAGGTGGTCTGGATTCTGGACAGAGGTGGGAATTTTTTTTTTTTCAAAAATTTATAAAAATATACTTTTTTTTTGAGAAATTTAGAAAAAAAACTACTTTTTTCTAATTTTTTTTTATAGAAAAATATTAACTTTTTTTTTGAAAAAATAAAAATTAGAAAAAACAAATTTTTTTTAAGGAAAATTTCAATGAAAAAACTAAACTTTTCTCAGCTTTTTTTTCGTTTTTTAATTTTTTTCGAAATATGAATGCTAGGTACTGTTGCTCAAAAGAAAACTAGACATTGGCACCTGCCAGACGACTTTAAATACCCGGAGCGGAGCAACGGAGTTGCGTAAGCGGGACAGAGGACCCAAAGAGGAGGGTTAAAATCCTGAGAACCAGCGAAGCGGGCCAAGCAAGGTACTGTTGCTCAAGAAAACTTGACATTGGCGCTCGCCAGACGACTTTGAATACCCGAAGCGGACCAACGGAGTTGCGTGAGCGGGACAGATGACCCAAAAAGGAGGGTAAAAATCCTGTGAACCAGCGAAGCAGGCCACGCAATGTCAAGAAAACTTGGCAAAGAAACTCGCTATAAGTGTCATATTCATAATCTAAGAAGTGCCACTTTTCAATTGATGCATCGCATTATATGAAAAATTGACTTTTATCTTTAAACGAGATTTGCGGCTAAACTAAGCGTCCTAGAGGCATCAAAGTTGACATCTTTAAACTTGATTAGCGACTAAACTAAGCATCCTGGCGACTTCAATGCAAAAGAAAGTTTGCGTACACCCAGTCCTGCATCCACCCCAAATCCTATAGTGAGCCCAAGCAGGGGGGTAGCATGCCCCCCCCGCCCCCTCCATACATACCTCACTGTTTATTCGTGTTTATTCGCCACCCAAGGTACTATTGCTCAAGAAAAACTGACATTGGCGCTCAATTGCTGCATCGCATTATACGAAAATTCGACTTTTAGCTTTAAACGTGATTTGCGGCTAAACTAAGCGTCCTAGAGGCATCAAAGTTGACATCCTTAAACTTGATTTGCGGCTGACCTAAGCGTCTTAGTTAATTATAAAATGCATATTCGTGTTCTAGGAAGTTCTAAAAAATCAAAAAATAAGTTGGTAAAAACAGTTTTTTCCTAAACTTTCATAAAAATATATTCAGTTTTGCTACTAAACTTTCTCAACTTTTTTTAATTTTTTTTTGTAAATAGGAACTAATTCTTTTTTTTTTGAGAAATCTTTGAACACGATTTGCGACTAAACTAAACGTCCTAGAAACATCAAAGTTGACACCTTTATCCATGATTTTCAGCTTAACTAAGCGTCTTACGCTGTGCCTTCATTGGCAATTTTTGAGGCAATTGCAATTGATATAGGAATGGCAATTTTTTGCTTGGGTGGGCATTTTCATTACCAGGCAATTTCAATTATAAAATGTGGGTATAGAAATATTTGACAGCAAATGCAGTCAAATGCTGTTCAAATCCCCTGTTTTTAATAAAATTTAATTTTAATTTACTATATTTTGTTATGTGCGTACATATGTATATTCTACGATTTAATTGAAAAAATCAATAAAGAACCCCATTTTTCCTCAATTTATTGCCTTGGCGATGGAAATCAATAATTGCCTCTCATCTTCTGGGCAATATTGCCAATGTCAAGCGTCTCCATTTGCATTACTAAAGACAATAGCAATGAGTGAGGCAATTTACTGCCTCAAATATTGCCAATGGAGCCGCTGGGTTAGCGACTTTTAAAATGCAAATTTATCTTAAAAATACATTTGGTGCAAAAGCAATTTTTTCAAATTTGTAAAATAAATTTACAAAAAAAGTTCTTTTTTTATAAAATTTAGAACAAAAATTTTATGTTTTTTCAATTAATTTTTCAAAAAAAAAAAATGTAGATGTCCCAGTTCCAGACCAACCTGAAGAAAATCTATACCAGTTCCCAGGAGCCAAGACCTGTCTGCGATATGATGCCCGCCGTAACATAGTCATCGACGCCGGCCGGCCGTCCTGCCCGTCATCGTCATGGCCATCGTCATCGTCGTGACGGTCATCGTAGAAATATTTGTTTTGAAAATATATTTGTCTGTTGAAATTCTATCTCAGAAATCATTGAAGGAACAACGAAGTTGAAAAATGTTGAAATTTTTTGTGAAAAACCCTGTTTTGAAAATATTGTTCTTTTTAATTCTGTCTCAGTTATCACCTGTATCAATTTCATTAAAATTACTGAAGGAACAACGATGTTCGAAAATGTTGACATATTTTTGAAACACTGTTTTGAAATACATAATTGTTTTCCTCTTAATTCTGTCTCAGCTATCAATGTGTACAGTGTCAATTTCATTGAAATCACTCAAAGAGCATCGAAGTTGCAAAATATTGACATACATATTTTTGAAACACCCTGTTTTGAAAACATTTTTTCTGTTGAAATTCTGTTTCAGCTATCACCTCTGTCAAATTCATTGAAATCACTGAAGCAACAACGAAGTTGAAAAATGTTAAAAATTTTTGTAAAACACCCTATTTTGAAAATATTTTTTCTTTTTAGTTAGGTATGTCTCAGCTTTCACCTGTGTCGATTACATTGAAACCATGAGAGAAGGAATCATATTTTATCATTCTCCGAACCTTAGTTGTTATGTAGTCCGAACCACATACAAATACATAATCATATTCGTATCGTTACAATAAGAAATCCGAAATGCGAAATGCCTTTTCGATTTTCAGGGTATCTACATACCAACGAGTAACGATACCAAAGTAACGAGTACTCGAACCAAAAGTAACGTAAACATGCGGGTACTCATATTGTCGTTACTTTTACAGCCCTAATGATAACCGTTTCTAAAGTTATAAAATTAAGAAGGAATCAAACAAAAAGTTCCCATACGATTTGTATGGAAAACAGAAAGTATCGATGAGCGACCTCTAAATATTGACCTTAAGGGCTGAAATTTTGCCAGGATTATTATTTCATTTTACTTTAACAAAAAAGCTAGTGGCATTGAAAATCGAAGACATTTTCATTTTTTTGAATCAGTCTAATGTACATACATATGTAGCTGGGCATGGGTCTTTTCCTATGCTTTCTTTGATAAAGTGTCTCATCAGCTCTCAAGGCAGGGTCCTTAATTCGGCATGAATGGATTTCTCCTCCTGTTTAATTTAAATCAACGTTTGTGAAGCAAATAGTATAAGAAAACGTCAAAGTAATAATTAAAAAAAAAAACTATCTCTTAAACAAAATATCAAAATTGATTGATTTTTGTTTCAAACTTTATTGATTTGGTTTTGTTCCTATATAATATTAAGTTGTTTTGGTACCAAATATTTTTTTTCTTTTTTTGCCTCATATGGTAATAAAAAAGTATCCTATTGACGCTTCCAGAGTCCCATCTATCTCTATATCAAAATTCATCATAATTGATTCAGCGTCACAAACAAACAAACAAACTCACTTTCACATTTATAATATTAAGTAGGATAGGATTATTATTATTTTACATTATTATACAACTTAACTCTGTTTTATTTTCAATTGAAAATTTTTTTTGAAAATTTTATAGCAGAAGATCTATGTAAGTTGCTTATTTTAAATTTCCTAAAAATATTACTTGGATGTCTTCGTTTCTTAATGTGCTTGTGCGTGAAGTTAGCACCGCCATTTTTGATTTTCGAGAGTAAAATTGTGCTGTTTGCGCTGATTTTGTGCCTACTTGTGCCGGAAATATTTAAAAAAAATCGCAAATTTGCAAATTTTGCGAATTCATTTTTTTTTTTTAATTTCAATATTTCTTAAAAAAGAAAGTGTTGTTATTTTGTGCTACGATTATGCTGCTAGGCGCCAAAGAGATAAAATTAAAACTCGTAAAATTACAACTTTAATGGACAAGAATAAAATGCCAAGGGCTGTAGCGTGAAGTTGCACCGCCATTTTCGGTATGCTGTATTG
Source organism: Dasysyrphus tricinctus (assembly GCA_963921185.1). NCBI lineage: Eukaryota > Metazoa > Arthropoda > Insecta > Diptera > Syrphidae > Dasysyrphus > Dasysyrphus tricinctus. Next base: position 203,245,056 of record OY992530.1, on the reverse strand, counting down.
TGATCAACTTGGGTCGTAAATTTAAAAAAAATTGCAAACATGCAAATTTTATGAATGATTTTTTTTCGAAATTTCTTAAAAGTGAAAAATATACTGTTTTGTGCTCAGTCTGAGCTGTCATGCGGCGAAAAGATAAACAAAAAATTGCAAAATTTCAACTTTTAGGCGAAAAACTAATACATAGATAGGTTCATAAATATATGCCTTACTATTTCGTGCTCAGTTTGTGCTGCTCAAAAAATAACGGTACTTGCCATACAACCGTTAAGGAAAAGCTTATTTATCTCAAAAACGGCTTAAACGATTTCAATAAAAAAAAGCAGTGTATTATTGTAGATATGATATTACTTTTAGTAACAAAAAAAAATCACCAAAAACATTTATTAACGGTACCTGCCATATAACGATTTTTTTATTTTTGGTTTTCTCATTAACCGCTCATCCGATTTCAAAAAGATTTTTTGCACAAAAGCTTTGTTAGCATATAAATAATACTGCATACCAAAATTAATGAAAACATAAATTTTGGATTTTTAAAAAAAGATTCAAATTTTTTTTTTGAAAATTCAATATTTCAATAACGGGTTGATGAATTGTTTTGAAATTTCAGTTTTAAATGTATACTAATATATACTCAAAATTGGCATACTAAATATTTTTTTGAAAAATTTTACAACAATTGTCTATAGGTATGTATAAAAAATTAATTTTTAAGAAAACGGCTCCAACGATTTTTTTTGCATATATTTATATTTTTTCAAGTAATCAAATGGCATACTTTTTTTGAGTTCTAAGTTATTTATCAGACTGTTTATACAATTAAAAGAAAACGATTTAAATGCTTTTTATACTTTTTCTATAATAGCTTGAATATTTTTTAAAGTTCTTAAGTCCCACACAACTTGAACATAAGAGCAAGTACGTGCGATCCAGTCGTGCATTTTATTTTTATTAACGGCATGGAATCCACCATATTTTTTGCAATTTTGTCTATATTTTTCATCTCAAATTGACGCTTGATACTTGAATTACCCCTTTTGATTTTTCTTGGTTTTACATTATGTATTTACCTATGTGTAATGCGTAACCATTACTGTCAATTATTCTTTGTAAATTGCTCAAAAGTTTTCAAAACAAAGGGTTTCTCGTCAATTTTGCTTCCAATCTTAAATGTTTATCTTATCCTCATCATTGTCCTAAAAGTATGAAATGAAGCTAAATCTTGTTGATGAATACAGTTTGTAGCTCAAACTACATATAAGCGGGAGTCCGATTAAGTCTTAAGCTTCTCCCTGATCAAGCCTTCGACTGGAATGAAGCCATGATTAAGCTGGACTTTTGCTAAGCAGTTCTTATTGATGTTAACATTTCATGACCCCCCCAAACTGGATTCCTGGATCCGCGCCTGAAGGGACCCAATCTATAAACGGTAGATTGAAGTCACCCAGAAGTAAAATATTGCTGTTAGAGCAACATAAGTCCATTACAAAATCTAAGGCCATAGAAAGTTCATTAAAAACTGCGTCAGAGCTTTTAGGGAGTATGCATGCATTTAATATGTAAATATATTTAGACTGTTTAAGGCATGCGTTTATTATAACTTGGAGTTTCTTCAAGCCTTTTAAAAGCATTTCTTTCAAAATCTGAGCAGTTATTAGATCGTACCCTGGTGACAACTTATGTTGACACATGCTTCTTACTTCTTTGAGCGTGACAAAAGGTATTTCACATTCGTCGTTTCTCTCAACAAACTGTAAGGGACTGTAGCTGTGTTTGCTGGGAATGGCTTAAGAACATTCGCGAGATGTTCAGCGAAGGGATCAGCCTTTTGTTTCGGATTTCCGATCCATCTACCATCTTGAGATTTTACTGGCGGGTTTTGTGTCTGTGGTCTTTTTAGGCGCTTAGCTGCTTTCCATAAGGAGTATTCGGTAGAAGCATCCACCGTCAGTCTATTCAGGAATCTTTTCAATTAATCATTTTTAAACTCACAGATTCTTTTCTTTAGTTCGTTGTTAAGACGGTTAAAAACTGCCTTATCACCTTCGAGTTCTTCTTTTTTGCCAATACTAAAAGCTCCTTTACTTCGACAGGATATTTTATTTCTTTTTCTCTTGGGTTCGAAATAGTTGGAGTAATTTCTTCTGCAGCCTGTTGCACATCAGCAATTAATTGTTCTACTTTATGATCAATGTGTGCAATTGTTTGCATAGGGGATCTCAGGTTTATAAAACTTTCAAGTTAATCTCTGAATTCGTTCCAGTTTGTTCTTTTAGAGCTTGGGAATACTTTTTTCTATTTTTTCCGCTTCACTCAGTCATAAAATTACTGGAGTATGATCTGACGATAAGTCATAATTACCTTCGACACTAATATGATTTCGTTTAATAGCTTTAACTAAGAAGAAGTGTATAAGGTCTGGTATTTTGTTAAGTTCAGATGGCCAGATGTTGGCGAACCATAAGAATAAAATTCGCAGTTGTATTTGCGGCCTGCTTGGTATAGCCATTTACCTTTTGTGGTTATGAGCCTAGATCCCCAGTGGGTGTGTTTAGCATTGAAGTCGCACCAACAAGGAAGTTTGTGCTAACAAATTAAGGAGTTCTGCCAAGTCTTCTTCAGTTGGCGAGCGCCTCGGAGGACAGTAACAGTATATAGCTGCTATCTTAGACCAAAGATAATATAACAAGTAAAGATGTCACACGTAGAACAAAAATCTAAATCACCATGGGTCCACCAACATATCTAAGGTTTGAAAGCCATAAGCAACACTCAAAAGTTGCTTACATCTGGGGCCTATAACACAAAGCTACAAGTCTACAAGCCAAGAGCCACTTATAGGATTACGTTAGTTTTACAAGTGTAGATTATTTCTGTAACACAAAAAAAAACTTACATTTGTAGAAACAAAAATTTCCCTACACTTGTAGGCATTCCATTCTGCATGCAATGAGTTGAGTGTTCGTCGGCGATCGACCGACAAGATCTAGAACCGACCGATTGGAAAGCTTATAACTTTGGTTATAACTGTCCGATCTTCAAAATAAAGGACTTTAAATAAAAGGTAAATATGAGGCTACGTTTTTGTATTCAATTTTTTGATGAGGCACACAAAATTTAATACTTAATAGCAAATTGAGTCTCCCATCAATTTAATTTTAGTTTTTCAAAATGCAAAAGTGGATAAAAACTTATACCATTTTAAAAATTGTATTGAACAGCGGGGGCATTTCAGTAAATTTTGCACCTAAAAATTCATTTTCATAAAAAAAAAATCGTCGATTTTATTAGCTTCAAAAAATTATAACTTTGCTTCTAATGCTCGGATATTTGAGATTAAGACATTATGAATTCAAAATTCATTTTTAATTCCGCACTAAAAAGGTAAAGGCTCATATCATAATTCACAAAGATTTGGCCCTGCATCTATGCGTATATAGACATGCTATAAAGTATTCCCCGGTTAAAAAACTGATGCCAACAAAATAAAAACATATGTAAATAAAAAACGTAATTCTGTTAATTGATCTAAAAATTACACAAAAAGCGGGGAACGCTGTACCTACATTTTTACTTGCGATATAGGAACTATAGGGCAAGTTTTGGATTCGTACAACAAAAAATTTGAGATAACAATCAAACATAACATTACGATGATAGAGAACACGGAAAAAGTGTGTATGGCACAATTCTGTCTGTTTGTATCTGGATCTAAAGCCTAAACCAATGATGCGATTTTCTTCAAATTTTGAAGTTAAGGTTTTTTTGTAACTCTTCAGAAGAGAAATTGAAATTTTTGTTAGCTCTAAAATAACGGTACTTGCCATACAACCGTTAAGGAAGAGCTAATTTATCTCAAAAAAGGCTTTAACGATTTTTATAAAAACAAATCAGTGTATTAGTGATGTACTTTCTGGTAAGAAAAAAAATTACCAAAAATATTTATTAACGGTATTTGCCATACAACGGTTTTTTTATTTTTGGTGTTCTCATTCAACGCTCATCCGATTTCAATAAAATTTCTTGCACAAAAGCTTTCTTAGAATATAAATAGAACTGCATGCCAAAATTTTGGAAGAAATAAGTTTTGGATTTTGAAAAAATATTCAATTTTTTTTTGAAAATACAATATTTCAAAAACGGGATGATAAATTATTTTGAATTTTCAGTTTTATATCGTCCCCTGATTGCAAGAACTAGGTAACTCAATTTTATAAATTTTGGAGATAGCAACGTTCATAGATACCTAGCTATTTGATAACGTGAGAAAGTTTAATTTTTATGTTTCCTACACTTTACAAATATTTGTCTACAGCAGAAAAAAATTTGACAAAAAGTCTTGAAAAGTGTTCAAAATAATACCGGTTTTGGCGAGATATTGTAAAAATTGAAACTTGAGTTACCTAGTTCTTGCAATCAGGGGACGATATGTATATTAATATATGTACATTAGGGTGGTCCTTAAATTGGACATTGTCTTGGATAGCCCTCATTCGATTCAAAACATTGAAAAACAATTTCCCTAATTTTTTCAGATTTTTATTTCACCCCCCTGGTCTCCCTTTTTTCACTTCAAGGTACAAATAATGGAGCTAGGGTGATTCTCATAACACGCAAAAAAAAATAGCCAGAACTTATAGATAAGATTCAGACGAAAAAAAAATCGTACTGGAGGGAGGGTCTATTTCCCCCTGTTCAGGCGGGAGCGGTAATTTTCTTAAAATTTGACCCAAAATAGAAAAAAAAATTATTAAAAAACAACGGGACCACTTACAAAGACATGCTATAGCTTTTTCAAAAACCATAAATTCACTCTCGAATATGCTTTTTAAATCAAGTTTTTATTGTAAATAGTTTTTGAAAAAATAATTTTCAAGCTTAAAATTAGAAACGAAAGTAATATAATTTTTGCGCTACGTTGAATTAAGAAACATATTAGAGACTGGATTCATGGCTTTAAAAAAAGCTATAACATGCCATTGTAAGTGGTCCCGTTGTTTTTTAATAACTTTTTTTCTATTTTGTGTCAAATTTTTAGAAAACTACCCCTCCTGCCTGAACGGGGGGAAATAGACCCCCCCTCCAGTACGATTTTTTTTCGTCTGAATCTGATCTATAAGTTCTGACTTTTTTTTGCGTGTTATAAGAATCACCCTAACTCCATTATTTGTACCTTGAAGTGAAAAAAGGGAGACCAGGGGGGTGAAATAAAAATCTGAAAAAATTAGGAAAATTTTTTTTCTCCCTTTAGAGTAATTTGATGCCTATCCAAGTTGGAATTTCAAAAAACCCCAATATAAGGACCACCCTAATGTACATATACTCAAAATTGGCACCATTTTTTTTTTAATGTTACAAACATTTTACATATATAAAAAAAATTATTTTTAAGAAAACGGCTCCAACGATTTTAAGTTTTGTTTGCTTATATCACATTTTTTCAAGTAATCAATTGGCGTGCTTGTTTTAAAGCTCTAAGTTATTATCAGGCTGCTTATACAATTAAAAGAATGATCACCAAAAAATGGGATTTTGAAATTTTATTTCTCAGGTTCTGGCAGCTTTTTCTTGATATTTCAGAATTAAAAATGAAAAATAATTTCAAGGTACACTCAGTGACAAAAGAAAGTATTCACTGGACCCTAGAAACCACTAGTTTATAATATATATTCACTTTTCGGACACATTGCAATTGTAAAAACTAATTAAGAGAAATGATATCACTTTCTTAAGTCTCCAGACGCTCGAACATGGTCCGAGTAAACATAGTTCGACTTAACTCCGCAGACAGTGAATCCAAGCTGAGATCAAACTACTCGAACTTTATTATTTTTACGATTTATACGTCATTCCAATAGTTCACTAAAAGACTTACATATTTATTTTTTTATTCGGGATATTTGAAATTTTTCTTTTTCTTTGCAAAATTTTCAAATTGAAATTCAAAATTAAACTGAAATATTCGAGTAAACAAACGAAACCATTCCGCAAACAGCCGAATCTGGTACGACAAACAAATAGCCCCGACCTTGAACATCGATAAAAATCAAACTTTTTTTGATTTTGGTGAGACCAAATTTTTGTTTAGTGACCTAACCAGTCCGCAAACAAGTAAAATCGACTCGAACATAGTACTCGAACTATATTCACTGTTCACTCGCTCCATGTTCGAGCGTCTCCAGAGCCCTTAAAAAACATTTTTTTAACTCGTTTTTGCTCTGCTGACATTTTGATTGATTTAATGAGAAATAAATGTGTAATGAAGAAAAAATGTAGTGTCATACGGGCTTTGCTAAGATTAAAAATTATAGGTACGAAAAAGAAGAGTAAAAAGAAATCATTCTTTATTTTGAATAACATACAAAAGTCCACTTTTGAATTTAAAGTTGTACCTGAGCGAAACACATATGGACTTAAGGTCACAGTAACTTTATATTAAAATATACATATATACCTACACAAGATATTAAGATTTTATTCAAAGTAGGCATATTCAATAATTACATTTTTCAATTGTACATAAATATACAATAAGTATGTTGAAGGAGACTATTAAAGCAACTTACACTTCCTTAAATTGGGATCACAAACGAATAAACAAACATCTGCGTTGATATATTGACAATTTGAACTTTTTTTCGGTTAAAAAAACAATAATCATGATGAACAAAAATTATTGAAATGCTGATTATTTGAAAAGATTGTTTTTTAGCATTTTAAAATACACCCTCTGCATCCTACAAGTCTTGAATCACTTGTAAGATTTCATCGATTATTCTACAAGTAAGATTAAGTTTTTCTGTACACTTGTAGCTTTGTGTTACAGAAAGAGGGAAATTGCACAATTTCCCACTTGTAATGAATGTTCATTACACTTGTAAAAGAGCCAGCTGACTTGTAGCTTTGTGTTACAGAAATTCATTACATTGTGCTTGCTTACACGTGAAGAACGAAAGTGTTCAGATGTGAAGAAAATGATTCTGCAGATTTTGTTCTCCTCTTTGTGTTTTTCGTATTTTCATAATGAGACACGATTTGATTGGTTGGATTAGATAGAAAAAGCAACACAAAAGAGAACGTCAATTTTCTACACCGAATATTTTCAAATATTTAAAAATATTTCATCCCCCTCCCTCTTCTGCAAGTTACACCGCTCACCATCACAAATCGCAGAAAATGCTTGAATTTCTTCACGTGTGATCAGGGACATTTGTAAGGATTGACTTGTATTACAAGTACTTGTAGCTTTGTGTTATAGGCAGTGACGGTGCGTCAATAAGACGTTTTAGACAGTGTCTACCCTACCGTAAAGAGACAAAAAAGAAACCTACTTGTTACAATCAAGAAAACTGTGTTTACATTCATTGCATTAAGTCCCTCACATCCATAACCTATCTCAAATTGTCAACACCTATAATTTAACAAACATAAATCATACATTCATCCCTTACTATTTACACACTCACATTTTCCACACCTACTTTTATTTCTTTAGATAATAATTTAACCTCTACCAACAACCACAAAGCACACAATCTCAATGCTCACACAATACAAACGCTATAGCTTCGCTATGGCTCTGCATCTGCCACGTGCTTCGGGAAAACCCGACTGAAAACGAAGACAGAGGGCCTTACTAATAATCAAATTTAGTGTTAAGCTTAAAAGAAAATCTTCAGATTTTAGAAAATCCACATACCAATAACGAATTTAATCTCCAGTTTAGTCGTTAGCAATAGGTCTGTTTGGTTACTGAAATTTCGTACGAATTCGTACGACGTCGCACTACATTTCACAAATTCCTGTTTGTTAACTCCAAAGTGTAGCAACGAGAGAGCAAAATGAGAGAGCAAGAAATTTCCCCTCCATGAAAAATCTTGCAAATTTCTGCTACACAAATTTTTGTGTGCAGAAAGTAAACAACTGTCAAATCCACGTCTGTGTGTATTTTTGTTTGTGTTTGTCTTAAGATTTGTCTGTAGTGTTTGATAGTGTGTGTCACGTTTGAAGTTTCGTACACAAAAGTGATACAAAATTGGTTTTTCGCGTTTGTTAACTTTGTAGCAATTTTTCCCCTCTATGAAAGAATTTTCCCCTTCCTTCAATAATTTGACAGTTGTTGAACTTCGTGCTACAAAAGTAACCAAACAAACCTAATATGTCAAAATTTAATACATGGAAATCCATGATTAAAGTCGAACACTAAATAAAAAGTGTTGCCTTAGTGCTGTTTTATGGTATTTAAATTTGTATTTAATACTTAAATCTATTCCCAAGTTATCAGGTTGATTTTAATAGGCATAGGTATTGATAAATAATTAATAAATAAATTGGGTGGCATAACAGCTCATGGAGAACCAGGGCCTAGTGACTTACAACTCTCAAACATTCTTGTGTGCGTGTTTTTGGCAGGAATGGAGGGGACCTACAGTTTTATGCCGATTCCAAACGGCTAAATGAGAAGCACTTTTGAATGACAAACATACTCTTGGAGGATTTGTCAGTTCTTCGCAACAGGCAGTACCTTGGATAAAACATTTCTGTGCTTAGGTGACACTGGGAATCGAACCTACACTTTCGGCATGACATGACGGTCCTACGCACTAATCATCATGCCACGAGGTATTGAATTGATGGGTTGGTTTATATCTTCAGATTTTAGTTTTACAGTGAAAAAGAAGAACTTGAGTTAGACGTATACTTTATTAATTGTTTGCATGTTTATGTATTGCAACAGGAATAGATTATTTAATTTTTTCGAAAGTATTTGGTATGTCTGGATCTTACGTTAAATACGCGGTTGATTTGCTTATTCCGTTTTATATATTTAAGTACCCAATTACGTATATCTAAAAAGTAATTTTTTGTGTTGAACGAGAATCGATTTAAGATTTTTTCAGGTGCACACTTTTACACGTAAACATACCTAAAGTCATTCTTCGAATAACTTGTCAGAGAAATAAATGTTTGAAAAAGAGTTTCTCATAAAATGGCGTGGTTTGGTAAAATATTTATGAAAGGCGTTCGTTGTTTCATATTTTACGAAAGGCGTTCGTTTCATATTTTACTATAATTGAAAAGAATAAAACGCGAGAAAAAAAAAACCAATGAAAACAACAGAACTCTGACCCCTAAAAAAATATTTAAAAAATTGGCAGGAAGAGAAATATCACTTAAAATCCCGAAAGAAAATAATTTGTTGCAATTTCGTAGGTACTGATATGTGCATATGTCAAAAACCATGAAGTTAACTCAAAATATGCATGTTCTTGTATAATGTTAATCAACTATGTTCATAAAACAAAATTAAAACCGTCCAAACCCTTAGAACTAATTAAATACTTTAGTACTGAAAAAGTTGCTGTTAAAAAAGAATACGGCAATACTTGTCTTCACTCTTTGAACAAAAAAAAAACCAAATCGAAATTCATCTGTCACTTTGCCGAGCTAAAGGAAAGTGTATTAAGATTTCAAATCGTTAAACTAGTGAAAAAAGTATATTAAACTAAATAAAAAGTGTAATATAATTAATGTGTAATGAACACTTGAAATACTTTATTAAACAAAATATAAAAAAACACGTGGTGCTACGAAAAATCTTGTAAAAATGCCTATAATAAAGAGTGTACAAATATTTAATTTCACAAGCTAGTTTATCTGATATTTCTACATAAAGTAATGTGAAGTGATGTTTTTAAAGTTTTTAAATGATCGTAGAATACTTTTAAATTGAGATATTTCATGAAATTTTGCTTAAAAGAATCTAATTTGTTGTTAATAAAAATATACTTCATTCGAGTGATTTAGTTGAGATTCATCTGTCAAACGAGAAATTCTCGTCCAGCAGGGACGGATTAAGTTTTGTTGGTGATGGCAAGGCACTCAAATCCTATTAGCGCTTCATGTGCAGAGTTATTTTCAACGTTTTGAATGAAATATTCTCAAAGGCATTTCTACTGTTAGCCCTATCTATCATATCAGTTTTGTATTTTAATCAAGAAGTCTTACGTCAGTTTGAAAGTATTCTACGATAATGTATTAACCTAAAAACACCACTTCACATAATTTTATGTAGAATATGAGACAAAATTAGCTGTGATATAAAAAATTTGTTCACTCCATATTATAAGTGTTTTTACATTATTTAATGCCGCATGTTGTCTTATATATTTTTTAAAAATAAGAATGGCAAATATTCACTCTATTTTTATTTCACTTTTTATTTAGTTTAAAAAGCTTTTTTTACTATTCTTACTATATAGAATGTCTGAACACTTTTTTATAGCTCGGCAAAATGATAGAAGCACCTCAATGATTTTTTCTTTTTTTGAAATGTTGCTTTCCTTGGGCGCCCCAGAGTTTAGCCGTGTAACTGCACGCCGACCCTGTGTCATTGCATTTGTGTTTGTTTATTTCTTCTTCTATGTTTTTACTTGAGTTATTGTAGTGTGTGGTGTTTTTAGAGCATGTTTGATGGAGTTTGATGGAAATTGTAGTAGATTAAAGGAAAGTCTGAGGATTTTGTTAGCAAAAGGGTAAAATTGATTATTGGTAGCATTTTGTTAAAGCTCCACACTTAACTTTGATCTTTAAGTTAACTAATAGTCGACATTAGTGTTTGATTATTAGTAAGGCCCAGAGTCTTTCGTTCTACCTTAATTATGAAAATAAAATCAGCGGATTATGTTGCTCAGGTAGAATTTCTATGTGAAGCAAGTAGACAGATTCGAATCTGTCTAATTGAAGTAAATTCGAAACTTTTTCGTTGACTATTAAGTGAAGAGAACAACATCTTTATTTTTTATTTTTGGAGTTGATTAAAGAGGAGTGGGTAGTTGTGTTGTAGGTCAACCCTAGAAAATGCAATAGGTAGGAAGGCTGGACTCTTTCGCAGAAGTACACTACTGACGTTTTATTGAGTCGAAACAAAAAGCATTTTGAAGCTGTGTGCTTCTTCTTGTTTTGAAATTGTTTTATAAATATATATTTATTTTAAGGTACCAATATTGCCTTATTGCGACTGAGAGAAATGGTACAAGAATCAAATGTTCTATTATTTTCTTTGTTTTATGAGTATCTTGATTTTTTTTTATAAATCAATACATTTCTTATTCAGCTTTAATTTAGGTCTGCCAGTTTTGTTTGTTTGAGATTGGTGGACCTATATAACTTTTAGTCAAACAAATGCATACTTTTGTCTTTGATCACCATTATCTCAACAAAAAATAGTAAAGATGATGACATATTCAAGGACAGTTTTTATGACTTGAATAGGTTTTCAAAATAATGTTTTTAAAACTTTGTGTGGACTATGTACATACATATCTTGGCCCTTCAACGTTTGTTTAAAAAAAAAACAAGCATTTGATAAATATAGCCCTGTTTTTTAGACACGTTTGTGAAGTCTTTTGTGAAGTTAAACATTTGATTTCAAAGAGACATACGCTGTTTTTGTACTTTGTTAACAGTTTTTATTTTTAACTGGATAAGATGGAAAATAATGAATTAAATTTATAACTGTCTACCCAGTTCGTTCGAGTGCCGCACGTCACTGGTTATAGGCCCCTGTTTTCCCTCATATTCTCTCTGCATTCTTTTGCTATTTTGTTGCTGGAATTATGCCTACCAAAGGAAAAAAATTCATTTAATGTTCAGAGTTTGGCTTCTGTCAGTAGGAAGAAAAGAGATGGGTACCTGAGTATGGACTATTTTAGTTTGTTCATTTTTTCTTTCCTACAGACAGATCGAAAGAAAAATGTGTCGGAAATGAATTGCCTGTGTTTTGTTTTTCTTCGAGAGATTTAGATTTTTTTCTTGGTTGGGTTCTTCGTCCTTGTGTTTTGTTGTTGTATCTTGTGCTTGGCAAGTGCATTAAGAAAAAAAACCATAATGAATGAGAATGAAATATACCTACCTACCTACTTACATGTAATATAGATTTTATTTTATTTTCTGGAATCTGAAGTTTTGTCGATCAGAATCAAAACGAAAGAAATTTAAGTTTGAAAATATTAGGGAACGTGACTTGGTTTGGTATTTCAACTCTCATGTAAATCAGTGATTTCTTGTAATTTCATTGGATTGATCAAAATTATGATTACGATGATCTTACAAACTATGTATTTTCGTAAGGTAGGTATTTATGTACATACTTATCTATATCGTCCTTCAATCTGTGAGGGGGTGGGTGTTTTTGTGCAATTGTTTTCTCTAAGTACGTCGTGGAATCTCCATTTATATTTGGTTTGCAGTTTTGTATTTAGGATTTTTTTACTGACAAGAGATTAAGTAGGAAATTAATATTTATTGTATGAAACTTGGGGACCTTTTACAGAAGATATACCTACCTACATATATTTTAATAAACAATAATGGTGGGTATGTTGTTTATATAATGTAGGCACAGGCAGGTAAATACATTTATGTATAGATTTTTGTTTTGTTGTTTTTGAAAACGGCTAGGTAAAAAACTAAATAAATTAAGTTCAGTCAAGGAACCATGCTATTTTTGAGAAAAATTAATGTGGTTTTAGCACTTATTTTAAGAATACAAGTAGGTACATATTTGCAGATATAAAAATAATCCAAAAGAGAGAAATACTTACTAGTAGAAACCTACGCAAGAAAAACATTCACCAACAAAAGAAAAACGCGTTTATCTCAAAATGCCAAAAATACAGATACTTTTTTCTTCTTAGCACGGCAATATTAGAACAAAACTACTAAAAGTGCCTCTACACTATCCAACAAAGTATTAACACATGTCAGAATAAAGTGGGAAAGAATTTCATACGACTGCCAAATTTGTGTGATGAAACTGATTTTCATATTTTGCTTCCACACTTGCATCAAAATAAATCAGTTTCACCATAACCTCAAACGCCCAAGTGGGATAGAATGTGTGATGGTTTTAGAACCGATCTTAAATATTTTCAGGTATAAACACATGTCAAATCGTGTAGGATGCGACGTCAAGTTGTGTGTGATGAAATTTCATATTTTGCTTCCACACTATTATACATGACTTTCTTCACACTTTTTTGACATGTATTAATACTCAATGGGATAGTGTGGAACGGCTATAAGTAGATTTTTGGTAAGATTCTTACATCAAAAAATATAATTTACATACATATGGAGGGCTCAGAGCTGTACCAAACCAAGTCATGTTTTGTTTTGTATTTTGCAGATTTTTGTGGATACTTTTCAACTCAAGTTTAAAATAGAGTTTAAATAAGAGAGTTATAAATATAATTTAATTTAGAGAATAAACTTAAGACTTTTCCTTTTTACGAGTAAAATATTCATTAATTTATGGCAGTTTATTTAAAAAACCTCTTAATATCTTTGAATTTTCTTTTTCTGACTTGGTTCGGTACAGCTGTGAGCCCTCCATGTACCTTCTACTTCTTATATAGGTACATAATGTAGATAGGTATATGGTGTTGATTTCTTATTAAAAAAAAAAGGTAGTTACATAGGTATCTACCTACCTACATCAAATGTCTGTTAAGATGATAATCTTGCAGTTTATGAATTTGTTTTAAATTTGGAAGACATTTATGCTATTAGACAATTATTATACTACATATATTATTATATACACTAGTCAACAATATTAAAGGAACAAATTTTTTTTTTCAATTTTTGTAAGCGTTTTTTGAAGAGCTGTATCTTTGTGACGAGTGGTCGTGCTGAGTTGAAATAAAAAGTATTTTACAGCTTTATGTTTTTTGTTTCGAGATTTGTTTGCAAACAAATTTTTTTGAAGTACCGTTATTGCGTTATTGCAAGAAATGAGACGAGACAACAAAATTATTTTGTTTTTATTTTTTTTGAAGGTCCTCATTTCTATGGATAAATTTTTTTGAGTCAATTAAATGTCATGATCAGATACCTTGTTTATTCAGCTTCAATTCAGTTTTTTTGTTGTTTTCGTACGATTTTTTTTGACATGGTTTATCTGACTTTGAATGAAAAAAGATACTTTTAGCCTTGATTACCAATATCTCAGCAAATAATGATGTTATAAAAAATTCAAAGACAGTTTTGGAAATTTGAGAAAGCGTTTTACAAGAAAAAAAAAAAATTATTTCAAAAATTTTTCAAACAAAAAAACTTGAATTTTTTAATTTTTTTTGGAAAAATGTACTTTTTATTTCATTTTAATTCAAAAAAGTATCTAACTAATGCAAAACTGTGAAAAAAATCCACTGGAATTACGGTTTTCTTGTCATTTTGATGACGACTTCGCATTGTTTAGGAACAACACAATTTGTTCCTTTACTTGGTTTGTAAGACTTTGAAGTTTTGGTGAGGAAAAACGGTTCGATGAATCACTTTGAAAATTAACAAGAATATTGATGATTTAAAAGTCTATAAATTTGCTTACCAACGCAGGCCATGCAATCAATATTTGCAAAGAAAAAAAAAAGATTTACGAAAAGACCACAAAACGTCGGTTTTTAGTACTTTTTTCAAACTAACGGTGAACGGTAAAAAAAAATAATTTCTACAAAATCTTAAAAAAATCTTGTAAAACGCTTTCTCAAATTTCCAAAACTGTCTTTGAATTTTTTATAACATCATTATTTGCTGAGATATTGGTAATCAAGGCTAAAAGTATCTTTTTTCATTCAAAGTCAGATAAACCATGTCAAAAAAAATCGTACGAAAACAATAAAAAAACTGAATTGAAGCTGAATAAACAAGGTATCTGATCATGACATTTAATTGACTCAAAAAAATTTATCCATAGAAATGAGGACCTTCAAAAAAAATAAAAACAAAATAATTTTGTTGTCTCGTCTCATTTTTTGCAATAACGCAATAACGGTACTTCAAAAAAATTTGTTTGCAAACAAATCTCGAAACAAAAAACATAAAGCTGTAAAATGCTTTTTATTTCAACTCAATACGACCACTCGTCACAAAGATACAGCTCTTCAAAAAACGCTAACAAAAATTGAAAAAAAATGTGTTCCTTTAATATCGTTGACTAGTGTATATATTATAGATATATAAACTTACACGACAACTTTTTAAACTTAACTAAGACCAAAATATGTTTTTTTACCTGTAACGAAAATTCAATTTTTCTGTTTTTTAACTTTTGTATGGAAGGATCTACTGTTATTTTTACACAAAAGAAAAAATTTTTCTTAAAAATATTTAAGAGAGTATTAAGAAACTTAAGTATCGAGCTTCAAAAAAATCATTTTTTCATTTTCGAAATACATATTTGATTAAAAAATAATTGAAACATCTTTTAAAAATCCAAAAAATGCGTTTTAAAAATTTTGGTACAAAAAACAATTTATATTTTTTGAAAGCTTCTGTATAAACAAAATTATTGAAAACATTTACACAGTTTTGAAGAAAATTGAAAATTAGAAAATGATTCTTTGTGAGTTACTATTAATAACTAACGGGTGATTTTTTAGCTGGTTTGGTTTTGGCAACACTGGTTTTGACAGCTGACGTGTGTTTAGTACCTTGTGTCACTGTCAAACAGCTTCAGTTTGGTTTGCAATTTAACCATGGATCGTCTTACAAATGAACAACGCTTGCAAATTATTGAATTTTACTATCAAAATTCGTGCTCGGTTCGAAATGTTTTTTATCGAAAAATTGTGTTCAGCGATGAGGCTCATTTTTGGTTGAATGGGTACGTAAATAAGCATAATTGCCGCATTTGGAGTGAAGATCAGCCAGAAGCATTGCAACAGCTACCAATGCATCCCGAAAAAGACACTGTTTGGTGCGGTTTATGGGCCGGCGGCATTATTGGGCCATATTTCTTCAAAGATGATGCGAATCGCAGCGTTACTGTCAATGGTGAACGCTACCGAGCGATGATAACAAACTTTTTTTGCCCGAAATGGATGTTCTTGACTTGCATGATATGTGGTTTCAACAAGACGGTGCCACATGCCACACAGCACGCGAAGCAATGGCGCAATTGCGAGGCGAGTTTTGGTGAACAGTTAATTTCACGTTTCGGGCCGGTCAATTTGCCGCCTAGATCGTGCGATTTGACACCATTAGATTATTTGTTGTGGGGTATGTCAAGGCTAATGTCTGTAGGGACAACCCCGCTTCGATTGACGCACTGGAAGCCAACATCCATGCATTCATTCGTGAGATACCGGCCGATATGTGTGAAAGAGTATGCCAAAATAGGACTCAGCGGATGGGCTACCTGAGACGCAGCCGCGGTCAACATTTGCATGAAATTATCTTTAAACATTAAATTGCAAGGTTCAAACTATCGATTCAAATAAATATTTCATTCATTTTTTCGAATTTGTTGTTTTTTTTTTTTTTAAAGTTCTAAACCTCTTAAAAAATCACCCGTTATTTGTTTGAAAAATGGTGTCTACCCAAAGGTAGCTTTTACTAAAAGTAATTTATTGAATTTTTTTAAAGAAAAGTTGTGGAGCCGTTTTCAAGCAAAATACGATTATGTAAAACTTATAAAAAAAATTTTATGGCAGGTACCGTTATTTTTGGTTCTAAGAAACTGAAAAAAATTTGCGGGGGGAGTGACAAAAAACACTATGTAGCAAGTTTGAAGGAAATCGATCGAGCCGTCAACGGACAGACAGACGGACAGAATTCTGGGACCAACTTTTTTCGTCTTCTCTATCATCGTAATAACAAGTTTGATCAAAATCTCAAGTTAAACTTTTTTACGAACGTATTACTTGCCATGTATGTTGTTCCTATGTAGGCACCTGTACCTATCGAGAATAAAAATTTAATTCTTTCAGAACATTTTGTTATAAACAAATAACCTCACGACGTACTTAGAGAAAACAATCGCACAAAAACACCCACCCCCTCACAGATTGAAGGACGATATAGATAAGTATTCACTCCCAAAAGTATTCGGAATAAATCTATCAAATCTATATATGTAATGATTTTTCTTGCTCTGTTGAAATTATAAAAAAAAGTAACGGTAGCTAGAATAGCGCTATTAAATGTTCTTGTTTCCCATATTTAAAAGAGTATATTACAAGATAAAACAAAGAGGAATGTAGATAACAGAAAAACAACAATTAGGCTTGTTTCACACTTATACGGTTTCATTCGGTTCGGTCTTAATTCGGTTCGTTTTCGGTCGGACCTGATAAGTGTGAACCGATGAAAACGGCAGGAATAAAAACCTAATAGAAACCGAATAGCACCGAACGTCCCCTCGACACGAATCGGTTTCATTCGGTTTCAAGGGCACACAAACTTATCGTAGCGTTCACACATATTCGGTTCTATAAGGTTTTTTTTATTCGTTTTTATTTGGAATTGACAACTAGTGCTGAAATATGTTGATATTTTTAGAATTAAAAATTGATATTTGAATACAAACCTTATTGGCGAATGGATTCACGGCACCTAGCAGTCAGCGTGTGTAGCCTACTTGTGAGATAGATTTTTTTCCGATTTGACATTCAATGCATTTCCCATAAGAGAAAACCAAAAAATGCAGTTGAAAACTTTAATTTTACTAATTAATTTTATATGAATACTTATCTATATTATAGTTGCGATGCAATAACAAATAATGTTACTTTGTAAATCAAAAAGAATATGTATCCAAACTTATGAATAATTTCCTTTATTTTGCAGATGAAAAATGTAAACAAACCTGTATTGTTGTTGTTGCTTTCCAAAATGGATTCATGTCGTCAGCCAAAATGATATCATGTGCGTAGTCAGGGAAGGAGGTTTAGGAGATTAGGGTCAATTATTAAGAAAGTTTATATAATTTTATTATTATTAGAAATAGCTCATTAGGTAAGCTTTGTGAAAATTTTTGTATAAGGATGAATGTAGGTGTGCAATATTTGCATCTATTTATGCATTGCGTTCGTGTGTTTGTACTCTCCTTACAGAAAGAGGACTTAAATCTTTTGGCCCCGTTTGTGAAATAAGTTTTTAAAATGTATTTTATATTTAGAAACTAGTGAAACCTTGGGGCTAGTGACACCTCTAATTGAATATAATATAGAGGATTTTATTTTTTGATTATATTTTGTATTTGTATATGAAGTAAAAATTTTGTTTTTTTTTTTGCGTTTAGGCTATTTACCCAGATTCTTTTTTTTAAATAAATTTGATAAAAAGTGTTAAAAAATGATAAGATTAACTGAATAGGTATTTCTTATCTTTGGCATTGCTCGATCTTACAACAATAAAAATGCTACATATTTTCAATTCTGAGTTAAATTTTTTAATTCATAGTTTTAAAACATTCTTCGAAAATAAAAGCATTTTTTAGTAAAATTTAGCAAGAAAATTTATTCACAAAAAAAAATAACTATTCGTAGAACCTCGTTTGAACAACAAATAAGTATATTTTATGAAGAAAAGAGAACAATTCATGTTTTAAATAATCCTGACTACGCCCCTGTGTAGCTTTTTTCTCAATCGAGCAATGTTGTTGTTGCTTCTAGTTGTAGAGGTGTTTTTTTTTACATTTTTCATACAAAAATTAAAGTGTTTTAACAATCAGTTTTGATATATTTTACGTTTGATTTATAAACTAATATGTTTTTTCATTCTATTTCACTCATAATATGAATACCCATTCATATAAAAGTTATTAGGAAAATTAATTTTAATAAGACCATGTTTTGCATTTCTCCTATGGGAAATACATTGAACGTCAAATCGAAAAAAAATCTATCTCACAAGTAAGCTACCTGCACTGACTACTAGTAGGTGTGGAAAGCAACTTACCAGGTGTCAATAGGAACCGTATATGTGTGAAAATAAAAAACTGAAACCGAAAACGAACCGAATACAGACCGAACCGAATGAAACCGTACATGTGTGAAACAAGCCTTACAGAACAAAGAATAATAACAGAAAAAAAACTCATGCTTAAACAAAAAAAACTTTTTATTCCGAATAATTTTGTGAGTGACTGTACATAAATACCTACCTTACGAAAATACATACCTAGTTTGTAAGATCATCGTAATCATAATTTTGATCAATCCAATGAAATTACAAGAAATCACTAATTTACATGAGAGTTGAAATACCTACTTCGTTCCCTAATAGTTTCAAACTTAAATTTCTTTCGTTTTTATTCTGATCGACAAAACTTCAGATTCCAGAAAATAAAATAAAATCTATATTGTATGTAAGTAGGTAGGTAGGTATATTTCATTCTCATTCATTATGTTTTTTTTTCTCAATGCACTTGCCAAGCACAAGATACAACAACAAAACACAAGGACGAAGAACCCAACCAAGAAAAAAATCTAAATCTCTCGAAGAAAAAAAAAACAAAACACAGGCAATTCATTTCCGACACATTTTTCTTTCGATCTGTCTGTAGGAAAGAAAAAATGAACAAACTAAAATAATCCATACTCAGGTACCCATCTCTTTTCTTCCTACTGACAGAAGCCAGACTCTGAACATTAAATGAATTTTTTTCCTTTGGTAGGCATAGGTCCAGCAACAAAATAGCAAAAGAATGCAGAGAGAATATGAGGGAAAACAGATGTAAGCAACTTTTGAGTGTTGCTTATGGCTTTCAAACCTTAGATACATGTTGGTGGACCCATGGTGATTTAGATTTTTGGGCACAGATTTTTGTTCTACGTGCGACATCTTTACTTGTTATATTATCTTTGGTAGAACCCAACCAAGAAAGAAATCTAATAGCCCGATTCTCCCCCTTGTGATGGATCACAAGTCACAAGCTCTTGTGACTACTCCTTGTGAGGATTGTTGTGACTCGATAACATTTTGGTATTCTCCCCTTAATAGTCACAAGAAAACTCACAACGAAACTCACCACAGCATTTTGTTGGTAGCTTTTTGACCGATGAGCGCACACATAAACAACTCTACAAGCAATAGGGCTTTTAAGCAAATACCAATGTTCATTTTTAAATGTCAAACTCAAGACCTCGGCACGAATGACATTTAGGTAACACCCATTTTCTTTTTTATTTCGGAGGCAAATACACTCCAATACAACAGAATGAGCACACGGATTTTCATAGTTGGTTTGTCAATTTTTTTTCAAACATTGTGCATTGTCCGAGAATTAATATAAACATAAAAACTATTTCAAAAAAAATTGTTTTATTTCCATCCATTAACTTTTATTGCCAGTTTCAATATTTGAGCTTATTCAGTTGACACAAAAAGACTGCATTTTCCCTTATGGAAAGATTTTGAACAAAGCCGGTGGGAAAATAGCAGTGCTTATTCATTTGAAGTGGAGTGTAAACGTTTGGATTTTGTTTTTTTGGTAATAGCGTCTGTCAAACGTGCCGATTTGTTAGCTGTCACTTTGACTTTGACAATTTGGTAGAGATCTCTAGGGCTTTTTAGCAAATACCAATGTTCATTTTTAAATGTCAAACTCAAGACCTCGGCACGAATGACATTTAGGTAACACCCATTTTCTTTTTTATTTCGGAGGCAAATACACTCCAATACAACAGAATGAGCACACGGATTTTCATAGTTGGTTTGTCAATTTTTTTTCAAACATTGTGCATTGTCCGAGAATAAATATAAACATAAAAACTATTTAAAAAAAAATTGTTTTATTTCCATCCATTAACTTTTATTACCAGTTTCAATATTTGAGCTTATTCAGTTGACACAAAAAGACTGCATTTTCCCTTATGGAAAGACTTTGAACAAAGCCGGTGGGAAAATAGCAGTGCTTATTCATTTGAAGTGGAGTGTAAACGTTTGGATTTTGTTTTTTTGGTAATAGCGTCTGTCAAACGTGCCGATTTGTTAGCTGTCACTTTGACTTTGACAATTTGGTAGAGATCTCTATCGCAACGAACGAAACCAACACACCCACAATATGTATTCAGTTTTTCTGTCCCATAAATACAAAGCAAAATGATATTGCGCATTTGTACTATTCTTTTGCTTAAGAAATGAAAGAATACATATATTTTGTTCTCTTTCGCACAGAGAACATAAGGCCTCCGTAGAAAGAATATAATTCAATGATTTGAAGAAACTCAAATAAATTGTGAGTTGTGACCTGTGCCGAGATTCAGCTATTTTAGCGAGTGAGATGAGATGACTCGCCTTACTCGCCGACTCATCTCACTTCACTCGCAAAATGGATTCAGCTATTTAAGTGAAATGAGTAAGTTCGAATTTAGTTTCGAACATGAGACAAAGAATAAATATAAAAGAGCTAAATTCTACCTCCTTGTCACACTCGTTACGCAAAACGAAATGAAACAACAAATACAACAATGTAAACATTGGAATCTTTAATAATGGAGTTTGGAGTATCTTTTGTTTCAATTACTTTTTTTGTCATAATTAAAGTTTAATGTGAGTTTTACCCTTGAGAAATAAAAAGTTTAAAAGTGCTGAAAGTGAATAGAATATACATTTATTTAATATACTATATATATGTGCATATGATAATAAAATAAAATTAAAGAATCAATAAAAGGGTAGTTGTTTTTATCTAAGTTGTTGTTTTTTATTTCGTTTCCTATCCATGAATAGGAATTCTTGAGAAAAGCACACATACCTATCCAAAACTAGAAATTTACCAACACATACACCAAGTCACTGCGGAAATATGTGGCGAGTAATCTGACATTTCATTTCACTCGCTCACTCACTCCCTTTTGCTAACTGAATCGATTTTCGACGAAAAGTGACTCTTCTCACTCACTCCCTGCGGCTTCGAATTAGCTGAATCTCGGCACTGCTCTGGAGGAGATCACATTTTCGGTTGTTTTTATGACTCTCACAAGTTGTGACTTTAGGGGGAGAATACGAAAAAGTCACAAAATCAGTTTCACCACTTCTTGTGACTTGTGAGGTATCAGTGATGATGGGGAGAATAAGGCTATAATCTCTCAAAGAAAAAAAAACGAACAAAAATAAAACACAGGCAATTCATTCATTCTCTCGACACATTTTTCTTCCGATCTGTCTGTAGGAAAGAAAAAATGAACAAACTAAAATTAGTTCATATTCAGGTACCCATCTCTTTTCTTCCTACTGACAGAAGCCAAACTCTGAACATTAAATGAATTCTTTTCCTGTGGTAGGCATAGGTCCAGCAACAAAATAGCAAAAGAATGCAGAGAGACGGTATGAGAAAACAGATGTAAGCAACTTTTGATTGTTGCTTATGGCTTTCAAAGCTTAGATACATGTTGGTGGACCCATGGTGATTTAGATTTTTGGGCACAGATTTTTGTTCTACGTGCGACATCTTTACTTGTTATATTATCTTTGCTTATGCTATGTTTCCACCAAAGGCTTATCTCAGATTAGATTTAATAAATCTTTTTGGTGTTTCCACCGCACAAAAAGATTTAAAAAAGATTAAATTTGACAGCACCTTCAAAAATGCAAATGGCGTTCCAACTTTTCTTATGAAGTGCGAATGAGACAGAATGTTTGATTAGTGTGAAACAATGAAGAACTGAATGCGAGTCTCGAATGAATCGTTCAGCACCATGTAAGAATAGGTTAGTTCGATTTGTAAAACTATTTGTCCTAGGAAGATTTAACAAGATTAATTTCTAATTCTCAAGATTTACGAAATAAATTTGTATGGTAAATCTACGAGATTTAAAGGAGATTTAAGGTTAATCTCATTAAATCTCAGATTAGCGCTAGGTGGAAATGTAGCATTAGATTCTTTCTATTTTATACCAATACTAATTGTTGTTACTTGCATATTCTCATTAGTAAACTTTGGTTCTTCATAGTGTGTTAAGTTTTTTATAAGTATTGCTGATCCTCCCCTAGCTTTGTCAGCTAATTCTCGATCCGTGAAACTGTGAAGTCATAAATATGATGACGCCTTTACGCCAAATGCGATTCTCGAAGTGTGAAAAAATGAAAACAAATGCCAAAATGGTTTCATATGATAATTCGTTTATCACAATCATTTCATTCTGTGAAAACCTGTGAAAAGAAAAATGATAAGCAAAAACAAATTGTGCTCATGTGATAACCCCAAGTCGCCATCTTGGTCTTTCTATGACGTAACAATCATCTTTTTCTATGAGCAAGAGGTGGCTTTTTGCATTTTAGTACTTTTTAGTACTCACTTTGACAGCTGCTTCTCATAATGAGTTCGGCAATCGCCTTCCGCGTGTTTGTGAAGTGATAAAATGATAAAACTCTGTGAAAACTGAAATGATAATTTTGTTTTCTTTTCACAGTTTCACAGATTGAGAACTGACCCCCTGGACGCGGAGCGTGATAATGATAACACATTTAGTTTGGTAATATATTATCAAGACTTTGTTCTATAGCGAGGTGAGTTTCGGACACCGAACAAATGTCTATATGCTCTATGTCTAAGAAGCTGCTTAATTCTGACACATGTTGTAAAAGACCGTTTGCATTCCATGTTGCGATCTTAAGTGTTCTGTCCATTATTGTTTTTTAAGAGCGGCTTCTTCGCTTAGCTGTTTTATGTTTAAATCTTGTTTGTTAATCCTTTTAAGGATAAGTTCAAGCATTTCTTTGATAGATGTTTCTTCGTTTTTCCGCACATTTTTTACAATCTGGGAATAGGATTTATTTTCATCACTTTGCAATTACTACTAGTGCAATTGCTTTTGTCGGTTGATTTTTAGTTTTGTTTTCTACCGTTTCTGTTTTGCTTTCAACTATTGCTTATGTGTTTGTTGAGTTTCTAAGCTTGTTCCCAGTTTGTTTTTTTTTCTTTTTGTGTCTTGGAATTTTTTGGCGACTGGACATCCATCCTCTGTAACTTGCAGGATGATTGCTTTGAAAGTTAACACATTTCGCTTTCTGTTCTCTGCCCATAAGACAGTTTTTATTTGCATGCCTGCCTTCGCATTTAACACAAGCAAACTCACGATTGCAGTATTTTTGTGTATGCCCAAAGGCTTGGCAGCGCTTGCATTGTGGAACATCTTTTGACTTTCGCAGTGGTTCAATTTTGAAAACTATGCTCATAATTGATTTAATACTGTAAATCTTATAGAGATTTCGAATCTTTATTTTCGTACGAGTGCCACTGAATTTGTGAAGCATGAAGATTAAGTAAACATCAGGCTCATGAGACTTATTTGTTGTTGTATTAAAGTGGAAAACCTTGAAGTTGTTGTTGTTTCAATGTGTTTTGAGGCGCCTCCAAGTTTGTAATGTAGACACGATGAAACTAACGAGTCCGTACTCAATCTTCCTAATCTAAAAAGGGTCCTTATTATCTATATATGTCTTTTTGGTATTCCTACTTCACCAAATCTCAGTTTCACTTCCCTGAGGTGCGCTCGCGGACAAAGGTGAACGAAACTTGACGAAACGTTCCACTCCGCAATTATAGCCGCTTCATATCAGGCCTTTTCCTTTGGAGGTGGCGAAGTACTTGCAAGTACTTTGCCAGCTTTTTTCAATGGAACACAAGAAACTGCTTTCCCATGTAAAATGTATCTACTCGCGCATGAGAGCATGTGCAGTTGGTGGTACTAGATTAGGGTTTTCATCTACTCGTAAGTACTTCGCCACCTCCAAAGGAAAACGGCTATCGATACCTTCCCGTAAGAATGTATTAAGCGACATTTTAAAAATTTTAAATTAAATTTTTAAAATACCTCTAATTCAATTACACAACTCAACAAAATAAAAAATTATTTTTGTTTCTGGGTTTATGTCATGATTTTCTTATTCGTCATGCTCCAAAATGATGGAAAAATACCTACACCCCCCCTAAAGTTTGCTTTTGTAGAGTTGGTAGTAAAAATACAGTTACCATAGTTTTCATAGAAATAATAAATGTTTGCTTTAATATTATCTTTAAAAGAGGAGAGAGGAGGGGAATTCCTACGCCCATTTGGTATCTCTAGAGTATATTTGTGTCACAAACTACACACATTTTTATTTTGACATTGAAGGACGTTAAAATGATATTAAGAATGTGCTAAGGTGATGCTAATGCATTTTGCTATAGATGTGGTTATTTTATCAAAATTCACATTATTATCATTTTTGAAAATATGTTAAGAAACTTAAGAGACATGCAGGATGTCTCTAGGATTGAATATTCCTCACGGTCATTTAGTAACAAATTAAAAACTTCATCGGGAGCATACTCAGAAGAAAAAGGAAATCGTTTTAACTTGGACTTTATAGACTTCGAGAGTAATCGTCTACAAAGGTCAATAAAAATGATGGGAAATTATTCTAAAGGTTTAATTTTAGAATAGCATATTCCAGAATCAGAGTGTTTGTTGATAAAAATTACCGTTTTAATGTTGGTACCAAATATTAAACAAAAAAATGAAGAAAAAAAGAGTTTTTGTAATTTTCAATTTGATCAAAAATTTAAATACATACAACCATATGGTTTTGAAACATTCACTTAAGATTGGTGAAAGCATTGGATATTGAAAACAAAAAATAACTTTTTCGCGTAAAACTAAGAAAATTTTAATTTAAAAAAAAAATAATTTTTTTTTTCAAAATTCTGAGTTTGAAAATTGATTAAAAAAAAACTATTCATGGGAATGACTTAATTTAAAAATTTAATTAATGAATGGAGTCCTAATTTAAAAAAAAAAATTTACCATAATCTTTTTGGTGTTGCCGTTGTTTTTTAACATTTTTTTCTTAGTTTAAGTAACTTTTTTAAGAAAATTACCCCTCCTCCCTGAACAGGGGAACATAGGCACCCCTTATCATATGTTTTTTTTTTGTTTCGAACCAGCGTAAACACTCTAGCGTTTTGGTGTATCTTAGTCTTATATCTTAAAATATTCTAACATAGCACATTTTCATGAATTAACAAATAATGTGCTCCTGGCTATAAAAGCAAACTTTTTCAAACATGACTATTTTTTATTTAATAAGTAATATGTAAGGAATAAGAAAATCATATGCAGAACCCAGAAACAAAATTTGTGTTGACCAGTGTTATTTATTTGGGTATTTTGTTGTAGTAAACAGATTTTTCGAAGCATTTTGAGTTGAAAATTCCGTTCCAAATCTTTTTATTTTTTTAAATATATAAATAAATAACTGGACCAGAGGTTTTTTTCGATGCCTTTAAAATTTTTGAAATGTCGCTTGATACATTCTTACGGGAAGGTATCGATATGCTTTTCATGTATTTTTTACCGTTAAAGTGCGAAAATCAGTTAATGTGCAAATTAAGTAGTTAATTTGCGAGTTAACTGGTTCAATCCGTTAAAGTGCGAATTACTTCAGCTGCGAATTAACGCATACGGCTCAGTTAAAGTGCGGAATTTAGATATCGTGGAACTTTCGCCTATTTTCTTGGCTTATTTTCTTTTTCGGTTGTAAGCCCGTTAAAAAAACATCTTGTTTCGTGTGTGAGCTTACACTTATATTAAGACAACGAAGCACTTTCATCCGCTCCAAATAAATCATCATTTTTTAACTTCACAATCCTTTTTCTTTGGGTAATCTTTTTGTTGTTATACTCTTCACCAAGGAAAACAAATTTACACATAGAAAACGGATTGTGAAATTTAAATATTGTGTTTTTACAATATCCAAGGAAAAAGGATGATTTATTTGGAACAGACTTAAGTGCCTCGTTGTCTTGCTAAGTATAAGCTCACACAGGAAACACGATGTTCTTTTAACGGGTTGATATATTTGTTGAACGGGAATATTTCGCACGCTCCCTTCTCTTATACTTAAAACCAAAGTTTCCGGAGACTTGTCTGTAAAAGGTCTTTGGGTTTCAAACAAAAATGTATGCATGTTCGATAATATTTTTTCCTTTTACTGAAAATTACATAGTTTTAAATAAATCGAATCGCTTTGAATATATAATTCAAAAAACATTGGGTTAAAAATGTAAATCTATGCCTTCAGATATAATACCAGATAATGTTTATCTTGGTAAACCACAAATTTCACACGAGCTTAGGTCTGCACGATTAATAAATGTACAATGATTACACGTCCAATTAGACGCTTCAGCACCTTGAAGTTCAGCTGACTGTGACGGATAGCTTGCGGTTCCCCTGAAAAAAAAGTTATATTTTAAAAGGTCCGACTAAAAAAAATATATTTTGTACCCTGATCCATCTGAACTAGCCGCAAATAACGATTCAAGTACTTTCCAAACTTCATTTTTCTTGAACTCGTTGGCCATTTCTGCATTTTTTGTTCGAACGGCTTCTAGCAAGGGTTGCATGTGTGCTTTCATTGGAAGCATATCCATTTTATATAAATAAATCAGCAGATGAAAATCTGATATTGCTTCTAAAAATTCATTTTCTTTCCAAAGTGACAAGTACGAACTGAGTGCATAAAAATTCTGTAAATGACCATCTAGATAACGATTTTCAACTGGAAACGGTCGCTTTTTATCACATTGAGTAAAAGTATATTGTGGTTGTAGCGGAGTTGAGGCTGGAACATCAACAAGAAGGTATTCAACTGGTAAAGGACGAGCTAGACGTTGAACTTCGTTGCCATACTGGTCTTTTTCCTAAAAACAAAATAAAAATGTATTTGCTAGATTAGATGATGACAACAAAATATTTGTTAAGGTGTTATAGGTATTGGAAAGATTAATACAAATACATTTTCATTCAATTCATAATTTAAGTATTTGGCCCGGTTTAATTTTTTTTAACACCAATAGACTATTGAATATACCGGAAACTAGGGGTATAAAGGAACAATTACGTTCAAGGGTTTTTATCATTATGTTTGATTTGAGCATGCTAAATCATTAAATCGCTAAAATGCGTTCCTAAGAAAACGGTCACACTGGCCAGCTTTCATTACATTTGGTATAATTCGGAAACCAATGTCGTTTTCCATTGGACGTCCAGAAGCATTCCAAAGCGTCCAGAAGTCTTCTGAAACAAAAATCCTCTTCTGACGATTCTGAGAAGAGAATTTCGCTTCTGGATTTGAAATCAGAATCCACTCGAGAAGCCCTAACACATTCAAACGTCAAAACAAACTGCACTACTACAATTGTGCACTTGAAAACAAAAGAAAAAAAAATTTACATAATTTAATAAACAAACCAAGAAAAATAAAAGAAAAAATTATTATTTGTTAGTTAGGAGTAGATACACTATTGTTTTTAATTTAACTTTTCATGTGCCAGCAAAAGGTTTCTATTTGGTTGAAGTTAAGGGCCGATTGCCAACGAAGTTTTGAAGAAGTTCACTATTTATGTTCACTTAAAACTACTGTGCGAATAAAACCCTGTACTGAGTAGCAACGTCAATTCCATGGACAAAGTTTTCCAAAAAAACCTAGAGAAATCGTATTTCTAATTGAGTTATTCATATTTCAAATAAATTTTTAACATAAATTACAAAGAGAGTAAAAACCCATATTAAAATAAAAATCGTCCACTTCTTTTTAAATGTGTAGAATACAGAAATTCCTAACCAAAACACAGGTTCTAATACAAAAATTGAGATATACGGATGATATTTTTTCATTTTATAACTGGCGTGTATTCGACTATCCAGAGGAAGGAATCATTTACGAAACGCTGTAAAAATGTCCTTCAATTGAGGTTGAAGAAACCTAAACACTGTTATGAAATTTGAAATGTATTCCATTTTTGATCCATTTTTTAGCAAGTTGAAATGGTTGCAATGTTTACTATCACTTTAACCTAGACCCGACGATCATCCAACACAATTTCCTTGATGTTTTGACTATTTCTCCCAACAGAACAAAATTGATATGCCCTGGTTTTCACCGTCTTTTTTTCGCTCGAACACTAAGAACTTGTGCCTTATCCCTAATTTCCTTCGAGAGAGCGAGTCTTAAGAGTATTTTGAAAGCTTTTCTTCTTTCTCTTTAATAGTTTTACCACCAAAAAATAGTGATTATCAAACCACGAAATTAATTTCTTTTTATCTAAACAAACGCGGTAGCGTTTTTCTATGTTAAAATGGTAACGCAGGAAAACGAATGAAGCACTCATTTGAAATGGCTACAATGTTAGTTATACTATGTTCCCACCAAAACGAAATCCGAGATTTCGGTTGAAAATTTTTCATATTTTGAACTGCTGGGAAAAAATTTCATAGAAATTTAAACGAAATCTCAATAAAAACTCTGGATTTCAACGAAATCTCCATGAAATTCTGCTCCACCTATTTGAAATCTCGAAATTTTTTAGCTGAAATCTCGGATTTCGTTTTGGTGGGAACATAGCATTATCAACTAAATCTTGAAAATCGTCCAACAAAATTTCGCCGATTTTTTGACAATTTTTCCCAACATGACAAAATTTGGATGCCTTGGTGGTTTTCGCCGTTTTACTAGGTTGCAAAAGGCGGAAAGCTGTAAAAAGGCCCGATCGATATGAATTCCGCTTACAGTTTTACGGGGGGTCAAAGGCCCCCTCAAATGGTTTTTAAGGAATATATCCCGAACGATAACTCTTACAGAAAAAATGTCAAGGACTAGGTTGTAGTTTAGAAAATTTCCTACAAAAAATGTTAATACTTTTTTCATAAGAGTAACAGTTTTCGAGATAATTCAATCGGTAAAGTTATGGATTATATGTTTCTGTATGAAATGAACTCTTTTACACCACCTTTGAGGTTGAGTACAAGGTGAGATTTTCTTGCGTGGTATCCCTCAGGAAAATCAGAAAACAGTTCTTAAAAATATATACAAGGATTTATCTAAAGCTTTTGAGAAAGTTTCCTATCGATTCGGCCTCCAATTTTCTTAGAAATTGACTAAAAACAGAAAAAACTATTAAAAAACAACGGTAACATTAACAATGCCATATTATACCATTTTGTAAGGCCAAAAATCCCTTCTTTTATTTTAACTTTAAAAAAAGTTCTCTGAGTTAACAGTTTTTGCACAATTTATTTTTAAACTCAAAATTTTAAAAAAATTTCTTTTTTGTCGGAAATCTTTTAAACTACAAACTAAATTTTGAATTTTTGTCTGCAAAAGTTACCGTTTGGAAGATATTCTTTAAAAACCGTTTGATGGGCAAAATTGTTAGCAGCGCACATATCGATGGGTACTTTTTACAATTTCTTTAAAATACCATGAGGAGGCTAATTACCAAAATTCAGCTTTCTGTCATTTTTTCCAAAGTAAAAGCATTAATTACTGGACTATATAGAGAACCGCAAGTCCCTCAATTCCGACTATCTGTACCTCGAACTACAATCTAAGCCACAGAAGCGGTTTTCTTAAAATTTTGAATTTAAGGGACAACATTTAAGATTTTTAACTTGTATAATATTTTGTTAGTAGTGCCTTTTTCCTTAGAGAGAAATTTAATATTCCCAGTCCAGATTAGCTGAAAATCTAAATGGAAATGACGTTTCACCCTTCTTAAGGTAAATGGCTCGTTGGCTCTGTCATGTATGGCCAGTTTGAAGAATATGAAAGTAAGTACGTGCCGCCCAGTCGTGCTTTGATTTTGGGTTGGTTCGTAAACTATTCTTTTCGATAGAAAATCTTATTTTCTACGAACAATTTTTAAGGTTTAATTATCAGATTATTGTAAAGTGACCAGTGTGACCTGACAATTCTACCTCAAATGCAAATGCATGGGTGAATTTAAAGAAATAACCGTGTGCAGAGTGCAGTCAAGTGTGACCATCATTAGATAATAATTTAGTTTACTGTTGAAAACACTTTGCGAGCTGTTTATCATAATAACGAGATCTGTATAAAACAAAAATAATACTTTTTTGTATATTTTGCTTCACACTACCACCGATCGGGCAACAAATCCAAGCACGTGGTTCCATGTGAAGAGGTATACCAAAAAACACAAAAAAAAGTCCTATCAATTTTTAATACCATCCATATAACTTTTTATTAAGATAAATTCACAACTGAAGAAGGTAGGTAGACATGGATTTTTCATTTTAGGAAACAAATACAAGTAAATATACATACATAATAATATGTAGACACATATATTATATATTATACTTTGAGCTGTTATAGCCCGGTCTTTTCTCAACCTCTTGTACCTAGGTATTGTTACTGAAATAACATAAAGTAATTTGTAATGATTAATTCCTAACACTGATTAGGTACAACCAAGAAATCCATACCTTTTGACAATAAGCGAATATTTTCTATATAATCAAGATAGGCATTAATTGCATATCATATTAAAAAGCTTATTTTTATTACAAAAGCTACAAGTTGTATATACCTATGTACAATAGGGTGATTCGTAATATTTTTTTTTTTTTTTTTTTTTTGATTATGTAAGTATATTTGGATGGGCCTAGATCAGCTCCAAATGAAAAAAAAATCACAAATTTTTTGAGATTTTTATTTTCATCCTCTGTAGGGGTTAGTTAAGTTTATTATTTTTTTTTGCATACAATTTGATTCGCATAAAATATGCCAAACAATTCAGAGCATCTAGGTTGGAAGAAGATAAGAAAAAATCCTATGGAAGGGGGACTATGGACAGGAGAATTATTAAAAAAATTGCACAAAATAAAAAAAAATAATTAAAATACAACGGCAACATTTACAGTAATGTTTTGTAGCTTTTTTGAAAGCCAGAAGTTCATTCAAGTTTTACTTGCCGCAAGTACTTGCAGCAAGTAAAATGATTGCTGCAAGTAAAACTTGCCTGGGGTGACGACCCGAAAAGTACTTGCGGCAAGTAAAACTTGCCTGGTGTGACGACCCAAAAAAGTCCTTGGAAGCAATTAATTGCTGCAAGTGATTTACTTGCTTGCAAGTACTTGCGCAAGAAATGCTTGCACGGTGTGACTAGTTCCTGCAAGCGCTTGCAAGCAAGTAAAACACTTGAAATCACTTGCCGCAAGTACTTGCCACTTGCAGGATTTGCGCAAGCAAGTTTTTTACTTGCTTGCAAGCGAACGTATGTTTTTCAACTCGCCAGATTTGGATAGAAATGGGTAGACCAATTGATGAGAAAGTCGAAATAAAAAAAAAAGTATAAGGAAGGTACCGCTAATAACAGCTTTTAGTAATTTTTTATCAGAAAGTTCAACTCATTTACAATCAAATCACTTGCTGCAATCAATCGCATGTTATTTTAAGTAATAATAATCTACAAGAATCAATTGCCTCGATTTCAACAAATCTTCATGTTGAAAAACCATTTGCTCGTAAGAAATTCTTCTTCAAAATCTGGATTATCTATTTAGATCTATTTCTGAAGAAACAATAAACCAAACTGAGCTGAAAATGGCAAAAACACACCCGTTTACACGTGCAAGTACTTTCAGAAACTAATTTCAGCAAGCAATTTCAGCAATTACTTGCAGCAAGTACTTTCAGCAAGTAATTGCTTGCTCGGTGTGACGACCAGAAAAGTACTTGCAGCAAGTTCGTTTTGCAAGCAAGTAAAAAGTCGTTTCAGCAAGCAATTTACTTGCCTGGTGTGACTGCTCTCTGCAAGTACTTGCACGAATATTTCAAAATCGAAATTTTTGAAACAATTGCTGCAAGTACTTTACTTGCACGGTGTGACGGCACCTTTATGGTTTATTTTCAAATCAAGTTCTTGTATTTAAAACTTTCAGCAAACATTGTTTTCAAACTAAAAATTTTGAAAAAAAATTGAATTTTTCTTCAAAATGCTGGGTTTAAAAACAATAATTTGCTAAAACTGTTAAAAACTCAATTTAGAAATTATCCATATGAATGGGCTTTCCAAACAGCTACAGAACAATACTGTAAGTATTCCCGTTATTTTTTAACTATTTTTTTTTTCGTTTTAATGTATTTTTGTTAAAAAATTGCCCCTTCCCCACCGGGGGGAAATATTACCCCCCTCCCATAGGATTTTGTTTCCTTCTTCCAACCTACGTGCTCTGATTTTTTGGGCAGAATTGACGTTAATCACCTTGTATACAAAAACAAGGGAAATTGAATTTAAACAGCGACTATAGGGGGTGAAAATAAAAATCTGAAAAAAATTAGATTTTGTTTTTCTTCATTTAGAGCCGATTTAGGCCCATCCAAGATGACCTTTTTTTAACGACCACACTAATGCATATACAAAGGTACGTATACTTAGGTATGTAAGTACACCTAGAAAATATATTGGTATGTTTAGCTATCAATGACTGAAACCCAACCTTTCCTCTATGCTTCACTGAGGTGATATAAAGTACAACTATAGACAATTTTGACCATATTTTATCTGAAAAATTAAATGTTAACTATCATATACCTTTTATACATGCAACATTTGATTATTAAGACAATTTATTTGTATATCTGCACTAAATGTTTATTTATATTTTAAGTAAAACAACTATAAAGCTCAATAGGTCAAGTTCATAGCGAAGATAAAAAAAAAATATATTGAACTTGCCCGTACGTAGATACGTATGTACCTACACACAACTTTAAGCAACACAACAAAAAAAAACTTGTTTAGTTTTCTCTCCCGACAAAACAATCTGTTGAGCGTTGCTGCATGCAAGCATCCTCTCAAATTAAAACGTATTAGTTATATACCCAGACCTATGACGATCTGAAATACTTAAAGTACATGCCAACATCTAAAAAAGCTTCCATCCCATTCTGTGGGATAGTTAGTCTTATAGAATTCAATCTTACAGAAAAAAAAATAAGAAAACGCGTGCGTCACAAAAACATTTTTCGAACATCCAAGAACTGAAAAAGAGCTTTCCAAGTTCCTCTTCATGCAGAATAGTATATTCGTAGGGACATTTCAAACATATAGACAAATTTGATACACCGTTAATTCATCCCCTAAATTACAATAGCTTACTACTACTCGAAGAGTCATGAAAAACGCACAAATACGCTGGCAAAATGAAATTAAGCACAAAATCTCGCTTTCTTAGCTTTCATATGATAGAGACTCACTAGTCATGTAGACGGATATCATGGGTACAGAACGTACATTTTCTTTCGAAAGTAATTCCAAGTTACAAGAAAAAAAAAGTAGTTTGAAGAACTTTAATATAGATTTCAAATCATCGATTCGTTGTGGAAAAAAATGATATTAAAAACACAAAAAGACCAGGATTACTTTTTGATGTTTAATTCGCGGTTTAGGTTTTTGTTTGCTTTATCGTTTTCTTTTCCATCAATCTTATACCTTATATCTACTCATCTTAGAGTTGAAGATAAAGGTATATTTTTTCATGAGCTTCTATACATGTTTTTTTGTTAACTTAGTCTAATGAAAGTGAATTTCGTTACTTTTATATACAATCATCTTATCCTATGTTATGTAATTTTCTTTATTAAAAAGACGTTTTAAATTTGCATTTCTGAAACATATGTTTTTCTTTATACCAAATTTATATAGTAAATTATTTTATTTTTTGCTCATTTACAAACAAACCGAATCTCTACTTCAAAGTAGGTATAATACAAAACAAATCAAATAATGTGAAAGGTCAAAGTTCCTAAAACATTGGATGGACTAGCTGTTGATTTTATTGTTTTTCCATTTTATTTTGTTTTCAATGCGATTCAAATTGCTTCGGAATTAAAAGTGCACAGTTAAAAATAACTCAAAAAACTGCGACATTGTCCAAAATGGCTTAACGTATTTCAATTGAGTGGAAAATGTATACAAAAAACTATAGTTTTTTTTGTATATAATTTTTAAAATCGAATTACTTTTGTTAAACAAATATGGATGAAAGTATTGTGCATCCGACGACGAGTACCCACAAAAAACGCGTAGATAGATACAAATAATAATAATCATAATTCAAAAATAATCAAGAACAAAAAGCAGCAAGTTGGCACACTAGAAGAGCAACAGCAGCAGCCAAAATAACATCAGGAAAACCGAAACATAATTAATGGTGTACTACTGTGATATAACTAAATAATTAACGGTATGCTGAATTGAAAATCATAATATTTTTAACTAGAAGGTAGAAAAAAGTCCCAACTGTTTCTAGAAAAAAAAACAAAAGAAGTATTTATATAGGTATAGTGACAACATAGTAGCCCTAAGTCCTCAATCAGGGAAAGTTGACACAATGTTCACTTCTAGGATTGAAATACTTATATTTGTTTAAAGATGTTTTGCACACACTGACGAAATGTTCAAGGTCAAATATATGTACATTACGTGTTCATTTATCGTTCACCAAACAATAACAACTCACTATTCAGCAATGAACAAGGGGGCGTAGAGTGCTTGATATTGGACAAACTAACACAGATACATAAATGAGAAATTAAATTATATTATCTCCTTTCCTATACCTTCTTTTTTCAATGTCATACGTCATCATACCAATACATCTATACAATCTTTGTAGCAATAGAGAATCCGATTCTCTTTGAATGTACTCCACGATTCACCTTCTCTTATTTACTTATACATTACTTCAAGTTCTCATATTGCTTTTGCTACGCTTGATGACCTTTAAATGTGCGGAATAGTGAATTTGTTAAGTAAAAGCAAACAATTTAAAAATAAATAATTTGCTAATTGCGAATATTTTTAAAAGATTCACATGTGGCTTTAGTTTTTTTTTGTTCATTTCGCTAAAAAATATGAACAAACTGTGGACAAGCAGAAGAAGACTGCACAAATTGATGTTAACAATGAAGAATTTAAGAAATTAAGAAAAAGTGAGCGATTTTAAAACAAACTAGGTAGGTATAGCTATACGGCAGAATCTACATATTTTATCAAATGGACAACAAAATCGTCAACAGATTTTATTTATGAACAGTTGAAGAAATATAATTTTTGCAAATAAATTAATATGTGTATTTCTCAGGTTGAAAAGATACCCATAAGAAATTATTGAAGTTGGCAGAACTAGATTCAATCTCTATTGCTCTCCCAGTTATTTTGAAGGTTAGGTGTTTTTGCTTTTGAAAGCGGTCGGATTCAATTTTCTTTTCTTTTTTGTAACTATGTAGGTAAGTATGTAGTAACCTAGAACTTTAGTACTGGTTGAGCAAACTGAAAAGGAAAACTAGGGAATTTAAAAAAAAATATTTCTTTTTTGAATATCAATAGCTTCCTAGAAGTTTTCGTACAAGTCGTTAGTGAAAATTATGAAAAAGTATTTTTAACCAATTGACACAGAAACGATTCATTACCTTCAGGAGAGATCACAAAGGCACTTAACGAAAAAGTAAACATTAAAATAGCCAATGAAACGTTAATTAATTTATTAATTCAAATTGGAGGGTGCGTTTGTCTTCAATCGAGTTTGCTTGACATTTTTATGAATTGGGGATGAGTTTTCTTCAGTGGAATCCAAGCTTGGAGATCTAAGGACACATTTACAAGCTAAATAAGTTTTTAATAAATCAATAAATTTTGAATAATATGATAAATTTAGATTTTTTGACAAAGATACATTTTATTTCCTACATTGATTGGTTTGAGTCATGTCTAATTTTTACTTGCGATTATAGGTACTATAAGTACGGTGACCATCCGTCCTCTTTTTTAGAGGACAGTCCTTTTTTCGGAGTCCTGTCCTCTATATTTTATTTTATTAAAGAGGACAGAAAATTGTCCTCTTTTTACTGAATTGTCCTCCAAATGTCCTCCTTTTATCTTTCAAACCATTTTTCTAAGATTGAAGCCATATCAAGTATCAACTTTTTTCATTACTAAACTAATTGAACCCATTACTTTATGACAGCACTAGTTTGAATCTAAACGCCTTTTCCATGTACTAGAATTTGGAAAAGATCTAGAAATAAATAGTGACGAATTATTTGGCTAGATTTGTTTAGTCAAACGATACGTCAATGAAGAACAAATTAAAAAATGGACAATAGGTTACCAGATAAGAAAATTTTATGAAGAACATCTATTCTAGCCAGTAAAGTTTTCGCTATTATTCCTAACTTGAAATGCCCTGACTGAAAGAGTGTTTTCAAACTCAAAACATATTTAGACACCCGAGAGATCGCAATTTAAAGTTGAAAAACTAGAGGCAATGTCAATAGCAAAGTGCGACAAATTACAACTTTGGCTGTGCTGATTTTTAAATTTTCTTAAGAAAAAAAAATATCAAAGAAAAGAATTAAACACTGTTTCAGCCCTTTTTATAAAACGTGCTCGGATATCTTCTAATTCACAATTCAACTAAAATTCTGATCAAAAGTTAACGACCTTACTTTTGATCAGAATTTTAGAATTTAACTAATATAAATTTTATAACAATAAAGATATAAACTGCTAATCTACGTTAAGTTCTATATCTTACCGAAAATCTAGTTTTTATATACAATGGTACCATCAACAAGAATTCTGATGTTACCAAAGAGTATTTATTAAAGTGCACATATTTGGGGTTGTAAAAATAGTTTTTGTCACCACGGTCTGTTTCCTTTTATAATTATAATTCGTTCTTAAATTATAGAACTTTTTTAAAAAGTTGTCCTCTTTTTTACCCTTGAAAAAATGGTCACCGTAACTATAAGGCAAGTTTTGGATTCGTGCAAAAAAAAAATTTTGAGATAACAATCAAACATGATATTACGATGATAGAGGACACGAAAAAAGTGGGTGGCACAATTCTGTCTGTCTGTCTGTCTGTCTGTCTGTTCGACTACAGCCTAAACGGCTTGATCGATTTTCTTCAAACTTGGTAGTTAGTGGTTTTTGGTGATTCTGCCGACACGTTTTTTTCATTTTTTTTTTAGAACCAAAAATAACGGTACCTGCCATACGATTTTTTTTTAGCAATTTTACATAATCGTATTTTTTTCAAAAACGGCTCGACAACTTTTCTTAAAAAAAATTCAAAAAATTTATTTTAGTAAAGGCTTTCTTTTGGTGGAAAAACATTTTTCAGAAATGGTTATTAATGGTACCTCCCAAAAGAACCATTTTTTTTATTTTTGATTTTCTTCAAAACGGTACGACCGATTTCAATTATTTTTTTTACACAGAAGCTTCCAAAGAATATTAATAGTTTTGTGAACAATTTTTGAAAAAATATTTTTTGGATTTTTAAAAAATGTTTCAAATTTTTTTTTGGAAAATCAAATATTTCGAAAACGATATGATCGATTTGTTTGAAAGTCGGTATTTTAGTGTTTTTTAGTACTTTCTAAAATATTTTTAGAAAAAATAACGGTACCTTCCATACAAAAGTTAAAAAACCGCAAAGGAAAATATTTTTTTGCTTAAAAACGACTCCTACGATTTTGATTAAACTTTTTTATATACTTAAATTAGTACGATCTACTACCAAAAATTATAAAATTTCACAATTAGCAACTATTAATAGTACCTGTCATAGAACGTTTTTTTTATTTTGAATTTTCTCGTTATCGGCTAAACGGATTTAGATGAATTTTTTTATATACAAAATTCAGATAAGATCAAATAATATTGCATATCAAAATTTTCCAAAAAAAAAGTTTTTGGATTTTTAAAAAAAGTTTCAAAATTTTTTTTTGAAAATTCGATATCTCAAAAACGGGTTGAAATTTTTTTTTTCAAATTTTGTTTTTATATACACGTAAATATAATATATAAGATGGCATTCTTTTTTCCACATCAAACTGTCAAAAGAGTTGTTTTATCCAATTTAAAAGTCGTATTTCATGCTTCTCTACATTTTTCTCTCATAATTTCCATGTTTTTATATACAATTTTCTTAAGCCCACAGTGTCTTGAACATAAGAGCAAGTACGTGCGACCCAGTCGTGCATTTTATTTTGAATGCTTTCAATTCATCTTTGAAGTGAATGGCTACCGATAACTCGTTTTTAATCTTAGATACAAAAAAAAATTTAAATTAACTTTAATGACATAATAATAATAAATTTAACTATATGCCTGTAAGACCTTAGATCTTTTAAATGCGTATACAGCCTGAACTAGTAACATAGTAATAGGAACAATTTGGCACAGTGGATTGAGATCAAGGTGCTCATTTTGTCATTAAATCCCAAGGGTGGCGTCCAGTTCGGTTAGAAGTTAAGCACTACATCCACTGCACCATCGCCACCCGCGAACTTTAAAGTTACCCAAGAATGAGAATTATTTATGAGTAGAAACAAAATTGCCTCCTACCTATACCTAATTGCAATAACTTAAAACCTCGACTTTTTTAAAGTAACGAAGATTTTTAGTAACTTGGTACTTGGAAGCAGTAACAAATTTAATGATTGGCTCTTACCTGGAAAACAATCTAGTTTTTAACGGGGCCCTAGAAAGTTTTACATTGATCCTAACATGGTTCTAGTAAAAGTAACTCTCTAGGGCCTCACCCGTTAAGTAACTATTATTTGCCTCGAGAGACAACAAAACAAAAAATTAAAAAGTTGTTTAGCTGGGATTCATCCTGAGATCTTCTGGTTATCAGTGCAATACCTTAACTACTGACCTATTTGACATTACAATTGTGCAATGTTGAAAATTAGAAACTATATACTTTAATTTTGCTTACTATGGTATGATGGATATAAAATATTTTGTTTTTGTTATATAATGGGTTTTTGTATCCAACAAGTTATTACTAGCGACGGCCTGACAAGTATTTGACATGTTTTCCTTGTTTAGATGTCCCCTACTGAAGCCTTTCCAGAGCTTTGCTTAAACTTGACAAAAACTTGCCATTTTTCCAGACGGGCTATATTGGAATTTATACCCTAATGTATGTACAGCGAAAGGAAAGTCTATTAAATTTAGCATATAAAACGTTTTTACAGAGGTATTTCAAAAGTTTAAAAATCGATTTAGGTACCTATAGTTCTTGCAATAAGTATCTACTACCTTCTGTAACTCGCATTTGATATTTAAAAACATAAACTCACTGAATGTTTAAGGAATATATATTCATATATATATTTTTTTCAGATGGACTTAGCCGTGCCACCAGAGCTCGAGGAGCTTATTTTGTGTAGTTGCTGTCTTCTGCCGTTTAACGACACTGACGCCGTTCCGAAGCTTTTAACTTGTCGTCATTATTTTTGTTTAAAATGTGTCAATTCTATACTGCAAAAAGGTAGCGAACTTTATTGCATGCACTGTTGGAAACGAACCGAAGTACCCGGCCCCGAAATGAAACCGGACAATCTGCCAACGTATGGTGCAATATTATATCTCACAAAGAATATGAACATGCTTAGCATAAATAAACCGAAAATATCATCTGGAAAACAGCGTTCATCATCATCGACGTCATCTGTTAATTCAAACAATGGCGGCAATGGAAGTGGTGCAACGCCACTAACGGTAATTCAAGTTCAACAACTACCAGCGGAAATAGTGGTAGTTCTAGTTCTAATTCAGACCCAACATTAGCCCAAACCAACATAAGTAAAATTCAAAAAGGTGAAAACTGTATGACACATGCAATGCCAAATACGTTATGGTGCACTAAATGCAATATATTGGTGTGTCGAGCATGTGCAGCATCGGAAGATCACAGAAATCATGTAGTTAAAAGCCACGTCGAGGCTAAAGAGACTATACAAGCTGATATATCCAATGAGATTTTTTCAATGCAAAAAACACTTAACGATGTGCAACATTTAGTTTTGAAACAACGAGATTTTTTGCTAAAGATTTTAGAATCATGCACAGCACTTAAGACACAAATCGAAACGGAATTGATCAATCATATACCCACCCTTGAAATCGCTGAAATGCGTGAAAGTTTATGCAAAGCTAAACTTTGTTTAGATATGCTAGATAAACAATCGCCCCGCCGATGCTCTCAAATTGTATACTACACTTCATTTAGAAAAGCAACGTTTGATAAGCAGATACCAAGAAATGTTCCTACAGTGTAAGCTTGATGATTTAATAAGAAATTATGGAATGGTTTTTGACTTTGATCTAATAAAACAAGCCCTTGTTCAATTACATAGCTGCGTTATAAGCGGGGGTAATTTGGATTCATTCGGCTTCATTAATGGTGCAACAATGCACCACAACCCAGTATTATTGCTGGCAAATTACTGCATTTCACAACTTTATTCTCGACACGTTTTGACCATGAAACAGCAACAGATACGACTTAGTAATAGCAGTAGTGGTTATTTTCAATCAAATCCTCACCATACTCAATCGCAACCTACGGTCCCACCGCAACCTAGTCATAGCAGCCAGTCACCACAACAAGATATAATTGTCCAAGTTAAAACTTATGCTGATATAACAACCAGTTCACCAAATCGAATCAAAACCATCATCATCATCAAAGCAACACGACGTCCAACAATGATTTGAAACCCATCATGGTGAAAATCTAGGAGCGGTAGCACCACCTAATGGTGTACGGATGCCAGCATCTCCAGGCACTTATGCAGCTAATGATTTTAATGCATAACCGTTCCAACACTAACTATGATACAGCACATGCATCAAAAACAACATTCCAATCAGACACAAAAATCTAGTGCCCAACAGCAACAGTCTAACGCTGCAGCTAGTCTTTTATGTAATCCCAGTGTTCATGTGTATCCAATATATTACTTTAACATCGATATGAACGGTCAAACAATTGGTCGAATACTGATTGAGGTTCGAAATGATGTTGCACCAAAAATGGCAAACAATTTTGGAGCACTTGCCCACCCACGAACTAGGGTTTGGATACAAAGGTTGCCAAATATTTCAGTGCTGGGAAAACGAGAGCATTATAACTGGTGACTTTGAGCTTAATAATGGTCGTGGCGGAAGATCCGTATTTGAGGAAAACTTTTTTATGCCTGACGATACAAAGATTTTAGCTATTCGAGGCTCAGTCGGTATGCGCCGTAGTCAGAACGGCATGACAATATGGGTTTGGTGGGTTCTCAGTTTCGAATAATACTTCGGGAGATGCGTGGATTTACCGGTATTTTTGCATTTGTCGTTGATGGTTTAGAATTAGTTGAGAAAATAAGTCAAGCTGGAGATTCTGCTGGGAAGCCGCAGAGTAATGTTGTGATTCAAAATTGTGGTAAATATCAGTAGATAGATTATGCTTGTAAGAAAACAAACACAAATTAACTATAAAACGTTTCGCCTTTTCATATAAATATTTTTTAAAGTTTTTTCTTTCAATTATATGTGACAATTTAATGAACACGAATGAGTTTTACATCGAAAAAAATTAAAAGGACATTTAAAGCATTTGGGTAATTCCATGAAGAAGTAAAGATAGACAAACGCAAATTTTCTCTTTTCTATTTTTTCTTACTACTTGAAAAATTAGGATTCGAAAAGTGCTGAATCCTGAATTTTTAAATAGAAAACATAGAATAACATGAGTTACTGTATTTTTTGTTACGTGAATTACCACATTTTTTTTTTACTAAGAAAGAGCTAATTTTTCCTAAAAAACGTATACATAGCTATTAGCAGACAAAATTATTAAAATGTAAAAAATATATTATTTTATATCATTTACATAAAATATTCACAAAAGTAATGAACATTTCAATAATACAGCTCGAAAAACTCTCCCAAA
This sequence comes from Dasysyrphus tricinctus, assembly GCA_963921185.1. Taxonomy (NCBI): domain Eukaryota; kingdom Metazoa; phylum Arthropoda; class Insecta; order Diptera; family Syrphidae; genus Dasysyrphus; species Dasysyrphus tricinctus. Next base: position 203,202,670 of record OY992530.1, on the reverse strand, counting down.
TGTAACGTGAGTTACATGGAACTACCCATTGCGCGGGTTTGTTTGACAAATATAATACTTCTTAAAGGTACCTGTTTATGAAGAAAAAAAAAAAATAATATTTGTATACTACTTTTAAAAAATTAATTTATTAAGACCGTAGAAACACAACATTTTTTTCTTCGTTTTATTTCTCATTAAATCAATCAAAGTGTCAGCAGAGCAAAATAGGGATAGTGTTTTTAAGAAAGGGATAGCATTTCACTAAATCAGTTTTCACAATTACAATGCGTCCCAAAGAAGAATATATGTACATTAGGGTGGTCCTTAAATTGGACATTGTCTTGGATAGCCCTCATTCGATTCAAAACATTGAAAAACAATTTCCCTAATTTTTTCAGATTTTTATTTCACCCCCCTGGTCTCCCTTTTTTCACTTCAAGGTAGAAAACATGGAGTTAGGGTGATTCTTATAACATGCGAAACAAAATCAGAACTTATAGATTAGATTCAGACGAACAAAAAATCGTACTGGAGGGGGGGTCTATTTCCCCCCGTTCAGGCGGGAGGGGTAATTTTCTAAAAATTTGACCCAAAATAGAAAAAAATATTAAAAAACAACGGGACCACTTACAACAGCATGCTATAGCTTTTTTAAAGCCATAAATCCAGTCTCCAATATGTTTTTTAAATCAAGTTTTTATTGTAAATAGTTTCTGAAAAAAATAATTTTCAAACTCAAAAATAAAAACAAAAATAATAATTTTTTACGTTTGAAAATTATTTTTTTTCAGAAACTATTTACAATAAAAACTTGTTTTAAAAAACATATTGGCTGGACTCATGGCCTTAAAAAAAGCTATACCATGCTGTTGTAAGTGGTCCCGTTGCTTTTTAATAATTTTTTTCTATTTTGGGTCAAATTTTTAGAAAATTACCCCTCCCGCCTGAACGGGGGGAAATAGACCCCCCCCGTCCAATACGATTTTTTGTTCGTCTGAATGTAATCTATAAGTTCTGATTTTTTTTCGGGTCTTATAAGAATCACCCTAACTCCATTATTTGTACCTTGAGGTGAGGAAAAGGGAGACCAGGGGGGTGAAATAAAAATCTGAAAAAATTAGGAAAATTTTATTTCTCTATTTAGAGTCATTTGATGCCTATCCAAGTTGGAATTTCAAAAAAACCCTATATAAGGACCCACCCTAATGTACATTTACTTTTTGTGACTGAGTGTACCTTGAAACTATTTTTCATTTTTAATTCAAGAAAAAGCTGCCAGAACCTGACAAATATAATTTTAAAATCATATTTTCTATACATTTTTTGTGGATTTTTACATTTATGGATATAGTGCGTAACCACTCACACATATCAAAGTTCGAAAAAGAAACCATACGTTCTGCTTTAATTTCATTTTCAGTTTTTTTTTTAAATGAGAGAAAAATGTAGTGTCATACGGGCTTTACTTTAGTTTAAAGTATTGGAACTACCTATATGCATGTATTAAGAACTGAATTCTTACTTAAAGTAAAAATCTGATAGAGGGTATTGTTAAAAAATTGAAATATGTTACATTTTATATGTACAAACCTTTGACATTTGCTTACTAGTCGTGTCTATTGTCTATGTGCATAATATCTGATCTATTCACACTCGGGAACAGTACAAAGTTAAATATAACAATTGAAAATAATGGTCGCATTGATGAAACTTGGCATTAATGGTTTTCATTTGTCATGAAAAGTAATAATCAGAAGAATCTAAAAGAATATCTGTTGTTTAAGGGTGTTTCTTTGAGAGTTTGGGTTTATGCTGGGATTATTACCATGAAACCTTTTCATGAAACTTGGTTGAAATGTGGTATGAACTTCCAGAATGAAAAATCAAAAAGAGTCTATAAAAATATCTATGGTAAAAGGGCATTGTTTATTCTGGTGAGCATTACATAAAAATGACAATAACTTTTTTCATGGAGGTCGCTTCGACTTGGTTTTTGTTTCGTTTGAATCAACAATTAAAACTACCATAAGAACATTTATGTCATATGCTTGTTGTACCAAGGTTAATTTTTCCGTTTGATACACCTCAACTTCCGCCCCTCTTTTCTTCAAAAAACACCATTCCATGAGAAAAAATGTTTGCACCAAGTTTCATGATGGTATGTACCGTTTTTTTTAAGCACTTTTTGAACTATTTTACCTGTACTATACGTAGAGTAAAAACTGGCGAAATCCATCATATTGTATTCAGTTATCACAGAAAAGGGGGAAATCTTCATATTATCAAGGATTCTGGTGAATTTTATTGAAGATTTATGACTTTACTTATGAGGACTTCTTTATTGCTCTTTGGTACATATGGCTTCGATGTCTTCATTACACAAATTAGATTTTTGCTACCACCATGTCAATTAAAAGCTCAGTGTTTACAAAAAAAAAAAACATTAAGCAGGGTCACATGTTGCTCGCTCAAGATTCAAATCAATTTGTTCATAATGAACTTCTATTAGAAGAATTGGTTGTAAGGAATAACAACCAGGAGGCGCTGGTCTTGTTGACAATCAGCATTGATTTTAGGGTATCTTTTTCATCCAAGTAAGAAAGACAATATTATTGTTTTAGGTCGACAACCATAACTTATTGAACTACATACCTTCTTATCTTATTGAATATAGTTTGCAAACACCAAAATAGTAAGAACACTTTGTTCTGTGCGCGAAGCAAATATTAACAAAAGAATGTTTCGGAAACTAAAAAAAAAAATAATATTTACCCTCAGTAGACCATAATATTGGATCCATATGATTATCTTGTTTCAAAACAAATTCTACATAGGTTTCGATAGGTATTCAAATTAAGCACAAACCGGTATTTTTCAAAACTGATTTTACGTCAAAAACCTCGAAATCTTTAAACATGTTTTGAATAAGACTTAAAATTCTTGAAATTAAAACCTAATGTAACTAGAAATACCTGGTTTTAAGAGCTTCAATTCAATTAGTGTTGATGCTGTTTCGAATTATTCATAAAAAAAAAACAGTAATAGAATCAACTCGTTCTCAAATGCAGCTGCTTTGAGAGAATTAAAGTTTTATGTCAAAAACAAGAAATTCGTTTGAAAATATGTATGTCACAATAGTTAAGTTTACTAATTAAGTTTAAATAAATTTTTACCAAACTTGAAGCAAACTAGGTTTAATGGAAACTACATAGTTTTATTTTCAGCTTTATGAAACTTGAATACAGTCAAGTAAATCTATGGTTTGACCCCGAACAAATTATAACAAAATAAAATTTTGTGCGAAGAGACTCAGAACAGTGGTACTTAAGACACATTCAAAACTTGCCAAAAGAAGCCCATGGGAACATTGGAATTTATTTTAATTAAATAAGGAAAATAATTAGTACATTATATCTCAGATTTACTTTCAATTGAATTTGTATTGATCATTTTATCAACTTAGTTTTTCCTTGTTTTTATGAGTAAGTTCGTTGAGTTTTTTTTTATATGTAGAAAAAAAAGTCCAAGAACCTTGTTGTTTTTTGTGATTGACTTAAATTTGACAAAAACATTATTAAAGGCAAAAATAGTAATAAATAACATAAAATTTTGAAGACAAAAATTCAGTTCGAACAATTTGTTTTAAATCATCTTCCAAAATTTTAAATTTGAAGATTAATTTTTCAAAAAAATATTAACTATAAATAAATAATAAAACTATAGAATGTTGTTGTACGTGTTTCCAATGTTTGTGAATAGTTTTTCCTAATTTAAGTAATTTTTTTTTAAATTGCCCCTCCCGCTCAAACGGTGGGAAATAAGACCCCCTCTATAATGATTTTTTTTTCAATTTTTGGTACAACCTATATCCTCTTGCCATTTATTGCATAGTATGCTTAATGCCCTGAATATGCATAAATGCATCCAAGTTTTAGCCATTTCCCGGTGGTGGACAGTGGTTAATTTTTGATATATGTTGTGGCACGTGTCATTGAACCTAGCTGCAAGGGAGTTTATTTTGTTTCTATTTGTTTGGGGTAAGCCCTATATTTTCCGTAGATTTACCTGACTTATAATGTGGCTGTTAATATTTTTGTTTATCAACAAAAAAATTAGTTTCTATATTGTGGTCTATTGAGAGAATCATTGTTTTTTTTTTATTATTCCTGAAAAATAGTTGCTTTATATCAGCAGCGGTTTTGAATATTTACTACGCATTTTCTTTGCATATAGGTTATGTATAAGCTGTGAATTAACACTACCGTTCCATGCCCCGGACCTGAATGAATGTACCAACTATTTTGTTAAGACTTATTATTGTGACACGCGAACAATTGTCACTACCATGACACTTATTTTAGATAACTGGGGTGCACATTTTGTACATTCTAATGCACTTTCAGAAATAACTCGGTTTCTATGCATGCGTAAAAGTGTCGTTACTTTCTCTCTTCATTAAACTAACATTTGATATTTCTCGATTTAGTGAGTAAATTATTTCTATCAGAATACATAGTTTCGATTGGAATTTTTGTTAATATAACGAAAGTTTTTCGAATGTCATTTTTTTGCGAAGCATTCTATGATAATAATTTGCATCAAGCATTGATAAACATAATAAAAGGACAATCATTTTAGATTCTTTTAAAATCATTATTTAAACAGTACATATTAAAAAAATTGTTTAGTTCTTCTTAATTAAAAATTCCCCAAAAAAATAAAAAATTGAAGAAACAAATGAGAATACCACAAAACTAGAATGCATAATATCGAATAAAAAATATCTCGAATGACGGACATTGGCCTCTAAATAAAAAGAAAGCCAATTGACAAAAACTCAAGTGACTGAGCAAAGTTAGGCGAAAATATTTAAAAATAAAAATAGATATTTACCTTGTTAAAAATAACAGTAACAATCATTATTTTTTGTGTATTTGTTGTTATTTTTGACGGGGTGAATATTGTTTAAATAAATTGAAATTAATTTGTTTGTATACTCCTTATGGTAGATACTTAGGATTTTCCATTCACTTTCAGATTTTCCGAAATTTTGAGTAAAAGAAAAGAAATCTCAATGAATTTTGTACGGGAACTTTCAAGTGTTTGCCGGCACGTGTTAACGTAAAACCGAATTCAGTAAAATTGTAAAAATTGAACACTGATTTTTTTTAATTACATTGATCACATTTAGCGGGGGTGAAAATTAAAAAATAAGCGCCACCCTAATGTATGTACATACATATTTGTTTGCTATTTTTGCCCCGAAGATCTGAGATATGGCCATGATCCCGTTAATTAATAAAAATAAAAATAGTACCAACTAATAACTCATAAGTATTTAAATTTTCAATAAAAACATACTAAATACATTAACAGGAAGATTTTATTTTCAAGTATATAATATTAAGCTTGTACTAAAAACAAAAGCATTTAATAATCATAAAATTGTCACACAGATATATGTAAATTATTTTTCGGTTGTACATATATGTATCTATGTGTTTGTAACTGAGCTATTTGGTGTATAATTTATTTCCAATCCGGAGAAAATAAATATTTTAATACCTACCTACCATCCATAAAGTAGAAAATGAACAGAATTTAGCCTCTTTTATAAACATACATACAAAGAAAATAAAGGTTATCAGAAAGTCCCTCGTTTATGAAAACATAATATCTATACTGTAGGTATATTAATACAAAGTTAGTTTATATATAAGCTACATACTTCGGATAAATCGAAAAATTCCGTAATATTTTCGATAATATAAAACAAATTAAACCGTAGGCGCACTAACGCGAAACAAAAGGACAACAAAAAATAAAACTGAGGATAAACTATCCGTATTTAGATAAATACACGAAAACTTTTCCTTTTAACACTGCACCAACGAGCCAAAAAAAAACTAAACTGATGGATAAGAAAATTTTCATCAGAATTAACAACACTCTGTAAACAAAAAATATTGAAAACTAAACAAACGCATTGACTTGGCAAGTTTAACTTGAATCTATCAGAGATTTCATATTTATCTAGAGAACGATAAGAGTTGCTTAAATGTTAAGAGAGAAAACATGTTTTTGATTTGATTTAAATAATTCAGATAGCTCTCAAAAATTAATAAACTAGAAGTTACTACTGTCAAAAAACTTTGAACCAAGTGGCCGTTGTTTACGAGTTGTTTGAGGAAGAGATTTGAGCTCAGAATTAAAACAAATAAAAGTATTAAGTGAGCTTTCCTCCATTATTATTGCGTTTCGCCCAGGTACAACAGTAGAGCTCACTTAATACTTTTATTTTAACTTTATTCATTGGCTCCACTTAAACAGAAGAATATTGTATTTCAATAATTGATAATTATTATATTCAAATTTAAAATCAGAACTAAAACTTTTGAGAAAGTACAATTGCATGAACAATCAGGTTTTCAGTATTTGGTGGTAAGGGGTCAAATACTAAAACAAAAATAGTCTTAAACCGACTTTTAAGGAACAATCCACAAACTAGCTTTTGTTCATTGTTTTTGATATTACACCTTTAAAATACACCTTCATCTTCGAAACTGAATTTATTAAAGTAAAATAAATAAATTACATTACTTATATGCATTTATTTTAATTTAAGAAATTAGGAACAATATTACAGTTTTTTAAAGACTGCTTTTTTCCTGTTCCGCGGGATACATTTCCTTGATCAATTGGACAATTTGTTTTTGTTTCGACCTTTTTAACCCATTGGAATATTCAATATCTGATGATTCTGTTCTCTCTGAGTACGATATTTCAAATTTCCTTTGAATATTTGTATAGAAGTTGACTTCATCTTAAATCAAAAATCTTATAAAACATTTATTTAACTTATTTTGTTTCAACTCATATACAATTTATATGAGCGAGTCACCTCTCCTCAAACATACATGCATGAACAATGTAGAATTGTAATTGAAACCGAAATATTGGTATTTATAAGAAAACTGAATTTATATGGCTTTAAAAGTATTAAAACTTAATTGTGCTTGAATTAAAATTTATAGTTGTCAATAGAGCCTTTATTTATAATTTCAATTGATTGTTATACATATATTACAATGAGTATTTCGTACTTTAAAATCGCTAAGCTCTCCCGCAAATTTCAAAATATTTGTATTAATTCTAAGTAGTCCGTAGAAACTAAAAACTTGCTCATATTTCCCTTAAAATAATATATTGGTGCATATTCATAAATGTTGTTTAAGCTGTTGTCAGGCAAATCTGGAGTTTTATCATTGAGACTTCATCAAGTAAACTTCAGTTTTGTCTAGCAACAACTAACCAACATCAATGAATGTGCTATGCGCCCCATTCTTTTTAAATACAAATGCACAACCAAAGAGTTATTCAAAGCCACTTTCCTATTTTGGTTGTTCATGCCTCCAATGTACTAATTTTTTCTAATCTACTATATGTACGTTTGCTGTTTTCACGCTCCAAACATTTCTTATATCATTTTTTTTTTTGTTTTCAAAAGTTGGTGCTCAACGACTGCGTATTCGATATTTTTAATTCCAATTGTAATAACCTTTATATAACGTACAGTATAAGAAAAAGCAACTTCTGATATTTTTGTTCAATTCATAGTTATGTATGTACAGATCTATATGTAAATGTTTATGTACACGTTAAGTCATACATTCAATTTGGACGTGTGCAATTTAGTATTTTGCCTTCAGGTGCCACGAATGTCGGAGCGGCAATGACATAGACATAATATTTCCTATCAACTCTAGGTAAAGGTGCTACATATTATATATGTTTATTTTTGCTCGAATTATTGCAGTTAAAAAATAATGTACTTGAATAGGAACTGTCACTTATTCGGCCACCCCTAATCAATTTAAATTATGGTTTTCCGTCAAATACAAATGATCAGAAAAGAAATAACTCTTTGATCAAGAATATCTTTAATAATAATGACATTAAAAAAAAAAACTTTTTTTTTCAAATTCCAATTTTGTCAAACGAGCCAAACTTTTTGGTAATGCAAAATGAAAGAAAAGTATCGTATTGTGCTATGTATAATTGTATTTTAGAAATACTTGATTGTCTTGACACTGATTTTCCACGTAAAAAATAATTATAATAATGTCACAAAGTGTCATCAATTAACTAAAAACAAAGAAGTTTGGTTGAAAGTAACAATAAAACAACAAAAAAAAATGTATTAATTATAACATGTATAAAAAAATGCATAAACTATGCATCAAATTATTTACAAATAAAAAATATTGGAGCTATTTCTTATATGCATATTTGAATATAAAAATAAAATACTAACATCATACAGGGTGTTCGCCGCAAAGGTTTACTTCTTTTTTACTATCCACATTTTGGTTTACTTGAATTTTGACAGTCGTGAAATATAGGCGTGGTAAATTTAGTATGAAAATAAATTCATACAAGACTTAAGAAATACCGGTTGAAATGTAAGATGTATAGAAAAAAACCCGAATTTGTGAGGTTTACAGAGGCAGACATTATTTTTAGGACATTGTCTTCCATAAGTTGTTCCATTCAATTAATATTAATCAACATCAAACTATTTATTTTTTATTTTCAATACAAAAGTTAAGAAGTTAACATTCTGGGAGAGCACCCTGTATACATATACAAAAACATATTCCTAAGTTAATGGACCCTTCCCACAATTTCGAAGCATACACATATACAAAATTGTAATGATTTTTTCTAAACTAAAGACGAACGATTAAGATTTTTGGAGACTTATAAATAAACGTTATATCGTCAATATGTAACGTTTAACCCATCGTATGTATTTTAGTAAATAAAATAAAATTGAAAAAAAAAAAATATCTTATAAAAAATAAAAAAAATATATCCTATAGAACAAAACATTAGTAAACTCGATGTGTAGATTTATCAAACATAGGTAAATAAATGGATACATTTCATAATGACACATAAATTGAAGAGACTTTTAATGAATGGAACTGTAAAAGTTATGAAAAACCACTATTATAAATAATTAAATTATAATTAAATAATTATCATGAATGTATGTAAGTAATTCTACGGTGTTGCTTGTACTTCTTCACGATGTTATAAAATAAATGAATGAAAATAATTGTGATGTTTATTTTAATATACGTATTTGTTACTCTTGAAATGTATAGTTTATATATACATATATATTAAAAGTTAATCACACGAAAAATGTTAGTTAAACATTTAAAACTAAAGAACGTCTACTGTGTACCTGTTAATATTTGAATATCGTGTAATTTTAGCAAAGTTATTATAAAGTCATTGTTAATCAACTCATTAAATCCACAGATTTTTTTTTTAACAAAAATGTAAATTGCATTTGAGAAGAAACTTAACATGTATTAATAGTTTGTAGATGTTTAGTAATATGTTCAAACGAATACATTATAAAATATCAATATTTTGTATGAATATTAAATTCCAAAGCGAAATGCTTTTAAAAGTTTATTTTTTAATTTATTATGATTAAGTTTTACTTCTTTATAGTTTTTGTATGTACATAAAAAAAACATCTGAGATACGTTGTTCTCAGAAATTTAAATATATATCTATACTACACCGCTAAATTTGTTTGCTTATTATTGATTTTTTGAACGAAAAAAGTTTTATAGGATAATGATTGTTGTTTCATTTTGAGAAATTTACAAGTAAAATATTTCATTGGTGCTACTGGGAACGGGGAACTATAAAGCTCTCATAACCATCCTTGGTTATTTTTATACCCATGTAAAGTGTACATCACTAAAAGTTAAGTTGAGTTAGGCTAAAACTATCGCACTTTTTTCATGATGGAAAACTACTAGTCTCAATGCGGCGGGCAATGTGCTCGACTGGTAACTACGCCCTTGCGCGGCAAAAAAGATGCACTAACGCATATGAGAGAAAGAGAAGTAACTGGAACTAGACTATTTTTATTTTGTGTTCAAATATTATTTTTGTTTATTTATGGGAAAGTTAATCAATCAGCATTATTATGAGTTTCGCCCGGAAAATATTTTACCCGCAAAATTTTTGTTCCCCCGGAATTTTTAAAGCTATTATGAGTTTCGCCTGAACTTCTCTTGGCTTAAAATAAACAAAAAACTTGCGCAAAGCGCACCAGTACCACCTTTTTATCTTTTGTTCACCTCCAAAAGAAAAGTGAAAATTTAAAATCTTAATTACGCTACATTTTGCGCGAAATAAGTACTCACAAAAAAGGGGAATTTTTATTTTTCGGGTGAAACTCACAATAGGCGAATAGTGAAATGTCAATTTTTCCGGTTGGAATGTTGTTCATGTGAAACTCATAATAACCCTGAATAAAAATAAATACATTTTAAGTTGGATTTTAATAGCTCTAAGCCCATTCCCATTGGATGAGCGTTTAAGTTATGTGGCCTTCAGGTTAACTCGACTCAAAAACTCTAAAACTGGAAATCGTAAATAAGAAAGTCGAATAGATAATTATTTTTCGGATTAGCCGCGTAATAAAAGTTTAAAGAGTGCACTTTGGTACTCACCCCGAACGTTTCGCATCAAATTGCATTGAGCGTGGTCACCGGGAAACTGCTCTTGAAATGTTATAATGTATTAGATTGACTACGCAGGTTGTAGCTGTGCGTAGGTGGTTCTATCTCATGATGTTGTTGTTGTTGTTGAGGTGCAGCTTGTTGGGAGCAAACAATGCTCACTACATCGGAGGGTGTTTTAAGTTTGAACTGGGATGCCGGTAAGGTGTTAATGACGGGATCCCAAGAACGTGAAAGCTTAAAACTGTCATCTCGATTGAAATTTTGGTTGCGTTTTATTTCAATCGCCTCCCGTACCAGCCGTGGGATGTAGTGGGTTTCTTGAGCTAAAACCTTGGCTTGGTCAAAATGGATCCAGTGGTGTTCATCTGGATTGTCCAAGATGTGCTCACAAATTGCCGACTTCTCCCGCTGGTTCTTACTAACAGCACTAATGTGCTCTTTTAAGCGAGTAGCAATGCTTCTTTGTGTTTGTCCAACATACAAAGACCCACAGCTACAGGGAACAGCATATACCCCCGGTGTTTGGAGAGGAAAATGGTCCTTTGGTGACTGAAGGTGGTTTTTTACCTTTTTTGGTGGTATAAATTACACCGTAACGGATAGAGTTGGCAGAGTGTTGAAGAGATATGGGGTAAAATCCATATTTATACCACCAAAAAAGGTAAAAAACCACCTTCAGTCACCAAAGGACCATTTTCCTCTCCAAACACCGGGGGTATATGCTGTTCCCTGTAGCTGTGGGTCTTTGTATGTTGGACAAACACAAAGAAGCATTGCTACTCGCTTAAAAGAGCACATTAGTGCTGTTAGTAAGAACCAGCGGGAGAAGTCGGCAATTTGTGAGCACATCTTGGACAATCCAGATGAACACCACTGGATCCATTTTGACCAAGCCAAGGTTTTAGCTCAAGAAACCCACTACATCCCACGGCTGGTACGGGAGGCGATTGAAATAAAACGCAACCAAAATTTCAATCGAGATGACAGTTTTAAGCTTTCACGTTCTTGGGATCCCGTCATTAACACCTTACCGGCATCCCAGTTCAAACTTAAAACACCCTCCGATGTAGTGAGCATTGTTTGCTCCCAACAAGCTGCACCTCAACAACAACAACAACATCATGAGATAGAACCACCTACGCACAGCTACAACCTGCGTAGTCAATCTAATACATTATAACATTTCAAGAGCAGTTTCCCGGTGACCACGCTCAATGCAATTTGATGCGAAACGTTCGGGGTGAGTACCAAAGTGCACTCTTTAAACTTTTATTACGCGGCTAATCCGAAAAATAATTATCTATTATGTCTATTAACAACCGCGAAAGCCTAAAAAGTTATAAGAAAGTCGAAATCAAACAAAACGGTTCTGAAGTTCCGCTAATAACAGTTCTTTTAGTATAAATTTGTTAAAATTTTTTCTTTTAGCGCGTTGAAGACAAAAACTCAAATTTTGTCACGCAAAGTAGTAGATAAGTGTTTTCGAAAGGTATTTTCGGAAACAGTAGAAATACGTCAATTTTCAACTATCGCTTGAGTACAAATGGGTTGGCGCATTTTTTACCATGTTGCGAAATGAAATTGTTCGCAAGCCTCAGATTCGGATTCAGCAACCCGAAAACATAAAGGTGGGAGCAAATCAAAACTACCCCACAATTTGCATGGTTACCAATTTCAATATTTGTGTCTATTCAGGTGACGCAAACAACAAGTGCATTTTTCGATTTGAAAAAAAAATTGCTTAGCTTTTTATTCATTCCGATTTATTTTTCCAACGTCATATAAACAAACGAAAAGCACAATCTAATGATACATTAATGCACAATTTTTTGAAAAAATTGACAAAGTACCTTTGAAAATGTGTGTGTATATTCCGTTGAAGCGGAGTGTATAATTTTTGAATAAGTATAAGCAACAACAAAAACACATTAAGACCTATTTATAATCACAATCGCCTAAGAGTAAAAGCCGTTTAGTATCAGGGCAGTTGCCGCCTGAAAGCGCATGGTTTTTCATATCCTTGTGACTATAAGCGGGTTTGACTGTGCTGGGTTTTGGATTTTTATATTCAGTAAAATTATGTTAAACGTTTCTACAAACTTTTGGAGTGTGTTTTATAAGTAAAATAAATTGCTTAAGGAAAATAAAGGAAATTACTGTTTTTTTTTTTACAAAAATTGGGTTTTCAATTGTTTTGAATTTCAATTTCCTAAATTTCAAAAAAAAAAATCATCAAAATTTTGACTATAAGCGGGTTTGAATGTACTGGGTTTTGAGCTTTATACTATATTACTATTTACTTAATAATTATAAATGATTTGCTTCTTTCAGACCTACTCACAATGGGCCATGGCTGTCAATCTACCCATTGGCGGATACAGAGGGAAGGGGGTCATGGGGATCATGACCAACCTTGGGACTTTTCCCATGCAACTAATAATATCAATTCAATCGAAGGATAGAATCCGCCAACAAATTGATTTCATTTTTATTTTGGTTGTCAATAAAACATTAGTGTGTATTTAAGGAATCAGAGAAATTAAAACAATTTTCATTCGAGGAATAAGGATACATGAGGCTGTGAGATCAAAAGTGGTGTAAAACACTTTTTTATGAGTGTCAAGTTAGCAAAGCAACTTTGACGAATCGAAAAATGGTTAGTTGGATAATTTGCCGTTAATAAGCCGTTAATTATTTGTGACAGTTTCGAATTAGTCGTTCAATGTTTTCTACGTTTTTTTGGGTGCTTTGCTAACTTGATATAAAGTAAGCAAAGCAGTCTGTCGAAAATCAGTAAAAACTTGATATCAAGTTAGCAAAGCAACTCTCAAGGATCGAAAATTGGCTAGGTGCATTATCTGTCGTTAATTAGTCATTAATTGGTTGTGACAATTTCGAATTTGTCGTTCTATGTTTTCTAAGTTTTTTTGTTTTGAAAAGTGGTAAAAACTTCTAAAATTTAATATTTTAGTGCTTAATAATTTGCCGTTAATTAGTTGTAAAAAAAAAATAATTTTGTCATGCGATGTTTTCTATGTGTTTTTGGGTGATTTGTTTTCTATGAGTGTCAAGTTAGCAAAGCAACTTCGACGAATCGAAAAATGGGTAGGTGTACAATTTGCCGTTTATTAGTTGTGACAGTTTCGAATTTGTCGTTCGATGTTTTCTATGTATTTTTGGGTGCTTTGCTAACTTGACACTATCGAAAAGCGTGAAAACTTCTTATACTTAATGTTTTATGGCTTAATTATTTGCCGTTAATTAGTCATTAATTAGTTGTGAAAAATTGAATTCAATCGTGCAATGTTTTCTATGTTTTTAATTGATTCTTCGTTAGCTTCATATCAAGTTAGCAAAGTACCTCCTAAAAAAGGGATTAAAACTGCTCATACCGAACTGTTTATGCCTTAATAGTTTGCCACTAATTAGTCTTCAGTTAGTTGTGACAATTTTGAGTTTGTCGTGTAATGTTTTAAATGTTTTTGTTGGCTTCTTTGGTAGCTTGACATAAAGTTGGCAAAGGACTACCTGAAAATGGGGTAAAAACAGGCATACCGGATGGTTTATGGCTTAATAATTTACCAGTAATAGCCGTTAATTATATGTGATAATTTTGAATTTTTCGTTCTATGTTTTCTATGTTTTTTTTCTCGAAAAATGGTAAGAACTTCGAAAATTGAATGTTATTCCTTGATAGTTTGCCATTAATGAGTCTTGAATTAGTTGTGAAAAATTCAATTTTGTCATGCGACATTTTCTGTGTAATTTAGGGTGATTTGTTTTCTATGAGCGTCAGGTCTAATTCAATTCTCCCTAATCGAAAAATGGGTAGGTGGATAGTTTGCTGTTAATAATAAATTTCTAATAGTAAATAAGTAACCCAAAGTTACATAGAAAACATCGCACGACAAAATTGAATTTTTCACAACTATTTAACGACTAACTAATGGCAAATTACACAGCTCAACAAAATAAAAAATTATTTGTGTGCCTGGGTTCATTTCATGATTTTTGTATTCGTCATGCTCCAAAATAATAGAAAAATACTCACACCCCCCCCAAAGTTTGCTTTTGTAGAGTTGATAGTCAAAATACCGTTACCATAGTTTTCATAGAAATAATAAATGTTTGCTTTAATATATTCTTTAAAAGAGGAGAGAGGAGGGGAATTGTTACGCCCATTTGGTATCTGTAAAGTATATTTGTGTCACAAATTACACACATTTTTATTTTAATATTTAAGGATGTTAAAATGTTATTAAGAATGTGTCGAAGTGATGCTATTGCATTTTGCTATATATGTGGTTATTTTATCAAAATTCACACTATTACCATTTTTGAAAATATGTTAAGAAACTCAAAATACATGCAGGATGTCTCTAAGATTGAATATTTTGCACGGTCATTTAGAAAAAAATTTAAAAACTTCATTGCAAACTCAGAAGAAAAAGGAAAACGTTTTAACTAGGACTTTATGGACTTCGAGAGTAATCGTCATTACCAAGGTCAAAAAAATGAAACAATGATGGGAAATTATTCTATAGGTTTAATTTCAGAACAGCACATTTCAAAATCAGTGTGTTTGTTGATAAAAACTATCGTTTTAATGTTTGGTACCAAACACTAAACAAAAAAATGAAGAAAAAAGGAGTTTTTGTTACTTTCAATTTTGTCAAAAATTAAAATACATAAAACCATCTAGTTTTTACACTTTAACTTAAGATTGGTGAATGTATTGAATATTGAAAACAGAAGAATAACTTTTCACGTAAAATTTAGAAAATTTTAATTTAAACAAAAAATAATATTATTGATTTTTTGTGTTCAAAATTCTGAGTTTGAAAATTAATTTAAAAAAAAAAAACTATTCATGGAAATGACTTAATTTAAAAATTAAATTAAAGAATGGTGTATTAGCTTTAAGAAAATATATACCGTGATATTTTTGGTGCTGCCGTTGTTTTTCAATATTTTTTTTTTCTAGTTTAAGTAACTTTTTAAATAAAATTACCCCTACTGCCTAAACAGGGGAACATAGACACCCCTTCTCATGTTTTTTTTTTTGTTTAGAACCAGCCTACACGCTGTAGCGTTTTGGTGTATCTTAGTCTTTTGTGTTAGAATATCTATATTAATTGATTCTAACATAGCACATTTTCATGACTTTTCAAATAATGTGCTCCTGACTACAAAAGCAAACTTTTTCAAACAAGACAATTTTTTATTTAATAAGTAATATGTAAGGAATAAGAAAATCGTATGCAGAACCCAGGCACAAAATTTGTGTTGACCAGTGTTATCAATGAATAACATATTAAGTCTTGAAAGTTTTAACCACTTTTCGAAAAAAACATAGAAAACATAGAACGACGAATTCAAAATTATCACAAATAATTAACGGCTATTACTGGTAAATTTTTAAGCCATAAACCATCCGGTATGCCAGTTTTTACCCCATTTTTATGTAGTCCTTTGCCGACTTGATGTCAAGCTACCAAAGAACCCAAAAAAAAACATAGAAAAATTGCACGACAAACTCAAAATTGTCACAAATAATTGAAGATTAATTAGTGGCAAACTATTAATCCATTAACAGGTCGGTATTAGCAGTTTAAATCCCTTTTTTAGGTGGCGCTTTGCTAGCTTGATATGAAGCTAACGAAGAATCCAATATAAACATTGTAAAGATTGCACGATTGAATTCAATTTTTCACAGCTAATTAATGACTAATTAACGGCAAATTATTAAGCCATAAGACATTGGGCCTTACTAATAATCAAATTTAGTGTTAAGCTTAAAAGAAAATCTCCCGATTTTAGAAAATCGTATACCAATAACGAATTTAATCTCCAGTTCAGTCCTTAGCAATATGTCAAAATATAATACATGGAAATCCATGTTTAAAGTCGAACACTAAATAAAAAGTGTTGTTCTAGTGCTGTTTTATGGTATTTTAATTTGTATTTAATAATTTATCTATTCCCAAGTTATCAGGTACATTTCAATAGGTATTTTCATGAGTTGGTTTCAATCTTCAGATCATTGTTTTACAGTGAAAAAGAAGAACTTTATCTAATAGTACTTTATTTATTGTTTATATATTTATGTATTGCAACAGGAACAGATTATTTATTTATTTTTTTTTTCATAAATATTTAGTACATCTGCATTTACGTTGAATATGAGCATAATTTTTTGATTCCGTTGTTTATATTTGCAATTGTAATTTTTTTGTGTTGAACGGGAAAGGTTTTTTTTGAGTTTTTAGAATTTGTTTCATAGTTTTCTATTTATTTAACATTATATAAGTTAATCAAATCCATTTGAATATTTTTAAAGTATATTTATATTTCCACAAACGTCATGTCAAAAATATAACGAGACAAGCTTCAAAATGATTGTCAATCATGTCGTTTTTTTTGGTCACTCCTTGTAGTCATTTTTAACTCCTTCTGTTTTCCAAAAGTCTTCCAGTGGCTTCGTTTATTACAGTTATGTTTTGGGAGTGTTTTTGTCAGAGAGCACACCTATACACGTAAACATACGTTGTCATCCTTAGGATTACTTGTCAGAGAAATTAATGTATGAAAAATCGCTTCGCATAAAATAGCGTCATTTGGTAAAGTTTGTATGAATTCAGAAAGTCGGTCGTTTCATATTTTATTGGAATTAAAAAGGGTACACTTTCTGAAAAAAAAACAATGGAAACAACAGTACTCTGATCCCTAAAAAAATATCATCTAAGTTGGCGGGAACAGAAATATCACTGTAAAAATCCCAACAGAAAATAGTTTGTTTCCGTAGCAATTTCATGCTGGTATGTACATATGTATGTCAGAAAACTATGAAGTTTACTCAAAATATGCATGTTCTTGCATTATGTTTATCAACTATGTACATAAAATAAAATTAAAATCGTCCAAACCCTTTGAACGAATTACATACTATAGTACTGAAAAAGTTGCTGTTAAAAAAGAATACGGCAATACTTACAGTGTCGGCATCCGCAGCCTCTCAGCTCAAGTATCTCGAAGAGTCCAGCACCGCCACCAACACCCGCCGGTTCTACAAAACAGCCAAGCAACTGGCATCTGGTTATAGGACTGGCACGCAAGCTCTTCGAAACAGCGAAGGGAACCTAGTCACCGAAGCACAGGGAATTGTAGACGTGTTTAAGCAGCATTTCCAGCAGCTGCTTAATGGGCATTATGTAGAGGAAGCGACAGGGGAACAAAGAAGCATTAGACCAGTCAATGAAGATCCAATCCCAGCACCCAGTACTGAAGAGGTTAAGAAAGCCATCCACAAGCTTAAGAACAACAAATCCGCCGGCTCGGATGGCCTACCAGCGGAACTCTTCAAGTATGGAGGAGATGTTCTGGTAGGGTGCATGCACCAGCTCATCAACCAAGTTTGGGAGGAGGAAAGTATGCCCGACGACTGGTCAAATAGCTCCATATGCCCAATCTACAAAAAAGGCGATCCTATGTCCTGCAAGAACTACAGAGGCATATCCCTGCTTAATGTTGCCTACAAGATCCTATCCAACGTACTATGTGAGCGTCTAAAACCTTTTTGCAACACTATGATCGGCACGTACCAGTGTGGCTTCAGGCCAGGCAGATCAACGATAGACCAAATCTTCACATTGAGGCAAATCCTGGAAAAGACCAACGAATTTCAAGTCGAGACCCACCACCTATTCATCGACTTCAAAGCCGCATATGATAGCATCAGTCGCCAGGAGCTTCTATTGGCGATGTCGGAACTCGGGATCCCGAAAAAACTGATCCAGCTATGCAAAGCGGTGCAACGTGCAAATGGGTAACAGCTCATCCGAGTTATTCCAGACGTGTACAGGGTTCAGACAAGGAGATGCGCTATCATGTGACTTCTTCAACCTAGTCCTGGAGCAGATAGTGCGCAAAAGTGGTGTTAACATGGAAGGCACTATCTTCAACAGGTCTTCCCAACTGCTTGGTTATGAGGACGACATCGACATCATCGGTCGTTCCAAGAGAGCTGTACTTGAAGCATTCACAGCTATTGATGAACAGGCGAAACGCGTTGGTCATGAAGTGAATGAGGACAAAACAAAGTATATGCTATCAACAAACAAAGCCTCATCTGTCCATCGTCTAGGACAAAACGTCACTGTTGGTAGCAGTAATTTCGAGGTAGTCAAGGAGTTCACCTACCTCGGAACAAACATCAATTCCACGAACGACACCTTAGTGGAAATCCGACGAAGAATTACCCTAGCGAACCGCTGCTACTTCGGTTTGGCCAATCAAATGGGTTCAAAACTCCTTTCTCGAAAGACAAGGTGCACGCTATACAAAACTCTAATTTTACCAGTTCTACTCTAGGGCACCGAGTGCTGGGGGTCAATTCTCGATCTGTGAAACTGTGAAATGAAAACAAACTTATCATTTGAGTTTTCACAGAGTTTTATCATTTTATCACTTCACAACCACGAAGAAGGCGATTCCCGAACTCATTATGAGAAACAGCTGTCAAACTGAGTACTAAAAAGTACTAACATGAAAAAAGCCACCTCTTGCTAATAGAAAAAGATGATTATGACGTCATGAAAAGACCAAGATGGCGACTTAGGTGTATCAAATGAGCACAAATTGTTTCTGTTTATCATTTTTCTTTTCACAGGTTTTCACAGAGTGAAATGATTGCGATAAACGAATTATCATATGAAAACATTTTGGCATTGGTTTTCATTTTTTCAAATTTCGGGAATCGCATTTGGCGTAAAGGCGTTATCATATTTATGACTTCACAGTTTCACAGATCGAGAATTGACCCCCTGGACGATAAGTAAAAAAGGGGAAATGATCCTGGGCACTTTCGAGAGAAAAATTCTTCGGCGGATATTTGGTCCTATATGCGAAGAGGGCGATTGGAGGAGAAGATTCAATCGTGAACTGTACGAGCTGTACCAAGATGTGAATGTAGCCCAAAGAGCCAAAACACGTCGACTACACTGGCTCGGCCACATCGAGCGAATGGACAACAACGCTCCAGCCAAGAAAATCTTCGAATCCCAGCCCCCAGGTTTGAGACGACCAGGAAGACCGAACCTCCGCTATAGGGACCAGGCGGTCATAGACGCAAGAGCACTTGGTCTCGACGACTGGAGGGAGCGTGCGAGGGACCGCAACCGATGGAAGACCGCAATATCTCAGGCAGAGACCCTTCATGGATCGGGAGCCTGATAAGTAAGTAAGTAATAAGAAGAGCATTTATCAATTAAAAAATTATTAAATATATTAAAATCCAGGTAGTTATAGACCAGAGTTTAATTTCAAGAAAAAATTTGCTTATGTTTTGGCCAACACTGTATATCTTCACTCCTTGAACAATCAAAAAATGAAATTCATCAGTCATTTTGCCGAGTTAAGGAAAGTGTTTTGAGATTTCGAATCGTTTAACAAGTGATAAAGACTTAATTAAACTAAATAGAAAAGTGTAATATAATAAGTGTAATGAAAACTTGCAATACTTTTTTAAATAAAATATAAAAAAACACGCGGTGCTACGTTAAATCCAAAAAAAAACGCCTATAATAAAGAGTGTGCAAATATTTCATTTCAAAAGTGAGTTTTGTCTGATATTTCCACATTGCCTCTAAAAGTACTTGAGAGTGCTAGGACGCCATATGGCCCTAGGCTCAATGATAGGAAAATCCCTATGCACACCTCCGCGTGGTAGAGGGCGGGTAACGCTAACGTGCAGGGGGACCGAATGGATGCCGGGATAAGCAGACAACCCAGCTATGCTGGTCAGGGCACAAACTTGTCCTCGGGATGGTTAAAAGCCCCCTTAAGACGGATGAACTGCAGGCAGCGGTCAACGGCATGATAGTTTGGTGGCGGAGGAGCTTTTTTTGGTAAAAGGCCAACGGCAGCAGCAGGTAGCGTCTGTAACCCATATTGGGCGGCTACAAAAGGCGTCTGTTTTCCCATAGTGGGCGGCCTCGAGCAGTTATGTGTTTGACCATACAAAAGGCGGATGTGCCTGTCAAATCTGAGCGTATGTATGTTATTAATCATATCTCGGAAAACACCATGGTGGAAGGATATATGCAAATACATGAACTATGACAACAAATGGAAATGAGTCCCCAAGAGGTAATCTTTTTATGGAAAATCCTTCTGCAGCTTCGGTTGCAGTAAACCGCACATCGGATTTGGGGGTGCGGCATCTTTCATGTCAATCAAGACGCCATAATAATAAATGAATCGTTGACAAATAGAAGAAATCTTTCAAGAAGCGCAAATGTTACTTTTGGCTACCGCATACGTACGAAAATCGGAGCATGGAACGTTCGATCCTTGTACAGCGATGGTAGATACGAGCAGGTTGAGCGTGAAGTGCTTCGCCTAAAGATCAGTATCCTGGGCATAAGCGAAACTAAGTGGAGAGGAAGAGCTGAATACAGATCACACACTGGACAGACGAGAATGCTGTATTCCGGGGAAGATGAAAGAGAGGGTGGCTAAAGACTGCATGGTGTCGGAATTATGTTGAACGAAGAAGCGAGGCGTAGTTTGATCTCCTGGGCGCCCATTTCTGCGAGATTAATGACAGCAAGGTTTCGTTCAAAAATTCGTAACGTCACAATAATTCAGTGCTACGCCCCCACAAATGAAGCGACAGAGGAAGACAAAACCGCGTTCTACACTCATCTTAACTCGGTTTACAGTAGTGTTCCGAGAGCTGACATCATAGTCGTTATGGGAGACCTTAATGCCCAAGTCGGTTCAGACAATTACGGACTGGAACGCGTGATGGGAAGAAATGGCTTGGGGTCACGGAATGAAAATGGTGACTTGCTTGTCGATTTTTGTAACGCGAATCGTCTTGTGATAGGTGGGACTGTATTTAAGCATAAGACGTGCAACAAAATTACCTGGGTGTATCCAGATGGTCAAACTGAAAACCAAATTGATCATATCATGATTCAGCAGCGATGGAGGAAGTCTATGTGTGATGTCCGGAGTATAAGAAATGCCGATGTGGGAAGCGACCACCATTTGGTTCTGATGAGTCTCAAATTACGAACCGCTGCCGTACAAAAACCAGCGCAGGATGCAGCAAGGAGCTCAAAATTCATTACTAATGCTTTGAATGACCCCAACATATGTCGAAACTATGTCACCACCCTTAACGACAGAGCCTCGTCATTAAATGGAATCCAGCATTCAACAATTGATGAGATGTGGGGTGAAATTAAAAGTGTTTTTATGGAGGCTGGATCCGAAACTGTACCCAAGCGAACGAGACGTAGAGACTCTTGGATATCCCAAGACACCTGGGATAAGATCGAACTTCGCAAATCGTTGAAAATCCAAATAAATGCCGAAGCTGATATTCATTGAAAGGCTGACTTGCGAAGAGAGTACCGCATTGCACATAAGATGGTCTACCGCTGTGTGAGACGTGACAAGAGGGTGAAGTTGGATGGACTCGCAGATAATGCGGAAAGTGCTGCCAGAAGAGGAGGTATCCGAGAATTGTGCCAAATAGCCAAAGATGTTATCGGAAAAAAAGCAACACCAATCATCCTGTAATGGATGTGGATGGCACACTTTTGATATCAATTGAGGATCAGCTTCGTAGATGGAAGGACCATTTTTGTGCCCTGCTAAATGAGGATTCAGTTGAGCAGAGTGCTGAAGTGCCCCAACTAAACGAGATGCGCAGGTCCTATAGGGGTATTGACATCGAACCCCCGTCAGAATCGGAAATCCTTACATCAATAAATCTCCTCAAAAACAACAAGGCAGCTGGACTGGACGGAATACCAGCTGAATTCGTGAAAGCCGATCCCGTAACAGCGGCTAGTATTTTACATCCGTTGATACAAAGCATTTGGGAAAACGAGAGATATCCCAGGGACTGGAAGGATGGTGTGATTGTTAAGTTGCCAAAGAAAGGTGACTTAAAGAATTGCAACAATTGGCGTGGTATCACCGTTTTGTCCGTTTTCCCAAAACTAATAGCAACCATCATTCTCGAGCGAATAAAGGATAGAATGGAGTCTACACTCAAGAGGCATCAAGCTGGCTTCCGCAGTGGTCGATCGTGTGTCGACCATATCAACACCCTGCGTATCGTCCTTGAGCAGTCGATGGAATTTCAATCACCGCTCTACCTCATGTTCGTGGATTTTGAGAAGGCCTTTGATCGAGTTAACCGAGAATGTATATGGAGATCGTTGCTTGGTAGAGGAATTCCACCAAAAATTGTTGCCATTATTAAAGAGTCCTACAACAACGCAAGGTGTTTTGTTTTGCACAATGGGCAGCTATCCGACTCCTTCGTAGTGCAACGGGGTGTAAGACAAGGGGATGTTTTATCGCCAATTCTCTTCCTGCTGGCGATGGACGACGTATTGACGGCCAGTGTTGGTACAGCTGAGCGACAGGGCATTCAGTGGAGACCGTTCGAAAGGCTCAGTCATTTAGACTATGCCGATGACATATGTCTACTGGCAAATAACATCAGTGGGCTGAACGGGATGTGCCAAACGCTGCAAGTGAAGGGAGAGTCGAGTGGTCTAAGAATAAACAGCAAAAAGACAAAAATAATGCTCACAGGCCGCTCCACACAGCAGCGTATTATTCTACAGGAGACGCCAGTTGAAGTAGTGGAACAGTTCAACTACCTTGGCAGTATTGTTTCTGCAAACGGTGGTACGGATCTGGACGTTAAAAGTAGAATGAATAAAGCTCGTGCTGCCTTCGGTACCCTGTCCCCAATTTGGAAATCCAGTCAAATCTCCTTACGCACTAAGTTGAGATTCTTCGAATCCAATGTCAAATCCGTGCTGTTATATGCTTGTGAAACCTGGAAAGTCACGACTACTATTTCGAAGAAAATGCAGGCTTTTGTGAATCGCTGTCTTCGCCACATCCTAAAGATTCGCTGGCCACAAATAATATCAAATGAGGAATTGTGGCGCAGGACAAGTCAAGAGAAGCTGGACGTCAACATAAGAAAGCGTAAATGGCGTTGGATTATTCA
Source organism: Dasysyrphus tricinctus (assembly GCA_963921185.1). Classification (NCBI taxonomy): domain Eukaryota; kingdom Metazoa; phylum Arthropoda; class Insecta; order Diptera; family Syrphidae; genus Dasysyrphus; species Dasysyrphus tricinctus. The sequence goes on along the minus strand of OY992530.1, from coordinate 203,179,087 downwards.
CACACTGAGGAAACCAAACGATGAAATTGCAAGGCAGTCCTTTGAATGGAATCCTCAGGGTGCACGGCGGGTTGGAAGACCAAGAACAACATGGAAATCAACTGTCTTAGCGGAAGCAGAATCCCAGAGAAAGACGTGGTCACAGCTAAAGTACCTTGCAGCAGACCGTGAAGGATGGAGACGTTTTGTTGACGCCCTATGCCCTAGACGGGGTTACAGGACACGATGATGAAGATGATTTCCACATAAAATAATGTGAAGTGATGTTTTTTAGGTTAATAAATTATCGTAGAATAATTATCAATTGATATTTTGTGATATTTTGCTATGATAAATCTAATTTGTTGTAAATACAAATATATGTACTTCAATCAAGTGATTTCGTAGAGATTCATCTGTCAAATGAGAAATTCTCGTCCAGCAGGGACGGCCTCATTTTTGTTGGTGATGGCAAGGCACCCAAATCTATTTAGTATCTGAAGCGCAGAGTTATTTTCAACGTTTTGAATGATATATTCTTAAAGGTCTTTTTGCTGTTGGCCCTAACTATCATCTCAGTTTTGTATTTTCGGCAAGAAGTCATGTCATTTTAAAAGTATTCTTAGATAATATATTTACCTAAAGAACTCCACTTCACATAACTTTATTTAGAATATAGCCTAGTTTATACTTTAAAGTGAAGTGAATCAAATTTGAAATGAAACATCAATAATTAATGAACCAAACGGTTTTCAGAAAAATAGTTTTCGTCATAATATTTGGTTAAAAACAGCCCATTGATTTGCATTTGTTTCGAGACAAATTTGATCCTCCTTGTCGCCAAAATAATTGCATTTAGTTTTTGACAGTTTTTCACGCCTAGGAAAAAAAAGTATTTTTTTCTATGAAAATTACACTTCACATGGATGTATAAACCAGGCTTATGAGACAAAACTTACTATGAAATGAAAAATTTGTTCACTCCGTATTATAGGTGTTCTTACATTATTTTATGCCGCATTTTGTCTTATACATATATATTTTTTAAGTATAAGTATTGCAAGTATTCACTGTATTTACTTTTGTTTCACTTTTTTTATTTAGTTTGAATAGCTTTTTTTACTTTTTTTAACGTTTTAAATTCTCTATACACTTTTCTATAGCTCGGCTAAATTGACAGAAGCACCTCAATGATTTTTTTTTAATCTTGCTTTCCTTGGGCGCCCCAGAATTTAGCCGTGTAACTGCACGCAGACCCTGTATCAATGCATTTGTGTTTGTGTATTTCTGCTTCTATGTTTTCACTTGTGTTATTGTAGTGTGCGGTTTGTTTGATGGAATTTGATGCAAATTGTAGTAGATTCAAGGGAAGTCTGAGGATTTTGTTAGCAAAAGGGTAAAATTCTTTATTGGTAGCATTCCGTTTAAGCTCCATATTTTATTTTAACCTCTCAGTTAGCTAATAGTCGACATTAGTGTTTGATTATTAGTAAGGCCCATTAAGTATAAGAAGTTTTCACGCTTTTCGAGTAGTGTCATGTTAGCAAAGCACCCAAAAAAAACATAGAAAACAGTGAACGACAAATTCGAAATTGTCACAACTAATTAACGACTAATTAAGGGCAATTTTTTTTAAATGAAAAATTTGTTCACTCCGTATTATAGGTGTTCTTACATTATTTTATGCCGCATTTTGTCTTATACATATATATTTTTTAAGTATAAGTATTGCAAGTATTCACTGTATTTACTTTTGTTTTACTTTTTTTATTTAGTTTGAATAGCTTTTTTTTTACTTTTTTTAACGTTTTAAATTCTCTATACACTTTTCTATAGCTCGGCAAAATTGACACAAGCACCTCAATGATTTTTTTTTTAATCTTGCTTTCCTTGGGCGCCCCAGAATTTAGCCGTGTAAATGCACGCAGACCCTGTATCAATGCATTTGTGTTTGTGTATTTCTGCTTCTATGTTTTCACTTGTGTTATTGTAGTGTGCGGTTTGTTTGATGGAATTTGATGCAAATTGTAGTAGATTCAAGGGAAGTCTGAGGATTTTGTTAGCAAAAGGGTAAAATTCTTTATTGGAAGCATTCCGTTTAAACTCCATATTTTATTTTAACCTCTCAGTTAGCTAATAGTCGACATTAGTGTTTGATTATTAGTAAGGCCCATTAAGTATAAGAAGTTTTCACGCTTTTCGAGTAGTGTCATGTTAGCAAAGCACCCAAAAAAAACATAGAAAACAGTGAACGACAAATTCGAAATTGTCACAACTAATTAACGACTAATTAAGGGCAATTTTTTTTAAATGAAAAATTTGTTCACTCCGTATTATAGGTGTTCTTACATTATTTTATGCCGCATTTTGTCTTATACATATATATTTTTTAAGTATAAGTATTGCAAGTATTCATGGTATTTACTTTTGTTTCACTTTTTTTATTTAGTTTGAATAGCTTTTTTTACTTTTTTTAACGTTTTAAATTCTCTATACACTTTTCTATAGCTCGGCAAAATTGACAGAAGCACCTCAATGATTTTGTTTTAATCTTGCTTTCCTTGGGCGCCCCAGAATTTAGCCGTGTAACTGCACGCAGACCCTGTATCAATGCATTTGTGTTTGTGTATTTCTGCTTCTATGTTTTCACTTGTGTTATTGTAGTGTGCGGTTTGTTTGATGGAATTTGATGCAAATTGTAGTAGATTCAAGGGAAGTCTGAGGATTTTGTTAGCAAAAGGGTAAAATTCTTTATTGGTAGCATTCCGTTTAAGCTCCATATTTTATTTAAACCTCTCAGTTAGCTAATAGTCGACATTAGTGTTTGATTATTAGTAAGGCCCATTAAGTATAAGAAGTTTTCACGCTTTTCGAGTAGTGTCATGTTAGCAAAGCATCCAAAAAAAACATAGAAAACAGTGAACGACAAACTCGAAATTGTCACAACTAATTAAGGGCAAATTGTACACCTACCCATTTTTTCGATTCGTCAAAGTTGCTTTGCTAACTTGACACTCATAAAAAACAAATTACCCAAAAACACATAGAAAACATAGCACGACAAAATTAATTTTTTCACAACTAATTAACGACTAACTAACGGCAAATTATTAAGCACTAAAATATTAAATTTTAGAAGTTTTTACCACTTTTCAACACAAAAAAACATAGAAAATATAGAACGTCAGGTTAGCAAAGCACCCAAAAAAGCGTAGAAAACATTGCACGATCAAATTAAATTTGTCACAACTAATTAACGGCAAATTATTAAGCCATAAACCATCAGGTATAAGAAGTTTTTACTGATTTTCGACAAAGTGCTTTGCTAACTTGATATCAAGTTAGAAAAGCACCCAAAAAAACATAGAAAACATTGAACGACAAATTCGAAATTGTCACAACTAATTAACGGCAAATTATCCAACTAACCATTTTTCGATTCGTCAAAGTTGCTTTTCTAACTTGGCACTCATCACTTTTTATCATATTCTGTATCTTTAATACTATTAATATAACAACAGATTGAAGGAGGGAAAGACGTGTTAGTTGATAAATGGAAACGGTTAAAAAACATACTGGGTTTTTAATCAAATTTGTTTTTTAAATCTGAAGAAAACAACAACATTACTGTGGCACGAACCTTATCGTCTAGTTTCAAAAGCACAGCTATTTTGAAATCTACCATCATCGAAACGGATAGTTTTAGGGAAGATTATGATTTAAGGCCATTATACGATCGGTGCACAAAGAAATTCAGTTTTCTGATAATGTATAACTGCTCCTTCTGCATACATATATCAATCCCTTATCATTTAAAAACAAAAACTGCGCGCTTCCGATGTTTTTATTGATTCAGAAGAATAATCTCTCTTGAACTTTTTTATTACCAGCAGAGGCATGCCTTGAAACCAAAACTATTTTCACTGCAATAGTCTTGCCAAAAGATATGTGCGCGGGTTTGTATCTATGTTCTCTTACAGTACCCTGCAAGTTCGGCAGAAAAATTACGTAGGGTTACGTCTGAACGATATGGATGAAGAGAGAGTTGTAAGATCACAATTTCAGATGCAATTGAAGACATGATCGTAAAATTGCAAGCACCAGAAAAAAAATATTGATGGTAGCAATATAACACAGTATTTTCGGAAAATATTGACATATTTGATAAAATTTTAGTAATGATTAATAGAGAAGTGTACTAACTAGCATTATATGTTGCATAATCTCTTATCCACTTCCGTTATATCATTTTTTATATAAATATTCATTAAAGTTAGACGCGTTGCACCCGCGATAATTTGATGTTGCACCCGCGATTGCCTTAAGATCGAAATATTCGTTCTTTATTTTTGTTTTCTAACTTTATTTTTATTTCTTTAGTTGTTTGGATATACGTCGTTCAATATGTGAGAATAATATAATAAATGTTTCTCAATTAACAGACTTTTGTGTTTTTCGAACTATGATCCAGAAAGGTGGGCCGAATTCGTTGCACCCGCGATCGTACTTTAAAACCTTTTTTCCGACGATTTATTTATTTCATTTAAATTATATAAATTAACCCAAAATTAGTAGGTCAAGATTTAACCCTTCAAGTAGTAATTTCATTGAAATAAGTTTGTATTTTACTATACATATGCTCAAAGTGAGTCTATGTTGCACCCGCGAGAATGGAATCGCCCAGAAGTACATCAAGTTGGTATGCAGAATGGCTAGAGCTAGCTCAACGTTGTAATTTGGCAGATGATTTGAGTATTGAAAACGCATCTAATTGGAGAACAGTATTGTACAATCTAATAACCAAGGATGATGAATACTATGCAGTTAAGTATAGAGAAGATGCTATGGAGTCAATACACAGGGGAATTTACAGCCGTTTGAACCACAGTTTACAACAGAAGAACTACTTTAGGGATGGAAACAGTGTGCAATTAATATCAACGATAGTGAAACTTGCTCTGTCTAAATTATATACCACAAATGGAGGACTTACCATGCGTTTGCCAACTTTGTAACCTACAAGAAAGAGAGGATATCTTCCATTTCATGGGAAAATATCCCATTCTTCGTGAAACGAGAAGGAGCGTTTTTGGATCTTAGTGAGGTGGAATGTATGGCCCTCTTAAACAATCTCAATGTTACGCAACTATACATCTTTTCCAAAATAGCTTTAGATTACAGAGATAGAATAATGAGGGATTGCTTTTAAACAAAAGCCGTATCTTATGGCTTTGGTTATTAAAAACTATTGAATTATGTGTTTTTATAATTTCAAATAAACAAATAATTGAATTTATTTATTAACTATACCTTAGAAAGAGAAATTGAAAACAAAATTGTCAATCAGGCAGACGGCAATGCCACGCTTAAATGTTTTTGTACTTTAATATATTTACATAATTTCAAGAGTTCAAATAAAACAACCTAACTAACTAACTAAATTTATAATTTTATTTAAAGAACAATACAGAATTCGATTTTTTGTAAAAATTACTTTGATTTGATGATTTTGTTCAAATTTCTGACACCGTACACCGAAACGGATTACAAATTCCATTTGAAACGTACTTAATGGTCACAAAAGGCCTGATAGTTCCAGTAATTTGGCAGGCATAGATTCCTTTCAGAAATTTATAAAGTTTTTTTTTTTCAAAATTCACAGTATGAATTTCAACAACAATTTATACTATGACTATGATAAAAACTTTGAAAATTCATTTAAAAAAAACCTATGTCTGACCAATTAATGAAACTATGTATGTGGCCTTAATTGACTGTTTAGTGACCTTTGAAAAGGAATTTTGTTCAGTGAACTGGAATGACCTTGAACTTTAAAGCTCTTTACAATAAATCTATGACCAATTACTGAAACTAATTGACCTTTTATTACGATGATCTAGTGGCCTTTTGGATCGGGTTTGAATTAGGAAATCTAACAAATGAAAATCACGCAATCGAAATCTCGAATTACGAAATCTTGGAAATAAAAATCCCGCTTATAATGTGGCCGAAAAGTAGGCAGAAGTTTGCAGAAGAGACGGAAATATCGAATTATATAATTTGCGTTGAAACAAATTATGTTTAATTAGAAATCCCGCACAAGATTTAAATTTGAGAGATTTTTATATTCGAGATATGAATTTTCTAGATTTTTGTTGATATTTGCAAAAATGTTAACCCAAATTTTGTAATTGCGATGTTATGAGAAGCAGGATTACTTATTTGCGAGATTTTTCAAGATTTAAAAAAATAATGTAGTTTCGACATTTTAGATTTTGATTTTTCGGATTTTGTACCACTCCCGGCCTTTAAGAATATTTTTTTTACAAATATCCCACAAATGAGGTGCCAAAAAAGCGTGGTACTTGGAAAAACCTTTACCATTGAAAATTTAATATCACAAAAATAAAAAAATATATGTACATTAAGGGTTTTTTTTTCATCTTTGGGGGGACGAAATGTCTGGGGGCATTATTTTTAAGGCAAAAAATTAAAAAAAAATGTACTCGTATGCCTGCTTAATTTTCTTCATTCAAAAAATAATGTCGTATGGGTATTAATTGAAACACCTGATAATATTTTTTGAGTTAGATATTCCTTACATTCTCGATTTCGGAATGGTCACCGTGAGACGAAATGCTCCAAACTCGTGAAATATACTTAAACGACTGCCAAAATGAAGATGCCAATCGTTATTTTCTTGAATTTTTAAATAAAGGTAAAGAAAAGTTGTTAAAAACGTATACATTTTAATATAGGTGCGTATATATTTTCATATTTATTATGTTTACGATATTATTATTTGTATATGCTACTACTGAAATTATTTATCTACTATTCTACTAAGAGTTGATTTTTCAACCATCGATTAAACATTCAGTAAGCTGTCAGAGAAATAAATAGGAACAAATTTTTGCTCTATTCTTTAGAATAAGTAATATCTGATGTTTAACTGACTGTTGAAAAATTGACTTGCATAAGTTTTTTTTTTTTTTGCTACTTTGTAAAATTTGCTTATCTATATAATAATACGTAAACACTTTTCTATATCTCCCTTTTTAACTGACTTAATGGCATCGTATTTTCAAAATTTTTTTTTATTTGAAAGGTATAGCCAATCGCTCTGGCAGAATCTAATTTTTATATTAATATGTTGCCATTAAAACATTAATAGAAAAAGGTCGAATTTCGACCACGGGGCGATACTAGTACATATTACTCGACAACTATAAATTAATTTAATTTAATATTTTTAAGTTCATCAGAAATTATATGTATGTATGTACCTGATGAGCTGATGAGTTTTGAATGAAAAAAAATTTGGCGGCTTTTTTTTGTTAAAATGTGGTAATCTGGGGGGGGGAGAGGGATTTTTTTCATCTGGCAACACTGGCATTAAAAGAAAGCGGTGACAGAAAGCAGTTAGTAACGAAAGTTGCTTCGTTTTGCGAGAAAAATAGATAATGTAGAGTAAATGCGATCTTATTGTGATAAAGGGTTATGACCAAGGATAGGATTTTGTAAACTTTGCTTTTTTTGTGCGTTATCATAAGAAAGTATCGGCTTTATACAAATACGTTTCATGTCCTCCTGATTCCAAAATTATGTAGGTTGGTGCCTTTTTTGCCTATTTTTCTTTTTTTCGCCTTTTTTTCTTTAAAGTTAATTGATTTTTAAGGTAAAAAATCTTAAAATAAAAGAAAAGGTAGTTTTGAGTTTCGGTGTATGTACTTTTTTTATAAATTTACATAAATTAGCTTTGTTCAAAACATTGATCATAAGTTACTATTTGTCAAATTTTGGTTTGTTTTGACCAGAAGATAGCGCTGACCAAAGATTAAGACATTTATCCTTCCTGATAAATTCTACCCAAAAAAAATTTCCTTGTGCAGAAATTCTTTGGACAGTCAAATCCCAAATTGACGTACATACGTCAGATACAAAAAAAAAATCTTGCAAAAAGTTGCCACAAAACCGTTCCACACATTTTCGGCAATTTGCTTTTCAAAGATAGAATTTCATCAACATTTGATAAACTGCCAATTTTTGCCCAAAAATCTCTGGAGCAAAGCAAAAGAATATCGCTTGGGAGTGTTCTCAATTTTAAAGAAAATTACCGAAAATGCTTTTGGTTTTAAATGCAAATACGGGATTTAATACTGGCGACGTCAAAAGCAAACTTCCCGAAAACGTTGAAATGCATGGATGTTTAGGTGTTTAAATGGGCTCCATTCGTTTCTGCTGAACTAGATAGGTCCTTTTAAAATTCAAAGCTTGAATGCTAGAGTGGCCTATCTGATCAGTTATAACGGTCAAAAACCTTTTAATTTTGTATCATATTGCAAAAAACTAAAAATTATGTTTATTTATTTAAAAACTAAATTTTTTAAATTTTTTAAAGCTACAAGCAAAGATAATATAACAAGTAAAGATGTCGCACGTAGAACAAAAATCTGTGCCCAAAAATCTAAATCACCATGGGTCCACCAACATGTATCTAAGGTTTGAAAGCCATAAGCAACACTCAAAAATGCTTCAATCTGTTTTCTCTCATATTTCTCTCTGCATTCTTTTGCTATTTTGTTGCTGCACCTATGCCTACCAAAGGAAAAAAATTCATTTAATGTTCAGAGTTTGGCTTCTGTCAGTAGGAAGAAAAGAGATGGGTACCTAAATATGACTAATTTAGTTTGTTCATTTTTTCTTTCTACAGACAGATCGAAAGAAAAATGTGTCGAGAGAATGAATTGCCTGTGTTTTGTTTTTGTTTGGTTTTTTTTTTTTCTTCAAGAGATTTAGATTCTTTTCTTGTTTGGGTTATTCGTCCTTGTGTATTGTTGTTGTATCTTGAGCTTGGCAAGTGCATTAAGAAAAAAAAAAGATAATGAATGAGAATGAAATATACCTACCTACCTACTTACATACATACAATATAGATTTTATTTTATTTTCTGGACTCTGGAGTTTTGTCGATCAGAATCAAAACGAAAGAAAATTAAGTTTGAAAATATTTGGTAACGAAGTAGGTATTTCAACTCTCATGTAAATTAGTGATTTCTTGTAATTTAATTGGTTTGATAAAATTATGATTACGATGATTTTACAAATTATGTATTTTCGTAAGGTAGGTATTTATGTATATACTTAGCTATATCTTCCTTCAATCTGTGAGGGGGTGGGTGTTCTTGTGCGATTGTTTTCTCTAAGTACGTCGTGGAATCTCCATTTATATTTTGTTTGCAGATTTACATGTAGGATTTTTTTACTGACAAGAGATTATAAAATATTTTGTTTTAGGTAGGAAATTAATGTTTATTGTATGAGACTTGGGGATCTTTACAGAAGATATATACATATTTTAATAAACAATAAAGGTCGGTAGGTATGTTGTTTATATAATGAAGGTATAGGCAGGTTAATACATAGGTATATATATTTTTGTTTTATTGTTTTTGAAAACGGCTGGGTAACAAAACTAAATAAGTTAAGGTCAGTCAAGGAACCATGCTATTTTTGAGAAAAATTGTCGTTTTAGCACTTATTTTAAGAATACAAGTAGGTACATATTTGCAGATATAAAAGTAATCTAAAAGAGAGAAATACTTACTAGTAGATACCTACGCAAGAAAAACATTTCTTAACAAAAGAAAAACGCGTTTATCTCAAATGCCAGAAATACAGATACATACTTTTTTCTCCTTAGCACGGCAGTATTAGAATAAAACCGCTAAGTAGATTTTTGGTAAGATTCTTACATCAAAAAATATAATTTACATACATATGGAGGGCTCAAAGCTGTACCGAACCAAGTCATGTTTAGTTTTTTATTTTGCAGATTTTTGTGGTTACTTTTCAACTCAAGTTTTTCATTTTTAAATAAGAGAATTATAATAATAATTAAATTTAAAGAATAAACTTGGCTTTTCCTTTTTACGAGTAAAATATTCATTAATTTATGGCAGTTTATTTAATAAACCTCTTAGTATGTTTGAATTTTCATTTTCTGACTTAGTTCGGTGCAGCTGTGAGCCCTCTCCATGTAAATTCTACTACTAATAGCCTATTGAATAGACCGGAAAATGAGAGGTATAAAGGAACAATTACATGCAAGGGTTTTTATTATTGAATATGTTTGTTTGGCCCATAAGCATGCTTAAAACCGAAAATGCTACTAAATTCACCCATGCGTTTCTGAGAGAATGGTCACACTGGCCACTTTTCAGTATTTTTGGTATAACTCGAAAACTAAGCGGAGTTTGACAATTTTACGTATAATACTTTTTGTTCAAAATTAAATTTGGAACAGACGGTTTTGTTTGTACTATGGTAGGATTGAATGTAAATTTTCTGGGATTTTTGTTTTGAACAATAATTAGGTAGGTATCTATTAAAGGTATTTCTTATACCGTTTTTTTTTTTTATTTTAGCATTATGTATATGTACGTACCAGTGACGAAGCGTTCATATATTGAGTGGAATGAGTGCTTCCGTAAGACAGTTCACAAAATGCTCATAGCAAAGAATTTTAATATTCGAAAATTCAAATTGTAGATACGGGAAATGATTATTATCTTTTAATAAAATCACTCACGAGAACAACGCTTAAATCCGCACATCATCTAACCAAACCCACAAATTTCCATTATACGCCAAGCCAAGCCATTTGAGAATGCGTAACATCACTCCATTCTCCATTATAAAATACTATACGAGAGTTTTTGCTCTAGAATGCGCAACAGCTTGGCATTCTCTGATTTTACCTTCTTAACTCAAATTCCGTCCAAAATTCAAAGTAAAATCTGATGATTTCTTTCTGTTTGCCCAACGTGTGAAGAATGAGTTGAGTGAATTCATTATGAAAATTCAATAGCAAAACTAAAGAAGTATTGAGTCGTTTCCTGCCGCACATTCCTATTGAAAAAGGGGTAGTTTTAGTTTTATACTTTGGATCTTCGGTGTTGTGATTGTGTGTGTGTGAATGCAAATCGTATATAGTGTTTCATCCATAAGAAATGCATTGATTGGTGTTTTTTTTCGATTTGATTAAGTTTTTTGGGCGAATTGTTTTGTTTGTGATTGCTTTGGCGTTTTGCTTAATGCTTATGAGTACCTGCAAATGCATAGCAAAGAGTGTTTCAAATTAATTATTTCGGCTAGAGAATACTCTACTTATACTTATACTCTTTATAATATTATTAGGCGCAAAAATGCGGTATGATATAAATTCTAAATTAAAGGACTTTTATTTTTTGAGTTTTAAGTTGTGTGCTTCCGCTTCCGAAAAAGTCACGCCTCGTGCCTGGTACGTACCTACATTAATTAGACTGTGTCAAAAAATTTTTTTTGTTTTTGATTTTCCTGCAAACAGGCTCAAAAGTTTAAGTTAAGCAAAAAAAGAGTTCTTAATAATCATGTTTAGACATTCCTCATCGCAGATTTCGGTTTTCCATACGATTAGATAGATAGATAGATCTTTATTGTAGATCAATTCTTATAACCTTTCCATTAAAAACCTAGATTGCAGGAATGTCTAAACATGATTATTAAGAGCTCTTTTTTCGCTCAACTAAAAATTTTGAGCCTGTTTGCAGGAAAATCAAAAACAAAAAAAATTTTTTGACACAGTCTATTTAATGTAGGTACGTACATATACATATGCTAAAATAAAAAAAAAAAACGGTATAAGAAATACCTTTAATAGATACCTACCTAATTATTGTTCAAAACAAAAATCCCAGAAAATTTACATTTAATCCTACCATAGTACAAACAAAACCGTCTGTTTACAGAAAAATTGAATTTTCGTTATAGGTAAAAAAAATATAGGCAGTTTGACCAAAAACTATTATTTTGGTCTTAGATAAGTTTAAAAAATTATCGTGTTAGTTTATATATCTATAATATAGTATATATAATAATATATGTAGCATAATTTTCTAGTAGCATAAATGTCTTCCAAATTTAAAACAAATTCATAAATTGCAAGATTATCAACTTAACAGATATTTGATGTAAGTAGGTAGATACCTATGTAACTACCTTTTTTTAATAAGAAATCAACACCATGTATCTACATAATGTACCTACAGTGGTGGCCATAGAATTAGAAACAAGAATTTTGTAACAATGTTAAATTGCATAACTTTTTTTTAGGAAATTTGTTGAGGTTGGTTAGTGGTTCTTTTAATACACCATGACATATAGCAGCGGTTCCCAAAGTGTGTTCCGCGGAACCCTCGGGTTCGGGAGTTTTCAGGGTTCCACAAATTTCTTGAAGTATAAAGAGTAAAATACAAACAATAAAAGAAAAATAAGAAAAAATTTCCACAAAAAAAAATTTTAACAAAATTTTTTTTTTGAGCATATATTTTTTAATCGAAATGTGAACTTCAGGATCATGAACTATTTCATTGGGGAAAATGTATTGATATATGCAGCGGCGGAGCCGCAGCAATGGTAAGAAAGGTTAAAGGGGTTGTTTCAAATACTAAAAACTTTGCTCCTAGAAGTACCAGCAGTCCCTGTATTTTCCATCGCTATGCACTTGTTATGAAAATAATGCCAACTGATTTAAAAAAAATTCTCGGTGAAGCTGTGAAAATAGTAAATTTAGTAAAGAGTCGTCCTTTCCAATCGTGATTGTTTAAATTTGATTGTTAAGATATGGGCAGTCAGTACGAATCGCTTCTTCTTTATACTGAAATCCGATGGCTTTCCAGAAGGGAAAGCTTTATCCAGGTTATTTCAACTTCGTGATGAGTTGAATGTGTTCAAACTGGAAAAAATATGTCTTCAACTGCAAACCTCATGATGAGCAATGGATTACGAAATTAGCTTATATTGCAGACATTTTCGAGAAGATCAACGATACTGCTACAGCTCTGCAGGAAAAATCAAGTACAGTATTTTTTGCGAGACAAACTGGCAGCTTTAAAAAGAAAAATTAATTTCTGGTTCTTAGTCCAGTTAATTTGTGCTCAAAGGGCAGTTTGCGAGCAAATTGTGGGGTAGTTGTGATTTTGTCCTTCCTTTATGTTTTCGGGGGTGCTGACTCCGAATCTGAGTTTTTGAGATATTCGAATCTAAGGATTTAAAAAAAATGCATTTTTTATGCAAATTTGAAGTTATATTTTTTTCTCGAGGTTATTTTTTCGAAAAAATGCTTATGATCATTCTGAAGTGTGAACATTTTACTTCAAAATTCTTTTTGAATTGTTCAAATACATCCATTCGTCTTCGAGAAATCGTTGGTTTTCGTCTTACTACCTAATTCGAAAAATCCAGTCAATTTGTGCTCGACGAATGGAGGTATTTGAAAGATTCAAAAAGAATTTTGAAGTAAAATGTTCATACTTCAGAATGATCATAAACATTTTTTCGAAAAAAATTACCTCGAGAAAAAAAATCCCCAAATTCTTTGTAAAAAATGCATTTATTTTAAATTTTTAGATTTAAATATATTCGAACTCAGCGCGTCAAAGACCATCAGAAAAATATATCTTGGTTCATGTTACAGACAAAAATTCAAATTTTGAAACACAAAGTAATTTCTTAGCGCTTTCGAGTGGATTTTCGAAAGCAGTACAAATACGTCAATTTTCGACAAGCGCTTGAGTCCAAATGGGTTGTCGCAGAAAAAAACCTTGAATAGAGATTTATTGGAAATTGTGTATACTTGTGGGTACAAAATCCATTTCTAATGAAAACCATGAAGCCTATGACCCTGAGTATACAGGAATACGAATCCCTGATAGATCTGCAGAGTCCTCTTCATCAAAATTGGTATTTCATTCTGTATCATTAAAAGAATTTTGGATTGGTATTGAGAATGAATTCCCTGAGCTTGCCAAGAAAGCTTTATTGAATTTGCTACCTTTTGTTACAATGTATACCGCTGCCGCTGTGAAGTAGGCTTTTCAGCGTATACTTACACAAAAACTAAATACAGATCGAGACTGGACGCCGCCCCAGATATTCGAATACAACTTTCGGACAAAGAAGTTAATTTAAAAACAATTATAAATCAAACAATGAAACAGATTCATTCTTCACACTAAATAAAAAATTGATTTTGAAATGTGTTGTTTTTCATTTTTTGCTATTGTCAGGATGGGGTTCCGAAATATATTTGGGCATTGGTTAGGGTTCCATAGCTTAAAAAGTTTGGGAACCGCTGACATATAGTACACTTCTGAATATTTTATAAAAAATAAAAGCGTGACACTAACAGTAGAAAATTAATATTATTTATTTAACCCAAATCTTACCCGGCCATACAATTAGAAACGCAAAGAAAAAATTGGTATTTCATAAAAAATGTTCGATGAAAAATTAATATTTTGTAGGGAATCCCTTATTTTTTGTCACTGCAGCTAATCTTGCCTGCATACTTTCTACCAAGGCGCGGCATCTTGATGGGGGTATACTCTCCCAGACCTCCTTTATATTTTCAAAAAGTTCCTCAGAATTTTTTGGGTTCTTGGACTTTAGCCTTCTCTCCGCGTCTGCCCACAAGTTCTCGATAAGATTCAAGTCTGGATTTTGGGCGGGCCAGTCCAAAACATTAGTTTTTGTATCAAAAAACCACTGCTTAACAATCCGTGCTGTATGTTTTGGATCGTTATCGTGCTGGAAAACATAACTAATGGGTATGTGTGCAAATGAATAAGGCTCCATGACATTTTCCAAGATGCGTTTATAAATATGTTGGTCCATTCGACCATTTATTCTTACTATTGGGCCAACTCCATGCCACGAGAACGCACCCCAAACCATTATGTTTCCTCCTCCATGCTTAACATTCTTTAATGTATATTTAGGATCCAATTCCTTCTTCTGAGGGCGTCTAACATACACTTTACCATCTGACCCGAACAAGTTAAATTTTGATTCATCACTCCAAAGCATGTTTTTCCAGAATCCCATGGCTTTATTTGCGTGAAGCTTAGCAAACATCAAACGCCTCTTCAAATTCTTTTTGGAAACATGTGGTTTTTTCCTGGCAATGCACCCACGTGGCCCATGTTCTAGAAGTTGGCGCCTTATGGTTCTAGCTGATAGCTCTTGACCCAATTGGGGCGAAACAACCTCTTTTATTTTTGCAGAAGTCATAAAAGGATCAGCTTTACTAATTCGGCATATCAATCTGTCCTCTTTTGGCGTGGATTTTCGATCTTTTGGTTTTCTTTTTGGGTTTTCAAAGCTGCCAGTTCTCTTATTGACTTGAATAGCATCAAATACCATCTTTTTCGAGCAACTAAATCTTTCTGCTATGGAATCAATTGACTCGTTTTGATAGCACTGCACTATGAGATTCCGGAGTTCTGGACTGCAAGACTTTTTTTGTCCATTTTAGTCGCTATGTTTTTAATTAATTAATATTAATATTATAAAAATAATCAACAAAAAAAACTAAAAACAATCAACTCACATTGATAATATATTTTTTTTTTTTAATTTACCAATTCTTTTGTCGTTTCTAATTTCGTGTCCAGCAAAAATGTCGACTATAAATGAATTTTTTAAAATAACGGTGTTTTATAAACTGTTCGCGTTCAAGGAAACTCATATTTAGAACAAACATGTCACCTGTCAAAGACCAACGACACAAGCCACGCACGCTGGTGCTTACAAAAAATATGGTTGATAAAGTGCGTTTAGAATTGTTGTTTCTAATTCTATGGCCACCACTGTATATTAGTAGTAGAAGGTACATGGAGAGGGCTCTACTTAGCGGTTTTATTCTAATACTGCCGTGCTAAGGAGAAAAAAGTATGTATCTGTATTTCTGGCATTTGAGATAAACGCGTTTTTCTTTTGTTAAGAAATGTTTTTCTTGCGTAGGTATCTACTAGTAAGTATTTCTCTCTTTTAGATTACTTTTATATCTGCAAATATGTACCTACTTGTATTCTTAAAATAAGTGCTAAAACGACAATTTTTCTCAAAAATAGCATGGTTCCTTGACTGACCTTAACTTATTTAGTTTTGTTACCCAGCCGTTTTCAAAAACAATAAAACAAAAATATATATACCTATGTATTAACCTGCCTATACCTTCATTATATAAACAACATACCTACCGACCTTTATTGTTTATTAAAATATATATCTTCTGTAAAGATCCCCAAGTCTCATACGATAAACATTAATTTCCTACCTAAAACAAAATATTTTATAATCTCTTGTCAGTAAAAAAATCCTAAATGCAAATCTGCAAACAAAATATAAATGGAGATTCCACGACGTACTTAGAGAAAACAATCGCACAAGAACACCCACCCCCTCACAGATTGAAGGACGATATAGCTAAGTATACATATACATAAATACCTACCTTACGAAAATCCATAATTTGTAAAATCATCGTAATCATAATTTCATCAAACCAATTAAATTACAAGAAATCACTAATTTGCAAGAGAGTTGAAATACCTACTTCGTTACCAAATATTTTCAAACTTAATTTTCTTTCGTTTTGATTCTGATCGACAAAACTCCAGAGTCCAGAAAATAAAAAAAAATCTATATTGTATGTAAGTAGGTAGGTAGGTATATTTCATTCTCATTCATTATCTTTTTTTTTCTTAATGCACTTGCCAAGCACAAGATACAACAACAATACACAAGGACGAATAACTCAAACAAGAAAAGAATCTAAATCTCTTGAAGAAAAAAAAAAAACAAACAAAAACAAAACACAGGCAATACATTCTCTCGACACATTTTTCTTTCGATCTGTCTGTAGGAAAGAAAAAATGAACAAACTAAATTAGTCATATTTAGGTACCCATCTCTTTTCTTCCTACTGACAGAAGCCAAACTCTGAACATTAAATGATTTTTTTTCCTTTGGTAGACATGCATAGGTGCAGCAACAAAATAGCAAAAGAATGCAGAGAGAAATATGAGAGAAAACAGATTGAAGCAACTTTTGAGTGTTGCTTATGGCTTTCAAACCTTAGATACATGTTGGTGGACCCATGGTGATTTAGATTTTTGGGCACAGATTTTTGTTCTACTTGCGACATCTTTACTTGTTATATTATCTTTGCTACAAGTCTTTGAAAATAATCCGCTCCTTATTTCTGCTCTACTGAAAATAATGAAAAATGCAGTTAGGCATTTTTGTTTTTGTTTAAGGATTTTATTTTGCCTTTTCTAATGTTTTTAGGTCAACTGGTTATGGAAAGGCAAAAACAAAAAACTGTTCCTAAACTATAATTGCAATAAAAAAATTATTTTTGAGTGCAATACTTTATTTAATTTTTGAAAACGTGGCCCCCCTAGGAAAAAGTCAGGATCCGCCCTTGAATCTACCCAAAAATAAATTAGCTAAGATTTCCTACAAGAATACTTTCGAAAGAATATTCTACGAGCCCAAACTCAGAATAGTTGGTCTACTTAGCTTTTAGCAACGAATAAATGTTTTCTATGCTGAAACTTATTGGTTGTAAATAGATAGAAATATTTTACTTCGCAAAACAGTTTAAAGGCTATGTAACCGCTCATTTTACAATTCAGATATTTGATTTAGCTTATCTTACAACTGAAACATTATCGTAATTAAAGTAGGAATTTCATTTGGGCAATGTTTTATGTGAAGGAAAATGCGAAGAAAACCTTCAATTTAAATTAAATAAGAGATAATAATAATTTAAAAAAATGACAAGATTGCAATAAGTTAATAATAATAAGTAAACATATGCATGTAAAAAAAACTTAAAAAAGCAAAGAAAATATGCAAACAACTCGTGAGTAATCAAAGTCAATATTTATAAATAAATAAATAATGATTAGTAAATAAATAAATAGAAACAATAATTGACTGAATATAGTTTAAAAAATAAATTAATGAACAATTAGTAAAAATAAATAAAAATAAATAATAAATAAATAAAAAAGCGAACATCAAAACAAAAAATAAACAGTAAGAACAAAATATTAATAAATAATACAAAAAAACAATAACAAAATAACTAAATAAATTGATTAACAATTAAAACAAAATAATAATAAATAAATAACAAATAAATAACAAATATAAAAATAACTTAATAAATAAATAAATTTATCTAATTTAATAAATAATTATTTAATATATAATACATGAATGAAATAGATAAATAACAAAATAGAAAATATGTACATAAATAAGTGAATAACAATAGAATTTTAAATAATTAAAAAAAAAGTACATAAATAAATCGAAAAGAACAAATCGCACCTCCGGTACAATAACGACGTAATTGCACTTTTCTTAAATGTTGAGGAAACACGTTTAAAGTTTGCGTGCTTATTCAAAATACAATAACGCAATAAAATAGGCCTACAGAATCGACTTCAAGAGTCCTAAAAATAGCTGATTATTCAGTGAGTTAGATTTCATATTATTACCTTTTATATCTTTCACCAGTTTCTTTTTTGAGCTTTTGGAGGATTTGAGGAACCTCAATTGTGTCATTTTTGATCCAGGAATTAATTTTTTTTGACAGTTGAGTCATTCTTACTCTAAATTAATGGGCATTTTAGAATTGAAACACGCTTCTTAAATGTATTCAAAAATGTATGTTTATTTAAAAGGCTGTTGTAAAATGTCTCATAATATTGAGGAACAATGTTTGTTTTTATTAAGTGAAGGAGGTCTTCCTTCTTTCTGTTTGGAATTGGAATTTTGCATGTGTAGGCTGGCGTTAGCTTAATATTTTCAAATAGTTTGATGTTTATAGCTCGTCCACGGCCTTGAATTGGAGCAAGGATCCACTCTCCTTCGAAGGAAGTCTTGTATTTGTAGGTTTCCTATCCTTCTTCAACTGTAACCATTTTCAACTCCGAAATTTTAATTTGGTCGTTATTCGAGTTTTTTGTTAGGTTAAAGGACATTTCATCGGTCAACAATTTTAGGTCTACAAAGTCCTTGTAGCTCATTTCAATTACTTGGAACGGAGGCCCCTTTTTCCGAGCACTTCGAATAAGTGATATATACGTGATATACAAACAAACTGTAAATTAAAGAGCACTTAAAACAAACAAACAAAAAACTCACAAACAACGACGCAAAGTGCTGTTATGTCATTGTTGCCCTAAGATACACACTCATTTACTGACCTTTCGTACGTTACGGCGCGGCGTTCTAATGACTTTGCACAACTACTATTTACAAAGTATCGCGCGCAACTGACAATTATGTCTTTGTTGCATTGAAAAGCTTTTTTGTTTCAGCTTTTGTGGCGCGCAAAGTACAATTACGTCTTTCTTGCTCCGAAAAGTTTTATAGATTCAGCTTTTGTGTCAAACAAAAAAGTGGCCTCTTTTGGACACTAGCAAAGATACAATTACGTCGATTTTACCACGTATACAACTTAAAATTTGGGACATTATGCCATTTTTAACTCAATTTCATAAAAAACTGCAATTACGTCGTTATTGTACCGGAGGTGCGAAATATTTATCACACATTTTGGTTACAAAGTTGTATAATGAGTGGATTTTCTGATGAATCACAGCTATAAAGCAAGTTGACTTTGAGCTTCCGAATTCTTTTAGAAATCAATTCAACATTCGCTTTTTCATGAAGATCTATAGTGGTAGATTTAGCATCATTTTTAACAATTTATTTTGTGAAAGCTGGAGTTTTGTATGTGACATAGAGCTGCATCTCCCCATACAGGACTACCATAGAGCAAAATCGCTTGAAATATTACCTTAAATATTATTATCTTGTTTTCGTTTGTAAGAGTGGAATTTCGATTTATGAAGGGGTAAGGCATTTTAATAGCTAAGCCTATTTTCTTCAAGGTGTTGTTTACATGTTGGCTGAATGTTAGTTTTGTATCAAGGTGTATCCCTAAATATTTTACGAAATTTTCCCACATTATATCTTTTCCATTAATTTGAAAATAACTACTAGGTAAATAACAAGGCTTTCTTTTTCGTGAGAAAAAGGTAGCTTGAAACTTTTCAGCGTTCAATTTAATTTTCCATTTAATATGTTTGCAATATTTCTGAAGCCTGTTTTAAACTCCTCTCAATATTGAGAGCGAGCTGTGGGTCAATTCTCGATCCGTGAAACTGAGAAGTGATATATATGATAACCTCTTCACTCTACATGCGATTCTCGAAGTGTGAAAAAATGAAAACAAATGTTTTCATATGATGATTCTTTTATCACAATCAATTCATTCTGCGAAAACCTGTGAAAAGAAAAATGATAAACAGATCCAAATTGTGATACACCCATGTCGCCATCTTGGTCTTTCTATGACGTTACAATCTTCTTTTTCTATGAGCAAGAGGTGGCTTTTTTTATTTTAGTACTTTTTAGTACTCATTTTGACAGCTGTTTCTCATAATGAGTTCGGGAATTGACTTCCGCGTGTTTGTGAAGTGATTAAATGATAAAACTCTGTGAAAACTTAAATTGTAACTTTGTTTTCATTTCACAATTTCACAGATCAAGAATTGACCCCCTGCCCTGGTCTGATGAAAATACCGCTGTGCTATCTGCAAAAATTGCTATTCACAATTGGGAATGATTGGGAAATCCGGCGTAAATAAATTGAACAAGGGTGGACCAAGGACGGAGCCTTGGGGCACATCAAAGTTGAAATTCACTAGCGATGACACTCCACAGTCCACATAAACCCTAAAACATCGATCGGACAAAAAACTTTTGACTATTTTACATAAGTATAGTGGGATTTTAAATTGTAACATTTTGTAAATAATTCCTTTATGCCACACGGAATCAAAGGCTTTTTCTATATTTAAGAAAACCATCCCAGTTGATTTTCCTTGAGCGCAGTTGCATGTGCAAGTTGCATGTGCAATTTGCATGTGCAGGTATTATTTTGAACAAAATACTCTGTGTGCGTCAAAGAAGAATAGTTCTTCTATTTTTAAAATCATAAACTGTCAAATTTCACAAACGGATGGCTGCAATGTCAAACTCTTTAAAAATACGAAAATATAGTGATTTTATTTATTGCTCCGGAAAAGGGCAATTTTAGGGCTTTGGGTGAAACGTGAAACTCTTTCTGCGTCAAAGAATAATTATTTGTCCATGAAAACTGTCAATTTATACCCAAAGATGGCGATGGATTAAAAAAACCTCAAAAAAATCGAAAAATTTAAAATGTTATTATTATGTCCGGAAAAGAGGGATTTTGGGTCAAAATTTACAAAAAATACTTTTTGGGTGTCAAAGTAGAGTCTGTCTTCTATTCGCTAGACTATTAACTGACAAATTCCATTAAGTGATGCCCACGATATCGATAAACTTAAACAATATAAACATATATCAAATTTCACTCAAATCTCAGATATCAAATAATTCCAAATTTTCAATGCATAGCGCATAGAAAATATAGTAGAGTAAAACAACCCAAAACTATACCAGAAAGAGCAAGAATGCGAATGAAATTAATGAAAATAGTAACAGTAATATCTGACTAGCAAGAACAACACAAAAAAAAGTAATATAAAATCGTTCAGTAATACTATCGGTCAAAAAAGTAATCGAACGAAAAGCCAATGAACGATTCCAGAATCGGAACTAGTAGTAGTAGTAGAAGTCGAGTGAGAAAGTATACTTAAATCGTTCAAAGTTAATATCGAGTGAAAAAGCGATTGAACGAAAATTGCATTACTGAATGAACGAATGTATAACTAAATACTATCGAATAAATGAACATTTAGCTACTATCGAATAATTCGATAGTTTTTATTCGATAGTTCCCATCACTGGTTTCATGTTGCATGTCCATGTTGCATGTGCATGTTGCATGTGCATGTTGCATGTGCAAGTTGCATGTGCAAGTTGCATGTGCATGTTGCATGTGCATGTTGCATGTGCATGTTGCATGTGCAAGTTGCACGTGCAAGTTGCATGTGCAAGTTGCATGTTCGAGTTGCATGTGCAAGTTGCATGTGCAAGTTGCATATGCATGTTGCATGTGCAAGTTGCATGTGCAAGTTGCATGTGCAAGTTGCATGTGCAAGTTGCATGTGCATGTTGCATGTTGCATGTGCAAGTTTTATGTGCAAGTTGCATGTGCAAGTTGCATGTGCATGTTGCATGTTGCATGTGCAAGTTTTATGTGCAAGTTGCATGTGCAAGTTGCATGTGCAAGTTGCATGTGCAAGTTGCATGTGCAAGTTGCATGTGCAAATTGCATGTGCAAGTTGCATGTGCAAGTTGCATGTGCAAGTTGCATGTGCAAGTTGCATGTGCATGTTGCATGCGCAGGTTGCAAGTGCAAGTTGCATGAGCAAGTTGCATGTGCAAGTTGCATGTGCACGTTGCATGTGCATGTTGCATGTGCAAGTTGCAAGTGCAAGTTGCATGAGCAAGTTGCATGTGCAAGTTGCTTGTGCAAGTTGCATGTGCAAGTTTCATTTGCATGTTGCATGTTGCATGTGCAAGTTGCATGTGCAAGTTGCATGTGCATGTTGCATGTTTCATGTGCATGTTGCATGTGCAAGTTGCATGTGCAAGTTGCATGTGCATGTTGCATGTGCACGTTGCATGTGCAAGTTGCATGTGCAAGTTGCATGTGCAAGTTGCATGTGCAAGTTGCATGTTTCATGTGCATGTTGCATGTTGCATGTCCATGTTGCATGTGCATGTTGCATGTGCAAGTTGCAAGTGCAAGTTGCATGAGCAAGTTGCATGTGCAAGTTGCTTGTGCAAGTTGCATATGCAAGTTTCATTTGCATGTTGCATATTGCATGTGCAAGTTGCATGTGCAAGTTGCATGTGCATGTTGCATGTTTCATGTGCATGTTGCATGTGCAAGTTGCATGTGCAAGTTGCATGTGCATGTTGCATGTTTCATGTGCATGTTGCATGTGCAAGTTGCATGTGCAAGTTGCATGTGCATGTTGCATGTGCAAGTTGCATGTGCAAGTTGCATGTGCAAGTTGCATGTGCAAGTTGCATGTGCAAGTTGCATGTGCAAGTTGCATGTGCAAGTTGCATGTGCAAGTTGCGTTAAAATACTATGTGAGCACCAATGCCATGCCCTACTTTATTCAATAGACAAGAAAAACTTCCTATGAGAGGGGGATAATATCTCCCCCCGCTTGGACGGGAGGAGCAATTTAATAAAATATTTGCATAAAATAGAAAAAAATTAATTAAAGAGCGACGGTAATACTTACAGCAATGTTTTGTAGCTTTTTGGAAAGCCAGAAGTCCATTCTTACGGCTCCACATTTTCAAGAAAAATTACAATTTTTTTTTTTTTTTATTATAGGTTTGAAAACAGATTTTTCTGAAACTGTTTATTCAAAGAACTTTATTTAATAATCAACTATTAACATGGATTTTTGGCTTTCCAAAAAGCTACAAAAGTATACTGAAAGTATTGCCGTTGTTTTTAAATTAGTTTTATTCTATTTTATGCAATTATTTTATTAAACTGCTTCTCCCGTCCAAGCGGCGGGAGATATTGCCCCCCTCTTGTAGGATTTTTTTCTTGTCTACTTCTCACCTATGTACATTAGGGTGGTCCTTATTTGTATGGAGGAAAAAAAAATTTTTGTTTTTACTGAGCACCATTTTTTTCTGTTCTTCAACATTAAAAACGTGTACCAAACAAATTTCATGCTAATCGGATTGTATTAACACGTGCCGTAATGAGTTTGAAAATTTAAATTTTCATAAAACCGACCAAAACCGGGTGCTATTAAAAATTTGATTTGCAGAATTAATAAAGTGCACTTTCAAATCTGTTACCTACACTTGTCTCAAAATAAAAAAAAATAAAAGGCACGACTGGGTCGCACGTTCTTGTTCAAAAAGTTCAATTAGCTTGGAAATTAAGAATTTTTAAAAATATTCCAGTAACTATACAAACATTTTTAAAATTAGTATCGAAATCTTTTGAGCTGTTTTTAAGATAAATAAGGTTTTTCATAACAGTTGTGTAGCAAGTACCGTTATTTTTGGAGCTAAAACAGTATTTAAATAATCCCTAACTCTCACAGGGGCATCAACTTTAAGCTCAATGCGGCACGTGTTAACGTGATTTAAAAAAATAAAAAAAAATAGGGTAGTGTTTCAAGATGTCAATGAACAAAAAAAACGGGTGCTCAAAAGTTTTTAAAATAAGGACCACCCTAATGTACATGCTCTGAATTTTTCGGCAGATTTTACGAGAATTTCCAAAAAAAAGGGAAATTTAATTTACCCCTACAGCGACTATAGGGGATGAAAATAAAAATCTGAAAAAATTAGGGAACTTTTTGTTCTTCATTTAAAGCTGATTTAGGCCCATCCAAATATTAAAACTAAAAAAAAACCACTACAACGACCACCCTAATGTACATACTGTACTTATGTATTATATAAATACAATTTTTAAAAACTCAAGACAATATTTAGGAATGCAAATTTTAGGTTTTTATCAATATGTAGATAAAAATTAAATTTCAAAAAACAAAAATCAACCCTATTTTGAAATAACTTTCGAATTTTCAAAAAATATTTTGATTTTGGTTTTTAAATTCATAACATACTTTTTTAAAGTGTTGATATGCAATTTTATTTTTACTTCTTGGAGGTTTTCGAATACAAAATTTGATTAAAATCCGTTCAGCCGATAATGATAATGAGAAAATAAAAAATAAAATCATTCTCTTTGTGGCTTTGTTTCAAAATGCCTGACAAAAAATGTTTTTGTATAAATACTGGTAGACCATTAAAGTTTTTAAGCATGGAAACATTTATATCTTAATCGTAGGAGCCATTTTTTAACAATTGTATGTTTTTTTTGCATAAAAGTTATGTAAGTTAAATATTCTTAAAATTAAAAAAAAAAATTAAGGACTAAGTTTCAAAAAACCTTCCTAGTTGTTTTCTTAATATGTATTGAGTTTTCCACAAAAAAAAGTTAAAATTTATTTTTTTGAACATACAAAAAATATTTTATACTTAGGTACATTACCTAAACTTTGTGAAAGCATTTCCATGAAATTATATGATTGAAATTTAGATACTTTTTGACGACTAATAGAAAATTAATCTACTATAGACTGTAGCCGAACAGACAGACAGAATTGCGAGACCCATTGTTTTCATCTTTCTTGTCATCGTAAGAGATGTTTGATTAAAATTTCGTATATTTTTCAAGTAAAAATAAGCAGAATCTCCTTCAATGTTTTTTAAACTAGAGTTTGAATTGTATCAGTCAAATTAAAAAACGCGGAATAGCGAAAGGTTACCCTTATTCCATGGATTAAGTGCAATTTGTTACTAATAAAACAAAATTTCTGCTATGTGACGTTTACCAAAAAACCCAAGTTTCCGAAACTTGGTACAAATTTCAAGATACTTAACAGGCCTCGTACGGTAAACGTCACTTTACTATTCCACGAACATAAACTTATTTTTAATGAGAAATTTTAACCTGTGCCTTAACTCTTACTCCATGGTTTAGTAAAATCGTGGAATAAAGATAGAATAAGCGTTTTTTATTAATAGCGCTGTATAAGTCTAAGAGACAACGACATATAAAGTCAAGTCATTTGCGTAAAGTTGTTAGTCATATCAAATGTTAGGTACTTCGAAATAAGATGTTGTAATGGTATCGGAATCATGGTTAAATGAAGGTATTTCGTCACAGTTAGTAAATTTTCCTGGCTTCAAATTTCAAAGAAACAAACGATCGTAAAACTAGGGGTGGTGGTGTATGCATGTCATCATCAAGTCATTTAACCCCGGTTGGGGCATAGGGCGCCAACAAATCATTTCCATCCTTCACGGTCTGCAGATAGATATTTTAACTGTGGCCACGTCTTTCTCTGGGAGTCTGCTTCTGCTAGAACTGTTGGTGTATGCATGTACCAAAAACAATTTATTCGTCATCCGAATCTAAAATTGAATTTTTATGGGTTGAAATTTGCAATGATTATGAAAAATGCCTCTTGGTAGTTGTATACAGCACACCATGTTTATTCAAAGAAGAAAATTAAATAGAGTTCGAAGATACGCTACTTACCTTGAGTGCAAAATATATGATACTTTGATTGGCGGTGACTTTAATGTAAACCAATTTGAAAATAGTACCACGACACGTTTATTTCATTATTTCTGTGAAAAATTAAGTTTTTCAGTCGTAAATACGCTTTAGCCAACCTGTTTCCAATCAAAAATCAATCCTTCACTCATTTGTTTTTAACAAGTTCGAAGTATAAAATATCGGCTATTGACCAGGTCAGACCAACATCTGAATTCATTCACGATTTCTTATTTTGTTCGTTTCAAAACAATATTCCAAATGACTATTGGAATGACATTCTCTATACAAACGGTGTTGGAAACAAAGTTTCATTGTTTAATGAATTAGTGAACAGGCTATATAACGAAATGTAATAATAGTCACTAAACTTATTAAAGTACAGTACAGTACAGTTTTGTCCGTTTTTCCAAAATTAATGGCAACGATCATTCTGGAGCGGATAAAGGTTAGAATCGAGTCTACACTCAAGAGGCATCAAGCTGGTTTCCGAAGTGGGTGGTCTTGTGTCGACCATATCAACACTCTGCGTATCGTTCTTGAGCAGTCTGCGGAGTTTCAATCACCGCTTTACCTCATGTTCGTGGATTTTGAGAAGGCCTTTGACCGAGTCAACCGTGAATGTATATGGAGATCACTTCTTGGTAGAGGAATTCCCCCAAAAATTGTTGCCATTATAAGAGAGTCCTATAACAACGCAAGGTGCTTTGTTTTACACAATGGGCAGATATCCGACTCTTTCGAAGTGCGGCAGGGTGTGAGATAGGGAGATGTTCTATCGAGAAATTTTCTTTCTACTGGCGATTGACGATGTTTTGACGGCCAGCGTTGGAACAGCAGAGACCGTTTGAAAGGCTTAGCCACTTAGACTATGCCGATGATATATGTCTCTTGGCAAATAACATCAGCGGGCTGAACGGGATGTGTCAAGCTCTGAAGGTAAAAGGAGAGGCGAGTGGTCTTAAAATAAATAGCAAAAAGACAAAAATAATGCTCACAGGCCGCTCCACACATCAGCGTATTTGAATACAGGAGACGCCAGTTGAAGAGGTTGAACAATTTAACTACCTTGGAAGTATTGTTTCAGCAAATGGTGGTACTGATCTGGACGTTCAAAGTAGAATAAATAAAGCTCGCGCAGCCTTCGGTTCTCTCTCCCAAATTTGGAAATATGCTTGCGAAGCCTGGAAAGTCACCATCTCAAAGAAATTGCAGGCTTTTGTGAACCGTTGTCTACGCCATATTCTAAAAATTCGCTGGCCACAAATTATATCAAACGAGGAATTGTGGCGCAGGACAAGTCAAGAGCGGCTGGACGTTGACATAAGAAAGCGTTAATGGCAATGGATTGGTCACACACTGAGGAAACCAAACGATGAAATTGCAAGGCAGTCATTTGAATGGAATCCTCAGGGTGCACGGTGGGTTGGAAGACCAAGAACAACATGGAAATCAACAGTTCTAGCAGACTCCCAGAGAAAGACGTGGCCACAGTTAAAATATCTATCTGCAGACCGTGAAGGATGGAAACGATTTGTTGGCGCCCTATGCCCCAACCGGGGTTACAGAACTTGATGATGATGATGAAACTTATTAAAAATTCTGACGTTGTCCCTGGTATAACAATTTTATTGAACAACGCTTTTTTAAGAAATCCATCGCCCTATAGCCGGTGTCAATATGTCTGTGCTCGCAACATAGTTACAACTCTTATTCGCTCTTGCAAAGGGGCTTATTTTTGTCAAAAACTAAATGTTTCTTTAAGTTCCAAAGAGCTATGGAAAAATGTGAAAGTAGCTGGTGTCACCGGGATTGGAGTATTGTCCAAATGTTCCTGAGACCCACAAGTTATGAAATCGTTCTATGCCCCACCATTACTTTTTGATATCCCGAAAAATAGTGATTCATTTTCATTTAATTGCATTGGTTCTAGTGAAGTATTTAATGCTATTAAATCAATTAATTCGATTGCAGTCGGCTCTGATAACATTTCGCCAAAATTCATAGAGTTAATTTTACCAGAGTATATGGAACAATAATATTTAAAAAGATTAAAAAAGGAGAACTTTTAAAGTTTAATTTTTAAAAACAATTTTAATTTATTTAATTTTAATAATTTCACAACATGTTTTTAATTTTATGAGCGACGCGTTTCGGTTATCACAGAACCATCATCGGGCTTAGTAAGTAACTTCAAAAGTTCCCTTTTTTTAAATGATTTTAAGTATTATTGTTTCATATACTCTTATAAAACGCAACATGGAGAAAACACCACAAGGAAATTAATTTTACCCATTGTTCTTACGCCAATGCTACATGTAATAAATACTTGCATTTATAGCAGTGAATTCCCTGAACCATGGAAAGATGCAATTATTTTGCCTATTCCTAAAAAAAAAAATCCGGTAGAACCATCTGATTACAGACCAATTAGTTTGTTGCCTTTTTTCAGGAAAGTCTTTGAGAAGCTAATGGCTGATCAAATTAAAATATATCATCAATTCAACAACTACTTATCGAAATTTCAATCTAGTTTCCGAAACAAACACAGCTGTGAATCAGCAGTTTTAAAAGTAACCTCAGACTTTCGTAGTGCACTGGATAGTGGTCAGCGTGGGATAATGGTTCTTTTGGATTTTTCAAAGGCCTTTGACTGTATTAACCACTCAATTTTGATTTCAAAGCTGAAAAGAAAATTCAATTTCTCAGGTACAGCAATAAAGCTTCTGCGAATTTTTTTATCAATCGGAGTCAAACTATCAGAACTGATCAAGGTCCTTCAAGTGCGTTCATTGTAAACTGTTGGGTTCCACAGGGCTCTGTCCTTTTGTTATTCTCGTTATTTATAAATGATTTACCTGATATCGTTTTAAACTCCTTCATCCATATGTATGCAGACGATGTCTTGATATATAGTTTTCGTGAACTGGGTTTGATAGAAGATTATGTTATACGATTAAACGAAGACTTATTTAGCATTCAAAGATGGGCTGACTCAAATAAACTCAACCTTAACCCTGCAAAATCTTTGAGTATGCTTTGCTCACGAGGTCATGTCAATCGTCTTGGTTTCCCTAACGTTGTTTTGAGCGGGCAAGTTATTCAATATTTTAATAAAGTTTAGTATCTAGGTTTTCAAATAAATAATAGATTAACCTGCTGCGATGCCATTTCCGAAGAAATAAGAAGAATTTTATTTGTACTTTGTTCAAGAGCTTCATAATATTTTTTAAATTCAGAAATGAAAAAACATCTTATTAAAACCCTAGTTTTACCGTTTTCACTTTCAATTACTTCGTTTATCCTGTCTTAGATTTTGAGTGCAAGCGATAACTTAACGTAGCTTTCAATGACTTTCTGCGTTTTATACACAATATATGAAGATATGTCAGTGTATCGCATGTATAAACATCGATATTGGGGATAAGTTTGGAAAAGTACCTCAGATTTAGAAATATTATTAACCTTCACAACATAATCTACAGCAGGAGTCCGGAGTACTTACTTAGAAGAAATGCTTTCGTTTGCTCAGCCACAATTTAATTTTACCGCGTTTTACTCACACCATTGCACAGTGGTCGAAAATCAACATTTAGCAC
Organism: Dasysyrphus tricinctus; assembly: GCA_963921185.1. Taxonomy (NCBI): domain Eukaryota; kingdom Metazoa; phylum Arthropoda; class Insecta; order Diptera; family Syrphidae; genus Dasysyrphus; species Dasysyrphus tricinctus. Next base: position 203,149,492 of record OY992530.1, on the reverse strand, counting down.
GAACTAAATAAAAAACTGAAGGTGCAAATCACTATGACAAATATTATCTATCGTGCGTAGAATACATCCGCGCACCCACTGATGACCTTGGTTTTTTATTTAAGGTCGAAGATGATACTAAAAGACCCGTTAGATGAACAATTCAACCAATATTCGCAGCATGGTATGCCAAAAATGTCGAAAATTGTGGCCTTTGTGACGATTCTAAAATGAATTGTAAAAGATGAATTAGCACGTAAATGCACTTTGTTTTTGTACTATCTTGAAAAGAAGCGATTCTTTAACGATATTAGAGTAGTCTAAACACTTGCAAACACTTGCGATTTTTCTATGCTCAACTTAAAAAAATAATAACCAAAAAATCCTTTTTAACTAGGTGCTCACTTTACAGCTACTTAAATTTATTAAACAAATATTTACCGTTATATACCCTATCCATGGTTATAAATTAAAAAAATTGTTTTAGCTTAAATTTTCACACCCATTACAAATTATAAACAATTCAAAATTGACATACCATGCTGCGAATCGAATATTGGTTGAATCGTTCAACTAACGAGTCTTTTGGTAACATCTTCGACCTTTAATAAAAAACCAAGGTCATCAGTGGATACGCGGATGTATTTTACGCACGATAGATAACATTTGTCATGGTGATTTGCGCCTTCAGTTTTTTATTTAGTTCGCGCTAAATGTTGATTTCCGACCACTGTGCATTGGAGCGAGATCTTTTTTTGTAACTGTTGTTCGATTGTGGAACACCTTACAAATCGAATTGCAGAGAATTACCTCACCACTACCTTCAAGAATAAGATATTTTTGTACTTCTCAACATATACCTAATAAAAATTATACTAACCCGGAGGCCACACGAGCAAGTGAGTTACTAATACATCGAAACTTTTCCTACTCGCTAGTCAACTGGCTTGCCTTTTTCGAAGCCAGTTGTGAAGCGAGTAGAGCGGCGAGTTATTTGACAATTAATGTATGTACCCAATTCGCTAGCGAGTACTCGCTCGTGTGGCCTCCGGGTATACCTAAGCTTGTAACTTAATTGTGTTTTCATTTTTATTTACTTATATTTATAACTTTATTTTTGTTTTCATTTTTCAAAAAAGTTTATTATTTTCGATCTTTTCTTTTTGATTTTAATAGTTATACTGTATGACTTGGTAAGACCTATTTTCAATTCTATTAAAAGATTAAATTTTGTTGAATCTGGTTAAATTTGAAATAAATATTAAATACAAATACAAATATAAATAATAGTCTTTGAGGTGTTGAACCATTAGCCGTTTGTCTGCCTACCTAAACACGTGTCGAACAGGTGTAAAATTTGACGTACAGAGGGAAAAAGTTGTTGTCATAGGTCCATCTCTCTGTAGTGAATTCCTAAGAAGATAAAGAGCCACGAAGTTTCCGAACATCACTTGTTTACCTGTGTTTACCAATGAGTTTTTTTTTTATATTTTGCCTCTATCTATCTTTTAAGAGACAAACAACAGAGAGTTTGATCTTTGACAACAATTGTTCAAAATTGCAAGCTAAATATTTCATCTATGCACACTTTTTCCCTCCGACCAATAGGCAATGAAATAAATAAATCTTAAAACTTTCGTCTAATTTTACACCTGTTCGACACGTGTTAAGGAAGGCAGACAAACGACTAACCTTAAAGGCTATTACTGATATGACTTACAAGCTTACGCAAATGAGTTGACTTTTTATGTCGTTGGCTCTCATTGTATTGGTACTTATACTCGTATATTAATAAATATTAAAAATTGGCATAGATATCTACCTACCAACCAAACTTTCTTTTTTTATGCTTGATAAACTTTATTAATAAGAATTACACTTTAAAAAAAAGCCTCTCCTACGATTTAAAATTTTTTGCGTATATGTACATTAGGGTGGTCCTAATATTGGGTTTTTTTGAAATTCCAACTTGGATAGGCATCAAATTACTCTAAATAGAGACAACAAATTTTCCTAAATTTTTCAGATTTTTATTTCACTCCCCTGGTCACCCTTTTTTCACTTCAAGGTACAAACAATGGAATTAGGGTTATTCTTATATCACGCGAAAAAAAATCAGAACTTATAGATTAGATTCGGACGAAAAAAAATCGTACCGAAAAAAATTATTATTTTTATTTTTGAGTTTGAAAATTATTTTTTTCAGAAACTATTAACAATAAAACTTGATTTAAAAAACATATTAGAGACTGGATTCATGGCTTTAAAAAAATCTATAGCATGCCATTGTAAGTGGTCCCGTTGTTTTTTAATAATTTTTTTCTATTTTGGGTCAAATTTTTAGAAAATTACCCCTCCCGCCTCAACGGGGGGAAATAGACCCCCCCTCCCGTACGATTTTTTGTTCGTCTGAATCTAGTCTATAAGTTCTGATTTTTGTTTCGCGTATTATAAGAATCACACTAACTCCAATATTTGTACCTTGAAGTGAAAAAAGGGAGACCAGGGGGGTGAAATAAAAATTTGAAAATATTAGGGAAATTGTTTTTCAATGTTTTGAATCGAATGAGGGCTATCCAAACAATGTCCAATTTAAGGACCACCCTAATGTACATATGTATGTACAATCCATATTCATTACTCATTACTTAAGATGACCAGAGTTCTTATTTTTGAGCTCTTAGCAATTTATTGAGTTGCTTAAGCAATTAAATGATCGAATTTTAATCTCTTCGTTACATTTTTCTATAATAACTAAAACACCTATTTTCTTGGAAGAAAGCAAAAGTTACCCCTTTGCCTAAGAAATCAGTATGTAAGGGACCAATAAGTATTTTACCATGCCTTTCTAAAATTTTTGAAACTGTTATTCGTGACCAAATCAATATGCATACAACCAACCACAACTTGCTTAGCTTATTTCAATCAGGTTTTAGAAAAAATCACAGTTGTCAAACTGCGACTATCAAAATTCTTGACGATATACGAATGGGATTTGATAAAACCAATTATCCATACTCTGCCTTCTAGATTTTTCTAAGGCATTTGACAGTGTTGATTTTGAAATTTTATGTCAAAAATTATCGAATATTTTTGGCTTTGACTATCTCTCTATTAAACTTATAAAGAGTTACTTGACAGGAAGATCCCAAAGTGTTCACACAACCAAAGGCTGCTCAGAATTTCTGACTCTTAAATCTGGAGTTCCGCAAGGATCAATTCTTGGGCCGCTTTTATTTTCACTTTTCATAAATGATTTTCCACTTGTCTGTCAAAACGTCTCATTACATCTCTACGCTGATGATGTGCAAATTTATATATCGCGTCCTTTAGGCATTATTGAAGACTGTGTTTACAGGTTAAACGAAGATTTGCAATCCATTGCTGACTGGGCATCATTAAACTGCCTCAAACTCAACCCGGATAAGACCCAAAGCATAATTTTCTCAAAACATAATCTCGATACCACATGCCTTCCCCCTATTCAACTTATGACAAAAAATATTCAATATGTCAAAAGTGTTAAAAGTCTAGGAATAGTTCTTAACACAAAACTCTATGCTAGGGATAATGTAAACATGATAGTCAAATCAATTTATGCTGGAGTAAGACAGTTAAATCTATCCGCATCGGTAACGCCGTTTCCTACAAGACTAAGGCTTGTCAAAAGTCTCTTACTACCAATTTTCAGCTATAGTGCTCTTATTTTTAGTAATTTAGATTCAATTTCTATGAGAAAACTTCAAGTCGCGTCCAATAGGAGCCGAGAAAATCGCATTAACGATTTTCAAAGCCTTTTTTCAAAATGGCGGACAACGCAACATCCCTCACCAGCCAGACTGCCCTCATGCGAATCTAAGATAATAGATTATTTTAAAACCAAAAATCTCCATCCGAATGGGCTTATGAATTGAATACCTAAATCCACAATTCTTAAATCCACAAGAGCTTATGAATTAAATATTATTCAATACATAAATCCCAAAGAGCTTATGAATTGAATACTTTTCAATTCACAATTCTCAAAGAGCTTATGAATTGAATATTTTTCAATTCACAAATCCCAAAGAGCTTATGAATTGAATATTTTTCAATTCGCAAATCCCAAAGAGCTTATGAATTGAATATTTTTCAATTCACAAATCCCAAAGAGCTTATGAATTGAATATTTTTCAATTCACAATTCACAAATAGCTCATGAATTGAATATTTATTAATTCATAAATCATAAAAAGGCTTGCGAATTAAATCTTCTTTAATTCACAAGTCACAAGAGAGCTTATGGCTTACAGATTTTTTAATTCATAAACTCGCAACGCTGCATCACACCAAACAGGTCGCAGGTGCGCTCAACCGACTATAATTCTTATAGTAGAAGACGAAGACGGCTGCAGTATAGATTATGAAAACAAAATATATGTACCTTTTCCTTTACCTTGGATAAACACTGTTATGTCTGTGTATGGAACTGACAAGAAAGATCGAACAGTGGTCCGTTCCTTTTCTCTAAAATGTTAACAATTGTGAACATTTGTTAACACTGATCGTTCCTAAATTCTCAAATTGTAACATCGTGTAACATTATGACGTCATAAAATCGTTCCTAAACTCAATGTTGAAGTGGCAGAATGTTACACTTTGTAACAATTTTCAACTCATCTCCTCGACATGAATTGAAAATGTTGATCTGTCAAAAACTGCTGAAACTGCAATGTTTTCATTTTGTGATTATCTTTTGATTATCTTTGGACCACTGTGGTCCGTTCCTTTTCTCTAAAATGTTAACAATTGTTGATGTGTCAAAAAAAAATGTGGAAATGTCACTGTGGTCCGTTCCTTTTCTCTAAAATGTTAACAATTGTTGATGTGTCAAAAAAAAATGTGGAAATGTCATTGTTAAGAATGTTACACTTTGTAACGATCAATGTTGAAAATATTATTGATCTGTCAAACGGCAAGGTTGGACAAAAAAAAATCGAAATGCATTTAGAATGAATAATCAAGAAAAAAACTATTTTTATTGCATTAAATTCATTGAAAATAAATACCTACATATAATTTGAAAATTAAATTTCTATTAACTTAAACTAACTATGAGCACAAATTTCTTTAACAAAAATCACAGAATTGATAGAATGCAATGTCGAAAAAAAGTAAATTTATCACAAAACAATTCAAAACTCAAAAACAACAATAAAATCAATTAGACTGAAAACACATATTTGCAAATATGCAAACAATTCCAAATCCAAACAACGAAAATTAAACAAAAGATAATCACAAAATGAAAACATTGCAGTTTCAGCAGTTTTTGACAGATTAACATTTTCAATTCATGTCGAGGAGATGAGTTGAAAATTGTTACAAAGTGTAACATTCTGACACTTCAACATTGAGTTTAGGAACGATTTTATGACGTCATGATGTTACACGATGTTACAATTTGAGAATTTAGGAACGATCAGTGTTAACAAATGTTCACAATACTTATTGGTCCCTTACATACTGATTTCTTAGGCAAAGGGGTAACTTTTGCTTTCTTCCAAGAAAATAGGTGTTTTAGTTATTATAGAAAAATGTAACGAAGAGATTAAAATTCGATCATTTAATTGCTTAAGCAACTCAATAAATTGCTAAGAGCTCAAAAATAAGAACTCTGGTCATCTTAAGTAATGAGTAATGAATATGGATTGTACATACATATGTACATTAGGGTGGTCCTTAAATTGGACATTGTCTTGGATAGCCCTCATTCGATTCAAAACATTGAAAAACAATTTCCCTAATTTTTTCAAATTTTTATTTCACCCCCTGGTCTCCCTTTTTTCACTTCAAGGTACAAATATTGGAGTTACAATTGTTAACATTTTAGAGAAAAGGAACGGACCACAGTGGTCCGTTCCTTTTCTCTAAAATGTTATACTCAAAAGGGTTGCATTGGCATACGAAGTTAAATCAAAATATGTGTATCTTGGAATCCAACTAACTGGTCGACGTCTTTTTTGGATGATCGTGCTCTGTGGATTACATTCTGCTCTATTTGATAAGGTTGCATGGTTTGACTTCGACAAATCGCTTTAAATAGTAGATTGAAAAAGTGGTAATTTGTATTTGCACTGAATGCAATATCTATGTAACTCTATTATCTGTGATAGGAGTTCATCTTGTTCTAAAAAAGTTGTGAGAATGGCAAATAGGTCCCAAAATTTTTGGGTGAACAATAAACACTCTCCAAACTTTTCTCTACACAATGGCATCCCACGGGGATCAACACTTTCAGTAATACTCTTTTCTATTGCATTTGATGAAATCAGCAACATTACATATGTTTAAATATAAGATTTTTGATCATTGTTGTTATGTGGATGGCGAACACATACTTTGTAAAAACAATGATTTATATATTACAGATTGGTCCACTTTTTCCGGTGCCAACATTGCATTACAGAAGTGTAAAACAGTTCATATATGTAGGAAAAAATCTTGTCCTATAGCTTAAAATTAAGCTAACGAAGTAAAATTACAATTGTTAATAAATTAAGTATATTGGGATTAGCTTTTAACAATAAATTTAAATGGACTGCTCACTGTATAAAACTAAAAAAAAACACTTTCTGCAAGGCTTAATATTATCAAATATTTATTCTCAAAATAATGTAAAGTTCACATAAATACATTTTTTATCTTAAAAAATGTTAATATTAAATAAAATAGACTATGAGCTCAACATTTATGGAAGCTGTCCTAAATCAACACTCAATATGATAAAACCTATATACCATCAAGCTGCAAGACGATCAATAAACGCATTTCCAACTACACCAATCAAAAACATATTACCTGAATCCGGGTTGCATTCACTTAACGAGAGATATGAGGGAACGGTTTTAAAATCAGATACAAAGTTCTTGTTCCCCTCCAGATCCGTTATAAAGGGATACGCATTACGCCCTTCGATCCACACGCCAAAAAAGAATCCCATCACATATCAACCGTTAACTTGCCCACTAAAACCACCCATATTCGAACATCATCATACCCTCCCTGGATGTGCAGACCAGAATCTTTTGAGTTGGGGAAATTACTCGTAAGACTATACACCAAAAATCGAATATCGAAAAGTATTCGACACCACTGAAAATGTACTTATAAGCAAGAATTGGAAATTTATATTCTCTGACGGTTCTAAAACAGAGTACCACACAGGCAGCGATCGCATAGAGCAGTATACAAAATCACTCTTTAGAAGCAGTTAACGTCGAAGAATCTAAGTAGGCTTTCCTGATTTGAAATCTTTTTCCAGGCTTAATTTTTTGACTGCGTTCCTTTATTGAAGAATTTTTTGTAAAATAGTTTTAATTTAAACAAAAACGGGAACTTTCAATTTAAAGGCTTTTGTACATTTTATAATGTAACAAATGGGTTTTTTTTTGGCATGTTCTCGTCTGAGCATACTGTTTGGTCAGTAATTGTCGAACCGAACAATCGAAATTGAATTAAGATCTAAGCCAAATTTTCTTCACCTCTAACTTTAAAGTTTTTTTTACTGCCTCGAAAAAGGGTAATTTTAGGGCAATTGGTTGACATTTGGGTCGAAATACACTATTTCTCAAAATATAGTTTGCCTCCGATATATCAAGCCTTGAATAGTCAAATTCCATTGAAGGATGGCTACGATGCCGATGGATTAAAACCTCTAAAAAATCTGAAATTTTCAAAATGACTCGAAATTCAATCCGTTATTCATTGATAAAGAAAAGAAAATTCTACACGATTTAAGCCTATCCTTTTTCTGCTCTCTCTATCGAATCCAATATAAATCCATTAGAGCTAACTCCTGTTTACATACCAAAGGGAAAACACCGGGTTTCGACCGAATTTCCTATAACATGATAAAAAAAAAACTCAAAACCGGTGTTAAAAACACGCATATTGACACTGTACAACATCTTCAATACAAGAATAATTTCTCATTCCTTGAAAGTTGCAAGTATCATCCCATTACCCAACAGATAAACTTGTTTTCTAGGACATAATTGGAATTTTTTTTAATTTTGTGCTCTTGTTTTTGGTAAAAGCCTCTAAGAAAACGAGAAAATACCAAAAATGTCTGTTTTTCAAAACAAATTTAGCTTACACTATAGCATTTTTTGCAAAACCTTATTTAATAACATAAAATTCCATATTTTTACTATGCCACTATTGGAGAAAATTTTTAATATTGTACCTAATACAAAATAAAAATACTTGTAAATTTTGAAAAAAACGCATATTTGACAGTCAATTTTTTATACCTAACAGTATTTTTTTGACAATTTTTTTTGCAGTGGATTGTGGATATAAACTAAATTTATTTTTCACAATTTTCATTAATTATATAATCATAATTTTATCATCTGATATCGAAATTTTTAAAAGGCACTTATTGACAGAAAATGTATGTAAATTTGGAAGTTAAAATCCGTTACTTTTACTAAATGCTTTTTAAGTACGCCTACTAGTAACCAATTAGTAAAAATAAAAAGTTTTATATAACAAAGTATCTGATCAGGCAGATCAACTACCGATGGACTCCTTCACCTTCACCATTTCATCTCTTCAACGCTGTCTGAAAAAAATCATGCCTCGATTCTCAGGACCTACATTAAGTGGGGGATAATTTCTCCTGCATTATCGAAGCTTTGCTTAGCTGGAGTGATTACTCCGGCTAAACTTTTTCAAGCCCTAAGTACTAATTATTTCATATTTGTAAGAAACACAAATGCAATAAAACTATCAATGTTAATTTTTTAAACAACAGCCAGATTAATAATGTTAATTGTATCAAAATTCTTGGCCTTATATTCGGTTCTAAGTTTAATTTTAAAAATCATTGTACCTATATTACTGCCAGGGTTAATTTAATTAAATTTTGATCCTCAAAAAATAGCTGCTCAAATGTCGACACTCTTATAAATTTAATTAATTTACAACTCATTAAAACGCCCTATTAGTCCAGTCAACGAAGGAAAAATAGATGCAATAAATCATGCTCTCTGGGTTATTATTTAATGTGGTAGTGGTGACCCCCAGGTATAGCATACTAAAAGTCCCCAGCCCAGGGCCGCGAGCTTTAGCCAGGAGGGGGGTAAAAGGTCCCCTTTTGTAATATTTCGAGAATATTTTGAAAACTAAGCGTTTGAGCGGAAAAGTGAACACTACAAAATGAAAGAATAATAAATTTCCTACAAAAAAGTTCCTATTCATATTTTCGGTAGGAGAAAGTTTAAGAAAGATACGGGAAGTAGAAAATTAAAAAAATTTTAAAACTCGTCTTACAACATCAATGGTTTTTGATCAATTAACCCAGAAATAACCGGGAAAGTACGTATATATTGATTCATGGTCATTTCAGTGACGTCATAAGAGCAATTTTAAGTGTACAGAAGCTGGTTGTCTTTAAAATGTCCTTATTTATTTTTGTTGATATTGTGTTTATTTTTATATGAGAAACACTGTTTCTTCAAAGGTAAGCAGTACACAGAATATTTCCAAGTTACCGGCCAATTTGAAAAATTCGTTTGAAAACTCAAAATTAATAAAAAAAAATTTGAAAAATGTTTTCAAATGATTTTTCATTTTTTATTTTACACTATAAAGTAGTAAATTGTCTTTTATCATTCAATCTTACTGTTAGCCTTGAGTTGAATACTGAAAACCAGACGGTTGTAGGGTTTCTAGTTTTTGAGAAAATTGAAAATTATGACAACTACTTTTTTTCGGAAACTCTTAGTAACAATCACTCAACAAAAATTATTTTAAAAAAAAGTAGTTTTCATTATTTTCAATTTTCTCAAAAACTAGAAACCCTAAAACCGTCTGGTTTTCAGCATTCAACTCAAGGCTAACAGCAAGATTGAATGATAAAACATTTTTCAATTTTGTTCATTAATTCTGAGTTTTCAAACGAATTTTTCAAAAATTGTTTAAAAAATAATTTTAAAAAACTTGTAGCACAATATTGTAAGTATATCCGTTGTTTTTAAATAGCAGTTTTTCTATTTTCAGTGAATGTTTAGGGAACTTGTCTCCCCTTATAGAAAGAAGGGGGAAATACACCTCCCCTTCTAAAGAATTTATTTTTTAGGATATGTCCAAAATGCTTTCATAAAGTATTGGCCTGTAACTTGGAAATATTCTGTGTACAGCTTACCTTTGAAGAAACAGTGCTTCTCATATAAAAATAGACACTGTGTCAAAAAAAATAAATAAGGACATTTTAAAGACAACCAGCTTCTGTACACTTAAAATTGCCCCGTATCTTTCTTAATCTGGCTCCTACCGAAAATATGAATAAGACCTTTTTCGTAGCATTCATTTTGTAGTGTACACTTTTCCGCTAATACCCTTATAGCCCAGGAAAAATATACCTACAAAAAAAGGCCAAATTGCGAAAAAAATCCAAGTGAAGGTTTTGAAATGCAATTATCTTTATTTTGATATAAGGAATACTCACCCAAAAGTCCATTGATAAATCGTGTGCGCGTTAGAAGTTATTCAAGGTCAAATGTCAAAAGAATTGGTTTTTCGCTTATAACTTTTAAACGGTAAATGCTATCAAAAAGTACTTCATGCAAATCTTGTAGATCATATAATTTTCTATAAGAAATGTTAACGCACTTTTTTTCTCCAACTGATCGTTTAGGAGATATCACCATTAAAAAAAAAAAAAAACGATATTTGACGAAAATGTCTGTTTTTCGCCCGTAACACATGAATGGTGATTGCTATTGAAAACAACTTCATACGAAGTTTTTACACTATTAAGTTCTCTACAAGATAATATAACTTTTTTTCTACGAGTGATAGTTCCAAAGATATCACTATATTAAAAACTTCGTCAAAAGTTAAAAAATCTGGTTTTTTGCTTTTTACTCTCAAATGACGAAGTTGTCAAAGATAAATGTATGTCTACTTTATATGTTATTATATTGTCTACAAAAAATACTGTTCAACTTTTTTCATAGGAGTGATCAGTTAGAAGATATTAGTACTTCAAAAAGGTGAAAAGTTCAAAATATGGGTTTTTCGCCTACAACTTTTAAACAACAAATTTTGTCAAAAAAATTGTGTACACAATTTACAGATTATATGACTCTCTACAAGAAAACATTTTCATATTTGTTGTAAAATTGATCATTTAAATCATATTACTATTTCTAAAATTGGTAAAAATTCTAAAATACCGGTTGTTACGTCTTTTCTCTTAAATGACGAAGTTGTCGAAAAATAATTTATGCTCATATTTCCAACAAGAAGTATCATCATAACTTTTTTGATACGAATGCTCAGTTACGAGATATTGCTGTTTTAAAAATGTTCAAATTTCGAAAATACAAGTTTTTCTGTGTATATACCTTGAAAAACTTTTATTTTCGAAATTCGGGCTCCTAACTGCTAACATCATTCATTTTCAGTCAAATCGTCAATTCAAACAACTATCCACAGTGATTGTTAAAAATTATATACAAATACATAAAAGCTATCTCTTTCTCATTGGTCTCTCTCTATTTAATATATATATATGTTAATGTTATATTGAGAGTAACTTGCTTTAAAATATAGTCAGTCATAATTGAACTACCTTACGACTTAATAAACTATTATAATTTAATTGTCTTGGTCTTTCTTTTTTATTAGTTCCGCCGGGTTTACTTTAAAAATATATAGATTTTTCCACATGGTGCCGAAACCCGGGAGAGAGGCGAACAGAGACATAAAAATAATAGTAAATTAGTTAAATTAGCAGTGACTCAAAAGACTCGTGTTTGCAAGTTATAAAAAAAAAAAATTTGATAAAAAGAAGTCCCTATGGAACTTTCTGCTCGATCGGCCTATAGAGGCCAAGTTACTAAAATCGTGAAAGCGGCTGCGGAGTTTCTAAACGCAGAAGAGTCCCAGTTAAATGATCCAGACAAGTATGACGAAATAGAAGAGGAGCTCACTTCATACATACAACGGTTGACCGCAGCACATGAAAGCCTAATGTGCATGAATCAGGAGATAGCCACCAAAAATCTCATCAAAGTGGATGCCGCTGATCTGGATAAAGAGCTAGAGAAAATTGCTGACTATCAAGACTCTGCCATAGGTATGCTAGCAAAATTAAATTTTCGTGTGAAAAAAGTAAAAAAAAGGCAAACCCCATACACTGACAAGGATCAGCCTAATACGTCATTGTCTTCTGTGCCAAACTGCTCTTTAAAGCTTCCAAAATTGCAGTTGAAAAAATTTGATGGTAATTTCCAAGACTGGTTGCCGTTTTGGGAACAATTTCGTACGGCCGTGCATGAAAATAACAGTTTAACATCATCCGATAAATTTAGCTACCTTGAATCGGTGCTAGTAGGTAGTGCAAAAAAGGTTATTGCTGGTTTTACAGCTTCAGAGATGTGCTATGATGCAGCTGTCTCACTTTTGCAAGAGCAATTTGGAGACACTGAACGGCTAGTAGACAAGCACATGCAGCAGTTGATTTCCCTTCGCCCCGTGCAATTGAAAACAGATGCTGTAGGTTTACGGAACTTGTACAACAGTATTACAGCATGTAGTCGAACTCTAACTGCATTGAAAGTCCCCTCGCACCAATACTACGTCATGCTTAAATCCATTTTGCTACGGTGCTTGCCAGTGGACCTTCGAGTCGATTATCATCGCCTGGCGGAACGAGACAGTGATGTTGAAGATACTGAAAATTCGGAATCAGCAAGTACTTCAACTCTTTCACACATTGGTGACAAGCAAGTACAAGGTCTAATGCGTTTTTTAAAGCGAGAGGTCGAGTCATTGGAAAAAAGTCGAGTTTTCTCTGTCGCTGGAACTGTCAAACCATCTTCTTCTTTTTCAACCACCAACACTGCAGCTAGCTTGGTTTCATTAGGTGATAAGGACAAATGCTTATTTTGTTCTTCTGACAGACATGCTACAAAAGAGTGCGATAGTGAGATGTCTCTCGAAAATAAAAGAGACATATTACGCAAAGGTAATCGGTGTTTTCGTTGTGCAAAACTCGGCCACTCATCAAAAAAATGCCGCAGCGCAAAATTTATTTCATGCAAGAACTGCAAAGGCAGACATTTTACATCCATGTGTGATCCGTCCTTGGGAAAATCAAATACCTTAGTTGCGCAAGCAATCACAACAGCAGAAAGCAATGAAATGGAGAATGTTTTAAACTTGTGCGCTTGTAATTCAGTTCCTCAAAATTCAACGGTCTTTTTGAAGACAGCTCGGGGCATTGCCCTAGCCCCGGGCAAGAAAAAACAATTATTAATTCGCTTTATTATCGATGGCGGCAGTCAACATTCCTTCGTTCGCGAAAGCTTAGTTCGGAAATTAAATCTTACTCCCATCGGTATGGTGAATATTTCAGTGATGCCCTTTGGAACTAAAGGTAAATCTCCGTGCCAAAAACTGCAAAAGGTAAATCTCGTAATAAATAGCCAGTTTAGCAACAAACACGTCCAAATTGAAGCAGTCGTTGTACCAGATATCTGTATTGACGTTTTACAAGTGCCTGACGTTTCATGCACAGCTGTCAAAGGGTTACATCTTGCAGACTCTCATCATGTTTCCATCGAAGCTGAGGATGGACTTAGCGTTCTCATTGGGTCTGACTACTATTGGGCAGCAGTAACCGGTCAACAACGCTGCATTACTCCTGCATTAAGAGCTGTTGAAACCATCTTTGGCTGGACCTTGCAGGGGACACATACCTCTGCCGGTAAGAATCTTGTTTCGAACGTTCACTTATGCTCTTCATCTATTTTTAGTGCCAGTTTTCTTCTGCCTGTCCTGGGTGACAATGATCTCAAGTCATTTTGGGCATTGGAAGCTATAGGTATACAAAGTGAAGATGCTGAAAACCAACTACTAGCGGAACATCTCATTGCCAAATGCATTAGCAAAAAAGGTCCCCGCTATGAAGCTACACTGCCATGGAAGAATCCAGAAGTCATGATAAAAAATAACAGACACGCAGCTTTGAAGCGACTTGATTCACTAACGAGGCGTTTATCAAGATCCCCCGGAAAATTTGAAGAGTACGATGATGCTATTCGTAAAATGATCTCAGATGGAATCGCTGAAGCAGTTCCTTCAAACAATATTGATTCCTCAAAACGGATTTTTTATCTTCCACACCGTCCTGTTTATAAGGAAGAAAGCATATCGACAAAAATGAGGATTGTGTTTGATGCCTCTGCGGGTAGTGAAGATTCTCCGCCACTCAACGATTTGCTACAAGTGGGTGCAAACCTGCTTCCAGATGTTCTAAAAGTGCTTCTTAACTTCCGTCTAGGACGTTATGGGATAGTGGCTGACGTTGAGAAGGCCTTTTTGCAAATATTGCTGAATGTTAACGATCGTGACAGCCATCGTTTTGTTTGGTATACTTCATCGACATCCTCAGACCAGAGGCCTATTTACAAGGACTACAGGATGACCAGAGTAACTTTTGGAGTAAATTCCAGTCCATTTCTCTTGACTGGAACCATACGTTTGCATTTAGCTAGAGAAAAAGATAGATTCCCCATAACATGCAAAGTGCTGCAGGAAAGCTTTTATATGGATGATCTAGTGATGAGTGTTAATACCGAAGAAGAGGGTAAGCAGATTAGCCAAGAAGCTGTCATTATCATGAACAACGCCAGCATGAACTTGAGAAAATGGAATTCCAATGGTTGTCAAATTCGAGAGTATCTTGGTTCAGCTGATGCTCCAAATACGCAGAAAGTTTTGGGACTAATGTGGAACGTTTCTAGTGATGAAATTGCTGTTCCGTGGCAGTCTGTCGAAAGCTTAATCACTTCAAATTTGACAAGAGGCACGAAACGTAATGTACTTCAAACAATCGCCAGAATTTTTGATCCGTTAGGAATGCTTGGTCCAGCTGTAATAAAAATCAAGATCCTTTTTCAATCCATATGGAGAAAAAAGCTGGCTTGGGATGAAGCTCTGCCATCAGAATTATTGACGGAATGGGAAGTTTGTGTCAGGGGTCTACTGCTTTTGAAAGATATCGCTATTCCGCGGTCGGTGTTTGTCTTTGATGCTGCAAGTGTGGTGGACATACATATATTCGCTGATGCCAGCCTGAAAGCGTACGGTACCGTGGCATACATCAAGAGCAGCAATTCAACTGGTGATAGCAACATCTCGTTTCTGTGTGCAAAGAGCAGGGTGGCTCCACTGAAGGAGGATGGAACGAAAGAACTTACGCTGCCAAAGTTGGAGTTAACCGCAGCATTAATAGCAGCGCGATTACGTTCTTACCTGAGTCTATCTTTAAAGGTTTCTGTTCGAAAGTTTCAAATGTGGACAGATTCAAAAATAGCTATAAGCTGGATACAAGGAGAAACCGATCGATGGAAACCATATGTACAGAGCCGAGTTTCCGAAATACGCCGGCATACATCCACCGTAGACTGGAGGCACTGTTCCGGAAAAGAGAACCCTGCGGACCTCCTCACAAGGGGGGTATCAGTCGAGAATCTTCGAACTTCTTCACTATGGGCTGAGGGACCGACCTGGCTTAAATTTGGTGAACATTTGAACTATGGTGACATCGCGACAGTACAAAACAACGTAACTCAGTTGGCACTTCTTACGCAGACCTCCGTTTCTGTGAGCGAACCACTCGAACCTATTATTTGCTACTACGAAGACTTCAGCACTTGGAAGCGTTTGTTACGAGTAACAGCCTATATATTGCGCTTCTGGGACACATGTCGAAGGAAAAGGGAAAGAGCCATCTCTTTTAATTTAACTGCTGAGGATCTGGAGTTCGCTGAAGCTTATTGGCTCAGGTATATTCAAATTAAATTTTATTCTAATGAAATTTGTTTCTTGCAGAAGAAACAGCCAGTACCAAAGGAATCTAAAATTGCCCAATTGTGTCCTTTTCTGGATGTCAATGGCCTTATGAGAGTAGGTGGCCGCCTTCAGTGCTTAGAGGAGTCTTTCGATCTTAAGCACCCCATTATATTGCCGAAGAATTCCCATATCACTGAACTCTTAGTAAAAGACTATCACGCACGAACTACACATGGCGGAGTCAACATGGTTCTATCACAGATGAGTTCTCGATTTTGGATTCCCAAAGGACGCCAATTGATTAAAAAATTGGTGTCTCGGTGTCCTGACTGTCGAAGACTATGGGGAAAGCCAGCTTCACAGCCATTTGGACCACTTCCCATCGAAAGGCTAACACTTTCAAGGCCCTTTGACAACGTTGGCGTCGACTTCGCTGGTCCCCTTTACTGCTTCGATAACTCGAAAGAAGAGATGAGTAAAACGTATCTGATGGTGTTTACGTGCGCTGCCATCCGTGCTGTACACTTAGAGATGGTAAGGAGTTTAGCAACAGAAAGTTGCCTGATGGGACTTAGACGTTTCATGGCTCGAAGGGGCACTCCATCTGTAATATATTCCGATAACGCCCGAACCTTTCGCAGAGCTGCTTTGGAGTTAGGTGCTGTCAATCATTTTTTTGAAGACGACAAAGTTCAGGGGTTTTTGTCTAATAAGCGCGTCCAGTGGAAGTTCATTGTGGAACGCGCTCCATGGTGGGGCGGTTTCTGGGAGCGCCTTATACGTACGATCAAAAACGTCCTCAAAATGGCCATAGGTAAGGCAAAGCTGTCTTTTGAGCAACTTAGAACAATAGTCGTCGAAGCGGAGGGTATGGTAAATGCTCGCCCACTAACATACGTAAGTAGCAGCCCGTTAGATGCTGTTCCCTTGACTCCATCTCATTTTTTGATGGGTAATTGTGGACCAACTGTCCGCGAAGTGGTACCTGATTCATTTGAAATACAATTGCTTTGGAAACAGTGGATGAAGTATATGAGTATGCTGGAGAAGCGGTGGCGGACCGAATATCTGCAGCTACTACGATCGTTTCACCACAACAATTGCAGTTCATCGATTCAACTAAAGAAAAATGATGTCGTCCTCGTATTTGATTCCGCTAAGCCAAGGATTAACTGGAGAATGGCTGTGATAGAAACCATTTTCCCTGGTCGCGATGGAAAAATAAGAGCGTGTGAGATACGATATTCGGATAAAACTCGAACCCGTAGACCAGTTCAATTATTATACCCGTTGGAGCTATCTTCTTCTTCGCCGGCCGGAGGATGTTAAAAATTATATACAAATACATAAAAGCTATCTCTTTCTCATTGGTCTCTCTCTATTTAATATATATATATGTTAATGTTATATTGAGAGTAACTTGCTTTAAAATATAGTCAGTCATAATTGAACTACCTTACGACTTAATAAACTATTATAATTTAATTGTCTTGGTCTTTCTTTTTTATTAGTTCCGCCGGGTTTACTTTAAAAATATATAGATTTTTCCACAGTGATGTCAAAAAAGCCGTGAATCGCAAGAGATCCCAGAGACTTAAATCAGCCCTTTGTAATGCACTTACATTCGCAAAGGATTTAAATATCCCAATTACTCTTAAAAATGACTTGAGTCACAGTAAACCACCATCGAACCTTCCAAGCTACACCATAAATACGGAACTCTGCAACTATCCTAAATCCTCCACCTCCGATAACATATACAAAGCCTTATTCTTTGCCATGGCTGACCAATATAAAGCCCTTGGTTTGAACCTTCTTTTTACTGACGCCTCAAAAATGGATAGCAACACATCGTTTGCAGTAGTTGACGAAAATGGCTCAGTCTTATCCAAAGGACTATTGCCAACTTTATCATTAATATTCACTGCCGAAGCACTTGCTAAGCAATTAAATGCACAAACAAAAAAAATACAATAATATTTTCTGATAGTCAATCTACAATATCTGCAGTGAAGAATACCTCAAACTCCATCGAAATCGTCGAAACAATAAACAATCACGTTATATCAAAAAACAATACAATAAAAATCATTTGGATCCCCAGCCACGCTGGAATCAGCGGTTACGAGGCCGCCGATGCAGCAGCAATATCAGCGATAAAAGAACCTCTTAAAATGTTCTACGAATACAATAAAAAAGATTTAAAACTTCGTCCTTGAAAACTGGAAATAAAGGAAAAATTATTGGTCCAACTACAACCATACATGCAAAAACTTTAACCCGAACGGAGTTGAAACAATTTACCCCAGCAATATCTCAGACCTAGGCTCGGTCACTCACATAACGCACAAACATACACTCCCGTTCAATTGAATAGGTTCAAAATTTTCGAGTGCGATTTACCGTTATGACTCCGAACTATGTGGAATAAATGCATTTTTGATCATAACACGTTTTATTATCATTTCTTTAAATTCATATTGAAATCGTATCACTTTTTTTCGTTTATTTGAATAGGTGCACCGCCTTTATAATAACTTTTGCTTTGAACTAGTTGAAGGTCAGACCTTTTAAAGCTATTTTTGGGCCTTATATCATGGTTTCTTTGATATGACACAAACAATTTGAGAACAAACGTAGAATGGGTGGAGGAAAAGCTCTTTTCGCGGCTGAGTACGCGCAAATTTATTGTTTTCATGATAAATGGCTAACAGGACATCAAATTTCGGAAAAAAAAACTTACAGAATCTATTCTTTGATCTATAATTATCTGACAAATAAACAAAAAGATGGTGTCGATATGAAAGGATGCAAATAACCTGCTATCTCCGCAAGTGATAGGCGAAAAAGTTTAAGGGTTGCGTCTAATTCGTCGGTCTAAATGGCTAAAACAAGGGAAGAAGCTAGGTTCAGTGTCAGTATTTCAGCAGTCGAGAGTATTATTAAAAGTTCTACATACCGAAAAAGAAGAAAAAATTAAAATAAACCACCGCTTAGTTGAAAGAATTTACAATTTGAGAATTCAAGGAAAAGAAATTTAACCCCACATTTTTGAACTATTAGTATGACTATGGTTTAGTTACACAAAAACACTCAGTCATGGAAATACAATTTGAATCCATCAATTCCTTTGAATTAAATCCCTTTTTCATTAGAAAAAACGACTTTACGCCACTTATTCTTTCAAGTCTTATGAAGCTTACAAAACTGCATTCGGTTTGTTTTTTTTCGTTGTTGCTAATTTCGTTTAGGTGTGGGTTCATTTAATTTTCTTCTTTTTCGGTATGCAGAACTTTTGATAATACTCTCGACTGCTGAAATACTGATACTGAACCTAGCTTCTTCCCTTGTTTTAGCCATTTAAACCGACGAATTAGACGCAACCCTCAGACTTTTTCGCCTATCACTTGCGGCGATAGCAGGTTATTTGCACCATTTCATATCGACACCATCTTTTTGTTTATTTGTCAGATAATTATAGATCAAAGAATAGATTCTGTAAGTTTTTTCCGAAATTTGATGTCCCGTTAGCCATTTATCATGAAAACAATAAATTTGCGCGTACTCAGCCGCGAAAAGAGCTTTTCCTCCACCCATTCTACGTTTGTTCTCAAATTGTTTGTGTCATATCAAAGAAACCATGATATAAGGCCCAAAAATAGCTTTAAAAGGTCTGACCTTCAACTAGTTCAAAGCAAAAGTTATTATAAAGGCGGTGCACCTATTCAAATAAACGAAAAAAAGTGGTACGATTTCAATATGAATTTAAAGAAATGATAATAAAACGTGTAATGATGGTAAGTTTTATATTGTGTGTTTTCTTATTTTCTCCTCAATTTGATGCTTTCTCTAATGCCATCTTCGTAAAATGCATTTATTCCACATAGTTCGGAGTTATAACGGTAAATCGCACTCGAAAATTTTGAACCTATTCAATTGAACGGGAGTGTATATTCAACAAGGAATCATCAGCTCAGTTTCATCTTCGCGAGGCAAAACCTACTCTTACCATGCCTCATCTTCTTTCCTGCACAAAAACAGAGTTGGATTGTAATCATTACATTTGTAATTTAATTAATATTTAATTACATCTGAATTACCATGCATGTAATTGGGGTGTAATTCAATTACATGCAATTACACAGTAATTGTAATTGAAAAATTCAATTACAATTACATGTAATCGGTAATTTAATTGAATTACGTACTGTAATTGAAAATGTAATTAACACCATGTAATTAAGAATGTAATTGAATATCAGTATCATAGCTGAGGTGAAATTGGGCGGGATAAAGCTTCAATAGCTTGCTCTTAAATTGAAATTGAAACAAAACCATTGATGGGAAAATTCTCATTTACTATATCAAGAGAAAC
Organism: Dasysyrphus tricinctus; assembly: GCA_963921185.1. Classification (NCBI taxonomy): domain Eukaryota; kingdom Metazoa; phylum Arthropoda; class Insecta; order Diptera; family Syrphidae; genus Dasysyrphus; species Dasysyrphus tricinctus. The sequence continues at coordinate 203,129,286 of OY992530.1, read as the reverse complement.
GTGGTTGGCCCATTAAGGTCGACGAAAAATTGATTTGAAACAATGCTATCTGGGAATCCGTCAGAGTTTCGAAAGACAAAGTTTTGAAAGGCAAAGTTTCGAAGGATAAAGTTTCGCAAAAACCTAAATTTAGAAAGGACAAAGTTTCGAAGAGATCAAGTTCCCCAAGAAAGGTTTCAAAAAACGAATTTCCGCAAGGAGAAAGTTTCGAAAAGTAAAAGTTCTGTCTGTCTGTTTGTATCTGGATCTACAGCTTAAACCAATGATGCGATTTTCTTCAAAATTTGAATTTAAAGTTTTTCGTAACTCCAGAGGGGAAATTAATTTTTGTTGTTAGCATCAAAAATAACGGTACTTGCCATACAACCGTAAAGGAAAATTTTATTCATTTCAAAAATAGCTGCAACGATTTTGATAAACAAAAACTAGTGCGTTATTCTAGGCATGGTGTGTATTTTGGTAGATAAAAATATTACCAAAAACTGTTACTAACGGTATCTGTCATATACATAACGGTTTTTTTATTTTTGATTTTCTCATTAACGAATAAACGGATTTCAATCAAAATATTTATGAAAAAGGTTTTTTTTTAAATTTCAATTATATTGCATATCAAAATTTTGAAGAAAAAAATTTGGATTTTAAAAAAAAATATTTAAAATTTATTTTTGAAAATTCAATATTTCAAAAACAGGTTGGTGAGTTTTTTTCAAACTAGGTTTTAAAATAAAACTAAAACTAAAAATGCTCACCCCAAAACTTAAAAAAAAATGTGACTGAATTTTATATATAAAAAATTAGTTTTTAAGAAAACCGCTCCAACGATTTAAAATTTTTGTTTGCACATATTCCTATTTTTTCAAGTAATAAAATGGCATACTTGGGTTTGAGCGCTAAGGTATTTTACTTGTTGTTTTTACAATTTAAAGAACGATTAAAATGCTTAGTAAGACTTGTTATATTTTGTTCTACTTGTATATTTTAAGCTCTTAAGTTCCAAGCAACTTGAACACAAGAGCAAGTAGGTACGTGTGATCCAGTCGTGCATTTTATTTTTTATTTTTTTTTTTTCAATTCTGTTCCAGCTATCTTTACTTCAACTTAAGATGGCACTCACAGTCCAGGGTGGACTAGAGCCTCAACCAACAAGCCCCTCCAGCCAGCTAGGTCCCTAGCTAGCTGCCTCCAGTTACGCACTGCTTCAAAGTTGGTTGAGGTCATTCTCCACTTTTGTGCGCCACCTAAGGTGGGGTCTTCCTCTGCTGCGCAGTTTATCACTTTAAGTACAAAATTAATAACATTTTTTAATTACATTGAACCTACTATTTGATTACTGATTTAATTACATTTCAATTACTTTTGTGTAGTTACAATTAAATTACTAATTACCTGTAATTGTCATTGTGACTTTCAATTGCATTTACCCAGTAATTGGGCTGTAATTGAATTACAGTTGAATTACCATGTAATTAGCCTGTAATGTAATTGGACTTATAATTACCCAACTCTGCACAAAAGTATCAGAATACTGCAAAAACATATCCAACTACAATCTTATTCATCTCCTATCAAATGTCAATACCGAAAATATAAATCTTGTATACACTATCATGACCGCTCTAAATCTCGATAACTCAATTTAAATTTAACATAATTTATTACTTATAACTTATTTTTTTTTTTTTTTTTAGTTGAAAGCCCTGGCAGCTAGCTCTAGTTTTAAGAAATTATTAATTTTGTAATTTACTTACATTTTAATAAAATTATAACAGTAAAAATAATAATAATAATAAGATTACTATGTTAGCCTGTATAAATAAATAAATAAATAACTTCTATAAAACCCAATTACTTTAAGTTTGTTGCAAATGAGAGGGGAAATGCGGCTATATGGGTTACACAATTGTACCAGAATATGTTTCTGAAATAAATGGACAACAACTTGATTTCTTTACTGGAGTTATATCTACCAAATGAAAACCCGTCTGTGCTACTTGGGTTGCCAGCCAAATTGATATTTTTTTATATTTAAATTGGCAGTCTTTTAAATTTCGATGACATTTTATCAGAGAGAAATTGCGGGAAATTTCTGCCAAAAGAAATTTCTCGGACAGAATTAGTCAATTTTAGTCAATTTTGCCTTATTGAACATTTCTATTTACAATTGGCTTAAAAATAATTTATAACTATTAGATACATTGATAAATAATAAAATTTTGTTGGCACATAAGGGGCCTAACGGTATACATTGGTAAAATTTTGAATACAAATAAGATTTATAATATGTGAAAACTCAATATAAAAGTCGGTTTGACTTTGTCGTCCTCGGGTTGTTAAGTCCCGGTTGTCCAGTGGCAGTGCATTTATATAGGATGGGGGATAGAGTTGGCGTTTAGCCACGATAATGTGCTGACCCTGGGTCAGAGTAGAAGTGTCCTGCTTCATCGTTGGTTGTTGTAGTTATATCCAGAATTTCCTTGGCGCCTAGGTACCTTGGTTCCGGATGTCGTTGTTGGTTTATTATCCTTCTCATCAGTTGATTAGGGTGGCTGGCGTGTTTCTAACCAGTTTATCTGCAGATAGCAATAAGTACTTGTCCAGGGGGACTACCTTGGCTTCAGAGTAGAGTTGCTCGTTCTTGAAATGTTTGCGCCGCTGACGATCGAAATGAAGCCCAGTGCATATCCTCAGAATTTTCCTTTCGAATATTTGTAGTTCCTTCATGGCTGTTTTGGAGATAGTGAACCAAACTGGGAAGCTGTAACTGATGACTGGTCTCAGAAGTTGCTTGTACATTAGAACTTTTGTCTGCTGGCTTAGCCCAATTCTTTTTTTCATCAGCGGGTAGAGGCGATGGAAGGAAAAGTTTGTTTTTTTAAGGACAGTCCGTGAATGTGGGTTGAATCTCAGCAGCTCGTTGAAGTTTATGCCCAGGTACTTGGCGCTGCGCTTAGCTGGTAATCTGGTTCCGTCTGGGAGTGCTAGGGTGATGCTTCTGCAGTTTCCAGCTGAGCGGCCTCGTCTGCCTCCTGGTCGTCTGAAGCAGACAAGCTCCGATTTGGATGAGTTGATCCGGATACCCCATTTGGTGTAAAACTCGAAGAGTTTGCGGATGTGGGCCTCGACTTCTCGGACAGCTGTTAATGGCGATAATGATGAGTAATATGTGAGCGAGTCATCAGCGAACTCCCGCCCTGATGCTCTTCACTGTCGATTTGCAATTCTCCAGTTGTACGAAAAAGTTCCTGGAAGAAAGAAAAGAGAAAATAATTTTTATTAGTGCTGAAGGAAAGCCTAGTAAGTTGAGTTTATGGATAAGGGCTTCAATCCATACACTGTCGAATGCTCTTTCGACATCCAGAAAGCATCCGACGGTAACTCGATGGTTGTTCAAAGCTGTGGTGATGTCATGATGGAACTTCAGGAGCGGATGCAGAGTGGAATGCTTTTCCCGAAAACCGAACTGCATGTCTGGGATGATGTTGTTCTCTTCACAGAACTTCTTGAGCTTCCTGAGTATCAGCTCTTCCAAGATCTTGCTTAGGTTATTGAGGAGGGATATCGGCCTGTAGTTGGTAACCATGTTCCTTGCACCTTTCTTTGGAATCGCCACGATTTTTGCAGTTTTCCATTTCTGGGGGAAATAACTGTTGTTGATGCAGTTGTTGAGGATGATGGCCAAGAAAACCATTACTGTTTGTGGAAGTTTCTTTAGGATGAAGTTGGATACCCCATCTGGCCCAGCTGACTTCTTTGGTTTTGAGTTGCTAATAATCGCATTTATCTCCTCTGGGGTGCTCAAGTTCGGGTTGTCGACTGGATCACTCGCAGGATTGCTGTCACTAAACGTTGCTCTATTCAAGTTGGGCATCATTGTCTGCTGGATGGATGCCTCAATTTCGCCAAGGAAGATTGGATCTTCAGATGGGCTGGCCGTGAAGTTTCCTTCAAATTGGGAAGCGAAGGCTTCAACTTTATACTCTATCGTTGTTGCTTCTCCACTGTTGGTGATGATAGTCTCAGGCATTGGTGATTTTTGACCAATCAGTCTGTTGATGTTCTTAAAGGCATCAGGTCCAGGTTTGATTGACTGCAGTCTCTTCTGGAATTGGTTGTTGTTGTGATATTGAATAGAATTCCGGAACATAATGTTGACGCACTGAAGCTCACTCCGCACTGTCTGGTAGTTACTGTTGGTTGTGTTTAGCTCTCGTTGGTGGATCCTTTGCAGACGTTTTCTGAGTCGTTGCCTATGTGCATATAGGTTTTGGATATATTGGGGAAGATGCTGATATCTATCCTTTGACGTCTTGGGCTGCTTTTGGTTATCCAGTGCGTTTGCTACAGCTAATTCCAGACAGTCGATGGCTTTGTCAATTTCAATATTCTGCAGGTTCCTGTTTTGCGGTGGAAGTCTTATGTTGTCTTCTACGTCTCTTTGTAGCCTGTCTGTATCCAGTCTTCTGTAGTTGATGAAATGCTCCACTGGTTCTGTCGCTAGGAAGATGGCTTGGTGGAGTTTGATGCTTAGTTGAACAGCTTCATGGTCCGAGTCACTGGGTACTATTGTACAGGTGAAGTTGCTGATTTCTGGAAGAATATGAATAAAATTAGATGATGATAGAAAAAAGTCTAATGTTGATGGTGTCCTGGGGAAGGTTGGTTGGGGTTGGGAAATAACCACCAATGAATGTTGATCGCTGTTGGTATCCAGCCAGTCAGCAATAGCTTTGCCTTCGTTGGTGATAGCGGTATCCAGCCAAAGGTGTTGAGGTTCATTGGTGTGGAGTCCGTTGTTGGTTTGAATGGCTTGGCTGAGGCTGTCCTTGCTGGAATGTTCTTGGCTGGGGCCTTTGTTTGCTGATGCTGTTGTTGCTGCTGACTCAGATTCTTGGATGTTGCTGGCTTGGGTGCTGGGCCACCTTTGACCATTGCTGCAAAGCTGACTGCAGGGCGGGTTGCCAAGCATGCCGACTTTGAAACAAATTCTTTATGAGCTTGTTTCTCAGCCAACGCCTTGTTCCTTTCAGTAAGCCGTGCCTTTAGCGTTGGACAGCCTTTAAAGCTGGCTGGATGACCTTCCTTTTTGCAGTTGGCGCACCACACGTCAATTCCTGTATTTTCTGTCCGCTTACACTGTCCTGGCTCGTGTTCCTCTTTGCACTTTACGCACACGTACTGGCGTCCGCAATTGGTGGCAACGTGTCCAAAACGTTGGAAGTTTCGGCACTGCACAATGTCCTTGGACTTCAAACGCTCCCAGTGAACCCTCTGGTTCATTATTAGCGTCTTGGTGTAAACTTCGTTGATATCACAGGTACTGGATAGTTCGACAACAAAGTTGTTGTACGTTTTTCCTTGAGCCTTCTTTGCCTTGAATTGTGACACTTTGACGACTGGAAGCCCTTCGATTCTTAGTTCGTCTTCAACTTCAATGGCTGCATAAGTGTGGTGGATTCCTTTCAATAGTAGGAGGTTCTTCCTGTCTTCTCTTGGGGTAAAGGAATTAAACTGGATCTTCCTGGTTTTCAGGAAGTTCTTGATGGCATCAAAGGATTCCCTGTTTCCAGCATTGATGATCGTCGACTTTGTGTTGCGGTTTTTAAATGTAACGCTTAGTTTTTTGTCCTTGCAGTGTCTTCTTATTTCAGCTACGTTGCCAGAGTAGCAGAAAATTGGTGGCATTCCTGGGCCTTTGGTTGGGTTTTCGGTGGTATCTTTGGATGTGGTATTCATCCGATGGCTTTGAGTGGGTTTGGCAGTAGTTGATGTTGAAGCTGGTGTTTTGGTGGCTGCTGGAACTGATGGGTCAACTTGTGTAGTTGATTTTACGGCGGCGCACAGTGGGCCCACTCATATGAAGGAATCGGAATAAACTCAAAAAAAAAATTGTAAGAGATGAAAATGAAAACTGGTTTTCCCGTAAGCACACATTCTAAGCTTTCATTAGCTTAAACAGTTATATTTTTAAGTAATTTTTTTACTCCGTAAGGCTGAATTGTAAGTCACATTTCATTCACTCTTAAGACAAGTGTTAAATAAGTAGTGTTATCAGTTGGCTTTTGTTTATATATATTTTAATAACGTGAAAACTAAAAAACAATATGGAATCAATAGTTTCAAGTATTTACTTTATTTCTAAATACATTTTAAGGTTCTATTTTTCCTTTTTCAATATAAATGGGATATAAATGATGTGATATTTATAATTAAGGGCATATTGCACGTATAGTTAGAGCAAAAGTAGGTTTCTAGACGTTTCTATGTCGAGATTTTTATTTGTAAAAATAGTTTAATGTCTCTTGTATTGTGCGAAAAAAGAATCTGGTGCTCATATGTACACCATTTTTTTTTTTTTGAGATTTCTTTAGTAGAGTACCACAGAAAATTTTGAATGTTTTTTCACAAACAAAAGCCTTTTTTGTGTAGGTTCACATTCGAACAGTATATTTTATACTCGAATGGAGTTGTATGAGCTCATGAGAGATTCAGGGCTCCAAACACTGAAAACAAAATTCAAATTTTTTTTGAAAAATTATTTTAATTCTTTCATAAAAAAACTATAAAACAACAAATTATTAAAAAAAAACTGCAACGTTACCAAAATATGCGTAATACCGAGTTATGATTATGAACAGGGTTGTCAGATTGGGCTATTTATCATAAATTGGGCTATCTTTTTCCTTAATTTGCGACAAGAATTTGAAAAAAGGAGCCATTTCATATTACTTGTATAGCTTTTAAGAAAATTCGTTACATAAGGTCAACGATATGTTTAGGTTCGTCCAGATTTTAAGGATTTGTCCTTGGAAATTATTCCAAAAAACAAGAAAACGTGGAATGTATAAGTAATCCTAGATTTTTTAGATGAGATTTGGCTAGTTTTTGGGCTACATTTTGGGCAGCGATTTTGGGCTACAAGAATTTTGAAATTGGGCTACACAAGTGCTTCTAAGGCCTAATAAGCTCTCTTATGGTTTAACAACATATATTACAAGCTGAAGGCCTAAATTATATAATTTCAGCAATTTTGATTTTTCAAGAACTCTATGACCTAGTGTAAATCGGGTCACCAAGACTAATTCAACGCCAAATCATTCATCACAATCGGTTTTGTCGTTGAATTGTTACGAAAGGACAAACGAATAGACGAACATAGGCCCACAATTTGCCACCAAAAATCCGACATTTTGTTTTTTTCGAGAATTTCATGTACTTAGTTTTCCTCGCGTCATCAAGACAAATCCAATGAGGTATAATTTTTCAAAATCGGCCTAATGGACACTCGAATACACATACATTTCCAAAATCACCATTTCCCACCTAAAAGCCGCCATTTTGATTAAAAAAAAAATTCAGGTACCCCTTGTTAATCGTACCATCAAGCCGAATCCAATGCCGTATCATTTGTTGTAATCGGTTCAGTGGTTGAGGAGTTATGTGCGGACAAAAATAGATATCTACAAAAACACCATTAACGTGCGGACAAAAATAGATATCTACAAAAACACCATCGGTAATAAGCATCAAAACATAATTCTAAAACTCAATTTTGGTTTTCCTATTAATTTTTTTGGTACTTCAACTAAAAAAAAATGTTTTCAGTAAAGCAGACCCATCTGCTGAATTAATTCCGGTTATTGGGGTATCTTGCCCCAGTGTGCGGCGGTTGTTGATGCAGAGTTCCTTGGGGCACTTGATATGGTTGATTCAGTTGAAATTGATGAAATAATTGCAGTTTCTTCTTCAAATTGCGGTCGTTTGATGGGGATATCCTTTAACTTGCTTGTTTTACGGGGCCTCTTCTGCCCGGGTAGCGGTGAATGGCTTCCGTCTTCTTCGGAGCTGGTTGTTTCATTGCTTTCTTCTTCGCTGGCCGATTTCTCCATACCGATGGTGGCTAAGGAACCTTCGTCGCTGTCCATAGCTTCAGTTTCCATATTGGTATCTTTGCTGACCTCACCAGGTCTGACAATATTCATAAATGTCATACTTAGCCTTGGTCCATATTCGGGACCGAGGTCGTTGACTATCCGTTTCAGCAATGCTTCGAGGGCTGCGAATGCTGACTCCGGATTAAGTGGTTCACCCATTATGGATTAACCTTTTTATTTTAAATTATTTTATTACACTGATTTAACACACACAACACTTATTTTAATAAAACTTTTGTTTTGCACATTAATCAGGGTGATTACGTGTTAGGGAAATCCCTTTTTTATTATTGTCTGACAATAAACACAGGTAGCCTACAGGTATACCTGTATCTGATCCTTTTTGTTTCGGGGTGGATTATTTTTTTAAAATCTTCCGCTGTACGTTGTTCACTGTATGACTGCACAATGCAAACTCGGACAGAATTAGTCAGGAAGGGGAAATGTTTTACCCTCTGGTGAGCACTGTCTGCTGCCCAAAATAATTGTGGAACAGGAATAGGGCAAAAATTGGTGACAAATAGTAACATTGATCGTTTTTGTTAATCTTTGGAACAAAGCACATTTAACTTAGTACAAAAAAGTACGAACACAGATACTCAAAACTACTTTTTTTATTTTTATGGAATCGCCCATATATAATCTCCGGATTTTTTGGTCATAATAATTGATTTTGAAAAGGGTTGCTACCTTTTTCAGGTGAACTTTATAAAAATGATTTTTATAAAAATTGCATGACAGCTTTAAAAAATTAATTTACAAAACTCACGTCATGTAAAGAAAAATAAATTAGATTTATTTTTATAATTAAAATTAAATTTATAGGCCAACATACACTGGTTCCATTTTGGAACTAGAGTACCTTTTTGCTTCACACGGGATAAGCAAAGCGTGCGGAAAATAATGTACATACAGTGTTGGACAGAGAATTAGCACACATTAGTGAATCGGATTTTAATAAGGAAAATCTGTATTTTTGCTATGTTCTTGGAACATAATTTATTGAAAACTTTTTAATTCAACCCTGAAAAACTTAAATATATACAAAAAAAGAATTCAATAAAATAACAACAACAAAAAAACCCTAAATAAAATTTAATGGTGTAACTTGTAGCGGTCACAGAATTAGCACAAGTACGAAATTAAATAATTTATCACTAAAACAAGTAGTTTTTTTCTAATATTTTGTTGGGTACTCTTTCTGCTTTAACACAGCCTTAAACCGCCGAGGAATACTCGCCTCTAGGTGCTGGCATTGATGGAAAGGAAGTGCTGTTCCAGCCATCTCTAATTGCCTCTCAAAATTCTGCTAGATTCATTGGGTTCCTTAGTCCAACCTGATATTCAACTTCGTTCTATAGATTTCTATGGGATTCAGGTCAGGACCCGGCGGCGCAGGCCAAGGCAAAAAATTGATTTGCTGATGAAAAATTCACTGTTTCACCAGCCGGAAAGTGTATTTAGGATCATTATCATGCATGAATGTCCATGATAATGGTAAATTATCGTCTGCAAAGGGCTCCATATGGTTTTCCAAAATGCTCTTGTACTGATGCTGGTCCATTTGCTGCTTTATTTTCGCAATAGGCCCTACACAGTACCATGAAAACGCAGCCCACACCATAATACATACACCACCGTGTTTCATAGTCTTAGCTGTGTAACGTGGATTAATATCTTGCTTTGGTACACGCCAAAAATGACACTTTCCATCAGAGCCAAATCGATTAAATTGCGAGTCATCACTCCAAAAAACATTTTTCCAAAATGATAAGGATTTGTATCCGTACCCCGGTGAACTTAAGCCTGGCTGTAATATTTTTGTATGGCACCAGTGTTTTGTAGTGCGTTTCCATGGTGCGGTGTAGGGCCGATTGTGAGAATAGAGCAGCAAATGGACCAGCATCAGAACAAGAGCGTTTTGGAAAACCATATGGAGCCCTTTGCAGACGATAATTTACCATTATCATGGACATTCATGCATGATAATGATCCTAACTACACTTTCCGGCTGGTGAAACAGTGAATTTTTGATCAGCAAATCAATTTTTTGCCTTGGCCTACGCCGAGTCCTGACCTGAATCCCATAGAAATCTATAGAACGAAGTTGAATATCAGGTTGGACTAAGAAACCCAATGAATCTAGCAGAATTTTGGGAGGCAATTAGGGATGGCTGGAACAGCACTCCTATCCATCAATGCCAGCACCTAGAGGCGAGTATTCCTCGGCGGTTTAAGGCTGTGTTAAAGCAGAAAGACTACCCAACAAAATATTAGAAAAAAACTACTTGTTTCAGTGATAAATTATTTAATTTTGTACTTGTGCTAATTCTGTGACCGCTACAAGTTACACCATTAAATTTTATTTAAGGTTTTTCTGTTGTTGTTATTTTATTGAATTCTTTTTTTGTATAAATTATTTAAGTTTTTCAGGGTTGAATTAAAAAGTTTTTAATAAATTATGTTCCAAGTACATAGCAAAAATACATATTTTCCTTGTTAAACTCCGATTCACTAATGTGTGCTAATTCTCTGTCCAACACTGTATGTATATTAGGGTGGTCGTTAAAAAAAAATGCATCCCGGATGGGCCCAAATCGGCTCTTAATGAAGAAAAAAAATTCTGCCAACAAAATTCAGAACATGTAAAAATCCTATCGGGGGGTAATATCTCCCCCTGCTTAGACGTGAGGGCAATTTAATAAAATATTTGCATAAAATATAAAAACAATTAATTAAAAAAGAACGGCAATACTTACAAAAATTTTTTGTAGCTTTTTGGAAAGCCAGAGATCCATTCTTACAACTTGTTTTAAACTAAGTTTTTTGATGAACAATTTTGGCAAAAAATTGTTTCAAACTCAACATTTTGAAGAAAAATTATTATTTTTTTTAATTATAGGTTTGAAAACAGATTTTGCTGAAATTGTTTATTCAAAGAACTTTATTTAGTATTCAACTATTAAAATGGACTTCTGGCTTTCCAAAAAGCTACAATTACAATTTTCTCAAAAAGTGGAATCCCTAGAACCTTCCGATTTTCAGCATTCCGAGTTCAAGTGAGTAAGCCGAACGAAACGCCAATTTGTAGGACTAAAGGCCATAAAAAGCTATTTTGAATCAATAATTCAACAAGTCCAATCCTTAATGCTAAGTCTTCTACTTGGCTGATTTATTTCAGTAGTATATAGAATTTGTGTTATAAAACCTTCTTATAAAGAGATTATGCCTGGCCCCGGGCAAAAAAACTTCCAGCTTAATGATTAGGAATTCTAATCTTGTTGGATATAGTTGACAGTGGATTTTTGTTGAAAAATTCATGGAAGTTGAACTGAACTTAATACAAATTGCGTATGATAAGCCCCTCACTATGTCACTGATGAGTTCAAGTGAGTAAGCTGAACGAAACGCCAATTTGTAGGACTAAAGGCCATACAAAGCTATTTTGAATCATTAATTTATTATATAATTAAAGAATTCTCACACCCCAACTTGCTCTCATGACATCCCTAGAATGACCATGAATCAATATGTAATTACTTTTTTTGTGATTTCTGGGTAAATTGATCAAAAAAATTGATTTTATAAGACAATAACATTGTTTTTCAGATGTTTGAAATTTCTACTCCCCGTAACTTTCTTAACCTTACTCCTACCAAAAATATGAATAAAACTCTTTTTGTAAGAAACTTAATATTCTATCATTTTGTGGTGTACACTTCTCCGCTATTACCCTAAGTTTTCAAAATATTCACGAACAATTACAAAAGGGGTCCTTTAACACCACCTCCTTTCTAAAGCTCGTGACCCTGGGCTGGGGACTTTAAGTATGTTATACCTGGGGGTCACCCCTACCAAATAAAATTATAACCCGGAGAGCATGATTTATTGCATTTATTTTTCCTTCGTTTACTAGACTATTTATGTATTTCAAAACATTAATTTAAGAACAAAAGACTTATTTCGTTCTAAAATGGATGTAATTGTATCTATCCTAATTTAATTTTCAGCGTCTTACAGAGGGTTATTGACCGAATAAACGTCTTACACTTGAAATGTGTGTTTTTTTTTATGTGTAAATACCAGCCTTGCTGAAGTGAAGTGAATGGGATAATTTTGTTTACATATACACGAGTGTCTTACAGCATGTAATGGAGGGCTAAAACGTCTTACATTGTTATTTTTCGTGTATATATTGAATCAATGAACGATATATTAAAAGATGAGCGTTGCTGAAATGAGGTGAATGGGTACTTTTTTTTACAACCTCAAGCCTTAAACTTAAGGCCTCATCGAGGGTACCGGAGTGTAAGACGGGCATTTTAATAACTGTCGGGCCTCAATCTTTCTATGACCAAATTTTTAGCCTTTAAAATGAGGTGAGTAAATCGGTCGCTAGCTCTTGGTCTATAAGTGTGGTTCTTAAAAAAGGAAATTGTTTTATACCTCCCTCTAGAGTCTAGTCTTAGTATTTTTCTTTTTTTAATAAAATTAAATATGAAGCAACAGATTTTTTACTCGCCTCGAAACTGACAACTTCTGCGTGTAACTGAGCTTAAAAACATTTTGCCCGCTGCCCTGTGTGCGATGTCCTTTTTACTTTGTATAATAAAAATACTTTTATAACTATACGAGTGTAGAAATAGATCAACAAAAATATATAAACTAAAGGCGATATTACACTAGCATATATATGGCTAGTTTGCCATATAAGTATGGCACAAAAGAGTCATATAAGTGTGATAGACATATTTATATGACAAAATATATATGACGCCATAAAAGGCGTTGTCATATTTATTTGGAAGTTTTTTGTCATATAATCATATAAAAATCGATTGATTTAATATGCTCATAATGATTGTCATATAATTTTATAATATATCGTAGGCATATGGATCAAATTAAATAGGAATTCTCCATTGATTTTATTCTGGCTGTAACATGTAGTTCTTTTTATTGTGGACCTAGGTTTGTTTTTTTTTTTTTTTTTTTTGCAGTTATCCTGGTAACAAGTTGCAATATGTTTACCATTAACTGCAATAATCATATTAAATGATAAATGTATGTGTTTAGGAACAAAATTGTAGAAACAATTGCATTTTGTCCCTCGGGTAAACGTAGCATAAGTGGCGCTAAATAAATGACATTCGCGATATAAGATATTATTTGTCAATGGATTCAGAGGGATAATTATATCTCAAGATAGTAGTTAAAGTAATAGGTTGTGTCTGTAATTTCGCTGCACTTTTTGGAAAGTCTTTAAATGTGTCCAAATCATAGGAGATATCATGCATGAAAAGGAATAATTGAATTTGTATAACACCAAACGCATTTTCGGGACGATTTGGTCGAAGCGTTGCCAATTCAAGCTGGAAGATGAAAGTGTTGATGTTTTGTTGACACCATCAAAAGACCCTTTAAGAGCTTGTGACGTCTAAAACGTTAATTTTCTTTCCACTTCAAAAAATTATTCACTCTCTTTCGCGGAACTAAACTTTTTTCGTATCTTTTCCTTTCCTCATCCTTCGGTTCAATATAATTGAACAAAGATACATAGAAACTAATTTTATTTTGACAAAATGCCTATGTAAATTTCGGAATACAAAATGATTTGTCAAATAATATTATTTGTCATATTCACATATGTATTCAAATTTTAAAACTACAGTGTGATAGCCAAATTTTGCTTTGTCATATATATGAACAAAAACTATTGTGACATAGTGACTAGTGTAATACAACTAGTCCTACATGGAAAGCTTTGCCATATTTTATATGGCAGCATTAGCCATATATATATGATAGTGTAATACTTAAGTAATTTTGAAGATTTCAACTGAAAGATACGAAATTATCCAATTCTATTATAAATGTGCACTCGAGTACTCTAGTGTTCCAAAACGAAAAGCAAAAAATCTATCCAAATGGTTTTTTTAGTTTTGGCTCAATAACACATAGAGCCCTATGCTACTATCCACCGGTAGGAGTTTTCATAGAATATTCACTAAACACTAAATGGAATCGATTGTTTGAATCGAATGGTCGATTCACGTGAATAGTAGAATAGGGCTGATAACACTAGTTTACAAAATTTTGGGTCATGGTAGGGTCCTTAGAAAAAATATGTTTTCTAGACTAGTTTTGGTTCTCTGAACACGAAAATCAAAAAAAAAAATTTCCAAAGAAACGTTTTCGAGATATGCGCAAAAATCATATTCTCAGCTCAATTCAATTTTTGTTTTATTGAACATTTCTATTTACAATTGGCTTAAAAGATAATTTATAACTATACATTGACAAATAATAAGATTTTGTTGGCACATAAGGGGCCTAACGCTATACATTGATTCAATATAAAATACAAATTAGATTTATAATATATGTAAAAACTTTACATAAAAGTCGGCTTGGCTTTGTCGTCCTCGGGTTGTTCAATCCCGGTTGTCCAGTGGCGGTATATTTATTTAGGGTGGGGGTAGAGCTGGTGTTTTCATTTTCTCAGCTATTTATTCAGATATTCCCATAAATCTCGCTAACGGCATAGTTAATTTACATAAAATGTGTATTTTCTGAATGATGTGATCTGTCTCCTTCCAACGATGTACTGTTTGTATAAGTCGGACTTAAATTTTATAAGTTACAGGCATTCAAAGTTCAAAAACGAGTATTTGAAAAGTTTCTAGTTTTTGGTTGCTCCATATGGATAGAAAAAAAATATATTCAAAATAATTTTAAGGATTCAAGTAAAAATAACTTTTTTCACGTAGAGATTTGAAATTAACTCTTTTATTATAGTTCATAAAAATACGTTTCCAACGATATATATCACGTCATTATTGGTCTTGGAGTTTGGTGTGTTCAATTATGCTTTGTTTGGAAAAGAGAATGGCCTAAGAGGCAACGATTCATCAGCTAAGACAAAATATTTTTGGTCAAAAACTTTATTTAAGGACATGGAATTTTGATTTTAGGGGTTTCTGATTTTAAAAAATGATTTTGGGAAATAACAGACACCCTAATATACATTTATATGACTTTTATTGAAAAAAATTAAATTGCCTTTCTTCTCTAATTATTTAATAACTTCTATATTTATCGTCTTATTTTGAAAAACTTTGGCTCAAATCTTTGTTAAAAGGATTGTTTTTCACTTGAATCCTTAAAATTATTTTTAATATTTTTTTTCTATCCATATGGAGCAACCAAAAACTAGAAATTTTTCAAAAAAAATCGTTTTTGAAACTTTGAATGCCTGTAACTTATAAAATTTCAGTCCGACTTATACAAACAGAACATCGTTGGAAGGAGACAGATCACATCTTTCAGAAAATACACATTTTAGGTAAATTAACTATGCCGTTAGCGAGATTTATGGGAATATCTAAAAAAAAGCTGAGAAAATGATTTTTGCGCATATCTCGAAAACGCTTCTTTGAAAAAAAAAAAAATTTTTGATTTTCTTGTTCAGTGACCCAAAATTAGTCTAGAAAATATATTTTTTCTAAGGACCCTACCATGACCCAAAATTTTGTAAACTAGTGTAATATAAGACTCATCTGCATGATGATTCTCTTGAGCTAGTGTGCGATAGAATTAAAAAACTACTTTGGTTAAAAATTGACCCAGTATTTGATGACCTTATAAGTTTAATTTTATTGCAATCAATTTTTGATTTTACTTGAACTTAATTACATTTTGTTTGCTCGTCTTGTAAATTTTGTATTTAAAGTATTCGTGCAATTGTTGCAATTAATTTTTTTTGTCTGTAAAATAAATTTTCTTTGAAGAAGGCAGCATTCCCTGCCGAAACGTCGGGAAAAGTAAAATGTTAATTTAATTGTTTCGATTCAACATCCATTGACGAAAACAGCCGAAGAAATATGAACATTTTTATCTTACCCACTTTTTCGCTAATAATTATTATATTCTAGGTTTTCAGTTATTCGCACAAAAAAAATTGTTTTCAATCTTGAGCATTTTTAAAAGGGAAAATAATAAAATGCCTCACCTTATAGTATACATCTGGAACATACTGCTTGTCAGTAGATTCACGAATATAGCCAAGTTCGGGTGCATCTTTAGTTGGTACTAAACAATCATCTCTAACTAGAGCCATACATTGAGCAGACACAGCATAGCCTTCCATATGTACTTGTTTTGTATTATCACCTTTTTTGTATTAAGAACAAGATAAAAGATAATTGAATTACAATCATGTCTATTATGTTAGTGGTTGTACACAAATTTATTACCAGTAACACAGATGGTTATGAATTTAGATCCAAAAACTCCATTCGAAGAATATTTGCATGGATTTTGGTGACTATTTTGCAACTGACCAGCCATTATACATTCTTGTGCTGTAAGAAAGTGCGTTTCAATACCCCGAATATGTTTTACTGTTCCAGCTGCAGGATCTTCAGGAATGAGATCAGTAAAAATCCAGCCAATCTAAATAAACCACATATATATAATACATAATGGATATTTATTTTTTTAGAATTTTACCTTTTGTAATCCCAAAGCTTTGGAAACAGCATCAACGTCCTCAATACCTTCATTTTCTAGTAATTTGATTGAGTCTCTAGTCGATTCTTGAGGTGGTTCGTAAATAGCAGCTACTTTCGCCCGTATACCCAGAGGGACATCAGTGTGAGGTTCATACGTACCATATAAAAATCCCATTCTCTGATGGCCAGTAGAACGCCAATAATTTAGAAAACGCTCTACAATTGTTGTATTTTCAAACATAACATTATCCACATGACGATAAATTTGTCTATTCAAAGTTATAGCCGAAGGCTGACATTTTGAACAGATTCCCTTAGGCCAAGGCGGATGTTCTCTACAACCTGGTTTTATTTTACAGCTTATATCATCAATAGCAATGTATTTTCCGCGATCAATCCCAGACGTCTGCTTTCTGATGTATGAATGAAAAGATAAATGTTTTATTTTTTGTTCTTTAAGGTATGCATCATCATATGGTTCTATTGGAGAACAATGTACACAACAACCGTTCATATTGTGACGACATCTAAAAAAAAAAATATATATTAAAGTAACCGGCATTTGTATTCCTTTTTCTTTGCTTACAATTTGCTGTCGCGACCGCGTTGTATTCGACCATCTGCTTTAGCTAGCATTGTGTCAACATCATCTTCTATTATTTCAAAGTTTTTTTTGAATTAGATATGGGATTGGAATTGGTTACAGCATTGCTAGTATGAGGTAGGAATTCAACTGCAGTAGCACTGGATCTCTGGAGATTTTAATAGTAAACCTGAATTATATTAAAAATCACTTTATTGTAAAGCTCACTCTTGATGTCCCAGCCATTTGTTTTAGGTAAATCATGTCACCATGCTTTAGATTGAATGACTTAATAGTTTGTGAGAGACTGGAGTTTAACTGGAATAAGAGTATATCACATAGCTTTTATTTTAACAAATTTAAGTTTTAAAAAACCAACTTCCTTTGTAAAGTTTCGATCTTTAAAGAGCGCAAATTCGCCATCGATTCCCATGAACTTTTGTATGGTGTCATGGAGATCTTTAACAGTGGATTTTGTTCCAACTTCAATTCTTTTTATTCCTTCCGGTGATTGCACCCGAATCATCTGTAAAATTGATTTTTATTGTTGAATTTAAATTTGTGATTTTTGTTTTCATTTATTCGTTTTGTCTTAGTATTACTATTATTACTGCAGTAGATTACCTTTAAAGAAATATAAGCACACTATAAAGAAACATAAATAAAAAACAATCTCCTCTCTCATATTACTTTAAATCAAAATGAGTTTTTTAAAATAAATAAATTTATAATATGAGTATTCACAAATCGTCATAAACGTTGTAAAGTTTAAAACTTCGTAATTCTGTCACAATTTGTATGGAAAATTTGGCAGATTTACGAAGCTTAAAACTTTACCACGTTTACGACGACTTTACGCTGTTGCATGAATAATAATAATTCAATTAAAATAAGTTGAGCGCATTTGGCCATTTATTTAATTGAATAATAATGTTTATTTAGTTAATTTTTTCATCTCATTTGTCTTTCATAATTAATACTTGTTTTATACACGAAATCCCCAGGAACTAAGAGTGATTTTATTTGGTTTTGCTCAACTTTATGATAAATCCAAAGTTGGCCAACTTTGAAGTTGATTTCAAAACCGATACTGAACGGAAAGTTGAAAATGCTTTTAGTCACTACTTTAAATCGAAAATCCTCAGGTAAACTTTCAGTTTTTAAAAAATATCCTTGGGATATTTGTGCTAGACATATGTTTATGTCAGTTTTGATTGGATTGACTCTAAGGTAAACACGAAGAAAAAACAAAGCGGAAAATAAAATGTCACAAAAAGTGGGAAGTGTATAACCCAATTTTGTGTAAATAATAACATAATTTGGTTTTAATTGGCTAATTAAAAGCTAGGTGCCACCTGAAAAGTAATACCTAAGAACTACAACCAATTATCAATGATCTAGATGCTTATTTCAATCGCGAGATCCCGTCTTGTGCGAGGAACATCTTTTCGATAGACGAAAGGGTGAGTAAAGCAGTAATTTCGTTTTTTTTAGCCATCCGACAATTTCATTGGCACAAAAACCCTCTTCTGATGATTCTGAGAAAAGAATTTCGCTTCTTGATTTCAAATCAGAAACTAGCCGCAATACATTCAAACTGAAACGTTAAATCTAACTGCAGGCTAATTTCATACTTTGTATGTATGTATGTACTTTATTGAGATTTTATTTTTGATACACTTTTGTTTCTTAATTCTATGAATATACAGTCTTTAAACATAACTTATAATATTTTGCCGACGTAGAAATTGGTCAAGCTACACAAATTAGATATTAATTTTGCTTTGTTTTTTAGCGCACATTCCTTTTTATTTTTTAAGATACGAGTCTTTGCATTTTATCTATATTACGTCCACTCAACAAGACGATTTCTGACACTTCATACTTTTCTGACTTTACATTCGAATTAATAGTGTACTCGAGAGCAAAGTATTTACTATAATTTAATAAACAAATTCTAAACAAAAAGCTAAAAGAAATTCTTTTATTTGTAATTAACGGATACACTATTGATTTGGCGTACATTTTTTACATCAATTTTTTTTTTTTTTTTTTTAATTTTGTTTGCTTTGAATTATTTTGTATTTCTTTCTTCAGTAATATTAATCTGTATTCATATTATTTGACTATTTGAATTTGAAATGATATGATGTAAAAATGTAAGATTGTAATTCATGAATAAGTTTTCCTTTTGAAATTGTAAAAATCGTTGTAACACTTCACATTAAATAATATTTATATTAGAATTTTCATTGAAGCTTGCACTACTAAAAAAGATATCGTATCTTACTGTGTAAGTTACTAAATAAAATTTGATTTGATTTGTTATTTCAATGCCTATTGGTCGGAGGAAAAAAAAGTGCATAGAAGAAATATTTAGCTTGCAATTATGAATAATTGTTGTCATAGGTCCATCTCTCTGTAGTGAATCCCTAAGAAGATTAAGAGCCACGAAGTTTCCAAACATGACTTGTTAGGGTTGGGGTCAGAATCCCGAAATCCCGAAAATCCAAAATCCCGAAAACCCAAAATCCCGAAAATCCACAATCCCGAAAACCCAGAATCCCGAAAACCCAAAATCCCGAAAACCCAGAATCCCGAAAAATTATATAAAATGAAAAATTTGCGCAAATTCTGGGTTTTCAGTATTCTGGGTTTTCGGGACTCTGGGTTTTCGGGATTTTGGGTTTTTCGGGATTCTGGGTTTTCGGGATTTTGGATTTTCGGGATTTTGGGTTTTCTGGATTCAGAATTTCGGGATTGTGTCCGTCTCCCGACTTGTTAACCTGTGTTTAGCTGAGTGTTTTTTGCATATTTTGCCGCTTTTTATCTTTTAAGGAACAAACAACAGAGAGTTTGACCTTTGACAACAATTGCTCAAAATTGAAAGCTAAATATTTCATCTATACACACTTTTTCCCTTCGACCAATGGGCATTGAACTAAATCGATGTTAAAAATTTACGTAAAATTTTACACCTGTTCGTCAAGTGTTTAGGTAGGCAGACAAACGGCTAATGGTTCATCACCTTAAAGGCTATTACTGATATGACTTACAAGTTTACGCAAATGACTTGACTTTTAATCGTTGGCTCTTAGACTTAGCCCGAAATGCGTCGCTCGATTAATTTAAAATTAATGTTGTGTATTACTTATTTAAAGTTTGTATTATTATTTTTTTTTATGTAATCTACATGTTTGACATTGCGTGCTTTTCATGTAGAGATAGCCAAAAATGTTTCCACTGACTCATTTATAATGGCTCTAAGACGATTTATTGCAATAATAGGCTGCACTCAAGTGTTTTTTCCGATAACGAAACCTACTTTCGGGGTGCAGAAAAGAACTAGAAAGAAGTCTTCCTGAATTCAATTGAGACCAAGTAAGACGGCAGTTGACAACTTAGAGAATCAAATGGCGCTTCAATTCACAGTAGCACCTCACATGGGTGGGTACTGGAAAGAATGCGTTTAAAGCTGTACTTAAAGAACAATATCCGACCTACCGGGACAAAGGAATATTTTTTTTATATACAGGGTGTCACGCACCTGAGTGGAAGTATCTTAGGGTGTGGTTCCTGGGTATATTCTAAGAAAAAAATTGTATGGGGGGAAGTTGTATCTCCCCTCCCTGAGGCAGGGGGGGGGGGGGGCAGTTTCTGAAAAATTGACTTAAAATGCCAAAAAAAACATTTAAAATCAACGAAAACACATCAAATAATGTGCTATAATTTTTTTGAAAGCTAATACTCCATTCTTGCATTTGGTTTTTAGATCAAGTTGTTTAAGCAAATAGTTTTTGAGAAATTAAATTTCAAAGTCATATTTGTTTAAGAAAATTGTGATTTTTTTTTCTAAAGTCGATATTTTTCAAAATTTTACGTAATTAAGTGCTATTTTTGTGTTCAATATTCATTGCCCTCATTATTTTGTAATCCATTACCGAAAACTAAATATAAAAATCTTTCTTTTTGAGAAATTAAGAAAAAACTGCCCCCCCTGCCTCAGGTAGGGGAGATACAACTTTCCCCCCATACAATTTTTTTCTTAGAATATACCCAGGAACCACACCCTAAGATACTTCCACTCAGGTGCGGGACACCCTGTATAATTTTTTTAATATAAGCATTGTATATCCAATCTATAGTATTCTCATGAAACACGATTTTGTAGGTAGACATTTGGTCGATAGGTTCGCTGTGATCGCCTTACCGAGATCCCTTAACAAAAATTAATATGACATTTGGACGCTTAGATGGCCACGAGCTTTTTTTCTTCATGAGAATACTATAGAATTTATATACAATGATATAAGGTAATTTTCTGCGCTAGGCAAGCCGCACAAGCTACTATTGACATAGGCACCTGCCAGGCGACTTTACATACCAGAAGCGGAGCAACGGAGTTCCGTAAGCGGGACAAAGGACCCAAAAAAAGGGTTCAAATCCTGAGAACCTGTAACGCAGGCCACCCAAGGTACTGTTGCTCAAGAAAACTGTTGATATTAGCGCCTGTCAGACGACTTAACATATCCGAAGGGGAGCAACGAAGTTGCGTGAGCGGGACAGAGGACCCAAAAAAGGGGGTTAAAATCCTGAAAACCTACGAAGCGGGTCACCTAATGTACTGTTGCTCAAGAAAACTTTTGGAATTGACATAAGCACCTGCCAGACTTTAAATTTAAAAATGAAAAAAATTTAATATATTTCATAGCGCCAAATCGTCAAAAGTAAACAACACTTAACTTTAAATAATACAGCATCGGATAAATTCACCAGGCTTAACTGCCATACTTAAAAAAATCAATGAAAAAATTTGTTTTAATAAATCTTCCACCCACCTCCAGAAAAGCCTCCGTCGCGTCAGAACGAACGCCATAATACACACAGCCAAAAAATCTATTAAAAAGTTATTTAAAAGAAAAGTGCTTCTTCTGTCCCTGTTCTAGACCCACCTCAATAACCTCCTCCGTCAAACACAATTCGATCATGCACACCCATAAAAATTATATGAAAAAAAATATTTAAAAAAAGTTGTTCCTTTGCCCCAGTTCCAGACCCACCTCCAGAGTCTCCTCCGTCAGACACTCACACTACTCCGTCGGGGAAATCATTTTTCGGGCAAACATGACGCGAGAAAACGTCAATCGGGAAATTTGTTTTCGTATCCAATCCAAGAAGGTAGATGAAAGGAAGGCAGCTTCTTCAACCAGCCTTGAACATGGTAAGAGCAAGAGCCACCATAAAACCCCTCCCCTCAGTAAAAATGCTAAGAAGCCCAGGACTACGGCATCAATTACAGCGGGAAAAAACACCGCTGATTTTGAAGTCGGCGGACAAAAGCTTTTTTATGCAAGTGTATGAGAATTGCCGTTCTACAAAGGAATACCCTCAGGTAACTCTCAGTGTTGACAAACTGCGGTACTGGAAGAAGCCATCGTTGAGGAGGTTTCTCTTGGGCGGTGGCACAAGCTCACAAAATCAGCCGCTTGCATTTTAGAACCGAGCTTCTTTAAGTCGATTTTTAAAGCCAGAACACAGTGGATTGACTAAAAGAGGAAGCATGTTAACTGTCAACCTGGAAGGACATGCATGGGTGACAACATCCCGAAAATGCAGAGAATCATTCTGTTCTTACCTGGGAGCACGGGGCAAGACGATAAAACGTCACTAATCCTAACAGGACCAGAGCCTAATTGCGGAATAGTAGAAAACATGATAAAACAAAATTCAAAAAAGAAGCGAAGGCAAAAAAATAAAAAATCTGGAAGGAGCTCCCTAAACTGAGGCAAGCCAAACTTCTAGTTACTACCAAGAAAGATTCCAGTCCTGCATCAGCTTAAATAGAAACAAACTTAGAATTATAACGGAATTCTTCACAGGCCACCACAAGCTGAGGAGACACCTCCACATTCTTGGCCTGAAAAACAGCACCACGTGCAGATTCGGTTATGCTCAAGAGGAGACACAGGAGACAGGACAATACTCTTGGTAGAAGTGATGAACTTCTGCATCAAAGACATAGGTATCTGGGAAACCAGCAGATAGAGGAGAACGAACTAAACTCTCTCAAAGTAATCCAAATACTCAAGTTCCTTAAGTAAACAAATTTAGAGGATGTGCTGTAGAATGAGTAACTTCACCCAGCTCTAGACGGAGCCACAATAAGGGTCGCAGTGCACTTATACCCAAAATCTTTCATTCATTTACTCAAGTACCGACCCAGCCACTCAGCCTGCAGACCTGGGCACATACAAATAGACAGACGAATAGACAAATAAGCGGAACTCACTCGTAAAGGGGTTTCAACCACCGTGATGTCATATTTGATCAAAATCTTGACGCTGCACAGTGGGACGAAAAGCTGAAAAAGTGGACATCGTGCTGTAACTTTAAAATAAATGGATGGATTTTGATGATTTTTTCACCATTGTGTTTGTTAAATACTATAGATTAATAAAACATTGAAAAATATTTCATAAAGCATACGATTCCATATCTAGTACATTTGAAAAAAAAAATAACCAGCATAAAAAAATGGAATTTTAAAGTTTACTATATATTAATTTAAATTTTAAATACTAACATCTTTAGTTAAAAAATTGTTTCTCAATTAATCAAGTAATACAAATTTTAATTTGTTTTGCTGAGATCCATATACCCATTACCGATAAATTTAAAAATCCTCAAATATTGAATCTATAAAAGTAGATAAAAACTAAAACAATTTTTCTATCTGTTTTAACTATAGGTAAGGTAGTTAGATACTTATGATTGTATCCAATACTATGGTTTTTTTTATCAAAATGATGCACAATTTTGAAAATTACCCTTTATTCAACTGTTATATAAGAGAAAATGATATTTTTTCTCTTAAGAACATTTCAAATACCCCTCTCTAGAATATTTATAAAAGTATTATATATGTATTACATGAATCTATGTTCATATGTACATACAATATACATAATATCGCTTTTAAAAATCAATCAATTTCAAATATTGTTTCCCGATACAAACTGCTGAAAACTAACATAAATAATTTTAAATCCAAATAAATAGCCTTAGAATTATATAATAGCATTCATTTTATTTCACAAAATTTCTTTAAGACATGCAATAGATAAATGAAAAACAGGTTGAAGTAAATTTAAAAACAAAAGAATAGTATTCAAAATCTAAAATAAGCTTTAAATGCTATTTTCACTCTCGATATCGTCATTCGGATCTGATGGATTTCTCGGAGAAGAAAAGAGATACCGGAAAGATTTGAAAGGAATTTAAAAGAAAAAATGTTGTTCTTCTAAAAACCGTTACACATTTCGTTCAAACAAGTAATCTCACGCTTTAACATAGGTTATGTTAAAGCGCTGTTACGAAAACAGCGAAAAACGGATATTTTCAATTTTCAAACGGTTTTATCCCAGAAACGTGACGTGATAGAATTTTTCTGACTTGGGATTTGAGTTCAGCACACCTAAAAATACTGTAAAAGTATATTTTGGTTTCTGTTACAAAAAAAAAGAAGAAATTTGAGCAATGACCAGTATAAAAGTTAGAGATTTTTTAAAGCTCATAGGTTAGCGGGGTCGGATCCGGTCGGATCCAATTCTTGTTAAATATTACTCACCGATAGCATGAAATTCCCTAAAGGTGAATTAGAAAGCAGGCATATGTAAGCATTTTTTTAAAAGCTTGTTGGAAGGTCTAGATATTTTTTTTTTAAAGTAACTTTAAAAACAGGTGCTTTCGAATGGACCAATCTGTAATTTTAGTTTTTTTTTTTATTTTATTTTTTTAAACTAATCTTCCTTAGTCGAACAAAATTTATTTCATTGAGTTATCTTAAAAATTGAATGAAAGACTCGAAAAACAAAAAATATTTAATATCACATTTTTTTCGGCTTACAAAAAAAGTGTTAACTTAAGCCATTATGTCATGAAAACCGTTATGTTTACAAACAAAAATTTTATAGCTTATGAAACAGTGGACAGTTTTCAAAACATCACATATAAGAACTATGTTCATATCACAAAAAAAAAATCACCTCACGACCAGAAATTTGTCCTGATCGTTCCACTGTGCGCCGAATTGTTAATTTAAAAAAGTTAATTTTGAGAAATGAAAACATAAACCACAATTAAAAAATTAAAAAAATGGCTCTATCATATTAAAGACCTAAGCCTCTAATTTTTATATTTGCGCGTATTTTTTTTTATATTTTTTAAACCACGTTAACACGTGCCGCAATGAACTTAAAGTTGACGCTCCTGTGAGATTAAAGGCCTATTTAAATCTTTTTTTAGTTCCTAAAACAACGGTAATTGCTATACAACCGTTAGTAAAAAGCATATTAGCCTCAAAAACGAATCAAAAGATTTTGATAATAATTCTAAAAATGTTTGTATAACTACTTGAATATTTTTAAAAATTCTTAATTTCCAAGCAATTTGTACTTTTTGAGCAAGCACGTGCGACCCAGTCGTGCCTTTTATGAAAATGAAAACTTTTAACAGCCCCCGGTTTCGGTCAGTTTTATGAAAAATCACATTCAAATTTTCAAACTCATTGCGGCACGTGTTAATACAATCCGATTACCCTCAAATTTTGTGTGTACACGTTTTTAATGTAGAAGAACAAAACAAAATGGTGCTCAGTAAAAACAAACAATTTTTGTTTCCTCCATACAAATAAGGACCACCCTAATGTACATATTTCTCAACCAGAGATGTAAAAATGCATTTTTTGTATGCATTTTTGTTTGCATTAATTATTAAAAATAAAATTTTAATGCCATGTGAGAATACTTTGCATTAAAAAAAATGTTAATGCAAACTCTAAAATTTGTTTTAAAATTTTAGTGCAGGATACATTTTTTTTGCATTTAAAAAAAATGTCAGTGCCATATGAAAATGTTTGCATTAAAAAAAATGTTTATGCAGGCCAAACAAATTTCAATGCATTATGAAATTTGTTTGCATTAAAAATAAAATGCACGACTGGATCGCACGTACTTGCTCTTATGTTCAAGTTGTGTGGGACTTAAGAACTTTAAAAAATATTCAAGTAATTATAGAAAAAGTATAAAAAGCATTTAAATCGTTCTATTAATTGTATAAACAGTCTGATAAATAACTTAGAGCTCAAAAAAAAGTATGCCATTTGATTACTTGAATAAATATGAATATATGCAAAAAAAAATTTAAAATCGTTGGAGCCGTTTTCTTAAAAATTAATTTTTTATATATAAAATTTTTGTAACAATTTTCAAAAAAAAAATTAGTATGCCAATTTTGAGTATATATTAATATACATTTAAAACTGAAAATTCAAATTATTTCATCAACCCGTTTTTGAAATATTGAATTTTCAAAAAAAAATTTGAATCTTTTTTTAAAAATCCAAAATTAATTTTTTCAAAAATTTTGGTATGCAGTTTTATTTATATTCTAACAAAGCTTTTGTGAAAAATTTTTTATTGAGATCGGATGAGCGGTTAATGAGAAAACCAAAAATCAAAAAAACCGTTATATGGCAGGTACCGTTAATAAATGTTTCTGGTGATTTTTTTTCCTACTAAAAGGTACATCATATCTACAGTAATACACTGATTTTTTTTTATCAAAATCGTTGGAGCCGTTTTTGAGATAAATAAGCTTTTCCTTAACGGTTGTATAGCAAGTACCGTTATTTTTTGAGCTAAAAAAAAATTTCAATTTCCCCTCTGGAGAGTTACAAAAAAACCTTAAGTTCAAAATTTGAAGAAAATCGCTTCAGTGGTTTAGGCTGTAGGTTGAGGTACGGACAGACAGACAGACAGACAGACAGACAGACAGACAGAATTGTGCCACCCACTTTTTTCGTGTTCTCTATCATCGTAATGTCATGTTTGATTGTTATCTCGAAATTTTTTTTTTGCACGAATCCAAAACTTGCCCTATAGTACCTATATCGCAAGTAAAAACCAATAATTGTTGCATTAAAAAAAAAACAATAAAATTTGAAAATTGTCTGCTAAAACAAAAATGTTAATGGAATTTGAAACTGTCTTGGTTAAAAAAAAATGTTAATGCGAGTCAAAAATTTGCAGCATTAAAAAACAAATTTCTTCAAACAAAAAAAATGAATTGAATTTGAAAATTTCTTGCATTAAAAAAAATATAAATGTGATTTGTTTAATTTCTTGAATAAAAATTTGAATTAAAAATTTGTTTAAAGCAAAATGCATTTTGTTTGCAGTGAAATTTTTACAATATTGGTCTCAACGCCCCTCTGTGCTCAAAAACACCGTATCAGCAATTTAATAAAAGATCATAAATCTATGTTTTTGTTCCTACTCTAATTTTATTTACAAATTTTTGTAAGGCATACATTTTATATACAAAACCTTTTTTCGTACTGAACTAAGTTTTCAAAATTGACTAAGGGACATAAAAAAGTATTGAAAAGTAACCAGTGTAATTATTCTCTGAGAATTGGATTGGTGAATTTAGTAGAATTTTGTGTTATAAGCATGGCTATGTCATATCTGAAAAACCAGTTGTTGCACATAATACTTTTAAACACTTCTTATTGCGGATTAATATGCCATTTAGAAGAATACGGATTTCTACATAAGAGTTCTTTTTGACTGATATGGAATCTTTCAAATACCTTCATTTCTTTAAAAATTAAATTTCAATAGTTGAAATTAAAAAATAATAATTTCTTTTTCTTAAACTTCACTCCCTAATAAAAATTTCGTTCTTTTAATTAAGTTTTTTTTTAGAATTTATGATTTGAACAGAAAACTCTTTTTCAAAGCAATAGAAAATACTTTATTTACCGAATTTTTAAAAAGCAAAAACATACGATGACGAAAAAACGCGTAAATTACATTGCGTTTTTTATAAAGCAAAGTTTCCAAATCAACCACCGACGCCATTTGATCTAAACAAATCTGCTTGCAGTGCTTTACAAAACTGTATCGACAATGTGCATTATTTAATCATTTAAAATGTTTAGCTTCCATAGCAATAGTAATACGTAAAATAAGAAACTTAAAAATAACAGAAGCGCTATTCATGAACGACTTCCGTCATACTATTTAAGTTTGCCAATTTTTTTTTAAATCTACCAAACATTGTTATTAGTAAACTGTAGCAGACGAATAAATATGTTGGATAGTTGTTGTAAAGTGCAAAAGCACTTTGCTTTTTTTTTTGTGTGATTTTGAAATACAAACATAGGAAAATATTTATTGATTTTCTTTTTTTTTCGATAAGCAGAATGTTCAGAGCGTCAAGAAACATACCCACCAACTTGCAGCTTTTCTTTGAAAAATAATATTTTCTTATTTTATCTAATTTTTTTTTTGACACTATCAAGGATTAAAATAGGTATGTATCACTCCATTTGTGCAAAAGAGTGATGAGTTATAAAATGACATTTTTGGCATTCAAGATTGAGAACAAAGTTTGGAGTTGTTCTTGGTAAGCACATAACTTTTTTGAAAAAGTACCTCTGTAGCTTTTCTAGCTCATCGTGTTATGCGTCCTCCCAGACTAAGGCTCCATATCCTAGAATAGATCTGACAACCGCGTTGAATATATCGATTTAAGAGGATAATCTGACATCTTTATTGGAGATAAACTCATTCCACGTAATATTTAAGCTCTGTTTGGCTTGTTTTGGGAGCTCCTTACAGTGATCTCTTAGGCTTAATGAAGCCACACTCCTAAGTACTTGTATTTTTGTACAATTTCTATACTTTCACCGTTGATATTCCAGCTCTCTTGTTGGCTTAACCGTCGACCTCCTTTTCTGAATACACATATGGGTGATTCCATAGAAAACGACCCTTTACGAAAAATCACAAAATATAACTTCAAATTGAAAAAGTACCGTTAGATGGTATTTAAAGATTGGATGTTTCATTTTAAAAGTGTAATTATCAATAATTTTTTTTATCGCCGCTTATTTCGCAGCTTGAACCGCTTAGCAGAATAGGTCTCCAAAAGTCACTTTTTGTTATCAGAAGCTCAAAATCCTATTTTCAATAATTAATTGTTTCACAATCTGAGAAACGGTGGTTATCTGCCCTTATCAGAACTATAAGCACGTTTTCGTGTCATTTAATTATTCAATAGTAAATAAATTTGCCCTCTAAAAGTACTTGAGAGTGCTAGGACGCCATATGGCCCTAGGCTCAATGATAGGAAAATCCCTATGCACACCTCCGCGTGGTAGAGGGCGGGTAACGCTAACGTGCAGGGGGACCGAATGGATGCCGGGATAAGCAGACAACCCAGCGATGCTGGTCAGGGCACAAACTTGTCCTCGG
This sequence comes from Dasysyrphus tricinctus, assembly GCA_963921185.1. NCBI lineage: Eukaryota > Metazoa > Arthropoda > Insecta > Diptera > Syrphidae > Dasysyrphus > Dasysyrphus tricinctus. Next base: position 203,099,936 of record OY992530.1, on the reverse strand, counting down.
GATGGTTAAAAGCCCCCTTAAGGCGGATGAACTGCAGGTGGCGGTCAACGGCATGATAGTCTGGTGGCGGAGGAGCAGCAGGTAGCGTCTGTAACCCATATTGGGCGGCTACAAAAGGCGTCTGTTTTCCCATAGTGGGCGGCCTCGAGCAGTTATGTGTTTGACCATACAAAAGGCGGGTGTGCCTGTCAAATCTGAGCTTATGTATGTTATTAATCATATCTCGGAAAACACCATGGTGGAAGGATATATGCAAATACATGAACTATGACAACAAATGGAAATGAGTCCCCAAGAGGTAATCTTTTTATGGAAAATCCTTCTGCAGCTTCGGTTGCAGTAAACCGCCTCCTCGACGGGTTTCAACCTTGTAGTGGTGGGGAGGCTTACGTTTAGGTTTTCAGCTGGCCAGCTGTGAATTTCTTAGATCTGCTTGAAGACGGTTAACACGAGTACGGACAGACTCAGGACGAGCCGAACTTGAGGACTGCTCAAGGAAAGGTGAAGAAAGGAAAGGATGGCCTCTTGCCTCCGCCTGGCTCTCGCCCAACTGCGAGTATGTCCAACCAAGCTAGGCTAGACGACAATCCGTCACGGACGGTAAATACGAGTACGGACAGACCAAGGACAAGCCGAACTTGAGGACTATTCAAGGAAAGGTGAAGAAAGGAAAGGATGGCCTCTTGCCTCCGCCTGGCTCTCACCCAACTGCGAGTATGTCCAACCAAGCTAGGCTAGACGACAATCCGTCACGGACGGTAAATACGAGTACGGACAGACCCAGGACAAGCCGAACTTGAGGACTATTCAAGGAAAGGTGAAGAAAGGAAAGGATGGCCTCTTGCCTCTGTCTGGCTCTCACCCAACTGCGAGTATGTCCAACCAAGCTAGGCTAGACGACAATTCGTCACGGACGGTAAATACGACTACGGACAGACCCAGGACAAGCCGAACTTGAGGACTATTCAAGGAAAGGTGAAGAAAGGAATGGATGGCCTCTTGCCTCCGCCCGGCTTTCACCCAACTGCGAGTATGTCCAACCAAGCTAGGCTAGACGACAATCCGTCACGGACGGTAAATACGGGTACTGACATACTCAGGACGAGCCGAACTCTTGAAGACTGCTCAAGGAAAGGTGAAGAAAGGAAAGGAAGGCCTCTTGCCTCCGCCTGGCTCTCGCCCAACTGCGAGTACGTTCAACCAAGCTAGGCTAGACGACATTACGTCACGGACGGTTTATACAAGTACGGACAAACTCAGGACGGGCCGAACTTGAGGGCTATTCAAGGAAAGGTGGAGAAAGGAAAGGATGGCCTCTTGCTTCCGCCTGGCTCCCACCCAACTGCGAATACGTCCAACCAAGCTAAGCTAGACGACAATCCGTCACGGACGGGCACTACGGGAACTGACACACTCAGGACGAGCCAAACTTGGGGACTGCTCAAGGGAAGGTGAAGAAAGGAAAGGACGGCCTCTTGCCTCCGCCTGGCTCTCGCCCAACTGCGAGTACTTTCTACCAAGCTAGGCTAGACGACAATACGTCACGAACAGTTAGACTGATCAGGAGGTCCGCAGCTGGACAGCTGAGGATTCTAAGCCAACTAAGAGGAACCCACAACGTAAAAACCATGGACAAGACACACAAAACAGAAAACAAACTAGCGGGGATATACGCTAAACCGTCGGTAGAAGTCGCGGCTGCCGGCGTGGGCTTGGCCCCTCGAAACGAACGAGGGGAGAAGTCGCCAGTGACAAAAAACATTTACAATAAAGACAAGAACGATACAAAAACGGAAATGACTGAGGAAGAGGAAGACCTTCTTCTCAACCCCTTTGCCAATCTCGGTGTGGATGATGGGGCCAGCATCATAACAGTTGACACTGACGACATCAGTGACTCCTGTTCTGTTGCCAGCTCCAACATCTCACGGCTTTCAACTTTTTCAGTGCGGAGTAAATACCGCAACTGTAGAAGAGTGATCGAACGACTTGGCACAAGGAGTTGGGAAGAACTTACGGAACTGGAACGCAAACGATTGCATAACGCACGTGCGCTTCTACAGAAGGAGTCTGCAATGGAAGTTGGGCCTCTTGTCCTAACACCGGCGAAGGCTACTCCTGTGGAAGACACAAACGCGAACACGCTAATGGGACCACCCAAACCCCCTGCTGGTAAATCCCAGGTAAGGAAAGGGCCGGCCTTATCAGCTGTGCATGCAAATACTGACACGACAAAAGACAAGATGCATGAACCAGCTCCTGGTCCATCCAACCCATCAACCAGCCGTTGCGCGGTGCATACTGCTCCAACGGGCCTGGAAGGTGGGGAGGTAACCACGGGAGTGGATGAGTTAGAGGAGCCGCACTCGGATTGCGTTCGGGCTCAGAACCCTGAATGCAGTCCGGATGCATCCACCTCTTCTCAGCCAGGGGATTGCAAACCGACCGACTCAACAATGGACTCCGTGAAAACTGTTTTGGAGGCCCGAGCTGAGCGCAAGGTGAAAGGTCACCTGGACGATAAGCAAGTACTCCGCAGGCAAAATCGGAACGCTGAGAGGATCATCCGGCGGCTAGGTAAGAGGAATCCTGAATCCTTAACGGCCAAGGAAAAGCTAGCCCTGGATAGATCCACTCAGAGACTATCGACCACGACATTAAGCACGGGTACGGACAGACGAACCAAGGACAAGCCGAGCTTGAAGACTGCTCAAGGGGCGGTGAAGAAGGGAAAGGAAGGCCTCTTGCCTCCGCCTGGCTCTCACCCAACTGCAAGTACGTCCAACCAAGCTAGGCTAGACGACAATCCGTCACGGACGGATAATACGTGTACGGACAGACAGAACTGCGAGTGGTTCCAAAAGAGCTAGGCACGACGACACTACGTCACCAGCTGTTCCCTCACCGGGGAACAAGAAGAAGAAAGCCAAATTCTCCCGGGTGACCATGGAGGTCCAACAGACTGCGATTGCAGACTTTGGCAACCCTTCAAGGAAACTGACGGATGATCAATGGCAACTGATTGAACTTAGAATTCTGGATGGCGTAAACGAGGCTATCGTCAAGAACAGGCCTCCGCCACTCTTCGGTAGCCTCAGCACTGTCCACGGATTCAAGGTGATGACATGTGAAGACGGTAACACTCTCACATGGCTCCGAGAGTTCATCGAGAAGACTGAAGCTCCTTGGCCGAACGCTGACCTTCGACTAATCAGTAAGAAGGAAATCAGCGAACTGAGCAGGCCAAAGGCAGTGCTGGCACTTAAGGGACCCGTGATACCAAGAGACCGGATTGAGCGGAACCTCAAGTCCCTGAACACCGAACAACTCAGCCAGAATTGGGAGGTTGTTCAGGTTAACGAACCAACCAAAGATGGCACCGAAGTGATTGTGAGTTTAAGCTACAAATCGATGCCACTTCTGCGGAAAATTGGCTACAAGGTGCGCGTTGGTACAAACCGATGCAAGCTTAGGTTCATAGCCAATAAGAAAAAACAGGTAAATAAGGAGGTGGTAGTTAATAACTTATCATGAAATTTTTACAAATAAATCATCATAGTAAAGCTGCCAGCGCCAACCTGGTCTACCTCATGGAGAGTAGACAAATAGACATTGCCCTAATTCAAGAACCCTGGATATCAGGTGGCAAAATTAGGGGGCTCCACTCAAAAGGACTTACACTGTTTAAATCTTCTAACACAGGAACTAACAGTAATTATAGAACATGTATTGTAGCTAGAAAACAGATTAATCTCTTTCTTCTATCCACATACAGTAACCTAGACCAAACTGCGATTAAGTTGGAGCGCGATGGGCTTCCACCGCTTATCTTGACATCATGCTATATGCCGTACGATGGGACGGAGGGACCTCCTGCAAATGTCACGTGCCAACTTGTTCAACGCGAAGCTGTGGAGAAATGGGACCTTGTGATAGGATGTGATTCTAATTCACATCAGTAGGTCTTGGCAGTGACAAAAGCAGCTACGCAAATATCAATGATGGCGATACCACGAGCTGATATCACCCTCTTTATTGATAGCCAAGCAGCAATAAAAGCAATTTCTGCCACCGAGATACATTCGAAGCTTGTGACTTGCTGTCGCGAAGAGCTTAGGGTTCTTGGCATGCAGCATAACATTAGACTCTGCTGGGTTCCCGGTCACAGTGATGTACAGGGAAACGAGAGAGCTGATGAGCTGGCGAGAACGGGTTCGTCGCTTGATTCAAGTCAGGCCGAACAAAATATCAAAGTACCAACCTGTAGCATCAAACAGGAAATTGGTAACAAAATACTAGAAAAAACCAATGAAAGATGGAATCTGCTTGAAACATGTGCCACAATTAGAAAGTTATGGCCAAATTTCAATAAGCAGAGAACAGACAAAATTATGCAAATGAACAAGAAACATCTCCGTTCCCTTGTCAGCATAATCACCGGACACAACCTACTGAGATACCATAAAAAGAAAATGAGGCTCAGTACTGACGACCTTTGCAGAGGGTGCAGCGATGAAGAAGCACATGAGGATACCTTACACTTCCTTTGCCACTGCCCAGCACTCTGTCATTTAAGAAAGCGACATCTAGGAAATCATTTCTATGACGACCTAGAGGAACTTCTGGAACTTCGGCTAATAGCCTTCTGAATTTCATCAACGCCTCTAAATGGCTTGATTGCTAAAAGAACACATAGGTTTTTACATTAAGTGGGATACAATTTCCTAGGGTATCACAACGGATCTACATAGATCTAAGTGTGACGGTAACGAGATCAACTGTCAGCCCTTCTACCTAACCTAACCCTAACCTAAACCACACATCGGATTTGGGGGTGCGGCATCTTTCATGTACGAGCGTCAATCAAGACGCCATAATAATAAATGAATCGTTGACAAATAGAAGAAATCTTTCAAGAAGCGCAAATGTTACTTTTGGCTACTGCATACGTACGAAAATCGGAGCATGGAACGTTCGATCCTTGTACAGCGATGGTAGATACGAGCAGGTTGAGCGTGAAATGCTTCGCCTAAAGATCAGTTTCCTGGGCATAAGCGAAACTAAGTGGAGAGGAAGAGCTGAATACAGATCAGACACTGGACAGACGAGAATGCTGTATTCCGGGGAAGATGAAAGAGAGGGTGGCTAAAGACTGCATGGTGTCGGAATTATGTTGAACGAAGAAGGGAGGCGTAGTTTGATCTCCTGGGCGCCCATTTCTGCGAGATTAATGACACCAAGGTTTCGTTCAAAAATTCGTAACGTCAAAATAATTCAGTGCTACGCCCCCACAAATGAAACGACAGAGGAAGACAAAACCGCGTTCTACACTCATCCTAACTCGGTTTACAGTAGTGTTCCGAGAGCCGGCATCATAGTCGTTATGGGAGACCTTAATGCCCAAGTCGGTTCAGACAGTTACGGACTGGAACGCGTGATGGGAAGAAATGGCTTGGGGTCACGGAATGAAAATGGTGACTTGCTTGTCGATTTTTGTAACGCGAATCGTCTTGTGATAGGTGGGACTGTATTTAAGCATAAGACGTGCAACAAAATTACCTGGGTGTATCCAGATGGTCAAACCGAAAACCAAATTGATCATATCATGATTCAGCAGCGATGGAGGAAGTCTATGTGTGATGTCCGGAGTATAAGAAATGCCGATGTGGGAAGCGACCACCATTTGGTTCTGTTGAGTCTCAAACTACGAACCGCTGCCGTACAAAAAACAGCGCAGGATGCAGCAAGGAGCTCAAAATTCATTACTAATGCTTTGAATGACCCCAACATATGTCGAAACTATATAACCACCCTTAACGACAGAGCCTCGTCATTAAACGGCACTTCGCAAATCGTTGAAAATTCAAATAAATGCCGAAGCAGATATTCAACGAAAGGCTGACTTGCGAAGAGAGTACCGCATTGCACATAAGATGTTCTATCGTTGTGTGAGACGTGACAAGAGGTTAGATGGGCTCGCAGATAATGCGGAAATCGCTGCTAGAAGAAGAGATATCCGGGAATTGTACCAAATAGCCAAAGATGTGATCGGGAAAAAAAGCAACACCAATCATCCTGTAATGGATGTGGATGGCACACTTTTGGTATCAATTGAGGATCAGCTTCGTAGATGGAAGGACCATTTTTGTGCCCTGCTAAATGAGGATTCAGTTGAGCAGAATGGTGAAGTGCCCCAACTAAACGAGATGCGCGGGTCCTATAGGGGTATTGACATCGAACCCCCGTCAGAATCGGAAATCCTTACATCAATAAATCTCCTCAAAAACAACAAGGCAGCTGGACTGGACGGAATACCAGCTGAATTCCTGAAAGCCGATCCCGTAACAGCGGCTAGTATTTTACATCCGTTGATACAAAGCATTTGGGAAAACGAGAGATATCCCAGGGACTGGAAGGATGGTGTGATTGTTAAGTTGCCAAAGAAAGGTGACTTAAAGAATTGCAACAATTGGCGTGGTATCACCGTTTTGTCCGTTTTCCCAAAACTAATGGCAACCATCATTCTCGAGCGAATAAAGGATAGAATCGAGTCTACACTCAAGAGGCATCAAGCTGGCTTCCGCAGTGGTCGATCGTGTGTCGACCATATCAACACCCTGCGTATCGCCCTCGAGCAGTCGATGGAATTTCAATCACCGCTCTACCTCATGTTCGTGGATTTTGAGAAGGCCTTTGATCGAGTTAACCGAGAATGTATATGGAGATCGTTGCTTGGTAGAGGAATTCCACCAAAAATTGTTGCCATTATTAAAGAGTCCTACAACAACGCAAGGTGTTTTGTTTTGCACAATGGGCAGCTATCCGACTCCTTCGTAGTGCAACAGGGTGTGAGATAAGGGGATGTTTTATCGCCAATTCTCTTCCTGCTGGCGATGGACGACGTATTGACGGCCAGTGTTGGTACAGCTGAGCAACACGGCATTCAGTGGAGACCGTTCGAAAGGCTCAGTCATTTAGACTATGCCGATGACATATGTCTACTGGCAAATAACATCAGTGGGCTGAACGGGATGTGCCAAACGCTGCAAGTGAAGGGAGAGTCGAGTGGTCTAAGAATAAACAGCAAAAAGACAAAAATAATGCTCACAGGACGCTCCACACAGCAGCGTATTATTCTACAGGAGACGCCAGTTGAAGTAGTGGAACAGTTCAACTACCTTGGCAGTATTGTTTCTGCAAACGGTGGTACGGATCTGGACGTTAAAAGTAGAATGAATAAAGCTCGTGCTGCCTTCGGTACCCTGTCCCCAATTTGGAAATCCAGTCAAATCTCCTTACGCACTAAGTTGAGATTCTTCGAATCCAATGTCAAATCCGTGCTGTTATATGCTTGTGAAACCTGGAAAGTCACGTCTACTATTTCGAAGAAAATGCAGGCTTTTGTGAATCGCTGTCTTCGCCACATCCTAAAGATTCGCTGGCCACAAATAATATCAAATGAGGAATTGTGGCGCAGGACAAGTCAAGAGCGGCTGGACGTCGACGTAAGAAAGCGTAAATGGCGTTGGATTGGTCAGACACTGAGGAAACCAAACGATGAAATTGCAAAGCAGTCCCTTGAATGGCTTATTTGTTGCGCAAACCAAAAACTTGTAGCTCGAGTACTTTTCTAGTTATTCAATTTTCCGCTGAAATAAGTCTGAAGTTAGCGGTAAAAATTTAAAGTAATACTTATTTTACTTTTTATTTGTAACCTGAATTTGTAGCTATCTAAATGCTAATTTGTTGCTTAAACCCCGATTTTGTAGCTCTAACGGTTTTCCAAATATTCAAAATTCCGCTAAAATAAGACTGAAGTTAGCGGACGAAAATTTGAAAATCATAATTGTGTTAATGCCCAAAATTGTAGCTTTTTTTTGTTGCGCAAAAATAAATTTTGTATCTTTTATGGATAATTTTTTATTTACAGTTTAGGTTTAAAAATTTGCATTTCCGTTTCCACTACCATAGAACCGGAAAAGGCCACCGAAATGGAAAAAAAATAGATTTTAAATTTTCTTTTTTGCAAAAATGTGAAGCATACCCTATGCTAATTTGTTGCTCAAACTAAAAATTTGTAGCTCTAACAGCCCTATTATTGACACGATTCAAATCTAGTTTTAATGTAAAACTAGTTCTATAGGGGTTTCGAGTGGTAGTTTTTGAACATATTGGTATTATTAAAACAAAAATTGACATCTAAAACTCTGATTTCGAGTGTTCAAAACGTGAAACTCAAAACCTCCCTCTATAGAACTAGTTTTACATTAAAACTAGTTTTGAATCGTGTCAATAATAGGGCTGTAACTGTTTTTTTTGGTAATCAGTTTCCCGCTAGCTAAAAAGTGTAGCTAAAAATCAAGCTTTTAAAATTAAAAAAAAAAATTTCTATGATAATGTTGATAAATATAATTGAAATTAACATATACTGCGTGTTTCATAAGCTACTTTCAATACACTAAAATTAAAATAGTGAAATTTGTATTCAAAAATTACTACAGTTTTTTGCTTCTCCTGAAAAATTTCATAATGCCGACTTATCCCCTTTTCATAATAAACTATTCAATTATTCGGAGTAAACTCCAAAATAGTGCTTACATTATTGATACTGTCAGAAGAATCTATTTTTGGAATATCCGCGATGATATCTTTCACACTTCTTATAAAATATTTATTGAATTCAGTAGCAGTTCCTTTACTATCATAAATCACATTTCCGTCGATAGCAACATTTTTATTTTTGAGAACAAAATTTTTAATATTTGTCAATGGCTTTTGGGGATTACCTGATGTGTCAATCTTCTTTTTAATATAATTTATCTTTTGCTGCCCGAAGTTCGCTTTTATATAAATTTCTCGCCGAGATATAATCGCTCCATGATGAGCTTTAAATACCAAATTTATATTGTTCATATTTTAATACTTTATTTTTTTTTTAGTTTTTTTTTTAATTTTTACGAAACCACTCACACTTATTAGGATGCACTCTTAGAAACTATAATTTCATTAAAAATTATATCCAACTCATCACTCAACACATCAAGCAGCTCACTTATTTTTAGTTTGGCGTCAGTTTTGGGAGTTATTTGTTTAGAATTCGAAATTACATTATCTATGAGAGTTGAGGAGTCGTTATTCTCGTAGGTTGGTCATTGGAAACACATTATTTGCAACACACATAGATTTTATTCTGTCTTAATAATTTTTGTCACTGAACCAATCGATGTTAAAATCAACAACTATAATAAAATCCATGTCAACATTCACTTGTTCAATTAAATTCTCAAACATTGTACAAAAATCAGCTTTTCAAAAACTAGGGGATCTATACACTAATAGTAGTTTTAATTTTATATTTTGACTACCCAGAATTACTTCCAGACAATCTGACCCAACATTTGTTTTGACCTCATTAATAATTTCAAAGTTTAATTCTTTTTTAATATAAATTTAAACTCCGCCGGTATGAGAAACACTTTTAAATTGAGCTAAGTTGTAATCATTTAACATAATTCAGAATCGCTGACATTTTCGGTTATATGTGTTTCACTCAAGCATATTGAATGTGGGTTTTCTGCACTTGCCCACAAATTCGTTTCATCAAAATTATTAATAAGGCCTTGGATATTCAAATTCCAACACTTCATTATACTTAGCTGCTAGAATGAAATTTTTTTATTGAGAAAGGCCATGACCACTTCCGAATTTGAGAAATCATTACGGTCTCAAGCACTTTTTGTTATGGGTCTGCCTCATGGTGTTTTGCACAATAAAAAGAGGACCATATCCTATCCCTGAAATAACCGAACAAAACATTATGGATTGAGGATGCTTGATTGTTGGATTAATGCACTCTGGTTTGTTTTGCTTGCCTTTTTTGTCCTGCTTCGGGCACAAAGAGTAAAGCGTGGATTCCTAATGCCAATGTCCAGTCTCGTTATTTATTTTTGGCAAAGAAGTGGATACAAAAAAAAATGGCAGTTACTTGCCCAGCGTTTCTTCCGTTGTTTGATTAACAAGATTAAGGCTTCGTTCTGTAATAATCTTTTCACACCAAACCCCAAAACCAGTTTTCGTCGAAAACTTTTTAAAAACTCAACAACCATTCACAGAACATTTGACACCAAACACCCACAATTTTCTTTTATTGTTTTCTTCCATATTCTAAAAATAAAAACGGTGCTTATTTATCAATTTTAATAAATTAAATAATTTTGAGATAAATAAAGCTACATATGTTTGTTTTGCTCATCTCTGAATTCCAACAAGTTTTCGACTGGTTTTATATAAAAAACTTGTGGATAGAAGTGGATACAAAAAAAATGGCAGTTACTTGCCCAGCGTTTCTTCCGTTGTTTGATTAACAAGATTAAGGCTTCGTTCTGTAATAATCTTTTCACACCAAACCCCAAAACCAGTTTTCGTCGAAAACTTTTTAAAAACTCAACAACCATTCACAGAACATTTGACACCAAACACCCACAATTTTCTTTTATTGTTTTCTTCCATATTCTAAAAATAAAAACGGTGCTTATTTATCAATTTTAATAAATTAAATAATTTTGAGATAAATAAAGCTATGTTTGTTTTGCTCATCTCTGAATTCCAACAAGTTTTCGACTGGTTTTATATAAAAAACTTGTGTTTTACATTTTTATTTTCTTAAGATTCCGCTGGCCTTTTTCCGAGCCTATGTTAGTGAAACCGGAAATGCTCATTTTTGAGTTTGAATTTCAAATAAAAAACGAACTATTCAAGGTACTAAATTAAACAAGTTTTAATTTAAAAAGCTACAAATTCTGACATACATTTTTTTTAATTTTGTCCGTTACGCAGGGGGTAATGTCTTATTTTAGCGGGAAACTGGATTCAAACAAAACCAAGCTAGCTACAAAATCACGGTTTGTGACTTATCTAGTTAGAGGAGTCTTCAAATTGTGGCAAACAAATTTTTTGGATTTTTTAATTTTTTTTAGATTTTAAACGCTTAATTTTTAGCTAACTTTTTAGCTAGCGGGAAATTGATTACCAAAAAAACAGTTAGAGCTACAAATTTTTAGTTTGAGCAACAAATTAGCATAGGGTATGCTTCACTTTTTTGCAAAAAAGAAAATTTTAAATCTATTTTTTTTTCCATTTCGCTGGCCTTTTCCGGTTCTATGGTAGTGGAAACGGAAATGCACTTTTTTAAACCTAAACTGTAAATAAAAAATTATCCATAAAAGATACAAAATTTATTTTTGCGCAACAAATTAGCATTAAAAAGCTACAATTTTGGGCATTAACACAATTATGATTTTCAAATTTTCGTCCGCTAACTTCAGTCTTATTTTAGCGGAATTTTGAATATTTGAAAAACCGTTAGAGCTACAAAATCGGGGTTTAAGCAACAAATTAGCATTTAGATAGCTACAAATTCAGGTTACAAATAAAAGGTAAAATTAGTATTATTTTAAATTTTTACCGCTAACTTCAGACTTATTTTAGCGGAAAATTGAATAACTAGAAAAGTAATCGTCCCTATCTTGGCGGAAACTTTTTGGCGGTATCAAATAATTTTGATATCTGAATTTGTAGCTAATTAAATGCTAATTTGTTGCGCAAACCAAAAACTTGTAGCTCGAGTACTTTTTTAGTTATTCAATTTTCCGCTAAAATAAGTCTGAAGTTAGCGGTAAAAATTTAAAATAATACTAATTTTAATTTTTATTTGTAACCTGAATTTGTAGCTAATTAGGCCGTTTGCCAATTGCGTTAAAATTCTGGTTAAATTTGATCCCAGTTAAATGTTATCCCTTTTTATAGGCGTGAGTAAAATTTAAGGTTTTTGCTGTGTCAATTGGATTAAATGGGATTTTTTTAACATTCACTTCCCATTAGTTTTGTTGTTGCATTTTTTTCAGTAATGATAGTTCGCAAACAATTCATTTTGCAAAATGAATGAATCATCTGAAAAAGTATTTTCAATAAATTTTATTGATTCTTTTACATTATCAAGGATTTATCTCAAGTTATTCAAACTTCTTCTTGAGTACATGCTTAAATTTATTATAAGGTCTTTGTCTATATTTCTTAATCCTTTCATTTAATTTAATTTTTTTTTTTTTATTTTTCATCTTTTCCGATAGGATTCATGACTTCATGATAGCAAAATAAAATATTCATCTACATTACATTCATCTCCCTCACTTCTTCATGAGCATACCTCGCGTTCGGCAGGCTAAACGATAGGCTATCCATAATCCAAAAAATTTTCAGATACGTTGAGTTGTTTTTGCATCAGCTGAAATCAGCTGTTTTTTTTACAAGGGTTTACAACAACACAAACAAATCCGGATCGCTTAAGATACGCAGCCGAACGCGCCCATAGACATGTCAAAAATTAACCACCGTCTAAAATTTTAACGAGCTCCTGAGCAGGTTAAATTTTGAAGTCTATATTCACCTCAGTAATGTCAAAATTTAGCCATGGGATCAAATTTAACCAGGATTTTAACGCAATTGGCACACGGCCTTAAATGCTAACTTGTTGCTTAAACCCCGATTTTTTAGCTCTAACGGTTTTTCAAATATTCAAAATCCCGCTAAAATAACACTGAAGTTAGCGGACGAAAATTTGAAAATCATAATTGTGTTAATGCCCAAAATTGAACCTTTTAAAGCTAATTTGTTGCCCAAAAATAAATTTTGTATCTTTTATGGATAGTTTTTTATTTACAGTTTAGGTTTAAAAAAGTGCATTTCCGTTTCCACTACCATAGAACCGGAAAAGGCCAGCGAAATGGAAAAAAAATAGATTTTAATTTTCTTTTTTGCAAAAATGTGAAGCATACCCTATGCTAATTTGTTGCTCAAACTAAAAATTTGTAGCTCTAACTATTTTTTTTTGTAATCAATTTCCCGCTAGCTAAAAAGTTTGCTAAAAATCAATCCTTTAAAATCTAAAAAAAATGACAAAATCCAAAATTTGTATTTGCCAAAATTTGAAGACTCCTCTAACTAGATAAGTCACCAAACCGCGATTTTGTAGCTCACTTGGTTTTCTTTGCATTCAGTTTCCCGCTAAAATAAGACATTACCCCCTGTGTAACGGACAAAATTAAAAAAAATAAATTTATGTCAGAATTTGTAGCTTTTTAAATTAAAATTTGTCGGTCAAAAATTAATTTTGTACCTTGAATAGTTCGTTTTTTATTTGAAATTCAAACTCAAAAATGAGCATTTCCGGTTTCACTAACATAGGCTCGGAAAAAGGCCAGCGGAATCTTAATAGACCGAGAGCCCACAGCAGATTTTGGGTGTGATCGATAGCAAAAAAAGCAAAAAAAGAAGTATAGGCGTCGAAAGCCTCATTAAAGGCTATTCAAAAAATCAAGGTCTTGCAGTCCACAACTGGGGCCTTTGCGAGAAACAGTGCATCGAACAAAAAATATGAATGCAACTTCGAGGATAATCGTTTAAGCCGAAATGGGTTTTCACTCCTCCCTAGATAAGCTCCTCGGATCACATATCACGGAATCTGAGACCTTTTGAGTGTATAGTTCGCTCTACCAGACCATTTAAAAAATTTAAAATTCTAAGTGAAAAACGGTTTTTTTAAACAGTCTGGCAGGGCGAATTAAACACTCAAATGATCGCTGATTCCGTGATATGGGATCCGCGGAGCTTATCTAGGGAGGGGTGTAAACCAATTTCGGCTAACACGATTATTCTCGAAGTTGCATTCATATTTTTTTTTTGATGCACTGTTTCTCGCAAAGGCCCCAGTTGTGGATTGCAAGACCTTGATTTTTTGAATAGCCTTTAATGAAGCTTTTGACGCCTATACTTCTTTTTTTGCTATCGATCACACCCAAAATCTGCTGTGGGCTCTTAGTCTATAAGAAAATAAAAATGTAAAACACAAGTTTTTTATATAAAACCAGTCGAAAACTTGTTGGAATTCAGAGATGAGCAAAACAAACATAGCTTTATTTATCTCAAAATTATTTAATTTATTAAAATTGATAAATAAGCACCGTTTTTATTTTTAGAATATGGAAGAAAACAATAAAAGAAAATTGTGGGTGTTTGGTGTCAAATGTTCTGTGAATGGTTGTTGAGTTTTTAAAAAGTTTTCGACGAAAACTGGTTTTGGGGTTTGGTGTGCAAAGATTATTACAGAACGAAGCCTTAATCTTGTTAATCAATCAAAGGAAGAAACACTGGGCAAGTAACTGCCATTTTTTTGTATCCACTTCTTTGCCAAAAATAAATAACGAGACTGGACATTGTCATTAGGAATCCACGCTTTACTTTTTGTGCCCGAAGCAGGACAAAAAAGGCAAGCAAAACAAACCAGAGTGCATTAATCCAACAATCAAGCATCCTCAATCCATAATGTTTTGTTCGGTTATTTCAGGGATAGGATATGGTCCTCTTTTTATTGTGTAAAGCACCATGAGGCAGTACCATAACAAAAAGTGCTTGAGACCGTAATGATTTCTCAAATTCGGAAGTGGTCATGGCCTTTGTCAATAAAAAAATTTCATTCTAGCAGCTAAGTATAATGAAGTGTTGGAATTTGAATATCCAAGGCCTTATTAATAATTTTGATGAAACGAATTGTGGGCAAGTGCAGAAAACCCACATTCAATATGCTTGAGTGAAACACATATAACCGAAAATGTCAGCGATTCTGAATTATGTTAAATGATTACAACTTAGCTCAATTTAAAAGTGTTTCTCATACCGGCGAAGTTTAAATTTATATTAAAAAAGAATTAAACTTTGAAATTATTAATGAGGTCAAAACAAATGTTGGGTCAGATTGTCTGGAAGTAATTCTGGGTAGTCAAAATATAAAATTAAAACTACTATTAGTGTATAGATCCCCTAGTTTTTGAAAAGCTGATTTTTGTACAATGTTTGAGAATTTAATTGAACAAGTGAATGTTGATATGGATTTTATTATAGTTGTTGATTTTAACATCGATTGGTTCAGTGACAAAAATTATAAAGACAGAATAAAATCTATGTATGTTGCAAATAATGTGAGTGTTTCCAATGACCAACCTACGAGAATAACGGCTCCTCAACTCTCATAGAAAATGTAATTTCGAATTCTAGACAAATAACGGCCAAAACTGACGCCAAACTAAAAATAAGTGAGCTGCTTGATGTGTTGAGTGATGAGTTGGATATAATTTTTAATGAAATTATAGTTTCTAAGAGTGCATCCTAATAAGTGTGTGGTTTCGTAAAAATTAAAAAAAAAATAAAGTATTAAAATATGAACAATATAAATTTGGTATTTAAAGCTCATCATGGAGCGATTATATCTCGGCGAGAAATTTATATAAAAGCGAACTTCGGGTAGCAAAAGATAAATTATATTAAAAAGAATATTGACACATCAGGTAATCCCCAAAAGCTATTGACAAATATCAAAAATTTTGTTCTCAAAACCCAAAGAAGTGAAATAAAAATGTTGCTTTCGACGGAAATGTGATTTATGATAGTAAAGGAATTGAATCCCTATGCACACCTCCGCGTGGTAGAGGGCGGGTAACGCTAACGTGCAGGGGGACCGAATGGATGCCGGGATAAGCAGACAACCCAGCTATGCTGGTCAGGGCACAAACTTGTCCTCGGGATGGTTAAAAGCCCCCTTAAGGCGGATAAACTGCAGGTGGCGGTCAACGGCATGATAGTCTGGTGGCGGAGGAGCTTTTTTTGGTAAAAGGCCAACGGCAGCAGCAGGTAGCGTCTGTAACCCATATTGGACGGCTACAAAAGGCGTCTGTTTTCCCATAGTGGGCGGCCTCGAGCAGTTATGTGTTTGACCATACAAAAGGCGGGTGTGCCTGTCAAATCTGAGCTTATGTATGTTATTAATCATATCTCGGAAAACACCATGGTGGAAGGATATATGCAAATACATGAATTATGACAACAAATGGAAATGAGTCCCCAAGAGGTAATCTTTTTATAGAAAATCCTTCTGTAGCTTCGGCTGCAGTAAACCGCACATCGGATTTGGGGGTGCGGCATCCTTCATGTACGAGCGTCAATCAAGACGCCATAATAATAAATGAATCGTTGACAAATAGAAGAAGTCTTTCAAGAAGCGCAAATGTTACTTTTGGCTACCGCATACGTACGAAAATCGGAGCATGGAACGTTCGATCCTTGTACAGCGATGGTAAATACGAGCAGGTTGAGCGTGAAATGCTTCGCCTAAAGATCAGTATCCTGGGCATAAGCGAAACTAAGTGGAGAGGAAGAGCTGAATACAGATCAGACACTGGACAGACGAGAATGCTGTATTCCGGCGAAGATGAAAGAGAGGGTGGCCAAAGACTGCATGGTGTCGGAATTATGTTGAACGAAGAAGCGAGGCGTAGTTTGATCTCATGGGCGCCCATTTCTGCGAGATTAATGACAGCAAGGTTTCGTTCAAAAATTCGTAACGTCACAATTATTCAGTGCTACGCCCCCACAAATGAAGCGACCGAGGAAGACAAAACCGCGTTCTACACTCATCTTAACTCGGTTTACAGTAGTGTTCCGAGAGCCGACATCATTGTCGTTATGGGAGACCTTAATGCCCAGGTCGGTTCAGACAATTACGGACTGGAACGCGTGATGGGAAGAAATGGCGTGGGGTCACGGAATGAAAATGGTGACTTGCTTGTCGACTTTTGTAACGCGAATCGTCTTGTGATAGGTGGAACTGTATTTAAGCATAAGACGTGCAACAAAATTACCTGGATGCATCCGGATGGTCAAACCGAAAACCAAATTGATCATATCATGATTCAGCAGCGATGGAGGAAGTCTATGTGTGATGTCCGGACTATAAGAAATGCCGATGTGGGAAGCGACCACCATTTGGTTCTGATGAGTCTCAAACTACGAACCGCTGCCGTACAAAAACCAGCGCAGGATTTGTGCAAGGAGCACAAAATTCATTACTAATGCTTTAAATGACCCCAACATATGTCGAAACTATGTCACCACCCTTAACGACAGAGCCTCGTCATTAAATGGAATCCAGAATTCAACAATTGATGAGATGTGGGGTGAAATTAAAAGTGTTTTTATGGAGGCTGGATCCGAAACTGTACCCAAGCGAACGAGACGTAGAGACTCTTGGATATCCCAAGACACCTGGGATAAGATCGAACTTCGCAAATCGTTGAAAATCCAAATAAATGCCGAAGCTGATGTTCAACGAAAGGCTGACTTGCGAAGAGAGTACCGCATTGCACATAAGATGGTCTACCGCTGTGTGAGACGTGACAAGAGGGTGAAGTTGGATGGACTCGCAGATAATGCGGAAAGTGCTGCCAGAAGAGGAGATATCCGAGAATTGTACCAAATAGCCAAAGATGTTATCGGAAAAAAAGCAACACCAATCATCCTGTAATGGATGTGGATGGCACACTTTTGGTATCAATTGAGGATCAGCTTCGTAGATGGAAGGACCATTTTTGTGCCCTGCTAAATGAGGTTTCAGTTGAGCAGAGTGCTGAAGTGCCCCAACTAAACGAGATGCGCAGGTCCTATAGGGGTATTGACATCGAACCCCCGTCAGAATCGGAAATTCGTACATCAATAAATCTCCTCAAAAACAACAAGGCAGCTGGACTGGACGGAATACCAGCTGAATTCCTGAAAGCCGATCCCGTAGCAGCGGCTAGTATTTTACATCCGCTGATACAAAACATTTGGGAAAACGAAAGCTATCCCAGGGACTGGAAGGATGGTGTGATTGTTAAGTTGCCAAAGAAAGGTGACTTAAAGAATTGCAACAATTGGCGTGGTATCACCGTTTTGTCCGTTTTCCCAAAACTAATGGCAACAATCATACTCGAGCGAGTAAAGGATAGAATCGAGTCTACACTCAAGAGGCATCAAGCTGGCTTCCGTAGTGGTCGATCGTGTGTCGACCATATCAACACCCTGCGCATCGTCCTCGAGCAGTCGATGGAATATCAATCACCGCTTTACCTCATGTTCGTGGATTTTGAAAAGGCCTTTGATCGAGTTAACCGAGAATGTATATGGAGATCGTTGCTTGGTAGAGGAATTCCACCAAAAATTGTTGCCATTATTAAAGAGTCCTACAACAACGCGAGGTGTTTTGTTTTGCACAATGGGCAGCTATCCGACTCCTTCGTAGTGCAACAGGGTGTGAGACAAGGGGATGTTCTATCACCAATTCTCTTCCTGCTGGCGATGGACGACGTATTGACGGCCAGTGTTGGTACAGCTGAGCGACAGGGCATTCAATGGAGACCGTTCGAAAGGCTCAGTCATTTAGACTATGCCGATGACATATGTCTACTGGCAAATAACATCAGTGGGCTGAACGGGATGTGCCAAACACTGCAAGTGAAGGGAGAGTCGAGTGGTCTAAGAATTAACAGCAAAAAGACAAAAATAATGCTCACAGGCCGCTCCACACAGCAGCGTATTATTTTACAGGAGACGCCAGTTGAAGTAGTGGAACAATTTAACTACCTTGGCAGTATTGTTTCTGCAAACGGTGGTACGGATCTGGACGTTAAAAGTAGAATAAATAAAGCTCGTGCTGCCTTCGGTACTCTGTCCCCAATTTGGAAATCCAGTCAAATCTCCTTACGCACTAAGTTGAGATTCTTCGAATCCAATGTCAAATCCGTGCTGTTATATGCTTGTGAAACCTGGAAAGTCACGTCTACCATTTCGAAGAAATTGCAGGCTTTTGTGAATCGCTGTCTTCGCCACATCCTAAAGATTCGCTGGCCACAAATAATATCAAATGAGGAATTGTGGCGCAGGACAAGTCAAGAGCGGCTGGACGTCGACATAAGAAAGCGTAAATGGCGTTGGATTGGTCACACACTGAGGAAACCAAACGATGAAATAAGTACCTTGCAGCAGACCGTGAAGGATGGAGACGTTTTGTTGACGCCCTATGCCCCAGCCGGGGTTACAGGACACGATGATGATGAAAGGAATTGCTACTGAATTCATTAAATATTGTATAAAAAGTGTGGAAGATATCATCGCGGATATACCAAAAATAGATTCTTCTGACAATATCAATAATGTAAGCACTATTTTGGAGTTTACTCCGAATAATTGAATAGTTTATTATGAAAAGGGGATAAGTCGACATTATAAAATTTTTCAGTAGAAGCAAAAAACTGTAGTAATTTTTGTATACAAATTCACTATTTTAATTTTAGTGTATTGAAAGTAGCTTATGAAACACGCAGTATATGTTAATTTCAATTATATTTATCAACATAATCATAGAAATAATATTGATTGTTTGCTGTGGACTTATCCCCTTTTCAAAATTCATGAGTATTTCTTATTAAAATACCCTTTGTAAGTTGGTATTTTTGATTATTTACTGACTTTTTATATCTTTTTTGTACAGGAATGTAATATTAAACGGATAGCAAAATTGTAAAAGTCTTATTCTTCATCAGTATTTGCATTGGGCCAGTTCACAATTAAGGCATAAAAATCCATATCACTGGTTAAGATTAATACTTAAAACAGTATTTGTTTAACGCTTTTTTTAACAGAAATTTATCAAGTATACTCTAAAAATATCCACAAACTACAAATTTTGTAGAACAGACCAATTCTAAGTTAATCATAACTCCTCGCGTGTTGGGAGGGGTAGTAACAATAACAATGTTTTCTAGTTTTTAAAGCTGATATTCGCAAAATTCTTTGCGAGATTACTTTCCAGGTACTAATTTTTTACTTCGAATGGGTACAAAATCCATTTATAATGAAAGCTCAGCCTACGGCCGGCGGCGCTAAACATACAGGAAAACGCATCTCTGATCTGTAGCCCTTTATAATTTAAATACGTTTTTTGTTCTCTTAACTTAATAAAATCGAGATTGGTCGCTCTCCAGATATTTGAATATAGTTAGGTTCTGCTTTCGGACATAAAACTTAACTTAAAACAATTTATTAATCAAACAATGAAATAGTTTCATTCGTCCATATCTAAAATAAAAAATAAATAGATTTTGAAATGTTTTGTCTTTCATTTTTGGCTATCGTTAAGTGTTGGGTTTCCAAAATATATTTTGACCAAGTTCAGTGTTCCACAGCTATGGGGAACACTTGGGTAAGTGAAAAGTGGCAGAAACCCCAATAAAAACCAAAAAAGAGCTGGTGAAAAAGGGTAATGCTGTGTGGTAGGATAATAACAAGCTCAAAAGTACAATTCAATTATATAATGTATTAACAGTAGGTATGCACTGAATAAAAAAGGCGCGACTGCAGATCAGAAAATAATAAAAAAGGTCATTTGCCTTAATCTATGTACCTACATAAAATTACTTTAAACTTTTTTTTTATTTTACTAAAATCTCGACTGCAGATCAGAAAATAATAAAAAAGGTCATTTGCCTTAATCTATGTACCTACATAAAATTACTTTAAACTTTTTTTTTATTTTACTAAAATCTCTATTAAATGTACATAAATGAGACGAACAAATGTAAGGTATTTTGACAAAAACGTTAAAAAATAAACAAAACATTGAAAAGAAGAACCAATATTGCAGTTGAAGATGTTCGGGGTGGGCAAGATCTCTTAAAAAGGAAAGGTTATTGCGTTAGACTTACAACCCAGAGTTGGTAATCAACCAAGGTAAAATACTAGCGAAATGAACGGTGCTCGAGAAGCTCCAGCGACACGAAGCATCAAGACAATTAATTTTACATTAGCAATTTATAATGCTCGAATCGAAAAACATTACTTTGATAGATAGAGCATTTGGTAATATCTATACCGACCATTTTTCCTAATAATCTTTTTACATCTAATGCAAAACACCGGCATTTCAAAAAGTAGTTGTGGTGTCCATTCTCTTATCCTCTTGGGGTTATTTCCGTCATTTATTTTAATGAAATAGCGTTTTTGTAAAGTGTAGAGCATAAACGTAGTAGCATTTACTGTACAAATCGAAGTATATTATCCAATTGGAATATTCATTTATTCCGTCTGACCTATGGAGAATTCTACAAGCAAGAACCTTTTCACATTTCTTAAACAAAGAATATTAATTTGAACTTTTAATTAAATACAAATAGTTGGCTAGATTTTAATGATATCTATTAAAATTATCCGCAGAAAATACACAAACAAAAAAATTGGACTAAGCTGTGGAAAACAATAATCTCCGATTGAAAAAGACAGCCGGTCCCTGTGGATGAATAGGCAAAATATCTTATTCCAGACATAACACATAACTTACAATTTTATCAGACGCTTGCGACATAATTTAATTGATTTTTCTAGATCAATGGGATAAATTTATTGTTTATTTAAAGAATGATTATTTTTTTTATTTTAATATGAAACTGTTTTGCGGTCTATTTAAAATTTTTCAGACAAAAAAATATTTTCTTCACTGACGAGTCGGCTCAGGCGGACATGAACTCAGCTGAAATCTGAAACGCTTTTCAAGTAAAAAATAATCTGTCAAATTCTAAAAATTATATAAAGCGCCATCTAGATCAAAGTAGTCTAATAATAATGACAGTACAGCAGTTTCTTTAAATTGGCCGCGTTCAAGTTCTTGAATAGGCGTGGAAAACTGAGCGTGGTCCGGCGGGACGCTCTATGCGGGTTAGTGCGAATAAGGTATTAGGCATAGACATTGTATATCCAATCTATAGTATTCTCATGAAACACGATTTTGTAGGTAGACATTTGGTCGATAGGTTCGCTGTGATTGCCTTACCGAGATCCCTTAACAAAAATTAGTATTACATTTGGACGCATAGATGGCCATGAGCTTTTTTTCTTCATGAGAATACTATAGAATTTATATTGACACCTGGTAAGTTGCTTTCCACACCTACTAGTAGTCAGTGCAGGTAGCTTACTTGTGAGATAGATTTTTTTTCGATTTGACGTTCAATGTATTTCCCATAAGAGAAATGCAAAACATGGTATAATCAACATTAATTTTCCTAATAACTTTTATATGAATGGGTATTCATATTATGAGTGAAATAGAATGAAAAAACATATTAGTTTATAAATCAAACGTAAAATATATCAAAACTGATTGTTAAAACACTTTAATTTTTGTATGAAAAATGTAAACAAAACACCTCTACAACTAGAAGCAACAACAACATTGCTCGATTGAGAAAAAAGCTACACAGGGACGTAGTCAGGATTATTTAAAACATGAATTGTTCTCTTTTCTTCATAAAATATACTTATTTGTTATTAAAACGAGGTTCTACGAATAGTTAATTTTTTTTTTTGTGAATAAATTTTCTTGCTAAATTTTATTAAAAAAATGCTTTTATTTTCGAAGGATGTTTTAAAACTATGAATTGAAAAATTTAACTCAGAATTGAAAATATGAAGCATTTTTGTTGTTGTTAAATCGAGTAATGCCAAAGATAAGAAATACCTACTCAGATAGTTTTATCATTTTTTAAAACTTTTTATCAAATTTATTTAAAAAAAAAAGAATCTGGGTAGGTAAATAGCCTAACGCAAAAAAAAAAAAAAAACAAAATTTTAACTTCATATACAAATACAAAATATAATCAAAAAATAAAATCCTCTATATTATATTCAATTAGGGGTGTCACTAGCTCCAAGGTTTCACTAGTTTCTAAATATAAAATACATTTTAAAAACTTATTCACAAACGGGGCCAAAAGATGTAAGTCCTCTTTCTGTAAGGAGAGTACAAATACACGAACGTAATGCATAAATAGATGCAAATATTACATACCTACATTTATCCTTATACACAAATTTTCACAAAGCTTACCTAGTGAGCTTTTTCTAATAATAATAAAATTATATAAACTTTCTTAATAATTGACCCTAATCTCTTAAACCTCCTTCCCTGACTACGCACATGATATCATTTTGGCTGACGACATGAATCCATTTTGGAAAGCAACAACAACAATACAGGTTTGTTTACATTTTTCATCTGCAAAATAAAGGAAATTATTCATAAGTTTGGATACATATTCTTTTTGATTTACAAAGTAACATTATTTGTTATTGCATTGCAACTATAATATAGATAAGTATTCATATAAAATTAATTAGTTAAATTAAAGTTTTCAACAGCATTTTTTGGTTTTCTCTTATGGGAAATGCATTGAATGTCAAATCGGAAAAAAATCTATCTCACAAGTAAGCTACACACGCTGACTGCTAGGTGCCGTGACTCCATTCGCCAATACAATGGCATAGATAAAAAATATATGGGAATATTCGGCTGTCAAACTGATTTGCCTACAAGCTCAGACCGTGGTGAATGTCATAAAGTTGCACTAGTAACCTTTACCACACGCACACTAGTGCAACTTTATGATTTTCACCACAAATCGTCGGTTTTTTTTAAATTTGTCAGTTATTTTAAAAATCTCATGGACATGTTCGTAAGTGCCCTTTCACACGAGGAAACTGAGTTGCCAGCAACTTTTAGTTCCACGGTGAGAAGGGCAGGAGGAAAGAGGGGCGAACAGAATCTCCCCGGTCGAGGATTTGAGGAGATTTTTTGACATTTCCTTTCACATCTAGGTTTAGGTGTGTTCAACCAATATACTTTCAAAGGAAATTTCAAAAATTGCCTGGAGATTTGTTTCCTTGTGTGAAAGGTACAAGAGATTTTTAAGGAGATTAAAAAAAAAGGTCAAAAAAATCTCCAGCAACTGGTTTCTTCGTGTGAAAGGGGACTAAAGTATAAAAGCGGGTGAACTGAATTTTTAAGTGTTCACTTCCCTTTATATCATTTTACTTTAAAATAACATTGGCTTCTTAAATATTAACGTGTACTAAAATAAGAAACAACAATATTTATTGTAATAAATAATTGAATAATAAATGTAGGTTAAATGAATCAAAGTGCGAGAAAATTTGTTTGTGAATTTTATGAAGTTACATAAGTTCTTCTTTAAATTTGTATTTGTTGCTTGAATTCTCCCTTAGTTTTTTGATCTCCACAGAAACGAACTATCAAAGTATGTCAGGATAATACAATTATTGAATGAATTTTGTTTTTGCTTTTAGTTATCTTTCAATCGTAAATAAAGTAAGTAAATTTAAATCAGTGGTTCAGTAATTTTAATTCACTGATTTCTGAACCACAGAATAAATTATTAGCCACGTTTGTACAACTCTTATGAGTTTTAAAATTAAAAACAAATCATATTCAACAAATCGTCGCCCTAAAATTGGGTTGCCGTAAGCGCTATTTCAATGTTTTTGGGAAATCGCATTTAAAGGTTTGGCAGTCAAGTGCATGAAAACCAACCGCTGGGATTTTTTCATTTTTTGACACGATATCCATATGGAAATCTTTATTCAAAAAATGTTATAAGATATTCTAAAACACTTTTAGTTTTTAAAATATTTAAAATTTCTTAAAAAATGACTTTGCCGTATACGCCATCAAAAACAAAATTTTCTTCTATCCATACACGTACCTCAAAAAACGGACACATACGGCATTTCAATAATAAATAAAAGAAGAAATGTCTTTATTTAAAGTGAAGGAATTAAAATGCAAGTTTTCATTTTTCAATAAAAGACATAGTTTTTGAGAAAATAAATATATATTACACATGTTTTCTTAAAGTAGTTTTCCAGGTACTGTTTAACAATTCATTTTTATTAATAAGAAAAAAAAATCACAGTATTTTTCATACAGTCTTTCGTTACTAAAATAAAGGAGACAAAATAAATAATAAGGGTATTCATGAAACAGCGTAAAGTCGTCGTAAACGTGGTAAAGTTTTAAACTTCGTAAATCTGTTAAATTTTCCATACAAATTGTGACAGAATTACGAAGTTTTAATCTTTACAACGTTTACGATGAGTTTACGCTTTTGTATGAATACCCATAATAAAAAGTAAACTTAATGACTCCAAACATTTTATACATTTTTGTTTAAATAATAAATATTAAATCAGTAAAAAAAATAACATAATTAGTAGAATTGTTATTTCAATTGTTTAAAAAGAGCTTCAAAATATTTTTTATCCTCTGAATGATATAAAAGGATACAAACTTTTTATATCATTAATTTTTTCGTTTGATATATTTTTTGTTTTGTGAATTGTATTAAGATTTTGATTATATAAGTTCTTCGGTGTTCCCAAATTAGTTTTAGTAGGTTTTTTAATTATTGAAATCGATGTATGCATTCGCACATTAAATTAACCAAATCGCAAATAGGTTTAACCTAAACGCAAATAAGTTTCACCCAAGCGCAAATAGATTTAACCCAAACGCAAATAGAATTAACCCAATCGCAATTCAAATTAAACAAAACGCAAATATAGTTAAACTATACGCAAATAATTTAAACTATTAACAAATCATTTCAACCAAAACGCAAATTGAATTAACCCGGGCTGAAATTGTTGTTCCAGCTCTGTGGTGGAAAAATGGAAGGGTTATAACAGTAGGAATAGTTCACCATAAGATTTTAACAAAACCCCAACTGTCAATTCAACTAGTTCTGCGGATTTTTCCAAGAACTTACCGAAAAATAAAAGGACAATCCCTTAATCATGGCTTTTTAAAATATGGATAATACCAAAATCCATTAGACCCAAAAAGTACAGCTAGAACAATAAATCAAGCTCTGGTTAATTCAATTTGCGTTTCGGTTAAAATGATTTGTAATAGTTTAAATTATTTGCGTATAGTTTAACTATATTTGCGTTTTGTTTAAATCGAATTTCGATTGGGTTAATTCTATTTGCGTTTGGGTTAAATCTATTTGCGGTTGGGTGAAACTTATGTGCATTTAGGTTAAACCTATTTGCGATTTGGTTAATTTAATGTGCGAATGCTATATGTAGACTATAAATTCTTACGAAAGAAGGGTTTCGTCAATAGTGGGTACTGGAGAATCCATTTTCGACGTCCTCTCACGACAAAGGCTATAGAGATAGACCAACTGAAATTTTTTTTGGATAGGGAACGTTATTTATACTTTTTTCACTCTCACAGTAAAATCATATGCACGTACGGTAGTTAAAAAAAAAAATATTTTTCTTGCTAATGGTCTACGTGCATACGATTTAATACTAATACATTGCATTTGGTATGCACGTAAGGCAAAACAATACTGAATAAACATTTAAAATTTGATGGCGTACGTTGCAGGATAATAGGACGTACATCAAAACAATTTTTAAAGAAAAGTTTGCGTAAATTGTATGGCAAATTTGACGTAAATGCCAAATTTTGGCGTTTACGTCAAAACAATACGCGAACTTGATGAATTTGATGGATATACGTCAAAACCATTCTGAATATCTCAGCCATGGAAAGAGATAGAGCAAAACGGATAAAATATTTGGAAAGAGCTACCCCGAAAACATAAAACTGCATACCAAGTCCAAAAAGTGAATTTTGGCGTTTACGGCAACCCAATTTTAGGGTGACGAAATAGCTGATGAATTTCCAAATTTAAGTCTGCTGTTACAAAAGAACTCTTGAGTCATGACTTTTTGAAATTGAAGGAGAACGTAGGAGAGATCTGAGGTTTTTTTCGCGTTCCGACTCATTAGTTTTCGTAAACAGTCATCACTCAAAAATTATCGAGTACTAGCAGACTCAAGCCTTAACTACATTGGCCAAAAAAGTGAAAAAGTACAAAATTGAAAATTTAAAAACTCATATTTTCATATTTTTTATTAATTTTGAAATTTTTCGACGCTTTTCTGTTTGATTAAATCATCAATGGTTGTAAGATGTTAACCTGCGGTGTTGTGTAGCCAAAGTTTACTTTCAATTTCAATTATGTTTAATCAAACCGTCGCAAAATCTCTAAATTAATAATTATAGTTGTGAAAATTAAAATTTTAATACATTTATGTCAGTTTTTTCGTTTCTATATTGCTTGTATAAGTGAATATGGTGACGCTTAAGGTTAGTCAGTCATTTTATAATTTTTTCATTAACAGTTTTCATCCGCGCACACATATATTTCTTATTATTGTCAGCCAATATTTTAGGTTGGTATTTATTAATTAATCTATTCTAGCGAGCACCTATCTATTATTTTATGTTATTCTTGAACACAATTTTATTCTTATTAATGCAAGCTATAGCTTTGTGTCTCATAGATAGAATATTCAAGATAAAAGTAATTCTATATATCTGAGATTGGTGGAGTGGTAAGCAAGCGAGAAAATTGGTGCAAAGAGTCCCAGGTTCTATTCGTATTTGGACTTAAAAAAAAGGTTTTTTTATGGGGATGTCTTTAATGCTCTCATAATTAACTCCATAAGGGTACAATAGGAGTGAAAAAAGTCACTTTTAATTCTTGGGAGCATTATGCAATTCTTTTATGCGTAGGATGAATGAACAGGAAAAGCATATATGGATAAATATAGGAGCGAAATTGTAGGTTGGGCTCCTTGGGGCTTAGCTAAGCCCAGATATTTTTCTGGGCTTAACTATAGCCCAGATACAAAATGCGATACCGGCAAGAATTTCATACTTGTTATCGTTATTTTGCATGGAAAATCCATTTTTTTTCTGTGATTGCGTCACTAAGCCCCGATGCTGTTTTTTAGTTCCATTCCCCTGGGCTTGCAAAAAAATACACCTATTTTGTATGCTTCGGTCAGTTACAAAACTCAACATTTTTTTTTTAGCCGCCAACCACCCTAAATTTCCAATTTTACCGCCCTCAAATTTTGCCACCTGGGGCAAAATGCCTGGTTTGCCCCACGCCTCCGAAATCTGGCCCTGTTTACATTTTGTTTGTGACTAGGGACAAACGTGGTTCAAATTTTGATCCGTGTTTCAGTAGAGGTTCAACGATGGCTCAAGCATGTAATTGGTTACTATCACATTTTGGATTTTCGGCCCATATTAAATCCAATTGAGCCAAATGGATCAGGTGACTATGTCGTGTATGGCCAGCTTAAGAGTTTTTAATCAATTGGTTTTCAAACTATAATAATAAGGGTATTCATGCATGCAACGTATAGTAAAACCATCGTAATACTTCGTTTTCATTAGACCAAATGTGATTTCGATGAAAATTTCCAAATTCGATACGAAATTATCTCATTTCTCATACAAATTCACATTTTGGAATAAAGACAATTTCAACCAAATTTGCCCGAAATAAATTTGGAAATTAAGTTAAAACCTTTCTAACCTTGGCCACAGTTTGAAAACCTCTACAAAATGTTTGTATGAAAATGTCAAAGTTCAATGGAAGTAGAAAGAAAAAAACAATACCAAAAACCGATTAACAGCCACTTGAAATTCAAAAATGAAATGAGCTGCCAAACGAAATTACAAATGAAAAAACTTTTTCTGTGATTTGTAAAATTACTTCATTTCGGCTCTAATAAAAATGTCGTAATATAAAACTTACCTATACAAATTTTAAAGCTTTCCGACGTTTACGGCATTTACGATAGTTTTACTACGTTGCATGAATAACCTTAATACTTAAATATATTGCATGTTTAAACTATTGATGACAAATAGCCGTTCTTTTTTAACATATTATAAGGCTAGTCGCGCACATGCAACTGCTACTGCAACAAAACAGTTTAGTCACAAGTTGACCGATGAGCGCGCACATAAGCAACTCCACAAGCAATCGCAACGAACCTAACCAACACACGGACAATGTTTATTCAAATTTTCTACCCCATACATTCAAGGAAAAATATTATCGCTTTTGTCCTATTCTTTTGCTCAGCAAATAAAAGAAAAGATAAATTTGTTCTCTTTCGCACAGAGAACATAAGTCACTTTGGAAAGAACAAAATTCAACGATGTGGTTAAATATCTGCAACTATTTGGTTGCATGTGCACGCAGTTACATATTAGCTGTGTTTTTTTGCATGTCCTAATAAAATTGTGTGAAAAAAACGACAACAAAGCAAAACAATTTACATGTTAAATACAACAACAACTATGTCCATATAGAGTTAGCTATGTCCAGATAATTAACTGGAGTTAACTTTTGTCCCGATAAAACGGTATTACCAGACTACCATTGTCGCCGTGTTATCGATAATTTGTATAGAAATGTCAAATGTTTGTTGGTAAGATAGTTCAGAACAAAATGGCAGACCAAGGCAAATGTTGAAATGTCCCGATGTCGTTTTTTTCGCCAAACTCCATATGGACATACAAAAAAACGCAGCTATTATTCTATATGACACAAATTGAAAAACCGATTTCGGGCAATCGTCCAGTTTGTGGCAAAACACAAACTGAAAAGTTGCTCGAATCGACGACTGAATAGTTTCTGCATGTGCGCGCTGTCCCATATGAGTCAATAGGATTCATTTTTGCAACCAAACAGTTGCGAAACTGAAAGTTGCATGTGCGCGACTAGCCTAATAGAGTCAATGCAGAATACAAAAACAGAATAGAGATATTAAAAAAAGTGCGACCGCACCTCTAGGAACAACATTTCAAACGCATCCCAAGAGTTCCGAGGTGAATTTTGAAACGTCATTTTTCATTTACCGAGTAGCAATCAAAATTGTTTTCAATTGTAATTTTGTAAACAAAATTACAAGTTTTCAATTATTAAACAAGGAATCCAAAACTACTATGTTAAAAAATTTTTAGCCGACGAACTTGTGGATTTGGAGGAAAACGATACTATCTTCAATATATTGTAATAACTTTCCATATTTGAACTATAACGACTCCAAAATAACAAAAGATAACAAAAAGAAAACAATGGGTAAATCTTTGAATGATTTAAATTTAGTGGAACTTAAGACAGAACTGAATAAGCGAGATCTTCCTACTGCTGGAACAAAGAATGATCTTATAATTCGTCTGCAAGAAGATTTAAGAAGATGTGGAAAAAACCCGGACACGTTTATATTCGACATTGAAATGGAAGAACAGCAAGAGCAAGTAAGTACATCGGGCATGACCAACATGCTGTCTCAGCTGCTTGCCAAATTTGATAGTCAGGAAAAGAATCTTCTCGAACGTTTCGAACAACAAAGCCAAGAGCAGAAGAATCTTCTAGAACAACAAAGCCAAGAACAACGGAATGAACAAAAGAATCTTCTCGAACGATTCGAGCAACAAAGCCAAGAACAAAAGAATCTTCTAGAAAAACAAGAAAGGAATCTTCTTCAACAATTCCAAGAACAGACAAATCTGCTCGAAAGTAAGTTGGATGCTTTTGACAACAGAATTATTACTCTTGACGAGCGTGTCGATAAGCAATTTTCGACTGTAGATAAACAATTATCGACAATAGAAGCAAAGTTCGAAGATAAAATCGAATCCATTACAAAGGAATTAGATAAAGTAAAGAAAATGAAGTTTCGAGAAAGTTCTGGCGACTGTCCAAAGAAAAAAGAGATGCATCCACCAACCTTCGATGGGCAAACTTCTTGGTCAATTTACAAGAAGCAGTTTGAGGCAGCCGCAGCAACAAATGGCTGGGATGAGGAAGACAAATGCATAGCTCTAACGCTTGCCCTCAGAGGACCTGCTGCTGAGCTGTTACAAAGCATACCAGCAGATAAAAATGGAAACTTCCAGTGCTCTCGTTCAGGCCATTGACAAACGTTTTGGAGATGGCCATATGCAAGAAGTCTTCCGCGTCCAACTCAATTCCAGAGTCCAGAAAAGAGGAGAAACTCTGCAACAACTCCAAGCAGACATCGAACGGTTGGCGCACCTGGCATATCCAGCTGCAGGAGATGAAATCATCAACTAATTCGCAACAGAAGCCTTTGTTCGTGCTGTATCTGACATCAACCTTCAGCGAGCAATTCGAACGGCTGGCAAACGCACGCTTCCTGAAGCACTAGCATTCGCCCTCACTATGGAAGCAGCAGAACAGGCTTCTCAAGGAGTTCATCGGGTAAGAAAACTAGAAATTGAGGAGTGTTCTTGCCAGAGAACTGTGTTCCAAAGAAACCAGCGAGATGGACCTGCTCGATGCTGGAACTGCAACAAGACCGGACATCTCCAACGCCAGTGCAGATTGCCACCTACACGACCTGCATGTCAACACTGCGGAAGCAGAAACAGCAACAACAACAGTAAGTACTCCAACTTGGCCTGTTTTTCACCCGGGAAACTTATAAGCACCAACTCAGAAGAGCAGAAGATGTTTTCTGGTATAGATGACCCTAGAATCACCACCGTCCAGGTCTCGCAGACTAAACGAAATAACAAAAGTCTGACTGTGGAGGCAACATTAAACGGTAAGAAACAAGTGGCTACGATTGACACTGGTGCCACTGCCTCCATTGTTCGAAGAGACTTGGTGAAGATGACATGGCTGCATAACACCAACGCCTACCGTCTGAAAACTGCAACAGGAGAGGCAGCCAGAGTGTACGGGGAGGTTCATCTGACGATCCGTTTGGCAGAACTGGAGTTCTCACATCTGTTTCTGGTAGCAGATATATGTGACGAGTGCATTATTGGAATCGACTTTATGAAAGAGCATGGAGTAATCCTCGATATCGGGAAGCAAGTTCTCAAGTACCGAAATGTGGAGATTCCTATGGTTTATGGCAATGAAAACACGTCAACTCTGAGGACTGTCATAAAGGAAGATATATGCCTACCACCTTCTTCAGAGGTGTTCGTTTGGACGAAAATAAAGGGTGATTTGGGTTGCCATCGATACCTAATGGTGGAGCCAGAGTCTGAGCAGTCTTCTCAAAACATCATCCTAGGGAAGACCCTTGTGGCACCAAAGAACAACATGGTGCCCGTACGGATACTCAACATCAAACCGTACGAAGTCAAGCTTAGAAAAGGAGAAGTTGTTGGAAAATGTGAATCCGTATCCACAATAACTAAAATCACAGAAGCTGATACACAAGAATATGTGGACCCCAGGAAAGTGAACACTATGAAGTCAAACATTCTCAAGTCTTCAAAATTAAGGGCGGTATTCACCGACGGCTCATAACTTACGAGGCTCATAAACCCATTCACCAAGCAATAATAGTGAATATTTATGAGCGCTCATAAGACTTATGAGTGGTCCTGACCACTCTTAAGTTATGAGCGCTCTCTTCGAAAATTTGTTCGAAATCATTCGAAATAAAATGTCACTTCCAAACTTTCTATCTCTATCTGTCACTACTGTCACAGGTTTATATTCGTGTTTTGTTTTTTTTTTTTTTTGTTTATTTAATTGTTGAAATAAACATTTCCTTTGAATTTGGTGTATCTATCCATATTTAATTTCTTTTTCCAGGATTGGAGTTTCTAGACAAACCACCAAATAATTCAGTTGTAGGAACCACAGATGGCGATGTCAGATTTTATGATCTGCGAACGGAAATTATTCATGTGAAGGTAAAGTTACCTTAAATCCTTAAATGGAACTAAAATCTATCTAAACTATTTTGAAAATTTCAACAACAGCACCACTTGCAGCAGCAACAGCAATAGTAGGCGATGCTCAGCAGCACTAGCAGTAGATGCAGCATCAACAACTATTGCAACAATCTCAGCATTTGCAACAACAGCAACCATCACCACAGATTCATCCAAAGAATCGAAAATTCGTTCCAGCTGAGCTAGAGAGAAGGGGTCTACCTAAAGTACAGCAACTGCTGATATCGGAACTAGGAGGAGGTGGCTGTGATGGCAATGAACCTGGATCTATCACACTAAAAATAGGAACGAATATTACTGTCCGCAGAACCAAACTGGCAGCCTAAATCTGCGTCAAATGAAACTGTATTTATAAATTCATCTCACAATCAGCCAATGCTTCAACTCAGAATATTGGTTGCCTGACCACTACTATTGAGTCCCAACAAAAAAATCATAATAGCGATGTGAGTAATACTATACAACCATGGAGATAATTTATTTTCAATTTTGTTTTCGTCTTCCAGCCCGCGAAATTCTTACAAATTCCAAAAACCTACAAACCAAACAAACAATCAGCAACAACAGCAGCATCCGAATGAGTACGATAAACTCCAATTACCCAGAAGAAGATGAAGAAGAAGAAATCCGACAACTAGAAGAATCTCGAAAGAGGAAATCCCCTCTATTGCAAAAACAGCATGATGATATGAGAAAACGGGAAGAACTTATTCATGATTTATGTGAGGATGTACCAGATTATATGAATGATCCTCAAATTATTTCCATAGACGATGACGATAGTATTGAGAAAAGAGGATGCTAACGACATTGACGAATTAAACAATTTCTTGCACCAAATTAAAAACCATGAGGACATGCTGCATGGAAAGAAATCCAAGTACAATGGGTTTATCTACAAAGATATAAAAGTGAATAATACCAAAGAATCAAAAACCTGAGGTTGATGACGATTCAGGTGAGAAGTTTTCATGAACTTCAAAATCCTCCTGCATCCAGTAACAATCGAAATTTTAACAGTCCAAGCTCATCACAGGTTGTACATCCACCAAAAAATTCTCATCTTCCAAATAAATCGGCTCAAAAAGTTGATGGCAAGCTCCACTCCAACATAAATAACGATGGTATTACAGGAGAGTTTGATGGTCATAATTATTCCCATTCGGATACTCTGTCCAAATCAATTGCAGGTGATTAATGCAGCACTCACAAACCACGTGCTCATGCCCATGGGAGGAGGTAAATCGCTTTGTTACCAACTGCCTAGCATTTTAACTGAAGGTGTCACAATTGTTGTGAGTCCCTTGAAGTCTTTAATTCTGGATCAAGTCAATAAATTGAAATCTTTGGATGTAAGTTTACATTTCTATTGTTCAGTAAAACTGGCAAAAAATTATTAAAATGTCTAGGTACTTATAATTAATAGATTTAGGCGAAGAACTTATCAGGGGACCAGAGCTTGAGTGAGGTTCATGGTGTTTTCGTCGACCAAGAATGTCGTCACCAAAAATTAAAATCTTTTATGTCACACCTGAAAAAATATCAAACTCAGTTAAGTTCCAGGTAAGTCAATATTCTGTAGCTTTTTAACTACAGAAATAGTTCAAATCATATTAAAAAATTGATACAATGGAGGACTTTA
Organism: Dasysyrphus tricinctus; assembly: GCA_963921185.1. NCBI lineage: Eukaryota > Metazoa > Arthropoda > Insecta > Diptera > Syrphidae > Dasysyrphus > Dasysyrphus tricinctus. The sequence goes on along the minus strand of OY992530.1, from coordinate 203,065,914 downwards.
ATTTCAGGTTATTTTGGATTTACTCTACAGCCGTAATTTCATCAGCCGATCTGTCATTGACGAGGCTTATTGCGTTTCGTAGTGGGGTCACGATTTTCGACCAGACTTCAAGAAGTTAGGCATACTTCGGAAACGATTTCCCAATGTCCCAACAATGGCCCTTACAGCTAACGCAACGCCCCGCGCTCGCATAGATATCCTACGATAGTTGAATCTCACTCAGTGTAAATGGTTCCTTTCGAGTTTCAATCGGCCGAATTTGCGTTATGCAGTTTTACCCAAGAAAGGTGTTAAGACTTTTGATGAAATTCACAAATTTATAAAATCTCAGCCTAGTTCGGCGAGTGGCATAATTTATTGTCTTTCACGAAAGGAATGTGACACGGTTTCGGAAAAAATGAGCTCGTTTGGTATAAAATCAGCTAGTTATCATACCGGTCTGAATGATAATCTTCGAGAAACCAGACAAAAAGATTGGATCACTAATAAATTTCGTGTTATATATGCAACCATTGCTTTTGGCATGGGTATTGACAAACCGGATGTGCGTTTTGCGTTTATATTAAAATATATTATCTTTTCATGGTAAAAACCAAAACAAAAAAACTTTATTATTTATTTCATTTAACTATGATAATACATATACATACTATGATAATACATATACTATGATAATACATATACCGTAAATATCAGCTTTTACCTCATCAAAATTCCTCTCAGCAATGTACAATTTACAACATTCTTGGTTTCATTTGGGCTTGTCGCAGGATCTTTTCTAAACGCAGCGCTTCTTGCAGCGAGCATTATGGGTTCTTGTAGAGAATTGACGACATTTTATCATTTGGACCATTTGGCCACAGCGACGCATTTGACTGCTATTTGCTTAGTACACTGACACAGCACAGTGTCTTGTTGCAAATGCCATCGCAAACGGGTATTGGGTCCAGACAGGATATCCTTTCCTCTTTTACCGCAAGGACACGATGTTGTTTGTGTGTTTAGCTTGCAAGGATGACACTCTCCAACGTGACAACAGTCCTTGCATTTGTGGTTACCACAACTCAAATCCTTTCCACACAGTTTGTTGTTGCTGCTGTTGCAAATGCTGTGGTACCGCATGATGACCAGCCGACGATGAACTGCTATTCGCTGGCTGGTGATGATACTGCTGCGACGAAGAACTTTTACGAAGGTGTGCCATTCCAACACCAACGTTACCATCAACATAGGAACTATTTTTATCCATGGACTCTGGATCAGTTCCGCTGGCACTGTTGCCCCCGCCACCACCTATCAAGAAAACGTGTTGAGTTTAGAATATGCACTAACGCCAATAGTTTTTATATACAATGATACCACTATTTTCCATATTTATGTGTCGGGGCAGCTGCTGTTGCTGCTGGAATCCACCGCTTCCCTGCTGCTGCTATCCTCCTCCACCACCAGCTGTCGTCACTATTGAAGTTTGCTGTTGCATTTGGTGCTGTTGCAAATGTTGCTGTTGAACAACAACTGATGGCAGCTCCCTGAGGTTTTAATCCTGCAGATATTTTGACTGCCGTTTTATTTTTGAATCAAATAGTCACAAAATAAAATATTTTAATTGAATTTAATCACGATTTGAATATTTAAAAATGAAAGCGACATGACAAAATGACAGTAATAAAAAAATTTGTATGCAGAAGAGATGAAACACATAGCCATAGCCTGAACAAATTCAGCTTTTAGATTCAATAAACTAATTGATGATGCCACTTTTAATTGAATAAAGTTTTCACTAAAAAATAAATTATTATAGTAAAACAAATTAAAAAATATAGATAAGCACAATAGATTGTACTTTTTTTTATTTTTTTGACGTCAGCTGTCATTCATGTTCGAAAACAGTTTGATTTCACAGTTTGGGTTTGTCTGAATAAGAGAGAGTGGCTCTCATTTTCGAACTTCGAAAAACACTTGTGAGTGGTTGGTGAATAGCACAAATAATATTTGAGTTATGAGCTTCATAAACTTAAGAGCCATTTATGAGCGCTCGGTGAATACCGCCCTAAGTGAATATCAGCTTCGTGTTGCTGGAAGCCTCCTTCACGAGTACGCTGATATACTATCTTCACCCAATGGGCAGTATGGTCGAACACAACTGGTGCAGCATCGAATCGATACAGGAGACGCAAGACCTATTCGACAACCAGCAAGACGTCTCCCATTAGCCAAACAAGCCGAAGTTGAAGAGATGATAATGATATCGACCATGAAGAAAGATGGGCTAATCGAAAACTCTAAAAGTCCTTGGGTATCCCCAGTTGTTCTTGTCAAAAAGAAGGACGGAAGTACTCGATTTTGTGTGGACTATCGGAGGCTGAACGATGTGACAAAGAAAGACAGCTACCCTCTGCCGAGAATCAGCGATACTCTGGATGCGATGGAAGGAGCTGAATGGTTCTCAACATTGGACTTGAAGAGTGGCTACTGGCAGGTAGAAATCCATCCAGAAGATCGAGAGAAGACGGCTTTCTCCACAGGAAATGGTTTGTGGCAATTTAATGTGATGCCTTTCGGACTATGCAACGCTCCGGCAACATTTGAGCGTTTGATGGAGTGCGTTTTACAAGGACTTACTTGGAAATCTTGCCTAGTCTATTTGGACGATGTCATCGTTTATGGTAAGACATTTGATGAGCATTGTAGAAACCTTAAGGCCGTGTTCCAGAGGCTTCGAGAAGCAAAATTGAAATTGAATCCAGACAAGTGCACATTTTTCAAGTCTGAGGTAAAATACTTGGGACATATCATCTCTTCCCAAGGAGTGAAGACTGATCCTGAAAAAGTTGACACTGTAAAGAATTGGCCAACACCACAGGATAAACATCAACTCCGAAGCTTTCTTGGTCTAGCCACGTACTATCGACGATTTGTGAAGGATTTTTCTGGAATCGCGAAAAGTTTGCACCAGTTAACAGAGAAAGGCAAACCGTTCAAATGGTCAAGCGAGTGCGAGAAAAGCTTCCGGGAACTTAAGCAGCGCCTATGCAATACACCAGTTTTGGCCTATCCGACACCAGGGAAACCTTTCATCATTGACGCTGACGCTAGTAACGTGGGAATTGGAGCCGTACTTTCACAAGTTCAGGAAGGAGAAGAGAAGGTTGTCGCATACTACAGCAAGGTACTCTCAAAGCCAGACAGAAACTACTGTGTGACCAGAAGAGAACTTCTAGCTCTAATATCGGCTACAAAACACTTCCATAAGTACATCTATGGGCAGAAGTTCTGAAGTGACTTGTTCTCTTAAAACTGAAAAGCTAATCCACTCCCTACCGCTGAATAAATAAATTAAATCTTACAACTACTCCTTCAAATCACATACCCCCCACATCTTGAATTTTAATACATTTACATACGTTATTAAGAGTACATGTCTGCAAAACGGAACAGAAAAGTACTATCATCATCTCCAGGTAAAAAGCAGCAGTCTCCTGATCCAAAACAGGCAAAAAATTCTTCATTAGTTGATGACACTCAAATCACACCGAAACACCCGAACGATTTCTCTTTGAAAAGCCACTTTGCCGAAATGTCACAATCTGAAGAAGCTCTTCGTAAGCAAAGTGAATACATCACATCTCTTCTTTCTAAAAAAATTCATGACTTCGAAGAGAGAATAACGGCGAAAATTGAAACCGACATATCTAAACTTAAGAGTTCAATTGATGACGTTAATAACCGCATAAAAACACTCGAGAATAAGCTCACCGAAGTTGACGTCATTAAAAAAGAAAATGTGGCACTGAAAGAACAACTAAAACAACATGATGACGTACTTCAACAGATTATCGCCCGCACTGATCGAAATGAAGAACTGCAACTATATAGGGAAACTGAGAGCGATGCTTTAATTCATGGTCTTCCCTTGCTGCCGAACGAGAATCTAAAACTTACTTTTAATCACTTGTGTAACAGCATAGATTTAAAACCAATAAACATTCGGGATATTTTCCGTCTAAAAACTAAAACTGAGACACCAAATCCACCTGTGATAGTTAAATTTATCTCACCTCGCGACAAAGGCACTGTACTATGATCCATTTCGAGCTACCGCACTAAAACAAAAAAAGCACTCTGTCTTCGCGACCTTGGACATTCTTCTGATTGTCCTGTGTTTATGCACGAATGTCTTACAATTAAAAACAGATCACTTTTGCAGAGCGCAATAAAGATAAAAAATGATGGTAAACTGTATTCGGCTTTCACAATGAGAGGATTTGTTTACGTTAAAAAACATCGCAACGATAAAGCTCTTTTAGTGGAGAACATAGATGCTCTGAATGATATTGCTACCAAATCATTGTTGACAACAGGAACAGCTGATTAACGAGACGAACTTGAATCATCAATAGTTAACATTGCTTTTTTTTTTGTTCTTATTAATATTTTATATTATAAAGCTTTCTGCTATTCTTTTTTTTGAAGCTTCACTTCTACAATAACTTTTTTTTCCATTTTTATTCTTCTTATCTTATTATTTTTTCTATTTTTTTTAATTATTCTTTTAACAATTTTCTTTAACAAATAATTTTGTAAATAATGAATTATAATATTGTTAAATATAAATTTATCATCATCATCATCTTCGTCTCTCCATTCCTCAAGTTTCTTCTTTATCTGGTCATGCAGCTTAGGGCTTTTCCCTTGTACTGGACTACATTTGGTCCTTGTCATTTAATCATTTTTAATGATGATTAATCAAAATCCTGACAATGGTATTAGGGAGATTGTTTTCGATAATTGTAATGATTCTACACGATCAATGATTCGCGTTTTGGGTGGACAGCGTATTGGGTTAAAGGTCTGCCATATTAATGCTCAGAGCTTGAGTCCTAAGTTGGACGAATTTCGATATTTGTTCGTTAATTCAAAAATTGACGTGGTCTGTGTTTGTGAAACCTGGTTTTCTAGTAATTCTTTATCTTATATGAAGAGGTATAACGTCTTTCGTTGCGATAGAAGTGGTCGTATAGGGGGTGGTGTTGCAATTTCTGCACACAATCAGTTAAATTGCAGGTTAATACGTAAGAGTCCCCCAGGTAGTGCTGTTGAATTTTTATTCATTGAGATAAAATGTAACAATAATAAAATACTTTTGGGATCAGTTTATCGTCCTCATCGTAATGTTGATTTAGCATTACTCTTCTCTGTCATCGATGAGTTATCTTTTGTATCACCTTTCGTCATTGTTGCGGGAGATTTTAATAATAATGTTCTCTGTAGCTCTGAGCTGACGGATAGCATGAAATCACTTAATTTATTTCCGGTAAATACAAAAACCCCAACCCACTTTAGCAGGGACAACAGTACGTTATTGGATATGTTTTTTGTGAGTCATTTATATAAAGTCCTCCTTTATGACCAACTTTCCGCTTCTTGTTTCTCTCATCACGATCTTATTTTTCTTACGTTTGAATGTTGGCCTCTGCAATCGTCCTCTACCTATAGCTATAGAGATTTCAAACATGTTGACAAACTGCAGCTAGAAGCAGATTTGAATTCCATCGAGTGGCTTCATATATATGGTTTGTTGTCTGTTGATGACCAAGTACAATTTCTTCAATCTAATATAAATCAACTCTTCAATTCCCATGTCCCTCTCATTACAAAAGAATGTCGAAATAAAAATCTGTCTTGGTTTGATAACAATATTAAGTCTTTAGTAAGAGAACGTAACCTTGCATACAGACGCTGGAAGATTTTTAGACTTGATGAATTGTACAATATATACAAAGTTTTGAGAAATAAGGTTATTTTTAAAATTCGTGAATCCAAAAAAAGATTTTATGCTCCTAAAATTGACCCTTCTCTTGCCAAAGAGAAGCTCTGGAAGAATCTCAAAGAAATTGGTGTAGGTAAGCAGATGAACAACAAATCTACATCTATTGATTGTAATGAACTCAACAAAACTTTCACCACACTAAATTTCTCTGTTTCTGAGAACCTGATAAGTGAGTCACATTTATTTGAAGATCCGTTAAATGATCTTAATTTGACTCGTTTTAGTTTCTCCTTCGTTGACGAGGCTGACGTTTTAGAAAGCATCTTAGCCTTAAAGTCTAACTCCATTGGTTTTGATGACTTGCATCCAATTTTTTTTAAGGCCATACTACCCTATGTACTGAATTACATAACTTATATATTGTAATATTTTCTCAGGTTCGTTAATAAAACTTATTTACTTTATTCAAAACGTACACTTAATTATTTCACAAAATAAAACACTTTACTTTTCTTACTACAAACAAAACGATTTATTATTCACCACTAAAATTAATTCACAAACTTTACTATTCACTTTTATTACAACCAACTTTATTCATTCACGATTAAAAACAAACTGTCTCGCTGCCGTTCAAACATGTGCCTTTTATACTTGTCTTCCAAACTCTCGAAATAAGGAGAACGTTCTGGTCTCTGCTTCCAGAGCTTTCCGTAGGGGAAATTTCCCAATAATTTCCCTTCCAAAAGCTTTTATTTGACAGCTGGTAAATCTGCTATAATCCGGCAGATGGCGCTTCCTTCGTTTGAGAGTTGCTATAATTATAGCTAATAAGGGTCTGTTTGCACTGCGACCGTAAGCTTTATTGTGTCCGTTTGTAATGACTTTCGGAGTCGTTATAGTTCAAATTTGGAAAGTCATTACACTGCCCCCCTCTTAGGATTGATCGTCCCGAGCAAATCCATCACTTCCTTCACCATTACAACGATGTAAACGGTCGATGTGAACTACTTTTATTTTGCCTCTTAATCCTCTCCGAATGCGGTAGACGCCATCGTTTACTCGTGTTACAACAGTATAAGGGCCTTCCCAATTTTGTTGAAGTTTCAGTGACATTCCCCTCCGACGCTGGGAATTATAAAACCAAACAAGGTCTCCCGCTTGGAATCCTGTCTTTGTTGCTTTTGTGTCGTATCGCTTTTTCATCCGACCACTTGATGGCTTCATATTTGCCCTTGTTCTTTCATGAACGTCACTCAGCCTTTCTTCTTCATTTCCCTTATCACTCCGATTCATGGGGCCAGTCTGTTGAATTTGCACTATCCTTTCGTTGTTCTTCAATGCCTTCTGCTGAGTTTTGATTGTCAGGATACCGTCCATTGAAACCGTTGAGATGACATCTTTGGCATCGTACCCCTTTGGTAGCTGGTACTTCCGTACAAACTGACGACTTATGTAGCCATGTTCATCTTCACGTTCATGATTACCTTCCACTACCACGCTGTTGCCAACAGTTTTGACCATTAACTCATTTGGCTTGAAATGGCTGACATCCATGCACACTTGAAATCCGTCCGCTCCAACTTTGTAGTTTTCTCTGGAATCACGCTCGTCACCCTTTCGTTGAGTAGGAGTTAACTGCAGCGGAGTCACTTTTGGGCGATATATATCGCTTCCCGAGTCATCTTTTTGCGCAGTCCTCATTTTCCTTTTACTCCAATCGTAAATGGGATCGGCTCTCAGTCGCTGGATGGAAACAACTTCCTTTTCTTTTTCATGCGTGCAATTATTGTAGTCTGGTTTCCATGGTCTTCTAGGTGGCAATCTGCATTGGCGTTGGAGATGTCCAGTCCTGTTGCAATACCAACATGGAGGTTTTCTAGGTGGCAGTCTGCACTGGCGTTGAAGATGTCCGATCTTGTTACAGTTCCAGCATCGAGCAAGTCCATCTCGCTGATTTCTTTGGAACGCAGTTCTCTTGCAAGAACACTCCTCAACTCCTAGTTCTCTCAACCGATGAACTCCTTGAGAAGCCTGTTCTGCTGCTTCCATAGTCAGGGCGAATGCTAGTGCTTCAGGAAGCGTGCGTTTGCCAGCAGTTCGAATTGCTCGCTGAAGGTTGATGTCAGATACAGCACGAACAAAGGCTTCTGTTGCGAATTGGTTGATGATTTCATCTCCTGCAGCTGGATATGCCAGGTGCGCCAACCGTTCGATGTCTGCTTGGAGTTGTTGCAGAGTTTCTCCTCTTTTCTGGACTCTGGAATTGAGTTGGACGCGGAAGACTTCTTGCATATGGCCATCTCCAAAGCGTTTGTCAATGGCCTGAACAAGAGCACTGAAGTTGCCACTCTTATCTGCTGGTATGGTTTGCAGCAGTTCAGCAGCAGTTCCTCTGAGGGCAAGCGTCAGAGCTATGTATTTGTCCTCCTCATCCCAGCCATTTGTTGCTGCGGCTGCTTCAAACTGCTTCTTGTAGATTGACCAAGAAGTTTGTCCATCGAAGGTTGGGGGATGCATCTCCTTTCTCCTAGGACAGTCACCAGAACTTTCTCGAACCTTCATTTTTCTTACTTTGTCCAATTCCTTAGTAATGGATTCGATTTTATCTTCCAACTTTGCTTCTACTGTCGACAATTGCTTATCGACATTAGACAATTGTTGATCGAGAGTTAACAATTGTTTATCGATAGAAGAAAATTGCTTATCGACACGCTCGTCAAGGGCAACAATTCTACTGTCAAAGGCATCCAACTTACATTCGAGCATGTTTGTCTGTTTTTCCAGCAGACACTTTTGTTCTTGGCTTTGTTGCTCGAATCGTTCGAGAAGATTCTTTTGTTCACTCCGTTGTTCTTGGCTTTGTTGTTCTAGAAGATTCTTCTGCTCTTGACTTTGTTGTTCGAAACGTTTGAGAAGATTCTTTTGTTCACTCCGTTGTTCTTGGCTTTGTTGTTCGAAACGTTCGAGAAGATTCTTTTGTTCCCTCCGTTGTTCTTGGCTTTGTTGTTCGAAACGTTCGAGAAGATTCTTTTCCTGACTATCAAATTTTGCAAGCAGCTGAGACAGCATATTGGTCATGCCCGATGTACTTACTTGCTCTTGCTGTTCTTCCATTTCAATGTCGAATATAAACGTGTCCGGGTTTTTTCCACATCTTCTTAAATCTTCTTGCAGACGAATTATAAGATCATTCTTTGTTCCAGCAGTAGGAAGATCTCGTTTATTCAGTTCTGCCTTTAGTTCCACTAAATTTAAATCATTCAAAGATTTACCCATTGTCTTTTTTTTGTTTTTCACTTTCCACACAATAAATTTACTGAGTGCACAAATAAAATAAGTTTTATCCCACTTCTGACACCAATGTAATATTTTCTCAGGTGCGTTAATAAAACTTATTTACTGTATTCAAAACATACACTTAATTATTTCACAAAATAAAACACTTTACTTTTCTTACTACAAACAAAACGATTTATTATTCACCACTAAAATTAATTCACAAACTTTACTATTCACTTTTATTACAACCAACTTTATTCATTCACGATTAAAAACAAACTGTCTCGCTGCCGTTCAAACATGTGCCTTTTATACTTGTCTTCCAAACTCTCGAAATAAGGAGAACGTTCTGGTCTCTGCTTCCAGAGCTTTCCGTAGGGGAAATTTCCCAATAATTTCCCTTCCAAAAGCTTTTATTTGACAGCTGGTAAATCTGCTATAATCCGGCAGATGGCGCTTCCTTCGTTTGAGAGTTGCTATAATTATAGCTAATAAGGGTCTGTTTGCACTGCGACCGTAAGCTTTATTGTGTCCGTTTGTAATGACTTTCGGAGTCGTTATAGTTCAAATTTGGAAAGTCATTACAATATTTAACTCTATTCTTATGACAAGTACTTTTCCTTCCGCTTGGAAACAAGCCAAAGTTATACCTGTCCCCAAAAATCACGATTGCGATGATTTCCGTCCTATATCTATCTTACCGTTTCTTTCAAAAGCTTTGGAAAGATTAATGAATAAACAAATAAGGGTTTTTCTTAATGCCAACGGAATGGTTTGTATCAATCAATCAGGTTTTCGACCGAAGCATAGCTGTACGACAGCTTTAATTGAGGTTGTGGAAAATATAAGAGCGGCTGTAGATGATAATAAGGTTACTATTCTAACTCTCTTAGATTTCTCTAAGGCATTCGACACCGTCAATCATATCAAACTTTGTCAAAAGCTTAAAAATCAATTTAATTTCACTTCACAATCTGCAAAACTTATTCTTTCTTACTTAACCAATAGATCACAGGCAGTATATGCTAATGGCTCGATGTCTTCTTTTCTCCCTGTGTGTAGAGGTGTTCCTCAGGGCTCTATTTTGGGCCCTCTGTTGTTTTCTATGTATATTAATGATCTACCTTCCTGTTCACTGAACTCTTCCTTGCACATGTATGCAGATGATGTGCAACTGTATAATAGTTTTCCCTTGGGTATGCTTGAGAATGGCGCGTTTGAAGTCAATGAGGATTTGAATAAAATAGTTGTCTGGTCCCGTAAAAACGATCTTTGTTTGTATCCTAAGAAATCGAAGTGCTTAGTCATTTCCAGGATCAATATTGATACTTCCTATTTCCCTGAAATTTATCTGAACAATACAGTTATTGGTTTCGTTGATTCTGCGAAAAATCTGGGAGTAATGTTTAATAAAACTCTAACTTGGAATGACCATATTAGACTTACGTTAGGTAAGGTCTATGGTGGTCTTCGTATGCTTTGGACATCTCATCATTTAATACCCTTGAAAACCCGATCTATGCTGGCTAAAACCCTAATCGTTCCACTTATGCTTTTTTGTTGTGAAATTTTCAGTAACTGTGACCATGAACACAAGCGCAAACTTAATGTTGCGTTCAATAGCATAGCACGCTATGTCTATGGACTTAGGAGATATGACCACATCTCACACTTTTCAAAATCATTATACGGCATTACCCTGGATAATCTATTTAAACACAGTACATTAAGCTTGCTTCACAATGTTATACAATCCCGTCAACCGGAATACTTATTCCATAAAATTAATTTTCCGCAATTTAGTAGATCTTGTGACCTTACCCCTATACGCTGCTCATATTTAGTATCCGAACGACAGTTTTATGTGTATGCTATTCGATTGTGGAACTCACTCCCTCGTTCTATTAGGATGATTAGCTGTACGGCCTGGTTTCGAAGGATGCTGAGAGAATTTTTTGAGAGATCTTGATGATGTTGATAATGGTAATTTTGTTTTCCTTTCTTTTATTTTTAAACTGTATTATATTTAGGACAATATAAATTATTTTCTTTTCTGATTTCAAATGTTACTATGTTTTAATAACAATGAATAAGCTATTCTTTTGTTTTTCTCTAATTATATATTGTAATAACTTTCCATATTTGAACTATAACGACTCCGAAATGCAAACAAACGGACACAATACAACTTACGGTCGCAGTGCAAACATACCCTTATTAGCTATAATTATAGCAACTCTCAAACGAAGGAAGCGCCATCTGCCGGATTATAGCAGATTTACCAGCTGTCAAATAAAAGCTTTTGGAAGGGAAATTATTGGGAAATTTCCCCTACGGAAAGCTCTGGAAGCAGAGACCAGAACGTTCTCCTTATTTCGAGAGTTTGGAAAACAAGTATAAAAGGCACAGGTTTGAACGGCAGCGACACAGTTTATTTTTAATCGTGAATGGATAAAGTTGGTTGTAATAAAAGTGAAAAGTAAAGTTTGTGAACTAATTCAGTGGTGAATAATAAATCGTTTTGTTTGTTGTAAGAAAAGTAAAGTGTTTTATTTTGCGAAATAAATAAGTGGACGTTTTGAATAAAGTAAATAAGTTTTATTAACGAACCTGAGAAAATATTACATTGGTGTTAGAAGTGGAATAAAACTTATTTTATTTGTGCACTCAGTAAATTTATTGTGTGGAAAGTGAAAAAAAAAAAGACAATGGGTAAATCTTTGAATGATTTAAATTTAGTGGAACTAAAGGCAGAACTGAATAAACGAGATCTTCCTACTGCTGGAACAAAGAATGATCTTATAATTCGTCTGCAAGAAGATTTAAGAAGATGTGGAAAAAACCCGGACACGTTTATATTCGACATTGAAATGGAAGAACATCAAGACCAAGTAAGTACATCGGGCATGACCAATATGCTGTCTCAGCTGCTCGCAAAATTTGAAAGCCAGGAAAAGAATCTTCTCGAAAGATTCGAACAGCAAAGCCTAGAGCAGAAGAATCTTCTAGAACAACAAAGCCATGAACAAAAGAATCTTCTAGAACAACAAAGCCAAGAACAAAAGAATCTTCTAGAACAACAAGGCCAAAAACAACGCAATGAACAAAAGAATCTTCTCGAACGTTTCGAACAGCAAAGCCTAGAGCAGAAGAATCTTCTAGAACAACAAAGCCAAGAACAAAAGAGTCTGCTCGAAAAACAAGAAAAGAATCTTCTTCAACAATTCCAAGAACAGACAAATTTACTCGAAGGTAAGTTAGATGCCTTTGACAACAGAATTGTTGCCCTTGACGAGCGAGTCGATAGACAATTTTCAACTGTGGATAAGCAATTGTCAACAGTAGAAGCAAAGTTCGAAAATATGGAAGATAAAATTGAATCCATTACCAAGGAATTAGACAAAGTAAGGAAGATGAAGGTTCGAGAAAGTTCTGGTGACTGTCCTAGGAGAAAGGAGCTGCATCCACCAACCTTCGATGGACAAACTTCTTGGTCAATCTACAAGAAGCAGTTTGAGGCAGCTGCAGCAACGAACGGCTGGGACGACGAAGACAAATATATAGCTCTGACGCTTGCTCTTAGAGGAACTGCTGCTGAGCTGCTGCAAACCATACCAGCAGAAAAGAATGGCAACTTCAGCGCTCTTGTTCAGGCCATTGACAAACGCTTTGGAGATGGCCATATGCAAGAAGTCTTCCGTGTTCAACTCAATTCCAGAGTCCAGAAAAGGGGAGAAACTCTGCAACAACTCCAAGCAGACATCGAACGGTTGGCGCACCTGGCATATCCAGCTGCAGGAGATGAAATCATCAACCAATTCGCAACAGAAGCCTTTGTTCGTGCTATTTCTGATATTAACCTTCAGCGAGCAATTCGAACTGCTGGCAAACGCACGCTTCCTGAAGCACTAGCATTCGCACTCACTATGGAAGCAGCGGAACAGGCTTCACAAAGAGTTCATCGCTTGAGAGAACTAGGAGTTGAGGAGTGTTGTTGCCAGAGAACTGCGTTCCAAAGAAACCAGCGAGATGGACCTGCTCGATGCTGGAACTGTAACAAGACCGGACATCTTCAACGCCAGTGCAGACTGCCACCTAGAAAACCTCCATGTTGGAATTGCAACAGGACTGGACATCTCCAACGCCAATGCAGATTGCCACCTAGAAGACCTTGGAAACCAGACTATAAGCATTGCACGCATGAAAAAGAAAAGGAAGTTGTTTCCATCCAGCGACTGAGAGCCGATCCCATTTACGATTGGAGTAAAAGGAAAATGAGGACTGCCCGAAAGGATGACTCGGGAAGCGATATATATCGCCCAAAGGTGACTCCGCTGCAGTTAACTCCTATCCGTCGAAATGGTGACAAACGTGATTCCAAAGAAAACTACAAAGTTGGAACGGATGGATTTCAAGTGTGCATGGATGTCAGCCATTTCAAGCTAAATGAGTTAATGGTCAAAACTGTTGGCAACAGCGTGGTAGTGGAAGGTAATCATGAACGTGAAGATGAACATGGCTACATCAGTCGTCAGTTTGTACGGAAGTACCAGCTACCAAAGGGGTATGATGCCAAAGATGTCATTTCAACGGTTTCAATGGACGGTGTCCTGACAATCAAAACTCAGCAGAAGGCATTGAAGAATAACGAAAGGATAGTGCAAATTCAACAGACTGGCCCCATGAATCGGAGTGATAAGGGAAATGAAGAAGAAAGGCTGAGTGACGTTCAGGAAAGAACAAGGGCAAATATGAAGCCAGCAAGTGGTCGGATGAAAAAGCGATACGACACAAAAGCAACAAACACAGGATTCCAAGCGGGAGACCTTGTTTGGTTTTATAATTCCCAGCGTCGGAGGGGAATGTCACTGAAACTTCAACAAAATTGGGAAGGCCCTTATACTGTTGTAACACGAGTAAACGATGGCGTCTACCGCATTCGGAGAGGATTAAGAGGCAAAATAAAAGTAGTTCACATCGACCATTTACATCGTTGTAATGGTGAAGGAAGTGATGGATTTGCTCGGGACGATCAATCCTAAGAGGGGGGCAGTGTAATAACTTTCCATATTTGAACTATAACGACTCCGAAATGCAAACAAACGGACACAATACAACTTACGGTCGCAGTGCAAACATACCCTTATTAGCTATAATTATAGCAACTCTCAAACGAAGGAAGCGCCATCTGCCGGATTATAGCAGATTTACCAGCTGTCAAATAAAAGCTTTTGGAAGGGAAATTATTGGGAAATTTCCCCTACGGAAAGCTCTGGAAGCAGAGACCAGAACGTTCTCCTTATTTCGAGAGTTTGGAAAACAAGTATAAAAGGCACAGGTTTGAACGGCAGCGACACAGTTTATTTTTAATCGTGAATGGATAAAGTTGGTTGTAATAAAAGTGAAAAGTAAAGTTTGTGAACTAATTCAGTGGTGAATAATAAATCGTTTTGTTTGTTGTAAGAAAAGTAAAGTGTTTTATTTTGCGAAATAAATAAGTGGACGTTTTGAATAAAGTAAATAAGTTTTATTAACGAACCTGAGAAAATATTACAATATCTACTTAATGCAATAATGAATTACGCCTATAGTATTAAGGTACTGATGTTAACTCTAATTTATAAGGTATCTTACTGAGTAAATAATTCAAATAAATAAATCTAAATCTAAATCTAAATCTAAATCTAAATCTAAATCTAAATCTAAGTTCCTTCTTCGAACAGACCATGGCGCACTTAATTGGCTTTTGAACTTCAAAAATCCAGAAGGTCAAGTGGCGAGGTGGATCGAGAGATTGCAGACATACGACTACCAGATCCAACATCGAAGAGGAAGGTTGCACACAAATGCAGATGCCTTATCTCGGAGACCATGCAAACCGGACTACAAGCACTGCACACGTCAGGAAGAGAAGGAAGTTGCTGCTATCCACCGATTAAGAGCTGATCCCATTTACGGTTGGAGTAACGAAGAACTGAGGACTGCCCAACAAGAAGACTCGGATATTGAACCCATTCTTGCGTGGAAGGAACACCAAGAGAAACCAGAATGGGGTGACATCTCCGATAGAAGTCCAACTCTTAAAGCGTATTGGGCACAATGGGACTCACTTCATGTACAAGAAGGAGTACTAAAACGAAAGTGGGAGTCCACAGATGGCAAATCTTATGTGATGCAGCTAGTCGTACCTCGTTCCAAGGTTAATGATGTTCTTCAAGAGATGCATGAGGGAGCTTCCGGAGGACATTTGGGGGTGAATAAGACACTGGAAAAGGTAAGGCAGCGATTCTACTGGCTACATGCAAGAGAAGATGTCGAAAAATGGTGCCGAAAATGTGATACTTGTGCTGCAAGCAAGGGACCAGGCAGAAAAGTCCAGAGTAGAATGCAGCAGTATAATGTGGGCACGCCTTTTGAGAGGATTGCAATAGACGTTGCAGGCCCTTTTCCAGAAACCGAAAACGGAAACCGATACATTCTGGTAGTAATGGACTACTTCAGCAAGTGGCCTGAGGCATTTGCCATCCCAAACCAGGAAACCAAAACAGTCGCGGATCAGATTGTTTTCAACTGGGTCAGCAGGTTTGGTGTACCTATGGAACTCCATTCAGATCAAGGGAGGAACTTCGAGTCCAAAATTTTTCAGGAAGTTTGTACACTCCTTGGCATAAAAAAGACGAGGACAACACCGCTTCATCCACAATCTGATGGGATGGTTGAACGATTCAACCGGACCCTTAAAGAACACCTTTCCAAAGTTGTAAGCGACAACCAACGAGACTGGGATCGGCATATTTCATTATTCTTGATGGCCTATCAAAGTGTGGTACATAGCTCAACAGGACATACACCATCAGAAATCCTGCTCGGGACCACAATACGACTACCAAGCGAAATCAAATTTGGATGTTATACAAGTGAGCCACAAGGAATAGACGACTACGTGGACAACCTCAAAGAAAAGCTAGTTGACATTCACGAAAGGACGAGGGCCAAGTGGGAGACCTTGTGTGGTTTTATAATCCCCACCGTCGGAAGGGACTCTCACCGAAGCTTCAACAAAATTGGGAAGGCCCTTATACTGTCGTAACACGAATAAACGATGTCGTCTACCGCATTCAGAGAGGATTAAGAGGCAAACTAGAAGTAGTTCACAGCGACCGGTTACATCATTATAATGGTGATGGAAGTGATGGATTTGCTCGGGACGATCAATCCTAAGAGGGGGGCAGTGTAATAACTTTCCATATTTGAACTATAACGACTCCGAAATGCAAACAAACGGACACAATAAAGCTTACGGTCGCAGTGCAAACATACCCTTATTAGCTATAATTATAGAAACTCTCAAAAGAAGGAAGCGCCATCTGCCGGATTATAGCAGATTTACCAGCTGTCAAATAAAAGCTTTTGGAAGGGAAATTATTGGGAAATTTCCCCTACGGAAAGCTCTGGAAGCAGAGACCAGAACGTTCTCCTTATTTCGAGAGTTTGGAAAGCAAGTATAAAAGGCACATGTTTGAACGGCAGCGACACAGTTTGTTTTTAATCGTGAAAGAATAAAGTTGGTTGTAATAAAAGTGAAAAGTAAAGTTTGTGAATTAATTCAGTGGTGAATAATAAATCGTTTTGTTTGTAGTAAGAAAAGTAAAGTGTTTTATTTTGCGAAATAAATAAGTAGACGTATTGAATAAAGTAAATAAGTTTTATTAACGAACCTGAGAAAATATTACAATATGTACAATCTTCCTCTATAGGACGTTAGACGCATAGCAGCTCGTTTAGTTCCGGCCAAAAGTGTCCTTGGGGCTCAAGTTGATGATTGTCATGAATCGTTCCATTGAGAAATCGGGCTTCGATTCAAGGAGGATATCGAAAAGAGACTACAGGAACCACCCAAACCAATTAAAGTAAGTAAAAAGCGTGTCCGTAAGATGAAAGAGCGTTATGCATTGAATGAATAATGAATTCAGAAAACATGCCAACCGAATGAATTTCGGTGCTTTCAGAAAACTATTCCAATTTTGTTAACATTTTAGATCGAAGAAGACGCCTATCAAGGTGATTTGGGCTCGTACCCGTGAAACAATCGGCAAAACAGGAACAGGTCGTATTCGTCTGCCAGCAAAACCCTTCGGAAGAATCTGCATAAACAACAAGTCAAACAACAAATATCTGGTACAGCTTCAAGTATTGCGTTCAAACTGCTGCAGGGGTCTTCAGATCGTGAGTCCACAAGCAGCTGGGAGATCGATCTCTGAAATGAATGCCAAATACTTCTCAAATACCCTTCGCTTCTTGTCTGTAGGCAAAAAAGCAACATAAATATAAATAATTATTTTTTGTTTGTTTATTTAATTGAAAATTTTACTTTATTTCTAATAAAAAAAAAACAATACAAATATCTACATCTTATCATTAGCTCTTTTACCTTGAGATTTTTAAGTTTTAATAAATATTAAACACTCTATTTTCTTTTTGTCTTTGAGCTGAAATTCTTATTTTTATCATGGAATGATGCACACGCGCAATATTTTTATTTTCTTGTTGTTAACTCGTTTTGTATCCAGCACTTGAAAGAATTTCATATGAATTTCTTGCAAGTGTTAGATACAAACCGTTGTCATTTCAAAACCACTTGGTGGATTTTGATGGTTGAAGCGGCTTTTAGCCTTAATTTAAGCCTTCTAAGTTATTTTAAAAAACATTTCCAATTTGAACAATAATTTCGAAAAATTTGCCCATAGAACTATATTATCATCATATTCTTGAAATTCGAAAAAAGACGAAAATACTTTTTTAAGACAATTTTTTGAAATCTTTGCTCGAATTGGAAATGGTTCTTTAAATAACTTAGAAGACCTCAATTAAGACTAAGAACCGTTTCAATAATCAAAATCCAGCAAGTAGTTTTGAAATGACAACTGTTTGTATCTAACACTTGCAAGAAATTTATATGAAATTCTTGCAAGTGCTGGATACAAAACGTTGCCATTTCAAAACTACTCGCTGGATTTTAATTATTGAAATAGTCCTTAGTCTTAACTAAGGTATTCTAACTTATTTCAAAAACCATTTCCAATTCGAGCAAAGATTTCAAAAAATTGACTCAAAAAACTATTTTCGTCTTTTTTTCGAATTTCAAGAATATGATGATAATATAGTTCTATGGGCAAATTTTTCGAAATTATTGTTTAAATTGGAAATGGTTTTTAATATAACTTAGAAGGCTTAAATTAAGGCTAAAAACCGCATCAAACATCAAAATCCACCAAGTAGTTTTGAAATGACAACGGTGTGTATCTAACACTTGTAAGAAATTTATATGAAATTCTTGCAAGTGCTGGATACAAAACGTTGCCATTTCAAAACTACTCGCTGGATTTTAATTATTGAAACGGTCCTTAGTCTTAATTAAGGTATTCTAACTTATTTCAAAAACCATTTCCAATTCGAGCAAAGATTTAAAAAAATTGTCTCTAAAAACTATTTTCGTCTTTTTTCGAATTTCAATAAGAATATGATGATACTAGTTCTATGGGAAAATTTTTCGAAATTTTTGTTTAAATTGGAAATGTTTTTTAAAATAACTTTTTTAAATTAAGGCTAAAAACCGCTTCAACCATCAAAATCCACCAAGTAGTTTTGAAATGGCAACGTTTTGTATCCAGCACTTGCAAGAATTTTATATAAATTTCTTGCAAGTGTTAAATACAAAACGTTGCCATTTCAAAACTACTTGCCGGATTTTGATTATTGAAACGGTCCATTCATTCATATAGAACTGGCTTGAGGTTTTGGTGTGGTTCTGGCGTGCTGCATACATATTCCACGTTGTGGAATTCACATGTTCTCTTATGAGATAATACACACACAGATGACGAGGTGAGGGTATGGTGTCACATGCCATCGCCACACCACATTAAAAACTCCAGTGGCCTTCGTAAACGTTACGCCACAATGATATCTCTCAGTCAAATGTCAAATTGTCAGGCATTAAAAAAAATAAATGTGATTCAATAAAATTTATAAAAATTGAATTCAGCAATGAAATGCAAATACATGAAGATTTATGTAATTACGGGAGCACAAAATTACTTCAACAGAAGCGTGCAATACCAAACATGGCAAAAAATAGCCCAACAATTCAAGGAAATTGTTTTTTTTTTATATTTCATTTATTTTCTGTGTAGAAGCCATTTTCTTGTGAAGTGTTCCTCTGTTTTTGTGCATGTATCTTTTGCTTTTCTGTCAAGTAACCATTCCCTGTCACTTCTGTGTGAACAAAGCTCACCACAACCACACCACGGCCATAGCAGGCCAGAACCCCACCAGCACCATAAGCCACTTCTGTGTGAATCGCGCCCGAGGAGGAGAGATGCAATTCTCTCAGAGAGAAGTAAAACTGTGCAAAAGTACACGAACGCATAGGACCAAAACTTGAAAACACTTTTTAAACGTCAATAAAAAGTTAACAAAAAACCTCCTAATAGCCATTCCACACTATCCCACTGAGTATTAATACATGTCAAAGAATATGAAATTTCATCACACACAACTTGACAGCGCATCCGACACGATTTGACATGTGTTAATACATGAAAATATTTAGGATCGGTTCTAAGACCATCACACTTTCTATCCCACTTGGGTGGTTGAGGTTATGGTGAAACTGATTTTTGATGCAAGTGTGGAAGGAAAATATGAAAGTCAGTTACATCACACAAATTTGGCAGTCGTATGAAATTTGTTCCCACTTTATTCTGACATGTGTTAATACTTTGTGGGATAGTGTAGAGGCACTTTAAATAGAAACAGTGACCTAAACAGAACACAGTTGGAGCTTAAATTTAAAATAAATTGAGAGCATTCAATAACTTAACAAAAACTTCAGAGAAACTTAGATGATTTAAGAATACTTCAAATCTACCCTTGTGAAACCAAATATTTGAATTTCTTGTTGCAAAATTCAAATCTGTGCCCCTTGCATGTCTAGTGGAGCCAGCATGTTAATACCAAAAATGTGCCACTATCCATTACAGGATGATTGGTGTTGCTTTTTTTCCCAATAACATCTTTGGCTATTTGGTACAATTCCCAGATATCTCCTCTTCTTGCAGTGTTTTCAGCATTATCTGCGAGTCCACCTAACCTCACCCCATTGTCTCGTCTCACACAGCGAGACCATCTTATGTGTAATGCGGTACTCACTTCGCAAGTCAGCCTTTCGTTGTACATCTGCTTCGGCATTTAATTGGATTTTCAACGATTTGCGAAGTTCGATCTTATCCCAGGTGTCTTGGGATATCCAAGAGTCTCTACGTCTCGTTCGCTTGGGTACAGTTTCGGATCCATTCTCCATAAAAACACTTTTAATTTCACCCCACATCTCATCAATTGTTGAATGCTGGATTCCGTTTAATGACGAGGCTCTGTCGTTAAGGGTGGTGACATAGTTTCGACCATTGACATACTATATATGGACTGCTAGTCGAGTTTCATTTCCATACAAAAGCTGTATTAAAAGGAGTTCATATCTTTTTAACGACATAACTGCTTATTGGAGCTGTTGGCAACCCTAGAAGTTATTTATATACCTCAACTATATGCTTACACTTCTAAACCTAAGTGTCATACCACTTATATATTTAACGTTACCTACATATATTGAATAAAAACAGAAATGTTTTATTCGAGGTACTGCCTCTTGCGAGGAACTGACAAATCCTCCAAGAGTATACTTGTCATGAAAAAGTGCTTCTCATTTAGCCGTTCGGACTCGGCAAAAAACTGTAGGTCCCCTCCATTCCTGCCCAACAAACACGCACACAGGAATGGTTGTGAGTTGTAAGTCACTAGGCCCTGGTTCTCCTCGAGCTGTTGCGCCACCCAATTTATTTATTTATTTACATATATTGAATTACCGCTTAGTGAAGTACCTCTATAGAATTAAGAACAGAAATAAAAGTAGTTGTTAAAGTTCAGTCGTTGCGTTATCATTTATATTTTGCCTCATCTTAGACAAGCACAACAGTGGTGACGAGGATACTGAAGGAAAGAACTTATCATGGATATCGTAGTTGCGGAATTAAAAAAAATTGCTCAGCAGCAGTCAGTATTGATAAATGACATAGCAAAAAGAGTCTTTAAGGAAGAACCAGGGTTACAAAACTCACACTCTTTATCATCAATGGAATATTCACTCGAAGTTTTGGCTCAGAACATTCAGGAGTTTCACTTTGATCCAGATAATGGAATCACATTTAAGCGTTGGTATGTAAGATACTCAGATTTATTTGAGAAAGATGCAACAAATTTAGACGGTGCTGCGAAGGTAAGGTTACTCATGAGAAAACTTGGTCCTCAAGAACATAGTCGGTACGTAAATTTTATCTTACCTTAACAATCTAAAGATTTTGATTTTGAAACATCAATACAAAAATTAGAAATCATTTTCGGAATGAAAGAATCTGTCTTTAGCATGCGCTACCGCTGCTAACAACTTCGAAAATTACCAGAAGATGATTATGTCACTTTTGCTAGCGAAGTCAACAGGCAATGTGAAAATTTTGAACTGAGTAAATTATCTGCTGATCAATTCAAATGCTTAATGTTTGTCATAGGTCTGCAATCATCGTCTGAATCTGATATTAGATCAAGACTCTTGGCTCTTTTAGAGTCAGAAACAGCAGAAAATCCTTTAACATTAGACAAACTCATTTCAGAATGTCACCGCATTTCAAGCATCAAGCAGGACACGCAGCTCATTGAGGCATTTTCATCAACATCATCATGCTCAGTTAAAGCTATCAAACAAAAGTCTAGAGCAAAATCCACAAGTGACCATCAGAATCGCAACGAATCAACTCAAACACCAAGAAATCCCTGCTGTGGCTGCGGAGCTATGCATTTCTACCAAAACTGCAAATACAAGGAACATAATTGTAGTCAATGTCATAAACAAGGCCATAAAGAAGGGTATTGCTTTTGCTTTAAAAAAAGAGGAGAAAAGAGCTCAAATCAATTTTCATACTCTTCAGAGAAAAAAGGTAAAAACAAACAAAAATATCGTCCAGGTCAGGACAAACGTCATCAAAATCGAAACGTGCACGTGACTCACACAGTTAATCACACATCGGCTGCAAACCGAAAATATGTTACGGTGAAAATAAACGACAAATCAGTTAAGCTACAGGTGGATACGGCATCAGATGTGACAATTTTGGGTGAAAATACGTGGAAATACTTAAGTAAACCAAAATTAAAACGTGAAGAAATCATTGTAAATGATGCCCAAGGTAATCCAATGAACATCCTAGGATATTTTAACTGCGAGGTGAGTTTCATTAACCAAAACCATACAGCAAAATGTTTCGTTAGCGCCAGGTCAAAACTTAATTTATTGGGGATCGATTTGATTGAGAAATTTGGATTGTGGGATCAACCATTGAACTCTATTTGCAATCAAGTACAAATAAATGATGACGACAAAATTACTCTAAGCAAAACAATACAAGTAAAATTTCCTTCAATTTTTGAGAACTCTTTAGGATGCTGCAACAAATCAAAACTAAAGCTTCATTTAACAGAAAATGCCGTTCCAGTCTTCAAAGCAAAACGCCCTGTTCCATATGCATCTGTAGAAGCAATTGACGCTGAACTTAACAGGCTAAGGAAAGCAGGTATCATTTCTCCAGTTGAATTTTCAGAGTGGGCAGCACCAATTGTTGCAGTAAAGAAGCCAAATACGAATTTGTCCAGATTATTCTACTGGCTTGAATGCAGCACTGCAACCTCACTTATATAATCTTCCAAGACCAGATGAAATTTTTATAAAACATTCAAACAATACATTCTTTACTCACATTGATCTTTCAGATGCCTATCTCCAGATCCAAGTAGACGAGAACTCTAAGTTATTCCTGACTATGAATACACACCAAGGGCTGTTAGCATGGAACAGGTTACCTCCAGGAGTCAAAGTGGGGCCAGGCTATTTCCAACAACTCATGGACACCATGCTGGCAGATATAGAAAATGCCTCAGCGTACATCGATGATCTCTTAATCTCAGGTAAAACTCGTGCTGAACATGATAGATGCCTATTTGCTGTACTTAAGCGCCTTGATGATTACGGATTCAAGATCAAAATCAGTAAGTGCAAATTTTTAATGACTGAAATTAAGTATTTAGGTCACATTTTCAATGCTGAGGGCACAAAACCTGACCCAAAGAAAACAGAGGCTATAAGGAACATGCCAGCTCCAAAAACTCTTCCGCAGCTTCGCTCCTTTTTAGGTGCAATCAATTACTATGGAAAATACATTCCAAAAATGAGTCAACTTCGGGCACCGTTGGATCATCTCTTGAAAAAAGACGCTAAATGGATGTGGACCTATAAATGTGAAACAGCTTTTCAAGAATTTAAAAAAATATTGCAGTCAGACCTTGCTCTTACTCACTATAATCCAGATCTTCCTATTATAGTTGCAGCCGATGCCTCTAACGATGGAATTGGAGCCTGTTTATCTCACCGTTTTCCTGATGAGAAAATTAAGGTAGTATACCACGTTTCCAGAACACTCACTTCTGCCGAAAAAAGCTACAGCCAAATAGAAAAGGAGGGACTAGCATTAGTCTTTGCTGTAACTCGTTTTCACAGAATGTTACTGGGTCGGAAATTTGAGATGGAAACGGATCATAAACCCTTGCTAGCAGTATTCAATCCAAACAAAGGAATTCCGCTTCATACAGCGAACCGTCTTCAAAGGTGGGCCTTAGCACTACAGGCGTACGATTTTGAGATAAAATACATTCGAACTCAAGATTTTGGGAACGCAGATCTTCTTTCTAGACTCATTGGTAACAAACAATCTGACCCAACCGAAGATTACATCATCGCACACACTTGGTTGGATGAAGATTTACATTTCAAAAGCTCGCTATTTGACAATATCAAGCAACTACCAGTGACATATAATATGATCAAAAGTGCAACCAAGTTTTCAAAGGAACTAATTAACGTGAAGCATTTCATCACATCAGGCTGGCCACGTTCAATACCATCAAATATTCAACCCTATTTTAATAGAAGGGACTCGCTGATAATAGAAGAAGAATGTCTTTTGTTCAATGATCAGATAGTCATACCCAAAAGTCTTCAACATCGTGTTTTGAAACAACTGCACAAGGGTCATCCAGGAGAAGAACGCATGAAATCTCTCGCCCGGAGCTATGTTTATTGGCCTGGGCTGGATAATGAAATCAAACTCTTTGTGAAACGATGTAATAATTGTCAAATGGCAGCCAAATCACCAATAAAAGTATCATTAGCATCATGGCCTTTATGCAGTCGACCATGGCAGCGAATTCACGTTGACTACGCAGGACCCATCAATAACACCTGGTTCTTCGTAATAGTTGACGCGTTCTCAAAATGGCCCGAGATAATACCAACAAGATCCACAACTTCAACAGAAACTATTAAAATGCTGGCACAACTATTTTCACGTTTTGGGTATCCAGAATTGTTGGTGTCTGACAATGGCTCCCAATTTACAAGAACCCATTTTCATAATTTTTGTTCTGAAAATGGGGTCGAACATATTAAGACAGCTCCATACCACCCACAATCAAATGGCCAGGCAGAACGGGTGGTTGGAACATTTAAAACTGCACTGAACAAATTGAAAGGGGAAGGGACTATTGAAGAAATTATTAATACTTTTCTTCTCTCTTATAGGTCAACTCCAAATAAAACGCTTAGCAACAAATCACCAGCAGAGCTTATGTTGGGAAGACCTATACGCACAACATTGGACCTTCTTAAGCCAAAAACTCCAACAGGCTACAGGGAAAACAGTCATCAAAACGAATTATTCGACAAGAAGCACAACGCGAAGCCAAAGGAGTTCAAAAGAGGAGATGTCGTATTTGTCAAACAATATTGCGCTTCAAAATGGATTTGGTCACCAGCTGAGATTATTGAACGTGTTGGCAAAGTTAACTATAACGTGTTGATAACCAATCCACATAAACTGGTAAGATCACATGCTAACCAACTTCGATTTAGAGAATCATCTGCAGAGCCACAAAACAGCCAGCTTCCATTGAAGATTTTGTTAGATGAGTTCAACTTAACATCAGGAACTAACCCCGAGCCAAATACAGCCATTCCACCAGAGATACAACTACAGTCTACTGAAGGGTCTCCGACAACTGCACAAAGTTTAACACCTCCAGCATCTACAGATAGTTCCAACAATCAACCATTTGGAGGAAGACCTACTCGACTTCGGAAACCACCAGTGCGATTTACACATTCTGATTACAACTAAAAGGGGGAGATGTTGGCAACCCTAGAAGTTATTTATATACCTCAACTATATGCTTACACTTCTAAACCTAAGTGTCATACCACTTATATTGTTGCTGGCAAATGGAGAGGAGTAGATAGGAAATATGGATGAGAGGAAGGGTTGGCAAGGCAGTGGAATATTAGGAGGATAGGGTAGGAATGAACCGGAATAGGGTAAGGGAACAGAGCGAAAAAGGAAGGAATGTCTAGATCCGGGGACGCGGCCTGCTTGCGATGCACAGCTGAGCTCGCCGGATGGGGGGGATCTAAACATGGCCACAGATTCCTAGGTTGGGTGGGTAATGGCCAACACTGCAACTACATCAGCAGTGCCCTTGTGTGTGGTGAGTGTCCGTCCGATTTCTTCCTTTTGAGACCAGGCCTGATATGTGTTTTTATTGCTGGTGAGGTTTAGTTTCGGGGGCAAGATCCCCCCCATCCGGCGAGCTCAGCTGTGCATCGCAAGCAGGCCGCGTCCCCGGATCTAGACATTCCTTCCTTTTTCGCTCTGTTCCCTTACCCTATTCCGGTTCATTCCTACCCTATCCTCCTAATATTCCACTGCCTTGCCAACCCTTCCTCTCATCCATATTTCCTATCTACTCCTCTCCATTTGCCAGCAACAATATATTTAACGTTACCTACATATATTGAATTACCGCTTAGTGAAGTACCTCTATAGAATTAAGAACAGAAATAAAAGTAGTTGTTAAAGTACAGTCGTTGCGTTATCATTTATATTTTGCCTCATCTTAGACAAGCACAACAGGAGCAAAGTGGCAAAAGATAGAAACTAGTACCAATGACATCTCTTGCCACTTGGCGCAAACAAGCCTTTTTTGCATAGAAACTATGGCCATCTCTTATAATTACCTTTACAAAAACTGAGCCATCTGTGTTAATTCAAATCTATTTTTTTGACATCTGACGTTTCGTCGGCTTAGAGTGTAAAGCGGCTAACTCCACATTTTTTATTTGTCATTATAGACCGCTTCAAAAATTATTTAAAAATACAAAAATCTATCAAATCTTTTCAATTTCAGCGAATTTAGCAAAAAACGAGTGCTGGAAAATAATTAATGTAATTTTGGTTTTATTCAAGTAATGCGAACATTTGTATTTAAATATTTTTTTGTAACAAATGCAAAATAGGAGTTAGCTGCTTTTCACTCTAAGCCGACGGTTTGTTTTTTCTTTATTTTCATTTGAAAAATTGTGCTTGGTTTTCTTGAAAATTACTTTATTTTAGTTTTATCCCATCAAATGTTGAAAAATTTAGTAAAAATAAAAATATATCGAGTTCAGAGAATCATCATTCATCAATACCCGATCTTTGTAGATCAAACACAACAGGAAAAGAACGAATTTACAAGCAATTCAAAGATAGGATTTCAAGAATAATCTTCTGAAAATTTTGGATATAATGGCCTTTTCGATTGGCAATCCAGAAGCGTTCGGAATACGTGTAAACCCTTCTGAAAGTGTTCTATTGGCATTCAGAATGACAGTTCTTCTCCTGAAAAGAACACAAAACGATTCTGAATTTCATTTCAGAATCGAAACCAGAACTACTCACACATTCAAACACATAGTTGTCAAAGAGTTGTCAAATATTCAAAAAGTACATTTTTAGCTAAAAATAAGTAAATTTCACACATTTTACTGTTTCTAAGAACAATTATTTTCCGTTTAGAATATTGTTTTCCCATTTTCTTTATTGAAAATTTTCATACTCGTTCATATTTGTGTCCACCAAGTTTCCAAATGTGAAGAACTATTTCAGCGTCCGCATGTGAAGTTGCACAAATACAGGGATACAAAAAATTCAGAATCAAACTGCATGTGCCTGTTTGTTTTATTGGCGTTCCGGGTAGGAGAGTTCTTCCGAATTGCCAATTGAAAAGGCCATAAATTTCAAGACCCGGTAAAGGCTGAAATGGAAAAACAATCAGTCTGCGTGTTTATCATAATTGCGCAAGAATATCAATCACGATCTGATCAAAAACTGTTGTCTTCTTTTGGTGGGGGCTGAGATTGTTTACCAAATATTTCTAAATCAGGTGCTTATAATAAATTGAATCTGCTTTTATATTTTTTTAACTTTCAGTTTGCAGAGTCTTTCATCCCACCTCATAGTTTACAGACCCCTGGCAATAGATTCTCCCTTTGTGATGTAAATCGATTCTGGAGTACTGGAAATGTTGGTCCTGGTGCCATAGCGTTTACTGTTGATCCCTTCTCTTACTTACTTACTTAAGGTGGCGCTACAGTCCGGGGTGGACCAGAGCCTCAACCAACAAGCTTCTTCCAGCCGGCTCGGTTTCTAGCTAGCTGTCTCCAGTTTCGCACGCCAAGTTGGTTGAGGTCCTCTTCCACTTGCGTGCGCCACCTTTTACGCTGTCCACCTCTACTGCGTTGTCCCACGGGGTTGGATTCAAAGACTTTCCGGGCCGGAGCATTGGTGTCCATTCGCTCTAGGTGACCCAGCCATCTTAGTCGTTGGCTTTTCACTTTTGTGGCTAGGTCGGTGTCGCTGTACAGCCCATACAGTTCGTGGTTGTATCTTCTCCTCCATTCCCCATCTATGCAGACGGGACCAAAAATCACCCGGAGAATTTTCCTCTTCTTCGTTTGATCTCAGCACTGGTATCGTTTGTGAGTTTATAGCGGATCCTAGGTAGACAAAGTCTCTGACCACCTCAAAATTATAGCTGTCTATAGTGACGTTCTGTCCTAGACGTCGGTGTCGGGTGTCCTTTCTTGTTGACAGCATATACTTCGTTTTGCTTTCATTCACCGTTAAACCCATCTTCTTGGCTTCCTTCTCAATGCTCACAAAAGCACCACTGACATCACGCTTTGTTCGTCCTATTATGTCAATGTCATCAGCGTAAGCGAGTAATTGGACGGACTTTTGAAAGATTGTGCCTCTAGTGTTGACGTGAGAGTTTTGCACTATTCTTTCAAGAACGATGTTGAAGAAGTCGCATGACAGCGCGTCGCCTTGCCTAAAACCTTTTTTGACATCAAAGGTGTTGGTGAGGTCTTTGCCGACCTTGATGGAGCAGCGTGCATTCTCCATCGTCATCCTGCACAAACGGACGAGTTTGGCAGGGATGCCAAAACTAGACATTGCTCTATATAGCTCGTCTCTATAGATGCTGTCATACGCGGCCTTGAAATCGATAAAAAGGTGGTGGGTATCGATTTGAAACTCCTGGGTTTTCTCCAAGATCTGCCGTAGTGCGAATATTTGGTCGATGGTAGACTTCCCTGTCCTAAAGCCACACTGATATGGACCTCTCAGGTTGTCGACGAATGGCTTCAGGCGTTCACAAAGTACGGCAGAGAAGATCTTGTAGGCGATATTAAGAAGGCTGATGCCTCTGTAGTTGGTGCATTCCAGAGGATCGCCTTTCTTGAGGATCGGGCAAACAATGCTGAGGTTCCATTCATCGGGCATGCTTTCCTCCGACCATATTTTACAGATGAGCTGGTGCATACTACTAACCAATTCATCGCCAGCTGCTTTGAATAGTTCAGCCGCAAGGCCATCAGCTCCAGCAGCTTTATTGGACTTAAGTTTAGATATGGCTATCCTCACTTCGTCAAGATCGGGTGGACGGAATTGTTGGCCTACGTCGTCCAAGTTGAATGGTGCAATTTCCATGTTAGCGGAATTCGATTCATCATCGCCGTTATACAATTTGCAGAAATGATTTTTCCATATCCTCAGCACCGACTGCGATTCCACCACGATGTTCCCCTGATCGTCTTTGCAGGCTTCGGTTCGGGCCTTCCCAAGGGGCACGCTTAGTTTGTGATAAGTTGTGGTGACTTCTGAGTAACAAAATGACGGTTGCATTTGTTACAAAAGAACTAGTCACAGGAACACCACTGTAACCAAAAAAGCGCAGGGGCGGTCATATTGTGCAACGAAATTCAAGTTACTTTGTAGTAACACGTAACACTTGTGTAATCAATGTAGATCGTTTAAAATAAGTTTCTTTAAACTGGATTGCAACAAGCTTTTAAGGTTACAGTCAAGTTCTTGTTGACTTAATAGCAACAGATCAATTAGTCTTTGGGGAGTTTACAAAGACTGAACTGAAACCTACCGAAAAGTTATTGAAAAGTTTTTCGTAACTATATTTTAAGTTGATTTGCATATACTTTTTGAGTTTCAGAAATGTATTTCTTATTAGAATATGAAACTAAAAATATAGTCAGACATTTGTGATGTGACAACTGCTTTTTTTTCCAATTGAAACAGATTATATTAAATAACTAATTTTCAAGGTTCTAAGTATTAATTTTTGACTGCGCTCGCAGTTGAATCAATTAATATTCATTGCTACCCCCTTCAAAACTTGCGCGCCCGTGAAATGGATTGAATTTAAAGTATTTTGTTAAAAAAATTAGTACCCTTATACTTTTTAAAAGATTTTTTTTTAGAAATTACTATCAAATATTAAAATATGTATTTTATATTTTATAAATTTTGAAGTGCAAAATGAAGGCTTTAATATATTAAATAAAAAAGAAAGTGTAACACATTTTATTTTTATTTTTTTTTTTAAGACAAAAAATCAATTTCAGAAAAAAAATATGGCTGAGAGTAATTTCCTTTCAATAACCCAATAGCAACTGATATTTTAGTCCAGTTCAGGGTCGGATTTAGTGGAATGGTTCATATGAGTGAAATTATATGGATACTGATCAATGATGACAGTAGATAATACCATAATTAACTTATTTTTGACACAAAATAATTATTTGTGTCAGGACTCATGATTGTGAATAGTGTTAATCAAAGCCTAATAGCCATGATTGCATTTTTATCTCCGCTTAAATAAAGCAAAGACAAAATGCACTAAAAGGAAAGGCTTTTATCTGCTG
This sequence comes from Dasysyrphus tricinctus, assembly GCA_963921185.1. Lineage (NCBI taxonomy): Eukaryota > Metazoa > Arthropoda > Insecta > Diptera > Syrphidae > Dasysyrphus > Dasysyrphus tricinctus. Next base: position 203,035,606 of record OY992530.1, on the reverse strand, counting down.
GGGCGCCCAAAGGAAGCAAGATATAAAAAAAATATTGTGATGCTTCCGTCATTTTGCCGTGCTAAAGTGTACAGAAATTTAAATCGTTTAATTAAATTAAAAACCTATTAAACCAAATAAAAAGTGAAATTAAATTAAATAATGATTGAGTAGATACTTGCAGTACTTTATTTAAAAAAATAAGGGTATTCATTCAACAGCGTAAAGTCGTCGTAAACATTGTAAACTTTTAAACTTCGTAATTCTATCACATTTTGTATGGGAAATTTGACAGATTTACGAAGTTTACAACTTTACGATGATTACGACGAGTTTACGCTGTTGCATCTTAATATATAAAACAACATGCGTTACTGCATTAAATCCTGTAAACACGCCTATAATACTGTGTACAAATTTTTCATTTTACAGGCAAATTTTGTCTCATATTTTACATAAAGTTATGCTAGGTGATGTTTTTTAGGTAAACACATTATCGTAGAATACTTTTTAAATATTAATCACTTCTTGGCAAAGATACAAAACCAACAAGATAGTAAGGGATAACAGCAGAAATAACTTAAAAATATTTAAAAATATATTTTTTTTAATGTTGAAAAATAACTTTGAGCGCCCTGCCATTACCAACAAAAACTAGTTCGCCCATGGGCGGGAATTTCTCATGAGATGACAGATGAATCTCATCTGAATCACTCGATTAAAATACATTTTTATTTACAACAAATTTGCAATTTTACATCAAAATATCATAAAATATCTATTTAAAAGTATTACACGGTAATTTATTTACCTAAAAAACATCACTTCACATTACTTTATGCAGAAAATATTAGACTTAGTTAACTTGTAAAATTAAATATTTGTACACTCGTTATTGTAGGGATTTTTACAGGATTCAACGTTGCACCGCACCATATTTTATATATCGTTTAATAAAGTATTGCAATTATTAACTATACTAATTTTTATTTCACTTTTGTATTTAGTATGATAGGCTTTTTGAACTTGTTTAATGATCTGAAAACTCAATACGCATAGCAAAATGACAGATATGAATCTCTTTTTGTTTATTTTTTTTTAATCTTGCTGCCTCACTCATTTCTTATTTTTTTTTGGCTACAATAACCTTTTTGAAACTGTGAAGAAACTGTTATCTTATAGGTAAGTACTCAAGGAGTTTCAGAAACTTCTTTGAAACATTTACGAACAAAACTTTCGGAGCGTTCTTTTTCTTAACAAATCTGTGGTATTTTTATTTTGTCAAACAAAGAACTTGTTATTCGCTGACGATATTTTTCTTTGTTATTTAGAGCTGTGTATCTGCAATATTTTGTATAGTTGCGAATTTCTCGTTATGATTTCGAGTTGTTTTTGGAGAGCTTTTAAAATGTAAAAATATTCAAACAATTAGTACTTTAATTTTCATACAATTATCAAATCAAATTTCCCTTATCTATATTTTTTTAAGAAATTGAATCATTTTCATATAATATAGGACAAAATTTCCATTATAAGAAAATTTGTCCAAGTCCAGTGCTATTTATGGATAAAGTTTAAATTTTAATCAAAAAATATCTGAAATTAATTTCAAAAAAGAAAATCTACAGCAGTAAATACTAAATAAAAAATAATTACACAAGTAAAAGTTCCAAATGAATTCCAAATTCAAACAAGATTTTGGAATAAATGAACGCTGAACGTTAATAAAAGTTGGCTTTAATGAAGAATTAGAACGCACTGCCTTTGAAACAACGTGCTTTCCCTCAGTGACTGCTCAGTTACAACAAAAGTGACAGAAGCAGCTGTCGTTCTAGAGTTGCATTCAAACCCTTCAATAACTCCAGGAATCGGAAACAATTCTGTGACCATTTGAATGTAGTTCTTGTTGCAATTAGGTTTTTTCTTCTCATTTCGATTTCAATATGCTTGCAATTTTTTTTTTTTTTTGTTATTTAAGTTGATTTATTTAGGTTTCCTTTGGTTCAAAAAGTATAATTTTTTCTACTTCAATAATATGAATTCTGCAAGCACATGTATACTGAAAATAAAAAAGCAGCAAATCTTATTTCATGCAAGCTAAACAAAAGAATTTTTTTAACATAAATGTTAGGGTGTCTGTAATTTTACAAAATAATTTTTTAAACGTTAAATCAAATTAAGTGACCAAAAAATCAAATTATTTCCTATCATAATTGAATTAAAAATCGTAATTTTTTATACAAAACTCTTTTGAGTGGGGGCTTTTAAGGGATTAAGGAACAAACACATATCAACCAAATAAAAACTAAGAATAGCTGCAGTAATAAATAAAAAAAAAATAAAACGTGAAAAGAACAAAACCCATACAAATTTGTATGAGTAAATGCCGTATCGAATAAAATTTTGTTATATATTTTTTTAGGACATTCATATTTTATTAAGGGGCTATCTGCCATCAAAAAACATTTTGGGAAATAGACACCCTTATAAATGGTAATTATTCTTAAAGAATCTGACGTTTTCACTTTGTTACAAAAGTGTTGTATATAAGTTTTACTGAAATATAATCAACAACAGAGAGACACTTTGAAGTTGCAAAAGATCAAAGTCACAAAACAGTTTCACCTCTGTTTTTAAAAACAGCTAATTAATATAAGGTTACAGTGAAACACATGGATTACGACTCAGTTACTATTAAGCCACGCCTATTTAATTTTTAGTCTCACTAAATAAGAACAGTGACCTGAATATAACAGATTTGGAACTCAAATAATTTAAAATACAATGGGAGCATTCAATAACTTCACAAAAACTTCAAGAAAACAAAGATGTTTTAAGAAAACTTTGGAGTTATTCATGTGAAACCAGATTTTTGAATTTCTTGTTGCAAAATTCAAATCTGTGCCCCTTGGGTTGTAACCCTGGGAGGTTCTTTTTACTTTTTGGTAAGACTTCCGAACTTCATTCCTGCAGTGGCATCTCTCTAACTCCTCGATCGCGCGCTTCTCATGCTCTTTCTTCTTCCTTCTAAGAAGCTTGTGTTCCTCTCTCCTCTTCTGCTCGTAGAGCTCGCGAGCAGCTCTGGTCCTTCTATGCAGTGCCGCTTTGTATGCCTGTTGTTTGGCTGCATGTACTTGTCGGCATTCTTCGTCGAACCAGGGGTTTCGCGGTGGTGGTTGTGCAAAGCCCAGCACGTCAGAGGCGGCATCTCTGATGGCTTCCTGGCAGTTTTTCCACTGGTTCTCGATGTTTGCAGTTGGCGGCAAAGGACTAGTTAAGAGGGCGCGAGAGACTCGATCGGAAAAGGGCCTGGCGATCTCTTGCGGCTGTAGCCGTCCGACGTCGAACTTCCTCACAGTATTTCCCTGTTTTGGCTTTGGTCTGGATATCCGTAGCATTACCTTTGCTACAACGAGGTAGTGGTCCGAGTCAACGTTGGCTCCTCGGAACGTTCGGACATCCTTTATACTGGAGGAGTGCCTTGCGTCGATCGCAATGTGGTCAATTTGGTTGGCGGTTGATTGACCAGGAACTCGCCATGTCCCCTTATGTATATCGAGATGCGGGAACTGCGTACTAGCTACCACAACGTTTCACTCCGCAGCAAAGTCGATTAGCCTGAGTCCGTTATCGGAGGTGGTGTCGTGCAAGCTGTATCTTCCGATTGTGCCACCAAAGACGTCTTCTCTTCCCAGTTTGGCATTAAAATCACCCAAGACAATTTTAATGTCATAGCTAGGGCATTGCTCATATGTCTTGTCCAGGAGCTCGTAGAAGTCGTCCTTGGTGTCGTCATCTTTCTCCTCTGTGGGGGCATACGCGCATATGAGGCTGATGTTGGCGAATTTAGCCTTGATGCGAATTGTCGTGAGGCGCTCGTTCACATAGTTGAAACTCAGGACTTCTTGCCTAAGTCTGCCTCTAACGATGAATCCACATTCAAAGAGACGCTGCCCTTGTGGTCGGTAACAGTCACCGTAGTAGATATCGCAGTCTTTCAGTTTTCTCCTGCCCGGCTCATCCCATCGCACTTCTTGGATGGCGGTGATGTCTTCTTTGTAGCAGTCTAGGGCCTCCGCTAAATGTTCGGCTGCACGTGGTCTATAGAGAGACAGAACATTCCACGTGCAGATCCAAAGTTCGTTGTCCTTATTTCGTTTGCTTGGTTCGTCAACAGTAAATCCGTCCGTATCCGAGGCTTGTTGGTGCTTCTTAACTTAGATAGCTTTACGTGGCCGGGAAGTCACCCCGATGGCCCGACCCCCAACCTGGAGGACCAGACCTTTACAATATAACTCCAAGGGCGGGGAGCCGGATTAACCGCTCCTTATAGGCCTGAGCTCCGAATATGTCGTAGTAGCCCGTATAAGGTGTTCACTAAGTAGTTCAGCCTAACTGGAACTGTAGACGCCACCGTTGATTCCATCTTGAGAATTCTTCCGCTGCCGCCTGGATGAAGGAGAAGTGCCTTAGTGGGAACACTCCTCCCCCCCTCTCTCGTTTGCTGCCCCCTAAAACCGTCCCCAGGGATTGGAACCCAATCTTCAGTTAAAGGTACTAGGCACCCAATGTTCACCACTTGGAGGTGAGAGTAATTTTAATTTTAATTTTAGCTTAATTCAAGCATATGACTTAAAAATAAGTAACAAGAAATCTTAAAACTATGAACTAAAATAACTTAATGATAATTAAAAAGAAATTAAGGATGGAATGTGGGAGAGGAAAAGAGATAGTTACTGGAGAGCATTCTTAAGGGTGATTTTAGAGCTGTTTAGGTCAAATAAGCTTGAATTGTTGGCTTTTCTTAGCATTCTTGTGAGTGGTTCATTTTGGCCATACTCGGTTCGGTGAAAGGGTATATGGAACAAAGGTACTGACCTAAGACAACGATGATTTTCATTGAATTTAACTTGTTAAGTAAGTCAACACAGTCAATACCTCCAGTTATTAACTGATGTAGAAAAAGTAGGTCAGCATTATCACGACGTTTGCTGAGGGTTTGCAAATTGATCAGTTTAAGACGATTCTCGTAGGGTGGCAGAATGAATGGATCGTCCCATCCAAGGCCCCTCAGAGCAAATCTTACAAATCTGCGTTGGACGGATTCAATTCTCTGAATGTGGACATGATGATAGGGTGACCAGACCTGAAACGCGTACTCTAGCAGAGGCCTAACAAAGGTTATATATAGAGATTTTGTGACGTAGGGATCTGAGAATTCCTTGGACCAGCGTTTAATGAATCCTAAGGTTGAGTTAGCTCTGTTAATAATAGAATCATAATGAGCTCGGAAATTCAGCTGATTGTCACAAAGAACCCCCAAGTCGCGAATGGAAGTAACGACAGAAATTTGTTCATTATTCATGTAGTAACAACGTTGAGGAAGTTGATAGACAGAGGTTCGCTCTGAAAAAAAGCTTGTGGACGCTTGTGTCCTCTTGAATGCACCGTGTCTACCCTTTGATCCCTTCTCTGATGGCTCAGGAATCTGTTCATGGTCCGCGTGGATAAACTTTTACATTCTATTCGTGTGATTTCAGTTTCTTTCAATGGAACAACATCTTTTAGAGGTGAAATCCAAGTACAAACTCGTTTACACACACAAATCAAGTTGCAGCATTTACAGCTCGAGGTCATGGTATAAGTAAGTCAGTTTATTCTGCTTGTTATTGTTGTGATTGAAGTAGCATGCAATTCATTTGTATAGCTTTTTGCCCACTCTACATACTTAAATGTTTTTCTTTTCTGGTATTGCCTTGCAAGCCAAGTGACAAATCCTCCAAGAGCTCAGACTCGGCGTAAAATTGTAGCTCCCCTCCATTCCCTCCATCCGCGAGCTGTGGTGGTTGACTCGTTTATTAATTTAAAATTGTCAAAGAAAACTTTGACCTTCAGGATCTGGTCTATATTCTATAATCATAGCCCTTATTGTATGCATAATTACCATAAGCCGATAGTATTCAATAAAGATCCACGTTAATTAAAAAAGAGTTCTAATTTGCTTTGTAAAAAACTGCCTCAAACAACGTTGTAAGTTATCTACCTGAAATTGAAACTCATATACATAAATATCGTATGAAATTCATAACTGGCTCCAGGTCAGTGTCTTAAACATACTAAAACAAAAGCATTAAAATAAACAAAATACTCAAAAACAGTTTTCCATATGCAAATTTGTTTTGATACCCTTTCTTTTTAATTAAACACAACTCTTTTATTTCAAGTTACACCAATAGTGCATGATTTTAAACATTTTACTGTGTTTTGATTTAGTCACTTTAATAACACTTTGCCTGTTTTTTTTTTATTTTATTTTTTTTTTTTCATTGTAATTGATGATAGGAACGGGAACGACATTGGCACTCATTAGGCAGCTCGAAACTAGACGAAAGTATGAAGATCGTAAAAAGAAGAAGCATCAATTGGTATTGGATAGACTCTGATTTTACTTGAAAAGGGAGTAGCCGCTCGAAGTACTTAATCTGATAAGGTACTGTACTGACTTGACTTGCGCTCTGGGTTGTAATTAATAAATTTTTTTGAGCAGTACAGCGAATGCAGCCTTTAATATACTTAAATTCCTCAATTTCAATCGATTGCGTTTCGCCCAGGTACGATAGTTGGGCTCATCAGTTAGATGATTTAGTCGGTAAACATCACTGATCTCTATAATACACTGGATAGTGTACTCCTTATAATGTATAACAGTTTTTTTGCTTCCATTTGAAGATGACAATTAGGTGGTCGGCTTCATAATTTGACGTCTGAATTACACAAAAAAAAAGTATTTTCCAGATAGGGATGTGCGATATTGAAACAACATCGATTTCAACATCGAAGACCAAACATCGATGTAAATTAATATCGAACCGAAAACATCGATGCTACTTAACATCGATGTTTTTTTCAGGTGTTTTTGTTTAAGTCTTTTGTTTGCCCAAAGCAAAAAATGCATCATGCTATGCTCTAATGTATTTTTGCTTTCAAAATTTCTGGTGCCTATCTATTTTTTCTTAAGTTTCTTAAAATCGATTTAAGTTTTTATACAAATGAAAAATATGAAGTCATAAGCAAGGAATTTCAACTTTAAACTCGATATTGCAAAATAATGATGCCCAGAAGCTTGTGTGCTAAAACCACGTGTATCTTTCTAGGCATCAATGATTTTAATGGATGAAATAAGAAAATCGATGTTAAAATATGTGTTTTGCACTAATGAATATCAACAAATTTAATAAAATCAATATTGCGAGGCATTTCATGTTGTTAAGCTGTTTTGTGTGCCCTTTTTTAAATCCGATATTTCCAAATCTTGTTTCACACGAACGTGTGCGCAAGAACTTGCATGGTGTAAACTGCGTGTTGCTGACCATCGATAATTTAAATTCGTGAAAATCGATATTAAATATGTATTTTGCAGTAATATTTCAAGGAAATTTGTGTAAACTGTTTTCTGTGGCTTTTTGGAATATATCGATATTGCAAGACACGAAGTTGTGTGCAAAAACTTGCATTGGTGTAAATTGGGTCTTTCTGAGCATCTATTATTTCAATGCGGGGAAATCGATGCTAGAATTTGTATTTTGCAAAATATATCGTCCACAGATTTTATAGAAGCAATATTGCAAGTATTTCATGTGTACACTGTTATCTAACGATATTGCAAGATATTTTTACTTACAAAAGTGTGTACAAATACTTGTATGGTTTAAAATGCGTCTTGCTGAGCATCGATGATATTAATGCTTGAAGATCGATGTAAAAATATTTCTTTTGCACAAATAAACACAAAACAAATTTTATGGATACAAAATTGATAGGCACTTCATGTGTAAACTTATATCTGTGCCTTTTTGTACATCGGAAGTTTCGTTGTGGTTCTGAATTTTTAAATTTGGTTTGAAAGATCCTTTGATAATTTCCTTTTTCAAAAAATTAAAAATGTTACAGATTACTTATAAACTATGAAAGTCACTCCATCTAGATTTTACTAGCAGAATCAATTATTTTCGTACTAACTTTTTGTTTGTTTTATAAGCCGATGTTTTGGATTTTAATATCGATGTTGCAAAACATCTTTAGCTGCGTTTTATTATCTCTGGGTCTGGGTCGAGGTTATCTTTTAACATGCATTACAAGAACAACATGGGATCTAGGTTTCTATCGAGGTTAATTTCAATAACCCAGATAGAGGTTTTCACTCTGATCGGCAGAGGGCTATTTACCATTGTGAATGGATGTCAGCGATTTGTCAGCAGTATTAGGAACAGAGAGCAAAAGAGACAAGTGCTTACATGAAAAATAAATAAACATAAGAAAAAAAGAGACTGATATACAGCACTGCTTTTGCACTAACCCACATCGTTTTATTTTCACTAGGTGAACCATATGGGTTATGAGCGATAATAAAACGCAGCTTTTATTATCGATTTTCAAATATCGATTAAAATTGCTCATCCCTATTTCCAGATGTGTATCTGAAGAAAGGGAAACAGACCATGATATGAAAATATAAACTTTTGTGGAAGTTTGTTTTATTATTTATTATCTTTAAGTTATTCACTGTGTGCATTTGCTATATGTTTTTTTAGTATAATTATATAGTGGAATGAGATAAATCATTGAATAACTATGATGAGGAGGATGCGATTGCATGTTCTGCGTTTTTTTTTTTTCAATGATTTTACCTCCTTGTCACACTCCTTACGTTTGTTTTTCCGTTTCATTTACTAATTAGTGAATTAATTTAAATTATGAGCACAACAAATGTTAGCAAACAGATCTCGGGGGGTGAAACGAACGGAGATTTGATGTCTGTTTAATGGATTATCTTTGTATTACATGTTATACAGTTATACTGGTATACAAAAAAGTGGTCAGCTTCATAATATAACAATTCTTCAAATGGAAGCAATATTTTTGTATCGATACACTATCCAGTGTATTATAGAGATCAGTGGTAAACATCGATACAAAATTGCGTCTTACGCTATGTTCCCACCAAAACGAAATCCGAGATTTCAGCTAAAAAATTTCGAGATTTCAAATGGGTGGAGCAGAATTTCATGGAGATTTCGTTGAAATCCAGAGTTTTTATTTAGATTTCGTTTAAATTTCTATGAAATTTTTTCCCGGCTGTTCAAAATATGAAAAGTTTTCAATCGAAGTCTTGGATTTCGTTTTGGTGGGAACATAGTATTAGAAGGGTACGATAGTCATTTAACTGATGAGCCCAACTATCGTACCTGGGCGAAACGCAATTATGGAGTTGAGCTCACTTGAACTTTTAAACTGAATTGTAATTTGACTTTATTATTTCATACATTTTTATTTTTAGATAAGGAATTCCCTGCCAGCACTTCAGAACCTTCATGATGCCCTTGTGCCCGATAGTAATGTAGAAGCCGAAGAAGAACTTCTACTCTATAATGACACATTTAATTGTGTGTGCCATCTTTGTATATAAAAACTATAGTAATATTATGAAGCATTGTTTTGTAGTTCGCTTCGTATACTGGTGTGGCGCTGAGTTATACAAAAATTTGACAGTGGAGATTAAGGGATAGGAATATCATAAGGACAGAAGAACAAGTAGCAAGAAAGAGAGGATTGTTTAATTTTTATTCGTATTAAAATAAGGCGAGTAAATGATACATCCGAGTCACAATGCGAAAGAGCATAATAAGGCACAGAAAATGCAAAAATATTTGGTTGCTATGTTTTTTTTTTGTCTATTCTTTTTGAGCATAGGGAACGAAAGCGTATGCATGTTTGTTTGTATTAATGTACATACAAACAAACATGTATACGTCTTTCAGCTTTTTTTATTTGTTTTCCTAGGTTTGACATTTAAGTTTATCAAGAGGCGCGAACAACGTTGCGATATTTCGATATAAACAAATTTCGATCACTGATATATGTAGGTTATGTTATGAATTTTATTGAAAAATCGGATAACGGCTTCCGAGAAGAATTATTGCAAAGGGAGGTAGGTAGGTATAAATAAAAAAAGTTGCATGGAAAGCAATTTTACATATGTAAGTATATTTGATATAAAATTGATTGCAGAAAGGAAACGACTCAAATTTCAAATGTTTATGACGGTGTTCACATTGGACTGACTCCGACTTATTTTGACATTCATCCAACTTGTTTTGTTCAGACACAAACTAATGTGAACACCAGCAGACTCACTTTGAAGTTGAGAAGTCGTTTAAAGAAAACACAAATCTTCGCTCGTTGAGGGATTAATTAATTTTTTTTTCATTCCAAAACTTTAATTTAATTTATTTAAAATATTTTCAAATGAAATTGAATTGAATTGTGTAGTATTTGTTTGCCAAAAAAAAAATTACAGAGAGAAAGCAGTTGTCACAAAAGAAAACGTCAAAAAAAATCCATAGAACATAGCATTAAGCAAAAAATTCACTAGTTTTTTGCTTCTCTGCTTTTGTTCGGAGAACACTAGAAAAAATAAAGTAATTGGATTGTTTTTACCCTTTTTTGTTATTAAAATGTTGTATCCTTTAAATACCTATCGTTTGATTAATTAATTTTCAATTATAGATTATAATTACAATCTTTATTTTCGAAATAAAGATTGTGACGTCACAAAACCCCAAGATGGTGAATTGGTAGTATGAAATGAGCATTCTTACTTTACATCCCGACTCCACAGGACATACAGATGCCCAACATCGCAACCACAATCCAATCAACAATCAGCAGATTTTTTCTCACTGGGCAATTCATGTCATGTCGTTTCATTTCGATTTCACCACTACTTCTATTTTTTACAATAATACACGCCCTTTAGACTCCAGATAGCAGTAGAAAGACCTTTTTTAATATCCAGATACCTCTAGATACAAGGAAAACCAGAAAAAACTCACACGCACGTGAAACGTCAAATCTCATGGCAAGCTTTGAACAGCGTTAATGTCTTGTTCAAAAATTGGTTTTCTTCGACATGTCGTCGACAAGACATGGATTTTTCAGGCTCCATTGGATTTTTATTAGACATGTTCATAGTCTTGGCATCGTTCATGGCAGGTGGAGCCAGCATGTTATAATTCAAGTTAAAAGTTCAAGTGAGCTCAACTCAAATTTTCTTCAAAACTTTAGGCCTGTTTTTGAGTGCATTTTTATCTTCGCTTAGTAAAAGTAGCATACTACGTACAACAACAATTTTGTATAACTCCGTATTGTTGTTGTATTTAACATGCTCCTTTTTGTAAGCGAAGATAAAAATGAACTAAATACAGGGCTTTTTATTTCTATTTAAAGTGTCCAAAAACATAATCAAATTTCCTCTCAAGGGCATTTTAAGACAATTTAACACATACAAGGTAGTAAATCATAATCCTTAAATCTGTTCTCTTTTTAAAAAATAGTACTGAAATATACAAGAAATACTGAATTACCAATAAGTACTAGGAATGTTTTCTTTTGGTTAAACATTTTAGCTAAGAGACATAAGCCCTATTTTTAGTGTACGTGCATTCTTTTCCGCATTACCCATTGAGGTAGAATACAAAATGCGTTTTTTTTATTGAGGTTTCCCCGGGAGGCCTATTCCTCGTTCTAAAACTACTAAATGTATTACATCATGCATCAAAATTAAATAAAATAGGTACATGCGTTTTTTTATCGAGGTTTCCCATTCCTCGTTCTATTACTACTAAATAATGTCTATATATTGCACATGCGTTAAAAGAGGATTATTGAAAAAATACGTGTAAATCGTGGTTTTTTTTTAGTGAGGTATCCCCGGTTGGCCTATTCCTCATTCTATTACTACTTAAAACTATTTAATGTATTGCACATGCATCAAAAAAATGTAACTAACCTAAAAACAAAGTAAAAGTATAATACAAAAGAAAGTATTATGAATAAAAATATTCCTATCTTTTGCGGAAAGAAACGTCCCTGAAACTAATATGAAATATTTTGCCAAAGGAAACATCCTACATCCCTAATATGAAAATAAAAAGCACTTTTGCCGAAAGAAATGTCTATTTGGGTCATGTGCATGACAATCATTAATTTAAAAATCTACAGGCTTTTTTTTGATGGCTTGATATCCTTATTAGTTTTCTTTATTGTCAATATAATTAATCCTCGCAGCAGAAATGTTGTTATAATTTCTTTATGCTCCGATGCACAGTTTGTCCCTACAATACTATCTTTCATTATTTCGGAAATCCAAGTTTCCACTAACCTTACTTCATGCTGTCTTTGCGCGAAATTGTCTTCGAAAATTGATTGGAGAGTTCTAACAGCCCTTTCGAAAAGGATTGAAGGAACTGTCAACTTTCCATATTCCGAACTTGTGCTCATTGACGAGTAGGCTCTCAGTTTGATCAACAAAGTTTGTTGCCGTTCTTTGCTTACCTCGTCCTCACCGATCATAAACTGTGAGCAAGTCTCACACTGCAGTTTCTTTTTAAGTTTGCCTGCTGCAAACCCAGCGTAATAAGCAGCCGCTGCTTTTTGTAGTTTGTCGGAAAATATATCTGTTTCCTTAACACTCGTGTCTAATTGCATTTGCTCTTCTTCATCACTCGAGTCCTCACCATCACTTAAATCTTCTTCTAGGGTATAAACCAATTTCTTAATCAAGATGTTATCCTCTATAGGCTCATCAATCTCAAAATCCCTATCCTCGTCTTCTGACTCAATTTCCATATATACTTCGTAGGTGGCACCCTCCAGAAGTGGTTCTGCTCCTGCATCTTCGTATGCTGAGTGTTCACTTGAACTTAAATGCAGAAAAATGATTTGCTTGAGATTTCTAATAAACCTCAAAGCAGAAGGAAATTTCTCATAAGAACCTCTATTGTTGCGCACCATAGAAAATAAATTTTCAGCAGCATCGGTATTGAGATGTGAGAGTAAGAAATAATTCTGTTCCTTACTTTTTAAGAATTCCCACATCTGAATTATTCCCAACAGCGTTTGCTGCAATCCCTTAAAGCAAGGTGGGATTTTATGTGAACTAGTCGACCTCCACGTGCATACCCAATTCCTTGCTTTTTTCAATTCCTCTAGAGTGTCTGTTGTTTCTGAAAGTACCTTCTTATTGGGATTCTTAGAGTAGCGCTGGCTAGTATTTAATATGTCAAATAAATCGTTCAACCGTTTAATAAATCTCGCTGTCCCCTCAGCGGCTTTTATTTCCTCCGCAGTTTTGAAGCAGTTGGAATTCAACGCATATAGGATTCCACTATAAACGTTATCACTAAAGACTTGCGTAGCCAACTTAACTGATAACTTTTCAAAGGAATTTGGTTTGATATGGGCCCTTGTAAGTTTGAAGAAAACTTTAAAGGTGTTGCTTTTGGAGTCTTCTTCGAAAATCTTTTCTAGAATCGTCCAATCTACTACATCGTCGCCTATATAAATTTTATGCTTAAGAAGTATATTTCTTATACTCTTAAAAAGATGGGGATAGTCATGGAGTAGAAAAATCCTTTCATTTTCTATCTCCACATATGGGTTTTCCTCAAGGAAAAGAGGTGGTCCAAGGTTTTTATAAGCAGAAAGATTGTTGGATCCTTGGTCACAACTCATTGCAACCACCGTAAGCCCACATTTGATAACACCTGTAACTATGGTGACTATTATCCTGGAAAGCATTTCCCCTTTTGGACTCCCTACGTAATAAGCAATGGTTTGCTTCCAATTAGTATTAAGGCCTCTAAGTGTAAACGCCATTACCTTAGAGGCTATTGTATTTTGCCTTCCAAACTCCCCGAAATCAGTGTACCCGTAAATAATATCTTCCTTGATATTATACTCTAATTCCTTTTGAATACTCATTTCGTCGAATAACAATACGCACTTCCTGTCCATGGGCGTCATGGATTTTGCTTTGTCAGTTAGCATATCAGTAATCTGTTTGCTAAGACCCTCTGGAAGCCGTATTTCTGAGTGCCATCGGTAAATCGTACTCACTGATGGCAGTTTGAATCCTATGCTTAACATAAACGAATAGGAAGACGGGGATTTGAAAAAAAATTTCAAGAACAAATCTTTTTCCTTGGGTCCCCAGGGTGCATGCGCCTTGTGGAAGAGCTGCGCTAGGATGAATGTGCGCAACTCTTCAGAAAACCCTTCCATTTGAACCTCTAAGTCTTGCTGAAGCCTATATTCCCGGTTTTGCTTAAGTTTTTTTGGAGTTCGGAAAATATAACGGGGAATAACGCTCGCCCGATTTATTTTTCGCGCTGCGGCTGCCTTGTAGGAACGTAGCTTTGGGGATGGAAACTGCGAAGGTGAAATTTGTGATGTAGAAGGTACATCTCCCAAGGAATAATCTCTAGCATATGTTTTGGTAACATGAGCAGCCAAGTTTATATGGGGTAAAGATGGACTGGGGGGGTTGGATGAAGGTGAAAGCGATGCCTGACGTAGAGTTGGAAGAGGGGGTAGAGGTGCAAGTGGTCGTGGTCTTGAAGGTGGTGGTAGAGATGCAAGTGGGCGTGGTCTTGGAGGTGGGGGTAGAGATGGAAGTGGGCGTGGTCTTGGAGGTGGAGGTGGAGGTAGATTTGGCCGTGGAGGCACGGAACTAACGATTGCAGAGGGCACCGTAGTCGGCTGCTTCGGTGGCCTCCATGCCCCCATCATGGTAAGACATACAGAGTCAACAACACTATCAGAGCAATTGCAAATAGATGCAGAAGACTTTGGCAGTGCGTTGCGTGTAAGAAACTTCCGAGCGCATCTCGGAATGATATCCTTAGCATAGAAGTGCTTTTCACACATGCTTAGTTTATCATTTTGTACAACACCCCCATGTTTAATCCATATTTCTCTTCGGTGGTCTGTTGGAAGTCTAAAAAATGAAATAGAACCTAGTGGTCTTTGCACCTCACCACAATTTTGGTAACAACACCTAACCATGGTTACTTTTCTTTCGCGTAAATTCAAGAAAATAAATCACGAGAACTAATGAAGGTGAAAAATGGTTTTTAAGAAGTGGGTACGAAGATTGATTACTAAATAGGAAAAAAAAGTGAGTAAAATATGAAGCTAAGGTTCAATATGAGTTTTTAAACTAATAATACGAAACTTTCAGTAAATAAATTTAATATATTATTAAGTAAATAAGCAAGCTAGTAAATTGTGAAATAAAGCAAATGAAAAAGCAAGTAAGTAATTAAAATAAGGTAAGCAGTTAAGTAAGTGAATAAATAAATTAATTAGTTTCTTAACGAAAGTTAATTGATAAGTTCAAAATTTGAGCAATTTAATAATAAACTAAAAGAATAAGCGGTTAATAAGGAAGAAAAGCAATTAATAAGTTAAAAAGTAAGGTAAGTACGTATGGAGGTAAGCAAATGAGAAAGTTAATAATTAATTGAAAAAGTAAGCAATTAAGTTTATTAAGTTAATAAATAAGAAAATTAATTAATAAGTAAGTAAGTTAAGAAGCAAGTAAATAAGTAAGCAAATGAGTAAGACAATGAGTAAGCCAATAAAAAAGTAAGTAATTACCCTCTACTACTGAGAAGTAGTTAGTTAATAAGTCAATTAGTTACTAAATGAAAGTTACTTGATAAAGAAAAATTTTTATCAATTTAATTATTAATACAAAAGTAAGCGGTTAATAAAGAATAAAAGCAATTAATAAGTCCAAAAGCAAGTAAGTAAATAAACAAGTAGGTAAGCAAATGAGTAAGTTAATAAATAACAGAAGCAATTACTGAGTAAATTAAAAGGCGAGTAAGTATATAAATAAATAAGCAAATGAGTTAGTAAATGAATAATTAAAGAATTATGTGAAAAGCAATTAATATAATTAAATAAATTAGCACATAAACAAGAATATAAATAAATATTGAAAAAAGTTAGCACTTAAAAAATATTAATATTAAGGAGTAGGTAAGTTAAGCGATAAAATGAGTATGTAAGCAAATGAGTATTAAGTAAATGAATAGTTAAATAAGTAGGTTAAAAGCAACTAATATAACTAAGTTAATTAATAAGTAAGCAAACAAAACAAGAATATAAATAAATATTGAAGAAGTAAGTAATAAAAACTAAATTCAATATTTATTTTTTTTTAAATACGCCCTAATACACCCAATAGATATAAAAATTATTCAAAAAATTTAAAATTTGAGCTACCCTGTAAATTAAAAAAGTTGAAAAAGTTTGCAATTAACAAACTTACCTCACTTTTAAACAAAAATACAAATTGGAAAAAATTAAAATCAAGAATTTATAACTTTTACAACACTTCACTACAATTAGGATTAAAACACCCTATGAATTGAAAAAAAAAAATCAGAAATTAATCTTTAAAAGCACAAAATGGACGAAATTATCACTATAATGGGAAAAAATAAAAAAAAAAACTTAGGAATAGTTTCAAAAACTAAATTCCTGTGGCAAAAATGTATGAAAGGTCTAAATGAATAAGAAATTAAGTTTATTTAGCACTTTTTATTGACTTTAGAATTTAAAAATATCACTACGTAAAAATGATCAGGGAACACCAGCACCAATGGGCAGACAATAAAAAAAAACCCTTAGGAATAGTTTGAAAAACTAAATTCCTGGGGCAAAAATTCAAAAAAGGACAAAATTAATGAAGAATTAAGTATATCTAACACTTTTTTAAGAATTTGGTAAAAATTTTGAGGGCATCACCAGCACACAATGTGCCTTTTAAAACCGTTTCCGAACCGAATAATTTCCAGTGGCAAATATTTCTAATTCACACACTTTTTGCAAAGACAATAATCACAGCTAAAAATTATAATTTTTCACTTTTATTTGGTAAATATATGACTAAAATTTAATCGAAATTGAAAAATTCAGATCAAAAAATTAGAATTATAAAACGTTCAAGGCAAAGCACGCACAATAGAACTGATTTTAGTTTATTCACCGACGCTGAAACAGAATCCAAAAAAGGCGCGAACAATTGTTTGCAAATAATATAAATGTATATAATTTCACTAATACACCATTAACCCACAAACCTATATTCTCCCATACAACAGAAAAATAACCGTAAATTTGCACCACGTATATCTGACGTTTTCTCGTTCTTTAATTTATATTTCCTCTTAATCGTCAACAAAATTATTCTTTTTTTCTCTCCCTCAAACTCCCTTCAAATTAGTATAAAGTATTCTCGTTCTACTATTATCGGTTCCTCTTTCTTCATATCCTTATTCTTATAAGTCTACACTAATCGTCTAAGTCTACATTTTTAGTTCCCTTAATGCCTAAAAGATGTCGCCAGTATCGCTCGTTGGCATAATATTACTATAGTTTTTATATACAAAGGTGCCATCGAAGATCGGCTGCGTCAATCACTCCGCAATGCCGACATCACCAATTCATATTTAAAACTTATGAAAGTAAAACAACAGTATTACCTTTTTGTTACATAATAAATTTATTTTAAATAAATAAAGACAATTGTTTCGATGCCGATGAGCATCATCTTCAGTTTTACTGTCGACTGACTGGATATGTCGGTATCAAGAGAAAAGAATAAGAAAATGACAAAATTAAAAATATAAATATGTACATACATACAATAAAGAATATTATAATACATACATTATTACATTAACATACATTGAAAATTATTTTTGATATATCATTATGTATTGACAAGTGAAAAAAGAGACGAAACAAATGGGCCATTGTCCCTGTTTACAGCCTTTTCTCGATTTAAATATATAAAAAGTGACTCAAGAATATTTAAACGCATGTAATTTTGCTCAGATTTTTTGAGAGTGAAGCTCTCGATAGTCAAAGAATGTTTTGATTCTAAAATATGTTCAGCTATTCCGCTCTTATAAGGTTCATTATTTTTTATATAATTCAAATGCTCTTTAATTCTAATATTTAACTCTCTTAATGTTTGTCCAATATAAATAAGATTACAATTTTTGTCACTGCATTCTGCAAAATAAACACCCGGTTTTTCTGACTGAGATTAATGAGTGTTTGCCATTCCTGGACATTATAATTCGACGAGAATCAGATGGAATTTTAAGCTTTGATATTTATCGAGAAAAAATACCAGCACTCAACGATATATAACAAGCACATCAAATCATCACATCTCACACAAGTACGCAGCATTTAATTCGATGATTTATCGAATGCTCAAGTTACCTTTATCCCAAGAAAACTATAATAAAGAATTCAATTTTATATATGATATTGCCCGAATAAATGGTTTTGGAAAGTATGTGATCGACAGTTTGTATAAAAAACAAAAGAAGAAACTTAAACTTCTCGAAACGACATCTTTGTCAAATGAAAAAACATCGCTTATAAAACGTTTTCCCATTACATATGACCCATTTGTTTACAATAAATTAAAAAAACTTTTTAGTGGTACCAACGTACAATTAATTCCAAAAAGTAATAATAAAATCGGGCAACTAGTCCTATCAACTAAAGACGCATTAAATCAATTAGAAAAACCGGGTGTTTATTTTGCAGAATGCAGTGACAAAAATTGTAATCTTATTTATATTGGACAAACATTAAGAGAGTTAAATATTAGAATTAAAGAGCATTTGAATTATATAAAAAATAATGAACCTTATAAGAGCGGAATAGCTGAACATATTTTAGAATCAAAACATTCTTTGACTATCGAGAGCTTCACTCTCAAAAAATCTGAGCAAAATTACATGCGTTTAAATATTCTTGAGTCACTTTTTATATATTTAAATCGAGAAAAAGCTGTAAACAGGGACAATGGCCCATTTGTTTCGTCTCTTTTTTCACTTGTCAATACATAATGATATATCAAAAATAATTTTCAATGTATGTTAATGTAATAATGTATGTATTATAATATTCTTTATTGTATGTATGTACATATTTATATTTTTAATTTTGTCATTTTCTTATTCTTTTCTCTTGATACCGACATATCCAGTCAGTCGACAGTAAAACTGAAGATGATGCTCATCGGCATCGAAACAATTGTCTTTATTTATTTAAAATAAATTTATTATGTAACAAAAAGGTGATACGGTTGTTTTACTTTCATAAGTTTTAAATATCAATTAGTTACATAGCACTCAAAAACCGAAATAAATTAAAATTTAATCATCACCAATTCAAATTTCTGAAATTTTGCGAATATTTGTATGCTACATCTACGGATCAGGTTCGTAAAAATTGGAGCAACTGTTCCATTTAATCTTAGCCAGTTGATCAACAAAAAGAATAACTCACAATATGATGAAGCCGTCACTCGGCACCAATCAACTACGGGCGTGTTGCTTTGAACAAGGTCGTTTTTGGCGGAGATATTGGAAATAACCAAAAGCCGGTGGCATCTTCATTAAAGCATTGGAGTCGACCCAAAATAAAATCTTTTTTTTTTTGAAAATTCTTTAACGGACGTGATCTGGTTAGAATTAATTTTTTTCGGTTTTTAAATAAAATGCATTTTCTTGACACTTGTTCAAACGGGAAACCCAGTATTGAAAAGTTTTATTTCTTTAATTATTTAACTATTCAAAGAATTTTCTTTTCAAATATAATACATACATCTTCTTAGGTTTAAAAGATTCTTTAAAAAAACTAGTGTTGATGTATAAAGTAGAAATGAAAATTTTGGTATTGTACGTATCAAAATAAAAATGGTAGCTTGAAGATTCATTTAGGTAAAAACTAATATCAAATATCGAGTCTACGATAGGTGGTCATATTGGAAATAGCTATAAATTCCAATGTCCGATTAATGGTCTACTTCTGGCAAATTTTGGATATGGCCTCCAGTTCTTGTGTAATGAGTCTGTTGTCTGTTCGTATTTATTTGGACTTAGGAGTATGGAGCTTGGGCTATTGTGAGATATATTGTTGGCATTAAACTTTCCAGGACTTGGCACCGGTATACTGCGAGTACGGTTGGAGAAAGAATGTATCTGATTTAGCTGGTGAGGGACTTGTTCACTAAAAACAAGGAACATGAAAAGATTTTTTAATAGTGGATAAAGTGGTGTAAAGTGTTATAGATACAACTTACCGATAATTATACCAACATAGAGTGTAAAGCGACCTCAGATGGTCCACGCATTTTTATCTGATAGTCCAATTTTTTTAATTTTTAGTTCAACGTCAGCAGCTGTATGTCTATCAAAACGGCTATTCTTGCAAGGCTTTTGTAATGGCCAAAGCTGAAACAAAGTGTAAGAAAATAGAACAAAATATGAGTACGTTTGTATTAAAAGTACGGTCACTGGGGCATGACTGACCAATTTCTTTAAGTGTGCATTTTTATGTGTTTGTAATCTGATTCGATTCCCAGCCATGCCACCTAAAAACAGAAATGTTTTATCCGAGGTACTGCCTCTTGCGAGGAACTGACAAATCCTCCAAGAGTATTACTTGTCATGAAAAAGTGCTTCTCATTTAGCCGTTCGGACTCGGCAAAAAACTGTAGGTCCCCTCCATTCCTGCCAACAACATCATGCACAAAGGTATGGTTGTGAGTTGTAAGTCACTAGGCCCTGGTTCTCCATGAGCTGTTGCGCCACCCAATTTATTTTTTATTTTTTTTTTTTATCTGAATTCATCATCTTTAAGCCACTTTCATCTTGAAAATCTCCAAGTAAATGAGTTTTCTCTTAAAAGGTTAAAAATGGTGGTTCATTTTAAACCAAATATTCGATTTACACGCAATGGATAGGAAACCTATAACGTTTTTGGTGGAGGTTCAAATTAAGTCTCTCCTTTAGTATACCTAGTCATTGTAACTTATTCCAGGTAAAAATTTCGTGGCTCGTCTCCATAATATGTATCATAACCAGACTGTCTAACAGGTAAGCACGCCACGGGGCTTGGAGGTCTTCCAATCGATTCCTGCAGACGCTGTATGGATGTTTCTTTTGCCCCTGGAAGTCACTACAACCTTATCTTACCCCTGCTAATGCTTTTAAGTTCTTTCCAACGTGCATCGTTTAGATCCATTTATATTTAAGCTTTGTATGGAACATTTCTGCAATGTTCCCGAGAACCAGTTTTAAAAAAATACGTGGAACAAAAGTATTGGAGGTGGAGAGGAAAATGGAAAAAGTAAAAAGTGATTAAAATGGAAATTGAAAACGCACAAAATAGTTTGAAAACGAAAAGATATAGCTTTTTAAAGTTAAGTTTTGTATTTATTCTCTAAAAAAATTAGCTGACAAAAGCATCAAACCCAATTGTCAAAAGTTACACATTTTTTCTGTTTTGCTCCAACTAGCGCTGGTGGCGCTTAGTTGTTGAAGATGAACCATCGTAAGCTGGCTACTGGCAGTCCATATATGGTATGTCAATGGTTTCGACATTCTGTTGAGGTCATTTAAAGCAATCGAAATGAATTTTGAGCTCCTTGCTGCAACCTGCGCTGGTTTTTGTACGGCAGTGGTTCGTAGTTTGAGATTCATCAGAACCAAATGGTGGTCGCTTCCCACATCGGCATTTCTTATCTTACATCACACATTGATTTCCTCCATCGCTGCTGAATCATGATATGATTAATTTGGTTTTCGGTTTGACCATCCGGATGCACCCAGGTAATTTAGTTACACGTCCTATGCTTAAATACAGTCCCACCTATCACAAGACGATTTGCGTTACCCCGAGGCCACACGAGCAAGTACTTGCAATACATACACATTTGTTTACTAACACAAACAAACCCAAGCAACTTGCTTATCAACTGGCATGCAAGTTTTGAAGCCAGTAGTGAAGCTAGTTGAGAAGCAAGTTGGGAGACAAGCAAGTGGAATGCAAGTGGAAAGCAAGTGGGAGGCAAGTGGAATGCAAATTACGAATTTGACAGGCAGTGTATGTAGCCAACTTGCTTGCAAGTACTTGCTCGTGTGGCCTCAGGGTTACAAAAGTCGACAAGCAAGTCGCCATTTTCGCTCCGTGACCCCAAGCCATATTTTTCCCCATCACGCGTTCCAGCCCATAATAGTCTGAACCGACTTCAGCATTGAGGTTTGCCATGACGACTATGATGTTTGGCTCTAGGAACACTCCTATGAATCGAGTTAAGATGAGTGTAGAACGTGGTTTTATCTTCCTCGGTCGCTTCATTTGTGGGGGTGACGTTATACTTAACTTCGCTTCAACTGAACAGACACACAAATTTTCAAAGGGACTTTGCCAATTTTGTCCAAACATTTAGCATTAGCACTAGCCGTACTTACACGAATGGAAGGCTGCCAGTATAATGACAAAAAGAATGAATTTGTCCATTCTTTTGTTCTTGCTTTTGTCATTATACTGGCAGTTTTCCAATCGTGTAAATCCAGTTTTAATGTATCATTTAATGATGCTTATTGTTTGTTTATAATGTTGGAAACATAAATCAGAAAGAATAATCAAAAAAGGACTGTTATTTTTTCTCCGGCTCTCTTGCAAAGATTTTCACATCAAAACATGCAGTTTTTTTACGTCAACTGAGTAGACACGCGTATTGTTATTGGTTATAAAAACTAATGGAAGGAATTAAAACAAGTTTTTTTTGAAAAAGTATTTTATTGGGCAATTCTAGTAATGGATAGTAAGGGTATTCATTCAACAGCGTAAACTCGTCGTAAACATCGTAAAGTTTTAAACTTCGTAAATCTGTCAAATTTTCCATACAAATTGTGACAGAATTACGAAGTTTAAAAGTTTACAACGTTTACGACGACTTTACGCTGTTGTATGAATACCCTTAGTATTACTTTTTTCATTAAAGCTTCATAAATTTGAAGTGGCATGGCATCGTAAGTTTTTCTATGTAAACCAGGGGGTCAATTCTCGATCTGTGAAACTGTGAAGTGATAAATATGATAACGCCTTCACGCCAAATGCGATTCTCGAAGTGTGAAAAAATGAAAACAAATGCCAAAATGTTTTCATATGATAATTCGTTTATCACAATCATTTCACTCTGTGAAAAGAAAAATGATAAACACAAAAAAATTGTACTCATTTGAAACACCCAAGTCGCCATCTTGGCCTTTCTATGACGTCACAATCATCTTTTTCTATGAGCAAGTGGTAGCATGTTTCATGTTAGTACTTTTTAGTACCCACATTGACAGCCGTTTTTCATTTCGGGAATCGCCTTGCGCGTGTTTGTGAAGTGATAAAATAATAAAACTCTGTGAAAACTGAAATGATAACTTTGTTTTCATTGCACAGTTTCACAGATCGAGAATTGACCCCCAGCTCAATTTCGATCCAGGCAAATTTCATGGCTGAAATTTAGAATTTTCTGGCCTTAAACTGATAGTCAGGCTCGTTAACTATTTGTACTAAACATCCCCAAAAGTTTTCAATAAATTTTTGGTAGGGTGAGTACGGTTTTCTTTGAAGCAATTCGGTATTTTGGTTCTCTTACGAGTCTTTCACTATACATGCCGTATTTATAGGGGGGTTTGACCTACTGAAAAGTCCCGTTTATGGGCCCAAAAATATCCAAAGATTAAGGAAAACCTCTTTCCAATATTTTTTATCAGTTATTGCAGTCATTTTTGAGCTTTGAAACTCAAACTCAAAGATGCCAAAGTAGTTCATTTCTCCCCATCACCTTTTCTACAATGATTCATATGAATTGGAAAAATGGGTGTTTTCCATCCTTGAAACTGTGAAGTGATAAATAACGGGTGATTTTTTAAGAGGTTTAGAACTTAAAAAAAAAAAAAACACAAAAAATTCGAAAAAATGAATGAAATATTTATTTGAATCGATAGTTTGAACCTTGCAATTTAATGTTTAAAGATAATTTCATGCAAATGTTGACCGCGGCTGCGTCTCAGGTAGCCCATCCGCTGAGTCCATTTTTGGCATACTCTTTCACACATATCGGCTGGTATCTCACGAATGAATGCATGGATGTTGGCTTCCAGTGCGTCAATCGAAGCGGCCTTATCCCTATAGACATTAGCCTTGACATACCCCTACAAAAAATAATATAATGGTGTCAAATCGCATGATCTAGGCGGCCAATTGACTGGCCCGAAACGTGAAATTAACTGTTCACCAAACTCGCCTCGCAATTGCGCCATTGTTTCGCGTGCTGTGTGGCATGTGGCACCGTCTTGTTGAAACCACATATCATGCAAGTCAAGAACTTCCATTTCGGGCAAAAAAAAGTTTGTTATCATCGCTCGGTAGCGTTCACCATTGACAGTAACGCTGCGATTCGCATCATCTTTGAAGAAATATGGCCCAATAATGCCGCCGGCCCATAAACCGCACCAAACAGTGGCTTTTTCGGGATGCATTGGTAGCTGTTGCAATGCTTCTGGCTGATCTTCACTCCAAATGCGGCAATTATGCTTATTTACGTACCCATTCAACCAAAAATGAGCCTCATCGCTGAACACAATTTTTCGATAAAAAAGCGGATCCTCGGCCAGCTTTCCAAGAGCCCATTCACCAAAAACTCGGCGTTGTGGTAGGTCGGCTGGCTTTAGTTCTTGCACCAGCTGTATCTTAAAAGGCTTTACGCCCAAATCCTTCCGCAAAATTTTCCACGTAGTGCTGTAACAAAGGCCTAACTGCTGGGAACGGCGCCGAATCGACATTTCGCGGTCTTCTGTCACACTAGCTGATACGGCCGCAATATTTTCTTCACTACGCACAGTACGTAAACGTGTTGGTGGTTTAATGTCCAACAAAGTAAATTTGGTGCGAAATTTGGTCACAATCTTCCGAATAGACTGCTCAGAAGGTCGAGAATGCCGACCATAAAATGGAAGCAGCGCGCGATGAACATTTCGAACCGAGCACGAATTTTGATAGTAAAATTCAATAATTTGCAAGCGTTGTTCATTTGTAACACGATCCATGGTTAAATTGCAAACCAAACTGAAGCTGTTTGACAGTGACACAAGGTACTAAACACACGTCAGCTGTCAAAACCAGTGTTGCCAAAACCAAACCAGCTAAAAAATCACCCGTTATGATAACGCTTTCACGCCTAATGTGATTCTCGAAGTGCGAAAAAATAAAAACAAATGTTTTCACTGATGATTCTCTTATCACAGTCAATTAATTCTGCGAAGACCTGTGAAAAGAAAAATAGGTGTGTTTTGTTTCCTTAACCCGGAGGCCACACGAGCGAGTACTCGCTAGCGAGTTGGGTACATACATTAATTGTCAAATCACTCGCCGCTCTACTCGCTTCTCAACTGGCTTCCAAAAAGGCAAGCCAGTTGAGTAGCGAGTAGGAAAAGTTTCGATGTATTAGTAACTCGCTAGCGATTACTCGCTCGTGTGGCCTCAGGGTAAGAGCCTGTTTAGATTGGGAAAATTGAGTCCGGACTCGTAAGCCTCATCGTGTCTACATTAGAAAATTATTGAGGCGCCTCAAATCACATAGAAACAACAACAACTTCAATGTTTTGCGCATTGAAACAACAACAAATGAGACTCATGAGTCGGATGTTTATGTTTTCTTCATGCCTCACGACATCCCTGACCCCCCACTTCTCTTGTCTAGAAACCGCCGTGAGACCGGTCTCAGCCTTCCCAATCTAAACAGCGTCTAATGTGAACATTAAGAAATACTCCACATTAAGGCAAATTTTTCAATGTAAATTCCAACAACAACAAGTTAACTTCACACTTGAACTCCAGTAACTCTATGGCTGAATGTGGATCGTATCTTAATGTTCACATTAACGAGGTCAACAAAACACGCCTAATGATAAATAGAAACAAATTGTGCTCACTCTATACACCCAAGTAACCATCTTGGTCTTTCTATATGGTCACAATCATCTTTTTCTATGAGCAAAGTGGTGGCTTTTTGTATTTTAGTACTTTTTAGTACTCACTTTGGCAGCTGTTTCTCATAATGAGCTCGAGAATCGCCTTCCGCGTGTTTGTGAAGTGATTAAATCCCCGAGGCCACTCGAGCAAGTACTGGCAAGCAAGTTGCAACACACTCACATTTGTTCACTTACCCTGAGGCCACACGAGGGAGTACTTGCAAGGAAGTTGGCTGCATACACTGCCTGTCAAATTCGTAATTTGCATTCCACTTGCCTTCACTTGCTTTCCACTTGCTTGGCTCCCAATTTGCTTCACTACTGGCTTCAAAACTTGCATGGCAGTTGATAAGCAAGTTGCTTCGGTTTGTTTGTGTTAGTAAACGAATGTGTATGCATTGCAATTTGCTTGCCAGTACTTGCTCGTGTGGCCTCGGGGTTACATAAACAAACCCAAGCAACTTACTCATCAACTGGCATGGAATTTTTGAAGTCAGTAGTGAAGCAAGTTGAGAACCAAATTGGGAGACAAGCAACTTGCCAGGCAAGTGGAATTCAAGTGGAATGCGAATAGCGAATTTGACAGGCAGTGTATGTAGCCAACTTGCTTGCCAGTACTTGCTCGTGTGGCGTCGGAGTAAATCCCGGATTATCTTTTGGTGAAAACGTAGTGGACCTAAATCCTGATTCGATTTGGATTAAATTTTCCATGTAAACGTGGTACATGTAAACATGGTCAGAGCCTAGCGGATTTTATGCCCGAACGGAAGGAATGACAGCTAAGGTTAGGCATCTTTCTTTTTCTTTGATCTTCGGCCTGAAGCTTGCCTTGCCCTTGCAGCTGCCAGCTGCAGATAGCAGATTGCGTTGCACTTGCAGCTGCAGTTGCTTTTATGATAAGTTGTTATATTTTATTTTTTATTTCTTCATCGAGTGTCGGGTTTGTGAGGAATGCAAATCGAAATGGAAAGATAGTGTTCATTTTTAATCTACTCAACTAATTGAAGTATAAAAAAAGAACAAAATATTCCCAAAGATTGCTTTTAGAACATTTCACATATCCTACGGTGCGTAGTGTGTATCCTATCGTTAGTAAAAGGTCCACAATGGATATTTCGGTTGAGGAAACAAAGGATAAACTAATCAAGAAAAAACGCAATCATATATTGAAAAGGATTAAAAAACATCTAGGAATTGGTTAGTATTAGAATATTTTTTTAGCTATTCTATTCTGTAATCGATTGATTTTTATTTAATCTAAAAAGAGTCGAATTTGATATGAATGGCTTAGCTATATTTAGCTACATTTTTCCTCTTAAGATTATTTTACTGGCTTAAATTTTTTAGGAAATTACATATTTCGAAATGAAATGTAATACCTATAAAGTATGTTTTGTACCTACTTAGATACATTATGTACTATATTCAGTGAAGAACTGGAAACATACATTTTCTTACTCCACCACCAAATATAATTAAAACAAAGAGTGGCTTGGCCTACATAACAATGTATCCATCGCGGTCAGAAAACAGAGTTTACGCAAAATACTTCACCTTTTTTTTTATAATTTGCAAGCACTCGAGTAAAGAATACCTATAGGTATAAGATTGTATGATATCCTCATTTAAATTAACAGTATGTTGTGCTTCAGGTTCGTATCCATTTCAATGTTGTGTGCGAATTGGGGATGCTTATTTGGAGTGCTCACAGCTGAACCGAACCAAGTCAGAAAATTCGAAGATAATAAGAGGTTTAATAAATAATAAATGGCCATTATTTACTGCATATTTCACTCGTAAAAAGAACAAATCTAAAGTATGCTGTCTAAATTAAATTATTATTTATAGGTAATTCTATAATTTAAAAATGAAAAACGAGTTGAAAAATATTCACACAAATTTGCAAAAAATAAATTATGACGGTTCGGTAAAGCTGGGAGCCATCTATTTATGTAAAAAAATATGGACTTACTTAACACCTGTCATATAACTTCGAAGAGCATTGATATAAGTTCTTCCTTTTGCATCACAGGCAAAATGCAACCTTCATAAGCTATAGCAAAAGAAATTGGTTTGTATTGTTTAATTAATCTATTCTGTTTTAGATTATAATTCATTTAATCTATTTTAATGAGGTATGTTTTGATTATGAACAAAAGGATACCATAAAGTAAATAAGTGTGTTTGTGTAATATTATACATACCTCTGCATTGACTTAATTTATTTGCTGAGTTTTCTTCATATTTGTTTCTTTTTTCTTTACATATTCGCTTATATTGCTATGTTGTTGTTTCCATGTATTCTACACGAGTTGCGTTTAAATTGTGTTTTCTCAGTGAATTAAGCAAGCTTAAAACTTTTTTCCTTAACTTTTGACATGAGTAGTCATACCATTCCTGCTTTCTATAAAAGTTATTTGTGTTCTGCATAATTACTGCCGCATCCTTGATAATTGTTTCTAGTTCGATCAACGGTAAATAGGGAACTATACTGTTGTGTACTTTTTGTAGTAATAGGGTACCCAGACTTAACTTTATAGCTGTTTTCGAAACGTGACACCCATTTCAATTTGTGTACACCAGATGATATATTTTTTTCGGGAATACTTTGGATGCTATCGATTCCAACTTTTAGCTTAATTGGAAGATGATCCGAGTAGGTAGTATTTCCCACCTCAAAATCTTTTACAATGGAGAGCCAGTCTCCACTGATAAGGCAAAGATCTATGGTTGAGCTTCCTTGCTTACCAATAAACGTGAATTCACCATTAATATGTCCGTCAATGCTTCCATTTACAATGCATAGCCAAAATCGTTGCAAAAATCAATTATTTGTTTGCCTTCTACATTTAAGATTTGGGCAATTCCATGGTTACTCACGTTACATTTGGGAGAGTTTTAAGTTCTTTTTTATTAAAATTTCTATACTTATATATGAATATAAATAAAATAAAAGTTAAACGCTATACATGGTAATGATTTCGACTGCTAGGAAAAAATAAAATTTTTGGGAAAAATAAATTCTTTCATAGTAAAAATACTAAAACATGTTAGTAACTCACGTTACCATATTCGGACACGGGTTTTGTAGCAGTACTATGCATAATTTCTAAAAATTAAACAAACCAATAAAGCTTAACTGGTTTGTTGAATGAGATATAAGAACTTATCAGCCTGTTTATATATGTCCATAAATTTTAAATTATTGAAAATATTTTATACAAATTTAATAACTCACGTTACAAAAAGTCGGTAACTCACGTTACAAAAAGTCGGTAACTCACGTTATTTCACGTTTTTAACTTAAAAATTTAGGGCTAAACCTTTTATAATTTCATTTTATTTTCAGCCGTATGTTTGTTACTTGAAGGATATTTTGTAATTCTAATTTTAAAACTAGCGAACAATAGACAGGGGGCGAGATAAATTTTCCATTTTTCTATCTTCATGTCCACTTTTTCATGGAATTACCCATTTGATCTTTAGAACATCGCTTCCTATATCCCAGCTTCAAAACTGATTCTTTATCTGCAGTTACCATTACATCTTGCGTTTTTGCTTCATTCAGCACATCATACAATATCTCAAAATCGTTTTGCCAGTTATTGCAGTTTAAGTAGACTGGCACAATGAAATAACTATTTACACACATTTTCAACTCAATAACCATTACAACTTCGTTAATTTGTACTGTGTACTCGCTGAATATATTTTGATTCATAGCGGCCATAATTCCTCCACTTGCACTACCTCTTACTGCAGTCTCTTTTGTTGGAATCCAGAAACATTTGTACCTTGGGAAATGTTTCTCATATTTTTCACAATTATCGCTAAGCACATGTGTTTCCAATAAGAGATAAGAGATATCGGCTTTACATAAGTCATTAAAAAAATCAGGAAATATAAGTTTATTATTTAATCCACCAATGTTATATGCGACGATACAGATAGTATCTTTGAATCCAACCCCGTGGGACAACGCAGTAGAGATGGACAGCGTAAAAGGTGGCGCACGCAAGTGGAAGAGGACCTCAACCAACAAGCTTCTTCCAGCCGGCTCGATTTCTAGCTAGCTGTCTCCAGTTTCGCACGCCAAGTTGGTTGAGGTCCTCTTCCACTTGCGTGCGCCACCTTTTACGCTGTCCATCTCTACTGCGTTGTCCCACGGGGTTGGATTCAAAGACTTTCCGGGCTGGAGCATTGGTGTCCATTCGCTCTAGGTGACCCAGCCATCTTAGTCGTTGGCTTTTCACTTTTGCGGCTAGGTCGGTGTCGCTGTACAGCCCATACAGTTCGTGGTTGTATCTTCTCCTCCATTCCCCATCTATGTAGACGGGACCAAAAATCACCCGGAGAATTTTCCTCTTCTTCGTTTGATCTCAGCACTGGTATCGTTTGTGAGTTTATAGCGGATCCTAGGTAGACAAAGTCTCTGACCACCTCAAAATTATAGCTGTCTATAGTGACGTTCTGTCCTAGACGTCGGTGTTGGGTGTCCTTTCTTGTTGACAGCATATACTTCGTTTTGCTTTCATTCACCGTTAAACCCATCTTCTTGGCTTCCTTCTCAATGCTCACAAAAGCACCACTGACATCACGCTTTGTTCGTCCTATTATGTCAATGTCATCAGCGTAAGCGAGTAATTGGACGGACTTTTGAAAGATTGTGCCTCTAGTGTTGACGTGAGAGTTTTGCACTATTCTTTCAAGAACGATGTTGAAGAAGTCGCATGACAGCGCGTCGCCTTGCCTAAAATCTTTTTTGACATCAAAGGTGTTGGTGAGGTCTTTGCCGACCTTGATGGAGCAGCGTGCATTCTCCATCGTCATCCTGCACAAACGGACGAGTTTGGCAGGGATGCCAAAACTAGACATTGCTCTATATAGCTCGTCTCTATAGATGCTGTCATACGCGGCCTTGAAATCGATAAAAAGGTGGTGGGTATCGATTTGAAACTCCTGGGTTTTCTCCAAGATCTACCGTAGTGCGAATATTTGGTCGATGGTGGACTTCCCTGGCCTAAAGCCACACTGATATGGACCTATCAGGTTGATGACGAATGGCTTCAGGCGTTCACAAAGTACGGCAGAGAAGATCTTGTAGGCGATATTAAGAAGACTGATGCCTCTGTAGTTGGTGCAGTCCAGAAGATCATCTTTCTTGAGGATCGGGCAAACAATGCTGAGGTTCCATTCATCGGGCATGCTTTCCTCCGACCATATTTTACAGATGAGCTGGTGCATACTCCTAACCAATTCATCGCCAGCCGCTTTGAATAGTTCCGCCGCAAGGCCATCAGCTCCAGCAGCTTTATTGGACTTAAGTTTAGATATGGCTATCCTCACTTCGTCAAGATCGGGTGGACGGAATTGTTGGCCTACGTCGTCCAAGTTGAATGGTGAAATTTGCATGTTAGCGGAATTCGGTTCGTCATCGCCGTTATACAATTTGCAGAAATGATTTTGCCATATCCTCAGCACCGACTGCGATTCCACCACAATGTTCCCCTGATCGTCTTTGCAGGATTCGGTTCGGGCCTTGTAACCTTGGGAGGTTCTTTTTACTTTTTGGTAAAACTTCCGAATTTCATTCCTGCAGTGGCATCTCTCTAACTCCTCGATCGCGCGCTTCTCATGCTCTTTCTTCTTCCTTCTAAGAAGCTTGTGTTCCTCTCTCCTCTTCTGCTCGTAGAGCTCGCGAGCAGCTCTGGTCCTTCTATGCAGCGCCGCTTTGTATGCCTGTTGTTTGGCTGCATGTACTTGCCGTCATTCTTCGTCGAACCAGGGGTTTCGCTGTGGTGGTCGTGCAAAGCCCAGCACGTCAGATGCGGCATTTCTGATGGCTTCCTGGCAGTTTTTCCACTGGTTCTCGATGTTTGCAGTTGGCGGCAAAGGACTAGTTAAGAGGGCGCGAGAGACTCGATCGGAAAAGGACCTGGCGATTTCCTGCGACTGTAGCCGTCCGACGTCGAACTTCCTCACAGTATTTCCCTGTTTTGGCTTTGGTCTAGATATCCGTAGCATTACCTTTGCTACAACGAGGTAGAGGTCCGAGTCAACGTTGACTCCTCGGACATCCTTGATACTGGAGGAGTGCCTTGCGTCGATCGCAATGTGGTCAATTTGGTTGGCGGTTGATTGACCAGGAATTCGCCATGTCCCCTTATGTATATCGAGATGCGGGAACTGCGTACTAGCTACCACAACGTTTCGCCCCGCAGCAAAGTCGATTAGCCTGAGTCCGTTATCGGAGGTGGTGTCGTGCAGGCTGTATCTTCCGATTGTGCCACCAAAGACGTCTTCTCTTCCCAGTTTGGCATTAAAATCACCCAAGACAATTTTAATGTCATAGCTAGGGCATTTCTCATATGTCTTGTCCAGGAGCTCGTAGAACTCGTCTTTGGTGTCGTCATCTTTCTCCTCTGTGGGGGCATGCGCGCATATGAGGCTGATGTTGGCGAATTTAGCCTTGATGCGAATTGTCGTGAGGCGCTCGTTCACATAGTTGAAACTCAAGACTTCTTGCCTAAGTCTGCCTCTAACGACGAATCCACATCCAAAGAGACGCTGCCCTTGTGGTCGGTAACAGTCACCGTAGTAGATATCGCAGTCTTTCAGTTTTCTCTTGCCCGGCCCATCCCATCGCACTTCTTGGATGGCGGTGATGTCTTCTTTGTAGCAGTCTAGGGCCTCCGCTAAATGTTGGGCTGCACGTGGTCTATAGAGAGACAGAACATTCCACGTGCAGATCCGAAGTTCGTTGTCCTTATTTCGTTTGCTTGGTTTTTTCTATCTATGTATGTACAGTGTCGGCCAAAACATAAGCAGCTTTTTTCATGAAATTGGACTCTGGTCTATAACTGCCGGGATTTTAATATATTAAATAATCATTTAATTGATAAATGCTCTTATTATTACCAAAATAAAATTAATAACAACAAAAATGATGTTTCATAACTAAACTATTAAATATTCAAAGAATAATGATATTATGTCCCATTTTACCTGGTCAAAACATAAGCAACTTTTTAAAAATGCATGTTTTTAATTAAATTTAGTGTTTAATTTATAATATTTTGTGACAAAACCTTTGTATTTCACCATCGCATTGCAGTTCTAGGGCATATTCTCCAGAAAATTTGGAACCATGGAAGCTGGTACTATTCCCAGCCTCCTTGACCTGGACAAAGAGATCGTTCCTATTTCTGAAGTTTTCTCTGAACTCTTCTTCGATCTACAATATCCAATAGTGTTTCCAAGGGTTTGAGACCAGGATGTACTGTGCTGGTCCCTTCAAATCATCAAGTTATTCCTCTTGAAACGATTTTTTTGACTATATTTTGGTATGGTTCGGATCATTATCTTGCTGAAATATCCATTTCAGGGGAAGATACTCCTCAGCACATGGAAGCATGACATTTTCCATGATGTTCTTGAATACGCACCGGTCCATAATTCCATATATTTTATCAATCGGACCCACTCTATGTCCAGAGAAACATGCCCAAAAATCTACGAACCATTCGATTTCTTCCTCCATGTTTAGAAGTACCCTTTGTTTATTCGGTATCATAGTATGAGCTATGTTGGTTGACCAACGGCCTCGTCGAAAACCACGCTATTCCTTCAAATTGAATTGAATAGATTCGACAGAACGCAGTACAGTATTCCATTTAGGTTTTCGACGAGTCCGTTGGTCAGTCAACTAAGTTCATACCAGATACCGAATAAACAAAGGGTACTTTTAAACATGGATAAAGTAATTGTATGGTTCGTGGATGTTTGGGCATATTTTTCTGGACATGGAGTGGGTCCGATTGATAAAATATATGGAATTATGGACCGGTGCGTATTCAAGAACATCATGGAAAATGTCATGCTTCAATGTGCTGAGGAGTATCTTTCCCTGAAATGGATATTTCAGCAAGATAATGATCCGAACCATACCATAATATAGTCAAAAAAATCGTTTCAAGAGGAAAAACTTGATGATTTGAAGTGACCAGCACAGTATCCTGGTCTCAAACCCTTGGAAACACTATTGGATATTGTAGATCGAAGAAAAGTTCAGAGAAAATTTCAGAAAAAGGAACGATCTCTTTGTCCAGGTCAAGGAGGCTGGGAATAGTACCAGGTTCCATGGTTCCAAATTTTCTGGAGAATATGCCATGGAGCTGCAATGCGATGATTAAATACAAAGGTTTTGTCACAAAATATTATAAATTAAACACTAAATTTAATTAAAAACATGCATTTTTAAAATGTTGCTTATGTTTTGACCAGGTAAAATGGGACATGATATCATTATTCTTTGAATATTTAATAGTTTTAGTTATGAATCATCATTTTTGTTGTTATTAATTTTATTTTGGTAATAATAAGAGCATTTATCAATTAAAAGGTTATTTAATATAATAAAATCCCGGCAGTTATAGACCAGAGTCTAATTTCATGAAAAAAGTTGCTTATGTTTTGGCCGACAATACAGTGTATTGGGATGTAGATGGCACATCGTGTGACCTCGCCTCAGAAGCATCAACACGATCCATAAGATCTCCACGATCCACTAGTTTCTGTCAAAGTTCTGTCACTGTCAAAATCACTAAATAAAATGCACGACTGGATCGCACGTACTTGCTCTTATGTTCAAGTTGTGTGGGACTTAAGAACTTTAAAAAATATTCAAGTAATTATGAAAAAGTAATAAAAAGCATTTAAATCGTTCTTTTAATTGTATAAACAGCCTGATAAATAACTTAGAGCTCAAAAAAAAGTATGCCATTTGATTACTTGAAAAAATATGAATATGCAAACAAAAATTTTAAAATCGTTGTTGTCGTTTTCTTAAAAATTAATAATTATATATAAAATTTTTGTAACATTTAAAAAAAATTTTTGGTATGCCATTTTTGAATATATGTATATTAATATAAATTTAAAACTGAAATTTCAAAATAATTCATCAACCCGTTTTTTGAAATATTAAATTTTCAAAAAAAATTTGAATCTTTTTATAAAAACCCAAAATTTATTTTTTCCAAAATTTTTATATGCAGTATTATTTATATTCTAACAAAGCTTTTGTGTAAAAAATTTTATTGGAATCGGATGAGCGGTTAATAAGAAAACCGAAAATCAAAAATAAGTACACCATTTATCTACAAAAATACATTGATTTTTTTATCAAAATCGTTGGAACCGGTTTTGAGATAAATTAGCTTTTCCTTAACGGTTATATGGCAAATACCGTTATTTGCTAAAAAAAAATTAAATTTCCCTCTGGAGAGTTACAAAAAAACCTTAAGTTCAAAATTGGAAGAAAATCGCATCATTGATTTAGGCTGTAGATCCAAATACAAACAGACAGACAGACAGAATTGTGCCACCCACTTTTTTCGTGTTCTCTATCATCATAATGTTATGTTTGATTGTTATCTCAAAATTTTTTTGTTTGCACGAATCCAAAACTTGCCCTATACCTATATCACAAGTAAAAATCAAACTTTCGTTTCTATTGTACAGCACCTATGTATGTGTCAAAATTGAGCGCGTGAAATAAATGTTGGGCTTATTTTGAAAAAAGGGGACAATTCTTTCAGAGTTGGGGATATTTGAAAAAAGTTAACAAACGCATTGAACCATGATCTGCACCACTCTTTGTTAAAAGCGTCATTTTTTTGTATAAACGGCGTTGCTGCCATGTATTGCACTTTTTCGTTAACAAATCTACTGCTTTTAAATCTAGTTTACTGCACTTATATATATTTAAGTAAATTATCATTCATCAAAATTCAGTGTCACCTAATTTTTCAATTCTATTCTTACGGCTTCCGGCTATTGGCTTGCTTTGATAACAATCGTGACAGCATAACTGATCTCTATAATACACTGGATAGTGTATTCCTTATAATAGGGGTATTTACGACCCGATGTCACTGGTCTTGTATCATAGCAAAGGTGTAAAAGTGTAACACTTTCTTGCACTACAACAACAAAATATACTGAATGTCAAAGTTTAACACTTTTATACTATTGTAAAAGAAAAATACACCATAGAAAAGTTTGCGAAATTTTGTGAGTTTGTTACAGTGTAACTACAGATAATATAAATTCGTTCACGATCTATTGTAAAAAAAATAACATTTTACAAGGCTTGTTGCACCAGATCGTGAATATTCCTAATGTGTAACAGTTTCTTTGCTTCCATTTAAAGATGATAATTAGGTGGTCGGCTTCATAATTTGACGTCTGAATTACACAACAAAAAAGTATTTTCCAGATGTCAATCTGAAAAAAGGGATACAGACCATGATAAGAAAATAAAACTTTTGTGGAAGTTTGTTTTATTATTTGTTATCTGTAAGTTATTCACTGTGTGCATTTGGTGGTGGTATTAGCCTTTTCGATTATTAATTCGGAAGAACTCTCCGATCAGGAACGCCAATAAAACAAACGGGCCTGTACCTCAAAACAACAATCTAACTTTCTAACAAGTAAATTCTAATCATATAAATTTAACAAGAAAATAAATTTCTGTACCACAAAGATTTATGCGTTAACATTTAACAAATTAAATTTCCCTTAAAGATTGTTAAATAACTTAAAGAAAATACACGAGAATTCTGTACCACAAAAACAACAAGCATAATTAAAGAAGCAAATTTTCACAATTAACAATGTTTTTAAAAGTTAGCAATCTTCTTAACAATAATTAACACAGTGTAGAGCAAGTGGGAAATTTTGGAACTCTCAGGTTCTGTACCACAAAACGACAATTGTTAAAAATGATTGTTAGATTGTTAAACAAAATTAACTGATGAATTCAAAATAGTTAGCTCATAACAAATGCTTTTTTAACTTTATATGAAGCATAAATATGCAGTTTTATGCTTTCTAAATTGTTATTTAAAGTTTTATTATGAACAATTAAGTGAATCTAAGCTTTCACGTGTAACTGTGTTTACAAATTTGGCCTGAAAAAAAAATTGAATTTGATTGCAAAATATTAAAGAATAGGTATTTTATTAACAAAACTTACCAAAGTTTATCCAAAATGATTATAAGGATTTTAATTAGAAAAAAATGTTATGACAATATATCGTAATGAAAAATATATTTATTCTTTTTTTTTAATTCTTTGCAAACATTTAACAATATGTAATTTTGAAGTTTAAAAAACAAACAAATAAAATAAAAAAAAATACTTTTTCAAAACTACACAAAAATTCTTTTCGTTCATATAGTATGGACAAAATGACACACTTCATATGGGCAAAATGACATAGGATATATTTTCTAGTTCCATAGTTCTAGAAAGATTCAATTTGGCTAAAATTTATAAATTTATTAGTTATAATTTGTTTCTTGGCACTTTTGTCCTCAAATGTTGCCTTCGGGCTCATATAAGATACACTAGCCTACCCGTGCGAGACCTCTCGCACCAATAAAAATAAAAAGTGCTCATAAAGTTTTGTATTTAGATATATAGAATTAATTCAGTTAATGTGTTGAGATAATTTTGAAAATTAAATTGCAAGAAGCATTTGATTTGTTTTCTTTTCCATAATTTGTTTAATAGCTGCGTTTTATTATCTCCGGGTCTGGGTCAGGCTATGGCCGTTTTCGAAACGTCAAATCAAAGTCAATTTGATCGTCACATGATCGTCATTTTTTGACGCAGATTGTTATCGTCATATGCAATCGTCCTGTCTTGTACAAAATCGGTTTTATGAACATTATTCAATTTACTCGCAAACGCATTTTATATTTACGAACATGCTCTCTAATTTCTCAATTTTTTTGTCGTCAACTCGATTTTTTTACTGCACCGCAGATGATGTTTTCGAACATGTGACTTTAGCAGTTTGCGTTAAAGAACATTCTGCAAATGCATTTTTGACGCAGATGACGTTTTCGAAAACGGCCTTTTTCTTAATACTTATTTCAAAAACAACATGAGATCTTGGCTTCTATCGAAGTTTTCACTTTGACCAGCGGGTGGCTATTAACCATTGTTAATCATGTATATAAGATATAAGTAAACAAGAGATAAAAAGAGATGGATATATATCACTGTTTTTCCACTAACCCACATCGTTTTATTTTCACGAGGACGATGGTTGATTTACATATGTAGATGTGTGGCAGAGAGCTGCATGAATTCATTCATTCGCAATTCTGAATCATTCGCAAAAAAACGAGCCTTTCGACAGTCTCACATTCATGGAAACGAAACGAATGTGAATCATATTAATTTCTTTCTAACGCTCATTGTACGTTACACAACCGAATTCGAATCGTTATCTTACCTAGGGGCCAGTTATAGCGATCAGGAAAATCCATCAGGAAAAGTTGAAACAGTATAAAATTGAATACTTTTTCCTGATGGTCGTTTATAGCGAACAGGAAAAATATGTCAGTTGGCAAGCTGAAAACATGTGAATATATGCACACATACAACCTACCGTAAAATTTTCCTGATTGAAAAGCATACGAAAAATTTTTTCGTCCACAATTCTGTCGGTGGAACAGGAAAAAATTGGAACTCAAATCATTGGAACGATTTGTTCCATTTTGTTTGATATGTCAATCAGCTGGCACGAAAAATGAATTTACATCAGGAAAATAGATAAATTCATTTTAAACAAAAAATAATTAATCAATTGAAAATGTTTTTAGCAAAAAAAATTCTTTGAGTTAATTGCCATTGATTAGTGTAGCATTTGTGTTTCAAATCGAAATAATCCATTCGAACATTTTTCCTGTTTCGTTTTCCTGATCGCTATAACTGGCCCCTTACATTCATGAATCTCTTAATATTTGAACCATTCAATGAATCAGTTGATTCATAACAGCATTGAAATTTATGAGTGGCTCATAAGTTGTAAGTGGCTCACAAAACATAACATGTTCTTTCCACTTACAATTAATTCATAGCACTGAACAGAAAACAAGAAAAAAAGAATGCAAAAAAGAGGGAGCATGCGCTTATCACAAACCATCCTTCGCATCCGTTTTGGTCTCGCCAGTGGAGACAGAATGAAATAGAAATAATTTTTGATGAAGCTCCAAATATTCATTGTCTTGTTCAGTATTCAGACACATTCACATTCGAACAAAAACAGGTTTTGTAGCAGCTCATAATCGCATTCATGCAATGAATCATGTTGAAGTGAATCATTTTCTCAAACGACTGTGAGCTCCATTCAGATTCGTTTATGAAAAGCAATACAATGTCAGTGTAGATTCGAAATGCTGTTTAGATATGTTGTTTCACTACGTAGTGAAAAGTCATGTCGTGTATACACTTTGTAGTTTCGACATAAATGTACATCTGCATGCTCATGGAATATTTGCAAATTGGAACATTTGATTTTGGACGCCGCCGTATGAGTATTTCTGCTCTCGATATCGTCCAACCACATATCTAGGTAGAAAATTAGGAACAAGCAAAAATTAACAAAATGGAATGAAATGGACCATTTTGGTTATGAAATGTGACTGCTCACTCAAATTTTTATATTTTCTTCTTGACTAGCCCTTTCCATTTTACCTCACCGATTTCACCCACGAACTGTCGTCATGCTGTAGTGAAACCAACAAATAAATCTAAACAGGGTCTATGAATGTGTCTGAATACTGTGTAAGGCAATTAATTTTGTGAGTGGCTCGTTAAACGAGCTACTTGCTGCAGTTCTCCGATGTGTGGTGAATTTACATGCTTCTGCATCTGCAGACTTGAAGAAAAGTGGACTTTGAGAAACCATAATGCCAAAAAATGAATTCAATAAAAATATATTAGTGCGTGTCTATACTTTCATTTTACTGAAAGTCCCGTGTCTACACTGCAGAAAAAATGCTTTCAGTTCCAAAATATCCTTCCCTATATCACGCAATAATACCTGTCACTTGCACAATACTAAATTCATCATGCCCGACGCTCATGCCAAAGATTTATTGTTGAAAGTGGTGCATCGGTGGATTTTTGGGGAAATCTTCTTTCTCTTTCTTTCACACATAACGTCTACGTTTCTCACTGGCTGCGCCTTTCACAAAAACAACCATTTATAGAAGCACTTATGAAGATGAACATGTTCGTTCGTTCGTTTTGCTCCGTCAGTAATTTGACAGCAAAACTGAAAAATTTTGTTGAGGAAAGGTTGCTGAGGTCTCCGAGATCTCATTTTTCTGAACATGCCTAATGTGTTCGTTTAGAGCACATTATTTGAATCGACCTGGAATGGAATAGAAAATAAACACTTCCACTTTCCAATCGTTTTGGACTATTTGATGGGAAATTAGGTCTGTTCTGTTAACCTGAATAGGTGGATGAAAATAAAGCTAACACCCCTATTACGGTTGTCAATTTGATATTTGATAAACCTTGAAAATTGTTTTTTTTTTAACTCAATTTATCAATAAACTGGTCAACAATTCTTTCATATTTTTTTAATTTTCTTGTTATTAGCAACTGTCTGCATCATTCTCAATGATCAAAACTTTTATAAGATGGATTTTTAAACATTGAATTAAATTTATCAACTATCAAATTGATATTTGACAACCGTAATAGGGGTGTAAGACCGCACTTGACATTGAAGGAACTACAAAATGCAAATGATAAATGTCTGATCTTCATAAAAGCTAAATGCAAATATTTTGAGCGTAAATGTATAAATGCAAAATACCAAAACTCACTTGCATTGTAAATTACTTTAATGAAGAAGGAGGTAGATACAATGCAAACGATAATATTTCTTGACAGTCTTGACGATGATGAAAATCAGAAAAAGTTTTCACAAATGGAGTGTAATGATGTTAATATGTATGACTCTCAACATTTCAAAACGCTAACAAAAGTTTTTTACCATGTTCTTTGTTTTTGATAGAAGTCATTGATTTGAAAAGTGATAAATAGTTAAATAAGAATTTGGAAAGTTTTTTGTCGGATGACAGTCATGATATTAAAACTACTTCATTCACAATTCCCGTTTTTAAAAGAGTTTGTCGGTACATAACAGTACGGTTTTTGTACGATTTTTCGTGTGAAGGGAATATGACCGAATTCAAAATGAGGGAGAGCAATTTATTACAACAATAAAAAGATTGTATTTGGAAAAATAGATCAATGTAAATGCCAACTTAGTGAACAGCTTTAAAGTTTGTTTGTTCTTTGATTCTGGCGTCCGGCGAAAATTGCAAATTGCAAATTACCGCATCTAAACAAAGCAACCATGCATTTTTAACTACCTTAACATAGGGTATTGGAGTGAGATTGAAGCTCGCTTCGACTCTTTGTAAACCTGGGCCCGTATTGCGTAAGACCAAAGCGATAGGGAGCGGATACCAGTTTTTTTATTAATACTGCTGTTAGAAACAACTTGTTAGAAAGTTAGTTCGGTTATTTAGAGGTAAACGCATCTTATTCATTCTTAACAATTGTCGTTTTGTGGTACAGAACACAAGAATTCATCAAATTTTTCACTTATTATATATTGTTAAGATGATTGTTAACTAATGTTTTTGTGGTACAGAAAATATTGTTAATTGTTAAAATTTGCTTGTTAAAGCACACTTGTTGTTTTGTGGTACAGGCCCCAGGTAGTTTGATTCTGAAGTTTGAGTATCCCTGTATTTGTGCAACTTCACATGCGGATGCTCAAATAGTTCTTCACATTTGGAAACTTGACGGACACAAATATGAACGAGTATGATAATTTTCAATAAAGAAAATAGGAAAATAATATTCTTAACGGAAAATAATTTTTCTTAGAAACAGGAAAATGGGTGAAATTTACTTATTTTTAGCTAAAAATTTACTTTTTGCAATATTTGACAACACTTTGACAACTACCAGCAGTATTAATACAAAACTTGGTATCCGCTCCCTAACACACGTGTTAACTGGCACACGGATAGACAACTTGTCCGCTTGATAACTTTTCTTATTAAAAAAGATATGATATCATTACAGTATTTATCACTTCAACAAATTCACCACTTCATCAAATTATGGTGATTTTCTAATACATGTGTCACATGCATGCACTGCCTTACGAAGTGTATACTGGTAGTAGTTAACGGTGCTATCATACGCGTGCGTGTATGTGTTAAGAAGTTATCCGTTCATTATACGTGGAATCTTGCTAGTTAAAGTTATTCGTACTTTAACATACGTCACAGACTATTACGCATTTGTTAATAAGAATTACTAGTTAACAGATGTATAAACGCTCGTTGTTATCCGCCGTTTATTAATATGGGGGATAGAAAATATATATTATCTTAGGTCTATAATTGATGTATTATTTTGGTTTTGGAACTTAAATAAGAGAACTGTAAGAATTTTTCTCTTCGAAAACGGGCAGGGGACACGTCAGGGGAACTAGACATTTAAAAGAATTTTTTGAGTAGTGAAAATATATTAGATCTTAACAGCAGTATTAATAAAAAACTGGTATCCGCTCCCTAACACACGTGTTAACTGGCACACGGATAGACAACTTGTCCGCTTGATAATTTTCTTATTAAAAAAGATATATCTTTCCAGTATTTATCCCTTCACCAAATTCACCACTTCATCAAATTATGGTGATTTTCTAATACATGTGTCACATGCATGCACTGCCTTACGAAGTGTATACTTGTAGTAGTAAACGGTGTTATCATACGCGTGGGTGTATGTGTTAAGAAGTTATCCGTTCATTATACGTGGAATCTGGCTAGTTAAAGTTATCCGTACGTTAACACACGTCACAGACTATTACGCATTTGTTAATAAGAATTACTAGTTAACAGATGTATAAACGCTAGCACGTTGTTATCCGCCGTTTATTAATATGGGGGTAATAATTTTGTCTAGCTATGTAGATATCAATCACAGCACACAAATCTAAGGTATTATACTGCGTGTTTAGTATGTGAGTAGTTCTGGTTTCGATTCTGAAATGAGATCCAGAATCGTTTCCTGTTCTTTTCAGGAGAAGAACTGTCATTCTGAATGCCAATAGAATACTTTCAGAAGGATTTAACGCATTCTGTGTTTTTTTAATGATTTTATCTCCTTGTCACACTCTACGTTTGTTATTCCGTTTCATTTAATAATTTGTGAATGAAATAAAATTAACAGATTTCGGGGGGTGAAACGAACGGAGATTTGACGTCTTCTTAAGAGGCCTCCACCCATAATTTTGAAAAAAAAAAACGATAAATGGGCCAGTTCGAAAAGGATGCTGTTAAGTCCATTTAATACGTATTGCAAAAAACTAAAGTTATTATGAAAGAATGACATTTAGACTACAAACTCGTCTGGTCACCTTTTAATTTTTTGTATTTTTCCCTTATTTTATATTAATATTTCGGTAACCTCTTTCGGAAAATTTCTCAAAGCTGCTCAGGCGTAATGAAAGTACTGAGAAACTGAAGTGGAAAACATATATTATATTAACGTGATCTTATAGTTAATAAATAGAACTACAAAATCGTTTGCTTGGATTTTT
This sequence comes from Dasysyrphus tricinctus, assembly GCA_963921185.1. NCBI lineage: Eukaryota > Metazoa > Arthropoda > Insecta > Diptera > Syrphidae > Dasysyrphus > Dasysyrphus tricinctus. The sequence goes on along the minus strand of OY992530.1, from coordinate 202,992,375 downwards.
TAGTTTGGGCCCTATTTTTGAATAATCATCTCTTGAAAAACATGCAAATTGCTAATTTTCTTATGCATTTTTGAAAGTGTAATTATATGAAAAAAAGAACATAACTTTCCCCAAATGAAAAATATGTTTTCTAAAATTGTTTCAATACAAAAAAATGTCTAAAATTAATCTATTATTGCAAAATAACACATTTTAAAAAAGTCTTTATTTTCGAATAAAAGTCGTTATTTTATTTTACTGGCAGTTTTTAGTTCACCTATCGGCTACAAGATGGTTTTTTTCGAAGATTGGAAAATAAACAAAAAAAAGTATGCCGGTGGGTGTTTGTGTGTATGAGTGGTTCAGATAAGATGTGGTGTAGATAGATATATGGGAGCAGAGCCACGGAGACAGAGGTGGATGGTATTTGCAGGGTAAGCGCAAGTGTATCTAGTTTTGTTGTTGGTTTTTGGGTATGCATGCATTCGATCTCTTTTTTCCTGTGAATGAATTTTGTGAATGTGTTAGTTGTTTACATTCTATTGTATGTATCTAGGGATGTTTCGGAATGGTTTTTTTCTTTGAAGGATTTCTGTTTTTGCGTTTGAGGGTGGAAAAAGTATTTTTTTTTGCTGTGAATGCAATGGTAGACTTGGTGGCGGTTTATTATTTTGTCATTTTTTGCTGTCAATATGCCTGCTTTCTTTTGGGCTTCGTTCGTTTCGATCTTGTAATAATGGTAAGAGTTTTCGCTTTCTTTAGTTCCGATAATTTTTGTGACACGTAGGAAAATATGTGAAGTAATGAGGAAAAGTTTGTTATTCAATAAATTTATTTCTGTTTTGATTTCTAGTGCTGGGGAAGGAATACATATATTTTGTTTGTTTTATTTATTTATTAATACAGTGAATACAAAAATGTCAAGAAATATTGGTAAATGACAGAGTTCCTTGATTTGAAAAAATAAAGTTTTTAAACTTACTATTTGGAAAAGAATTAAAATAATTGTGTCATTTCTATATACCTAGCACTTAATTTGTGTGAAGAGAACGAAATAATTAAATGTTTTTATTATGTACATATCGTCGGCTTAGAGTGAAAAGCAGCTAGCTCCTATTTTGCATTTTTTACGAAAAATTATTTAAATAAAAATGTTGGCATTATTTGAATGAAACCAAAATTACGTTAATTATTTTTCAGCACTAGTTTTTGCTAAATTCGCTGAAATTGAAAATATTTGATAGATTTTTGTATTTTTAAGCAATTTTTGAAGTGGTCTATAATAACATTTTTAGTACTTTTTTTATAAAATTGCCCCTCTCCTATAGTTAAAAATGCTTCCATTGAACCTTTCTACAAAAAACCGTTTTCATTTCTTGGCGCCCAAGTTATCGTACTCTTGCCCGGGCGTGGAAGTGGGCGAAATCATTTTCTTAAGTTTTTCCTTGATCACACAAATCAACTGTGAAAATTTCATCCAGGTCGTTGAAGATTTTTCCAAAATATAGACATGTTGTAAGTGGGCATGGCTGTGGGTGGATTTAAAAAAAACACCTTCGATCAGGAAAACGCATCAGGAAAATGTTTTCAAATAGATTATTTACTGTGTTTTCAACGAATTTGAAACACAAATGCTACACGAATGAATGACAAAACAGTCAAGGAATTTTTTGGGCAATCAAATTTCAATTTAACTATTTTCCTGCTGCAAGATTTTCGTATCTGGAAAATTAATTTAACTGGCCCACTCATAGAAACAATTTGTTATTCCTACAATTATCTTTAGAGCCAGTTTTGAGAAATCAAGATATAAAAAGTGGGTAGATTTTAGTAAAAAAAAATTCTTAAGTTTTTTCTTGCTCACAGGAATCAACTCTGAAGATTTCATCCAGGTCATTACAGCTATTTACTTGATATAGACATGATAAAAGTGGGCTTGGTTGTGGGCAGATTTCAAAGAATTTTCTACCTACATAGTCACGTATTTTATGGGACAAAACAAAATCAAAACATTAAAAGAACTAGATAGGTTCCTAATAGGTCCTTACTTCGTATTATAGTAAACCAAAAGTTCTTATAGTTTACGCTAGGTATTGATTTGGATCTGCCAAAATCAGCTTTTTGGTAGATCCAAATCAATTTTTGCTTTCCATTGGGCGAAAAAATCCTCCTTGTACTAATACAAACCAAAACAATTTTGAGCTGTTAGTTTACAAAAGTTTTTATTTTTTGTTTTATGTCGGTTGTAAAAATTTTTTTCAAAACATGAAGAAAATATTTGTTAATAGAAAAAGGAGACTTTAATTCATGAAGCTAATATTACTCCACGAAAAGTGGACCATTGCAAATTGTTACGAATAATGAAATAATACATAGGTATGTAGGTACACGTAAAATTAAAATTATACACAAAGACAGCTACTGTCAACCACAAAGTAACTATTAATTACATTTTGACATACAAAATCGCAGTGAATTAGGTGTATTGCATTAAAAACTAAATTAAAAAAAAAAACTTTATTTTTTTGCATGCAAGAGTTTTCTTTTTCTTAATTTTATCAATAAATCAATAAAAGCAGGGAAGCATAATACATCTACGTATACCTACTACAACAATAACGTTAGATAAATCTGAGTCAAGGTCAACATCACCAAATTTCCATTTATATAGAGAAAATCCTTTTTTTGTTTTTCAAATGTTCCACCGATCTCACTACGAGTGAACAAAAATACAACCCATTACTTCATACACACACAAGGTAAACGTAGAACGTACACGTACACGCCAATAAGTAAACCATACCACATACAGCAGACAATGCATGCAAAAAAAGAACAAGAAAATAAAAGAAAGTTATGTGTGTATGTGTACCTATACATTCCATGACTCTGTGTATCTTTTGTCTTTTTACTTGTCTCATGCGGAGTGACTTTTTTCGTTTTTATTTTTATTCGAGGTTCCGATCTTCGAATCTGAGTTCGAGATTTTGGGTAGAGGCCTCTTAATGGATTATCTTTGTATTACATGTTATACAATTATACTGGTATACAGAAAAGTGATCAGCTTCATAATATACCTAACAATTCTTCAAATTGGAGCAATTTTTTTGTATCGATACCATTGTATATAAATTCTATAGTATTCTCATGAAGAAAAAAAGCTCGTGGCCATCTATGCGTTCAAATGTAATACTAATTTTTGTTAAGGGATCTCGGTAAGGCGATCACAGCGAACCTATCGACCAAATGTCTACCTACAAAATCGTGTTTCATGAGAATACTATAGATTGGATATACAATGTCGATACGTTATCCAGCGTATTAAAAAGATCAGTGATAATTAAATATATTACGCTATTTTTAATTTCTTTTGTTCTTCTATTTTGAAAATAAAAATAAAAATTGGAATATGTACAGTGAGCGTCAAAAAAAAGTGTACAGCTGTGAACTGCGTTTTTGTAACTGTTGAAGAAAATAGACTCGATCTTTTAGGAAAATACTTATCTTATTTTTTAAAGCGGTTAATCTTCAATGAATTGGCGTATAAAACTTAACAAAAAATACTATAATAAAAATTCAATACAAAAATAACAAAAAATACTTCATTTTTATGGCGTCAAAAGAAAGTGTACACTATTCAATTAAAGCGAAAAACTTAAAACCAATACTTCGTCTGCTTCCCTTTCGCCCTTAGGACAGCTTCTATGCGTCTGGGGATTGACTCTACTAGCTTCCCTGTCAATTTAGCTGGGATGTTTTGCCACTCTTCAAACAAAATTGAATTTTGAGCATTTTTGTTAAATAACTTCCTCTTTAGGATCTGTTTGTACAGATAATCTCACAAATGCTCAATGAGGTCAAGGCTTGGGGATCGCGGAAGGTCTTCTAGTTGCTTAGAAGTACCATGGAGTAGCCATTCCTCGACCATTTTCGATGTATGCTTAAGGTCGTTGTCTTGTTGGAAGACCCATGAATCAGTCAACCCCAGATTTGCAACACTAAACGGCAAATTGTCTCTTAAAATATTAAGGCAATCTTCAGTCCTCATTGTATTATCAATAAAAAAAGGTTTCTAACTCCAGAAGACGTCATTCATCACCAGACCATTTCCACGGTCTACAGCAAGGTATTTTAAATGTGACCACATATTTCTCTGGGATTAATCTTCAGCTAAGATAGTTGATTTCCATGTTGTTCTTGGTCTTCCAACCCTCCGTGCACCCGTCGTTTGGTTTCCTCAGTGTGTGACCAATCCATTGACATTCACGCTTTCTTATGTCGAATTCCAGCCGCTTTTGAATTGTCCTTCGCCACAATTCCTTGTTTGATATAATTTGTGGCCATCGCATCTTTAGGATGTGGCGTAGACAGCGATTCACAAAAGCCTGCAAATTCCTCGAAATGGTAGATTTGACAATAGATTCGAAGAATCTCAACTTAGTGCGTAAGGAGATTTGACTGGATTTCCAAATTTGGGACTGAGTACCGAAGGCAGTACAAGCCTTATTAATTCTACTTTTAACGTCCAGATCCCTACCGCCGTTTGCAGAAACAATACTGCCAAGGTAGTTAAACTCTTCGACTTCTTCCACTGGCATCTCCTGTAGAATAATGCGCTGCTGTTTCTAGCGGCCTGTGAGAATTATTTTTGTCTTTTTGCTGTTTATTCTTAGACCACTCCACTCTCCCTTCACTTGCAGTGTACATCCCGTTCAGCCCACTGATGTTATTTGCTAGTAGACATATATCTAGCCTATTGAATAGACTGGAAAATGAGGGGTATAAAGGAACAATTACGTGCAAGGGTTTTTCTTATTGAATATGTTTGTTTGGCCCATAAGCATGCTTAAAACCGAAAATGCTACTAAATTCACCCATGCGTTTCTGAGAGAATGGCCACACTGGCCACTTTTCAATTTTTTTTAGTGTAACTTGAAAACTAAGCCGAATTTTACAATTTTACACATAATACTTTTTGCTCAAAATTAAATTTTCTATTGAAATGGATAGTTCAAAAAATTTTACGAAAAAAATTTAAGCAGGAAAAGTTGACAAAAACCAACCTGAAAAAAATCAAAAAATCAAGGATATCTTAATTTTTTTAATAAATTGTGCATAACTTTTTTTGAAGCAAAGATAGGGTCAAGACATGCAGTGACAAAATAAAGTAAAGACTAAAGGCGTTAATATGGCATGTTCAAAAATTAATATTTGTTCAAAATTGACAGAGATATTCCCATTCAAACCTTATCATTTCTTATAATTTTTCGCAGTTTTGGCCCAAAAGTCCCTTTTTCGGTACAAAATGGCAAATTTCACTTTCGTAGAAATGTTCGAAATCAAATTTTTGTTATAATATGACATTGGAACTATAAAAAAAATTATAAAAAGGATGTAAGTTCGCAATTGCGTTTTTCGGTTGTTTTTAAATGCTTTCAGACCTACAGACCGAACGGCTGGTCCGATTAACATAAGATTTGGTAATAGGTGCTAGGAACGTTAAATTTGTCATAAAGTACCAAAAAAATAGGCTTTAGGGTAAAAACTGCGAAAAATGATAAGAATTGGTAAAGTTTGAATGACTATATCTCTGTCAATTTTCTAATAATATGGCTTTTTAACATGTCATATTAAAGCCGTAAGACTCTAGTTTACTTTGTTTATGCATGTCTTGAGCGTATCTTTGCTCCGAAAAAAATTATGCGCAATTTAGAAAAAAAAATTAAAATCTTTGATTTTTCGATTTTTTTTATGTTGGTTTTTGTTTACTTTTCCTGCTTAAATTTTTTTAAGAAATTTTCCAAACTATCCATTTCGATAGAAAATTTAATTTTGAACAAAAAGTATTAAATGTAAAATTGTCAAATTCGGCTTAGTTTTCGAGTTATACCAAAAATACTGAAAAGTTGCCAGTGTGACCATTCTCTCAGAAACGCATGGGTGAATTTAGTAGCATTTTCGATTTTAAGCATGCTTATGGGCCAAACAAACATATTCAATAATAAAAACCCTTGCACGTAATTGTTCCTTTTTAAAAGGTCTATTCAATAGGCTAATAAGTATGTCATCGGCATAGTCTAAATGACTGAAGCCTGATTGACAATGCGACGAGGAAACGAGATGTGAGCGTGACGAGATCCCGTCGTTGCTGTCAAGCCTGATTCACAATGCGACGAGGAAACGAGACGTGAGCGTGACGAGAACCCGTCGTTGCTGTCAAACGAATTTTAAACAATGAAAGTATATGAGGATATACACAATGAAGCGTTTCTCGTCGTCACGTCACGCCAAGAATTCGAAAAATTGAAAAAAAGACGCGACGAGACGACGATTTTCTTTTTTGACAAGTTATTTACATAATGGAAGTATTTTTTTAAAGAAAAAATACGATAACTTGAAATTAAAAGATCAAGTGATTCCTAATCTGTTGTCTTTAAAGCTTTTTTGGATAATTTTTATTATTTTTATTTTTAACAAAAAAGTTTTCGTTGTAAAGAATCTCGCCGCATTGTGAATTGGGAAACGATTTTATAACTAGAAAAAGATGACAGCGAATCAAGTCACGCTCTCGTCTCGTTTTCCCGTCGCATTGTGAATCAGGCTTCAAACGAATTTCAAACAGTGAAAGTATACGACGATATACAAAATGCAGCGTTTCTCGTCATCACGTCACACCAAGGATTCGAAACATTAAAAAAAAAAAGACGCGACGAGTTGAATATTTTCTTTTTTGACATGTTATATCTTGAAATTAAAAGATAAAGTAATTCATAATCATGATTTTGAAGAAAATTAAAAATAATACTCTTCTGTTTTAGTGGAGCGAATGAATTAAGTTCAAATATTTTTGTTTTAAGAATTAGGAAACGATTTTATAACTAGAAAAATATGACAGCGAATCACGTCACGCTCTTGTCTCGTTTTCTCGTTGCATTGTGAATCAGGCTTCAGCCTTTCAAACGGTCTCCATTGAATGCCCTGTCGCTCAGATGTACCAACACTGGCCGTCAATACGTCCTCCATCGCCAGCAGGAAGAGAATTGGCGATAGAACATCCTCTTGTCTCACACCCTGTTGCACTACGAAGGAGTCGGATAGCTGCCCATTGTGTTAAACAAAACATCTGCGTTGTTTTAGGACTCCCTAATATTGGCAACAATTTTTGGGTGCATTCCTCTACCAAGCAACGATCTCCATATGCTCGGTTAACTCGATCGAAGGCCTTTTTAAAATCCACAAACAAGAGGTAAAGCGGTGATTGAAATTCCATCCACTGTTCAAGGACGATACGCAGGGTTTTAAATTTAAATCCTTCCAGTCCTTGGGATAGCTTTCATTTTCCCAAATGATTTGTATCATCGGATGTAGAATACTAGCCGCAGAAATTCAGCGGTATTCCGTCAAGTCCAGGTGCCTTGTTGTTTTTGAAGAGATTTATTGATGTTTGAATTTCCGATACAGAAGGCGGTTCGCTGTTAATCTACTTAAGTTGCCACTTTAGGACTCTGCACAAAAATGGTCCTTCCATCTGCGTAGCGGATCCTCAATTGATACAAAAAGTGTGCCATCCACATCCATTTACTTGAAATATTAAAATAAAATTCTTTGAAATTGTTGAATAAAATTTCTTTTCAGAGACAACTGTTTTCTGTGATGTATTCTCCAAAAAAATTGTATATTAAAATTTAATAAGGATTTTATCTAGTGTTTGGATAGAAATGTGGGAGCAAAATTTAAGCTCGATTTTTTTCGTCATATTTTTGTGCTTCCCTCAAATTTATATACTTATTGTTTTTTTATATTTCTGTAACTCGAATTTTTGCAAAATTCGCTCTAACTGGAACTAATTTTAATATTCCGTGAAAATTCAACTTATGGGGAGTCGACTGTAAGTCAACGATAAGAAGATCAAATTTACTTCGAAATAAATGTAAATCAATAGTTTTATATAGGCTCAACATACGACAAAACTTATTTTTTGTGGAAACCTTTCGACGCGAGATCTATTGTGTTTAACTTTGATGTCGATTTCTCTTCGCATTGACATCCCATCGAAGTGAAATTTTCATATAAAATTGTTTTTTCCAAGTCGTGAGAGTAAGGCAAAAATTAAATTCATCTATATTGGCGCAAAAGAAGGAACAAATTTGTTTCAAAACAAACAGGAATTAATAGTTTAATCCAAACCCAAAATACGACGAAACTCAATTTTTGTGAAAACATTTCTACGGGAGATCTATTATGTTTCCATTTGTTTGAAATTCACTTTGCATTGATATACAGGGTGTCCCGGACCTGATAGTATTTTAGGGTGTAGTTCTTGGGGTTATTCTAAGGAAAAAATTGTATGGGAGGAAAGTTGTATCTCCCCTTCCTGAGGCAGGAGGGGGGGGGGGGCAATTTCTGAAACATTGACTTTAAATGCAAAAAAAAACATTGAAAATCAACGAAAACACATCCTATAATGTGCTCTTGGTTTTTTGAAAACTAATACTCCATTTGGTTCTTAAATCAAGTTGTTTAGGCGATTAGTTTTTGAGAAATTAAATTTCAAAGTCAAAATTTAAAAAAAAATTGTGATTTTTTTTTCTTAATTGGATATTTTTCAAAATTTTACGTAATTAAGTGTTTTTTTTTTATGTTCAATATTCAATGCCCTCATTATTTTTTAGTCCATTACCGAAAACCAAATCTAAAAATCTTTCATAGTTTTTGATAAATTAAGAAAAAACAAAAGATACTTTTACCAATAAGGCCCGAAAAAATGAATTAATTCATGAATTATCCATAATTTAACCCTTTTTTCGGGCTTTTTTGGTAAAAATACCTTTTGTTTTTTATTAATTTCTCAAAAACTAAGAAAGATTTTTACATTTGGTTTTCGGTAATGGACTAAAAAATAATGAGGGCATTGAATATTAAACACAAAAAAAGGACTTAATTACGTAAAATTTTAAATATATCAACTTAAGAAAAAAAAATCACGATTTTTTTTAAATTTTGACTTTGAAATTTAATATCTCGAAAACTATTCGCTAACTCAACTTGATTTAAAAACCAAATGCAAGAATGGAGTATAAACTTTCAAAAAAACTATAGCAAATTATTAGATGTATTTTCTTTGATTTTTAATGTTTTTTTTTGCATTTAAAGTCAATGTTTCACTTTTTTCCCGGTACATTTTTGAAATACAATTTTTATTTTCAAAACAATAATTATGAATCTTCTTTCTGTATGTTTTTTTGGAAGTTCATTTTAAACTGTTATAATATATTTTTTCAGATTTGTTCTATCAATAAAATGAAAGATATGAAGAAAAATGCGATTTTTTTTATCGAAATACTTTTTCCGACTATTGTACAAAAGACTACATCAAAGCTAATTAAAACTACTTAAAGCTATGTACATAAAAATACTTACAAACTAGAACAGCCAAAGCAAGCATTTTTCTTTTAGTTTTTGTTTGGTTTTATATATTTTTTTATGCCACAGTAACTTTCTCAGAAACGATGAGTTTATTCACATCATCGATACCTCATACGCTTTCGTTCCTCTCATTGCTTTTTTTTTATAAAATGTTTGTATCATAGCTAGAGCGTATCGATATCGGCACAATAGTGTGGATGTGGCCTTAATTATTGGTATGGCATTAGTATGAAGATTTATAATTCCCCTCCTCTTCAGGTAATGTTTGTTTTGTGGGAAAGTGATAGTGCTAAGGGAATATTTCCTTGGAAAACAAAATTCATAAAGTTAATTGACTAATTAACTTCAATTTGGTACTAAATGTTATAGATTTTCTTTGTTAAAGTGTCTAAAAATCCAAGGATGTATAAAATATAATTTTCAATGAAAACTATAATAGACCAAGAGCTAGCGACCGATTTACTCACCGCATTTTAGCAAGGCTAAAACTTTGGTCATAGAAAGATTGAGGCCCGACAGTTATAAAAATGCCCGTCTTACACTCCGGTACCCTCCATGAGGCCTTAAGTTTAAGGCTTGAAGTTGTAAAAAAAAAGTGCCCATTCACCTCATTTAAGCAAGGCTCATCTTTTAATATATCGTTCATTGATTCAATATATACACGAAAATAACAATGTAAGACGTTTTAGCCCTCCATGACATGCTGTAAGACGCTCGTATATATGTAAAAAAAAATGACCCCATTCACCTCATTTTAGCAAGGCTGGTATTTACATATAATTAAGATGACATAAAAACAAGCACACATTTCAAGTGTAAGACGTTTTTTCGGTCAATAACCCTCCGTAAGACGCTGAAAACTAAGTTTCGTTTAAGTCAAGATAGCCAAGTAAAAATAGATTTTTTCAAGGAACAAATTTGTAACAGGCTGATTTTTGGTATACACGTTGGGATTGGCGTTACTTATAACCTGTCAAAAGTCCTCAAACATCCAATGCCCGCTAGTCCCGTTAGGGGGGTCAAAGGCCCCGAAAATGGGTTTTTGCTAAATATATCGAAAACGGTAAGTTTTAGAAGAAAAAATTGTTCTACAAACATGTAGCTAATTTCCAACAAAAAACATACATACCAAATTGTTCTTAGCATTAGGTGCCAGTTACAGCTATCATTGAAACTCATCATTGAAAACTTTAATGATTGATTTTGAGACGTTTAGAAAGCAAAATCATTCATTATTTTGATGGTCAATTGAAGCTCAAGACTTAATTAATATTTCTAGTCAAAAAAAAATTTCAAATAGTACCAAATTTCCACAAAAATCGACTTTTGAATTTTCAATGATCATTGGTAAGGTAGTTCAATCATTGAAATAAGAAAAGTCTTTTTATGTAGAAAGTTGGGCCTATTTAAATAATTTTTTTTGCAAAAAATATTAACTTAATCTAAAGCTTTATTTTTCCATCAAAATAATAACTGATTTTGCCTCCTAAACGTCTCAAAATCAATCATTAAAATTTTCAATGATGAGTTTCAATGATAGCTATAACTGGCGCCTTAACCGTTACAAAGTTACAGTACTTCAAAGATTCACAGTATTCCAAAAGAATGCTTTTTCTTCCACACCACCAGAATGGTCGAGCGCTTTGTGGGTTTTTTTTTAATGTGGTATCCCCAGGAGGCCTTTTCCACAACGTTTGATTAATGAATGTGTATTTTTAAATTAATTTTTCATTAAAATAATATAAAAAATCTGCATTGTATGATTTTTTACAGCCAGTTGAAGATGACATTGATTATAACAATGTGATATACATATATCATAGATGGAGGATTTGTGCTGCATCGTGTTGCTTGGAGCCGGTTTGCAATAGCTACATTAGTTATGTTCAAAAACGTTCTGGAAAAAAGTTATGGTTGTTTTCGATGGTTATAAGGATCACTGAGCAGCGTCGTCGGTGTAGATCAGCTCCATTATCAGTGGATATTTTATTTGATGCATCAATGATGGTTCCACCTTTTCAACAACAATTTCTTGTGACTGCAAACAACAAAAGTAGTTTAATTGCTATGATTTCGGAGAAATTTGATGCAACGAATATTTCTACGAGGCTGGACGATGCCGATGTTTTGATTATCGAAACAGCTAAGGAGCAATCCAAAACGCGCACTGCTATTGTTGTTGGCGAAGATGTTGACTTGCTGGCAATACTGATAGCAAGAGCTCTTCCTGACAAGAAAATTTATTTCAAAAAACCTGGCAATGGTTTAGCTGAAACAAAGGTATATTCGTCGCAAAGCTTATTCATATACCTACCCAAAACTTCAAGTAAAAATTCTATGTTTGCATTCATTCACAAGATTCAACTTCGGCTTTATACATTAAAGCCAAACTAAAATTCTTCAAATAATTTCAATAATTGTTATCATAATATTATTTCCGAAAACGGCTTAAATATACCTACTCCTTGCATTTTACAAAGCACCAGCAGAAGTGGATTCCATCGATACTCTAAGGTATTCAACATTTATCAGATTGACAATGCTAAGTAAAGCTGTGCAATTATCTTCCCTTCCTCCAACTTTTGGTTCTGCTAAATAACATTTATATATACGGTATACCTTCAAGTTCAAACTTGGCTTGGGCACAAAGGTATGAAGCCAGAAGACTGGGGTTGGACACTAACAAATAATATTTTATACTCTATAACAACTTTGCTTCAACCAGCTCCAGATGAACTCCTTTGTACAATATTTTGTAACTGCCGCAAAAGTTGTGGTTGTCGAAAAGCATGACACTTTCTTGATTGTGGTCAATGTCATAGACAGTCATGTACAAATTCTATCAAAATTGATGTACAAGAAGAAGAATTGAATGATGACATGGAACAAATACATTCAATGCCACAAGGAAACACGGATCACCAAATATTAAATGACGATTAAATAAATTTAGTTCAAATTTTTTTAATGAAAAATAAATTTTAATACACACTTTCATTAATCAAACCTCGTGGAAAAGGCCTCCTGGGGATACCACAGTAAAAAAAACCCACAAAGCGCTCGACCATTCTGGTGGTGTGGAAGAAAAAGCATTCTTTTGGAATACTGTGAATCTTTGAAGTACTGTAACTTTGTAACGGTTAATGCTATACATACCAATTGTAAGTAAAGCTGTGCAATTATCTTCCCTTCCTCCAACTTTTGGTTCTGCTAAATAACATTTATATATACGGTATACCTTCAAGTTCAAACTTGGCTTGGGCACAAAGGTATGAAGCCAGAAGACTGGGGTTGGACACTAACAAATAATATTTTATACTCTATAACTCTATGTTTTTTGTTGGAAATTACCTCAGCTACATGTTTGTAGAACAATTTTTTCTTCTAAAACTTACCGTTTTCGATATATTTAGCAAAAACCCATTTTCGGGACCTTTGACCCCCCTAACGGGACTAGCGGGCATTGGATGTTTGAGGACTTTTGACAGGTTATAAGTAACGCCAATCCCAACGTGTATACCAAAAATCAGCCTGTTACAAATTTGTTCCTTGAAAAAATCTATTTTTACTTGGCTATCTTGACTTAAACGAAACTTAGTTTTCAGCGTCTTACGGAGGGTTATTGACCGAAAAAATGTCTTACACTTGAAATGTGTGTTTGTTTTTATGTCATCTTAATTATATGTAAATACCAGCCTTGCTAAAATGAGGTGAATGGGGTCATTTTTTTTACATATATACGAGCGTCTTACAGCATGTCATGGAGGGCTAAAACGTCTTACATTGTTATTTTCGTGTATATATTGAATCAATGAACGATATATTAAAAGATGAGCCTTGCTTAAATGAGGTGAATGGGCACTTTTTTTTTACAACTTCAAGCCTTAAACTTAAGGCCTCATGGAGGGTACCGGAGTGTAAGACGGGCATTTTTATAACTGTCGGGCCTCAATCTTTCTATGACCAAAGTTTTAGACTTGCTAAAATGAGGTGAGTAAATCGGTCGCTAGCTCTCCGTCTATAACTGGCGCCTTAGTCAAATTTGCGTACAATAAATAGAGTTGCAGAGGAAATGTCTTAAGTATATGCATATGCATGTTCGGCAGAAAATACTGGTATATAATATTATAAGGAACATCCACGAGCAATTTTCATATATTTTTTTTCATATAGTGTACTCTATAAAATGTTACTTGTGGAGACACCATGTTATGTCTCCTAAACACACCCATTGTTGCATCAAGCTAATTGTTTTACCTTATTATTTTCAGTGCGTCGCGGGCCTCAAACCTGTTCAAATCAAAACAATTTACCACCTTTGCATTTTCATACTGTACATGGAGACAATATAAGAATTTCACGAGACGGAACACAAGCAAGACGATTCGAAAGTTTCTGTCGAGCACTAACATTTAGTGCACGGCCGGTTCGGATTAATGAAAGAATATTTATGCGTTTTTCGGAAATCTCTAATAACTGGAATGGAGGAGTCCGTTTTGGATTTACAAATAATGATCCAGTTTCACTGGAAAATTCATTACCTAAATATGCGTGTCCAGACTTGACGAACCGTCCCGGTTTTTGGGCAAAAGCTCTGCATGAACAACATTGTGAGCTAGACAATGTGTTGCATTACTATGTGAATTCAGCTGGTGACGTTATTTATGGTATAAATGGAGAGGAAAAAGGAATTATTCTATCAGGAATCGATGTACGCGGGTTACTTTGGACAGTAATAGACATTTATGGCAACTGCACGGCTATTGAACTTTTAGATGCACGATTATTTAGTCAACAGTCTTCGACAAACGGCTTCTCAAGTCAAATTTCTCATTCCAATAATTCGGTGAATAGTATATTGATGCCCTTGCAGTCCCTTAGTATTGTAGATAATGGCGCTAATCTTCCACAATTACAATATCACATACAGCATAGGTTAGTGCCTTTGCCTTTCCACGCAGCAAAAGGTCGAAATGTAAGACTTTCCCCTGACCATATCGTGGCTACTCGTACAGAAAACGATTTCTGCCAAGGATATGTTTTTACCTCTAGACCAATTCAAACTGATGAAAGCATTGTAATACAAATATTAAAAACCGATCATACCTACGTTGGGGCTCTTGCATTGGGTTTGACATCATGCAATCCAGCTTCTTTGAATCAAAATGATTTACCGGATGACTCAAATTTTTTACTCGACAGACCCGAATACTGGGTAGTTAATAAAGACATCGCATTGCCTTGTAATAAAGGTGATGAAATAGCAGTTTGCGTGTCTGCAATGGGAGAAGTCACGATCAGCAAGAACTGTGGATCACCTGTAGTATTAATGCATGTTGACCACCGCTTAGAACTTTGGGCGTTTTTCGATGTTTACGGGTCAACACGGAGTATTCGAGTATTCCGACAATCTGTTCAAAATGCCCCTAAGCTAAAATTTGCATCGCATTCATCTAGTTCAGTAAATCAACCTCTTTCTTCGTCTACTTCAACCGCGTCAGTGAATGTCAATGAATTACTACACTCTTCGCACCTGCTTGGTAGCATGGAAGCTTCCATCAATTCTGGAACACTTGCTGGGAACATTTCAATGCCAAAAGTTAGTCAGATATATTTACCTTCTTCAAGTGATATGATTCAAGTTCAATCAGGTGGAACTGTACTTGTTGTGAATCTACCACCAACCACATCCCGTGCACATGAATTCGATTATAATAGTGAAGAAGTAAAAAAACTTAGTCAAACAACGTCTACTTATTCCAGCAGTCCAAATGTTTCAACGTACAAAAATCATTCGATGGAGGTAAAATATAATTTTAAATTACTTTTATTCATATGGTTTAATCGATTTCATTTGCCTCTATGTAGCCAAGTCTATTCTTAGGAAGTAAAAATGGCAATACAGTTTCCAAGCAAAATCTGGAAGAAAAGAAAGCTGATAAGGAATTGACTGCCTCAGAATGTACCATTTGTTATGAAAAGAACATTGATTCTGTACTCTATATGTGTGGACATATGTGTATGTGTTATGAATGTGCGATTGAACAGTGGCGAGGGGCAGGTTGTGGACAGTGCCCACTATGTCGGGCCGTTATACGAGATGTTATTCGTACATACACCACATAATTAATCTATTAAAAATAATTGCCTTTTTACAATAATATCTTTTTCTGTACAGTATTGTATTCATTCTGCTTCATGTTTAAGTATATTTTTGTACGTAGAACTATTTTAAAGAAACCCAAGACATCATTTACTGAAATTCCCCGATTATATAAGATTATGAGAATATTATTTATCCATACAGGCTATCATTATTAGATCCTGTTGTTCTACTTTAGTATTAAGAAATATAAATGAACTACTCGAAACCTACTTTTTTCAATAGTTTAATTTTCAAGAAATGAGTTAGATTTTGATGCCAATTTATAAATGTATGTTCAAAAGAACTGATTTTTTAAAACTTATTTATGTCGACTATGATTATGTTAAATTGTTTTGATTGTGTAAGCTTAGCATGCAAATAAAATAAAATGGTTTTAAAATTATTTATGGACAGATAATATATAGTTGTAAGTGATCGATTGTTTTTTTTTTTTGTATGCTGCATTTATTAATATATGTTTATATAGGTACATATTATCATTTTATAAATATGTGATCGGAAGTCATTCGGTACCATTTTTTAAATCAACAAATATGCCTGTTTAGTTACTTGACATTTTAAAATAGCTTCGCAAAATGGGGTTCAAAAAAATTTCAAGTTAAATATATGCCAAGTTTTAAGTTCATAAAGCTCAATATCAAATATCTTAAGTACAGAAATATCGAAACAATTCCAAATCATGACAGAAATTTGGTATTTAATGATTACTGATTAAAATTTGGTGGATTTACTTGGCAAGTTTTCATACATTTTAAAATTGTGATTAAGTAAGTAATTAAGGCCCATTTGCTGATTCGGAACATAAATCTTATGCATAGCTAAGTTCCACATAGATTCTATGTGATACTTAAATCTATGTAAGTTGCACGAAAAAATTTATGTTCAACATAGTAGGGGATCACTTTTGAATTCTAACTAACTTCAAGTCAGTTTGCGCAAATGTCAAAACAATGTTAGTTTTGGTTTTATTTTAGTGTTTAAACGTATTTATCGTGCTTTGTTTTTAACAATATCCGGGAATAATATTTTATTATGGTGTATGGAATCACCAATTAAAGTGTGTCTGTGTATCTTGTCACCGTTGTGGTCCTTAAATTCAGCAGCTTAAAATATTGTTAACAAAAAAAATATTTTGGCAAATAAAATTGAAATATATTTTTTGAATCCAAAAACGCATTTTGGAATATATGTATTTATCCAGAAAGTGAGACATATTCCGGTTATTACGTTCCAATATCTTAATTTAAATACATTTTCATCTCATTTCCTTCAAAAGTGTTATTTTTGAGAGTGTTTACTTTTGAAGTGTTTCGATATTATACATTTGTATACATAATATTGTATCGAATTATTTTTGCGGATTTGAGGATGCTGTAATTTGTCCAATACCATTTGAAGAATAAACCAAAAAATTCTTTTACACATGCGTAAGCTCCGAAAGAAATTAAAATCATACCAATTATGTGCTATAATATTATGGAAAATGCAACAGTCAAATCAAGTTTGTAAAATTAAGGCAACATTCCTAAGCACTAGCTTACCTGCAATGTGCATGTTTGGTTTATGAAATCGTAATTACAGTTTCAGGCCATTTTATAAATTCATTTCTATTGCTTTCGAAACTCTCAGAGCTTTTCTTGAGATAGTTGAGAATGCACTTCCACTACAACCGGCTGTGCATAGGTACATAGGAAATTCTAAATGCATTCTATTAAGTTCAAACTAACTATTGGTATTTTCTTAACTAAATCTTTTGTAAGAAGAATTTGACAAGTTAGTAACTTCTACTTTAAAAATTTTAAGAACTCCACATCATTTTTTAATAACATTATCATAGTTAAATCTTCACAATTCTTGGCAAACAAGCCAAAATCCACAGTAAATGAAAATTAAAGCTAAACATAAATATCTTATGTGGCACTTTTTCTTCCACCTAAGTTATGTTCAACTTAAGGGGTTTTATGTTTGAGTTTTCGTTTGGTGCAAAGCGTTAAGTATCACTTAAGGGTTTATGTGGAACATAAGTATTTATGTTCCGTATCAGCAAATGGGCCTAAGAGAAAACTTGCCAAGTAAATCCACCAAATTCTAATCAGTAATCATTAAATACCAAATTTCTGCCATGATTTGGAATTGCTTTGATATTTCTCTACTTAAGATATTTGATATTGAGCTTTATGAACTTAAAACTTGGCATATATTTTAGATCTCATTACTTTTTTTGGCAGACTTTTTACGTACAGGTTTCTTGTACATATAAGAACTTGGCTCTTTTTTTAACATTTATGTTTTTGTTGTGATTTCACTCCTTTTTGCAAAGATTAACTTTACCAGGTGAAAATCAAGCCTTAGGGCCTTACAAAGTTGCATAATTCTACGACAACCGAAAGCGCTCCATATAAATAATAGCAATTCTGATAAATTGGGTGGATGGCGCGCCCCCCGAATGCAAAATTCCAATTTTCCAATTTTTTTTTTCTAAGTACTTCAAGCCCTACCGACCTACCAATTTTCATTGTTCTACAACAATCAGAAGTGCTCCATATAATTTATAAGAGTTTTTAATAATGTGGGTGGATGCCACGCCCCCTGAAGGGAAAATTTCAATTTTTTTCTTTCTACGTACTTCAAGCGCAACCGACTTACCAATTTTCATCGTTCTACAACAATCGGAAGTGGTCCATATAATTTATAAGGATTTTAAAGAATGTGGGTGGATGCCACGCCCCCTGAATGGAAAATTCCAATTTTTCAATTTTGTTCATTCTAAGTACTTCAAGCCCTACCGACCTACCAATTTGTCTCGTTCTACAACAATCAGAAGTGCTCCATATAATTTATAAACAAATTTAAGAATATGGGTGTATGCCACGCCCCCTGAATGGAAAATTCCAATTTTTCAATTTTTTTCTTTCGAAGTACTTCAAGCCCTACAAACCTACCAATTTTCATTGTTCTACAACAATCAGAAGTGCTCCATATAATTTATAAGAATTTTTAATAATGTGGGTGGATGCCACGCCCCCTGAATTGAAAATTCCAATTTTTCAATTATTTTCTTTCTAAGTACTTCAAGCCCAACCGACTTACCAATTTTCATCGTTCTACAACAATCAGAAGTGCTGCATATAATTTATAAGGATTTTAAAGAATGTGGGTGGATGCCACGCCCCCTGAATGAAAATTCCAATTTTTCAATTTTTTTCTTTCTAATTACTTGAAGCCCTACAGACCCACCAATTTTCATTGTTCTACAACAATCAGAAGTGCTCCATATAATTTATAAGATTTTTTAACAAAGTGGGTGGATGCCACGCCCCCTGGATAGAAAATAGCACATTTTCGATTTTTTCCTTTGTATACACCACAAGGTCTACCGTTGTGCGAAATTTCAAGTTTCTACGATGTCTGGAAGTGCTCCATAACTTTGATGATCTGTCAGTGAGTCAGTCAGTTACGGTTTTTGCGATTTTTGAAGTCCTGTATCTCGGGAATTACTAATGCTAAAGAGTTGAAATTTGGTGAGCCACCTGTGTTTGATCAGCTCAGCAAATACTGCGAATTTGAAGTTTCTGACTTTATTGGTACTGAAGTTAGAGGGGGGTTGAAAATCGCCTGAGTTTGTTCCTGTAAAAAGGGTGTAGTGCCGCGAACTTTGCTGGGCACTACCGTGCCCTTTGATATACTTTTCCGTAGGTTTTTAGTGTGCTGAACTCGAATCTGAAGTCAGAAAAATTTTTTCAGGCCACGTTTTTGAGATATTCCCGTTATAAAATCGAAAAAAGTTTGTTTTTTTTTGCTGTTTTCAAAGTTGTATTGTAACGTGAGGTAAATTGTTTCAGCAAAATTTTTATTGGTTTGGAACTAATTTTCTTCTTTTAAAATCAGCTTAACTCCTTACTGATGATTTTTTTTTTTCGTGAAAAAAATATATGTGGTAATTAATGTTAAATAAGAGGACACGTGTTTCAGGAATTTCCTCTTAATTGAATAAAAATCGTAAAATTAGCATTTTCCGGTTTGGATCATATTTGGCACATTGAGCAGAAAACGAAAAAAATATGTTATTAAATTTTTTTCAAAAAACACCTCTGGTGTTATACAGCGGATGTTTAAGTAATTAAAAAGTAATTAGAGGGTGCTGCCAGCAGTTTATTTTCACAAAACACGTAAATATGTAAAACAAACGAAGGTAGGTAGATAGATCAAATAAGGACCAAATGAAGAATGAACATTTCTGCATGATGTGCCAAATATGATCCATTCAGTTATTACTACTTATAAGTAATTATAACTTCATAAAACCGAAAAAAATCACATATTCCATAATAGGCGTGTTTTTTTATCATCGGGATCTGGATCTGGATCTTCTTTTAACACGTATTACAAAAACAATTTTAGAAAATTTCCCATTATTTTGTTTTTGTATTACGTGTAAAACTTAATCCAGATCCCGATGATAATAAAACACGCCCAATATTTAGATCATTTCCTTTACTATTATAATTTTTTGCAAGCACTAACTTTTAGCCCTATATTTTTTATATAATTTTGAATTTCTCAAAGTCTATTCTTTCCACTGCAACCGGTTTGATGAGTTGGAAGAAAGAATTAGTTGGCACAGCGCGTTCATAGGTGGCGCTTATAAATACAATTAAGGGCGGTATTCACTGAGCACTCATAAACGGCTCTTAAGTTTATGAGGCTCCTAACTCAAATAATATTTGTGCTATTCACCAACCACTCATAGCTCTGTTTCGAAGTTCGAAAATGAGAGCAACTCTCTCTTCCCCAGGTACCCCCAAACTGTGAAATCAAACTGTTTTCTAAAATGACCGCACTTTGTCGTTACTTCTTGGATCCTTGAAAAAATGAGTGTTGCATGCACATAAATAAATTTTTTGTGACTACAGTGATTTTAATTTATTTTCACTTATTTCTTAGTTTTGTCTCGGGGTGAAGATCATTGCACGTTTTAGTTTGTTTGATATAGGGAAATGTTCTTACTTTACTTTTTAGTTTCACTAATTATTTCGTTCGTAAATTGTCTACTACGTTTGCGGATCATAAATAGACTCGTTCGCTTGAAGGGGAGATAGACGTCAAATGTTGGTTTATATTAGCTGTGTTAAATGGAGAAAAACTACATCAGGGGTCCAATTCCCCAAGAGTGAGTTTTTTCTGTGTACACGGAAATTCGTGTATACATCGATTTTTGCGATTCGGCAAGAGTGAGTTTTAAGTTTTTGACAGATAACGCATGCACAATCAATCAAATTTATTTACATTTGTTTTGGGTGTGAATAGAATGTGTACATAGAAAATCTGTCACCCTTGCCGAATTGGGCCCCAGAACAGTATAAATGTGTGAAAACTGTCAAAACTGTCAGATTTAAGCAAAAAGTTTTTCTAAGATAAATTTTAGCTTATTATAATCCTTGGGAGCGCACCTCACTTCCGTAACCAAAGTTGAACGAAACTTGACGAAACCTTCCACTCCGCAATTATAGCCGCGTCATATGCTTTCCGTGTATTCGCTTGTTTTCTTCCGACCACTTAAGTGCCCCTCCGAGCATTATAGTTCTAGCTTAACTGTTCTGAAAAACATCATGGAACACATAGTGACAGAATGAAGAACAGTTTGGGTAAGGTTTTTACTCATGGAACACACAATCCTGTACTTTTCTGTAATTTTCTATTCGGAGCAGATACACCTTATTATTATTATTATTATTATTATTATTATTATTATCCTATTTTTTTCAAATTTTAACAGCAAACGGACAAAAGAATTATCTTCACCGCGTGAATTACAAAAAGAACTTAAAAATTGAAACAATAAATAAAATTCCTGAAGACAAAAGCAATTACAATATGTGTTGCGTGCGAGACTCATTTTTGAAAGGATCCAAAAAATACCGACAAAATGAGTCAGTGAATTTTCTTGAAGGGTTACTTCGAAGGTTTTTGAATTAGTTTTCGGAGAGAGCGCTCATAACTTTATGAGTGGTCAGGACCACTCATAAGTCTTATGAGCGCTCATAAATATTCACTATTATTGCTTGGTGAATAGGTTTATGAGCCTCATAAGTTATGAGCCGTCGGTGAATACCGCCCTTGAACGTCTGTGGTAGTAATTTCGTGCTCTATGTACAAAACAAGAAAAATTTTTAAAAACGAAAATATAGGCAAAAATTTGGTTTGGTTCATATATGAGCCACCATGCGGTAAAGGGTTAAATCAGCCATACTCAACCTTTTTTTCATAATGGCCAAAAAACCGTTTTAGCTATGTTGCCTCGGGCCGCAACATAAACTATTTTTTGGACTTTAGGTGTTAAGTAATTTAAATTGAATGGTTTATTAATTTTAATATAAAAATTAATTTGATTTCTGAAATTTAGAACTCTTTTTCAGGATCTGGCTTGTTCCTGCATGCTAACCTTATTCGTTTATTTCCTTACCCATTTTTTGTAGGATTGAATTTTGAAAACGATGATGACTCCCAAAGGTATGTAGATCCAAGATGTTAATTTTTCAATCCAGCGTCGACTTTCTGACTTTTTCTTCTGTCAGGAATATTATCTATTGCTTGAAGTAGAAGAGGGAAAATTTATACTGTGGGCACTCATTTCACAGTCTTTTTGTTTTTTTTTATTTTGTGTCTTCACTTTTGAGAGCAAAACCGAAAAAAAAAAAAACAATTTGAGTTTCAACTGCAAAATCTGTGTCTTTCACACGTTAGCAAAATATTTGCTTTTGTCATAGCGTTTTCGTTTGGTAATCCGGAAGTACCCTCCGAAGCTCTCCGATCCCTATTCCAGAATGCCAAACCAACAAGTTGCAACCCTTTTCTTGATTCTGAAGTTTGGGTTTGGTTGCATTTGTGCACTTAGTTGTTGCATTTGGGTGATGAAACTTTCACACAGCTGTTCTCTGAATATTGATACTCCTCAATAACAGCAGCGAATTGCTGTGTTCCTTGCCGAGTTTCAAACAGTTTCAGACCGCCACATTTAGTGCAGACCGCAGACCCGTTCCACAAGTGACAAATTCTACGGTCTGCACTAAATCTGGCGGTCTTAAACTGTTTGCGATTAACTAAGGAACAGGTGTTATGTCTCCACCTTGGGTTTTTATTTTGAGTAAACTCCGTATCTACAGTAAGGTATGAAGATGACGATAATAGAGAGAATGAAATGTTTCCTTTTGACTCCAAATTTAAGTATAAGTGAAAATGACAGTTCCAAAATTAAATAACAAATAGCATTTGACAATTTTGGCATTTCAATTGTGCGCATGAATATTGTATGCGTGCTTCTAGTTGTGATTCCTTCTTCAAATCCAGAATCTTCAGAAGAAGAACTGTCATCTAGTGCCAAATGAACTTTTTCAGAAGCATTTGAAATGATACCGGACGCTACAGGAGGACCAAACGAAAACACTATCAGACATTCGTGAAAACGAAAAGACAAAGTGACATTTCCTTCGTTGATTGAGCTATTTCCACTTGTCTTTCACTGACAACACTCTTTATTTTATATTTCGGGCACTGTTTCATTTTGTAAAAGAAGCGAGGAAATCGATTTAAGCACTTTTTCCAAACGAATGCAAATTTTGATTTATGGTATTCAGTTTTTCTATAAAATCGCATATTTATGCAAGTATGCCAAGTGGGCAACTTAGATCAGCTCGACGGGCCACATGCGGCCCGCGGGCCGCAGGTTGAGTATAGCTGGGTTAAATCTTCCCGATAGCTCTTTTCTTCTCGGAGAAATCTTCAGTTAATTGTAGGCCTTTCATTTATGACATTAGGTTTGTTCGTTGAGCCCTGAAGTCACCCTGGGGTCATCCCAAAGCGTTTTTTGAAAACCCTGAACTCACCCGGCCTGGAGAGCAAATTCTGTGTTTTTTGAAACCTAGGGTCGCCCTGAACTCGCCCTGAAGTAGATCTAGGTATTTTGCTGGGGCGAGTTGAGGTAAAGAAAAATTGTCAAATTGGCATGAGCTTTGAAGCAATTTTTGCTGTAGATTCACGTGCTGTAGGCTATTCTTTTGTTTTTGAAAAAAAAAAGAGGAATACACAAATTTACTTTAATAACTAATACATAAAAGTAGTAAATGCAAATTGGTGTTTGTTTTTATTAATTTTTGAAAAAAATCTGTTTCTTGCTTACCTCAACAACACAATTGAGGATCTTTTGTTGTTTTTTGAGAACCAAAAAACCCAGGTTTTTTTGACAATTATTGTGGTTGTTAAAAAAAAACCTGGGTCAACCCATGGTATAAGAATTTAAAAATTTAAAGGCTCCCCCAAACCAACGCGAAACATTCGTCGACGACGCGAAATCATTCACAATAGCACAAAATATGAAAGATACACAATGCTAAACAACAACAAAAAACCGCCTTTGCGAATGAATCGCTATGATTTCGCATTGGTTTGGGAGAGCCTTAAGGATTCCCCAAACCAACGCGAAACATTCGCCGACGACGCAAAATCATTCACAATAAAGGATCTCCCAAACCAACGTGAAACATTCACCGACGACGCGAAATCATTCACAATAGGCGCGTTCGGCGGCGTATCTTAAGCGATCCGGATTTGTTTGTGTTGTTGTAATCCCATAGGAAAAAACAGCTGATCAGTGAAGCAGCTGATGTGAGAAAGAAATCTCAAGCTATCCAAAAAATTTCGGGATACTCAACTATCCGATGGGAAATTTGAAGAACAGCTGACTTTGCTTAACAGCTGACCATTTATTTGGATTTGCGATTCCACATCGGATTTTTTTTTGTTCGAGCAAAAACATTTCCAAATTATATTTAAATGCATATTAAAATCATTTGCAATGCAAATTAATAATAAATTTTTGATACAGAGGAGATTTGGTATAAAATAATTTATGTAAGGACACAAAATCGTTGCTGAAAATTTCAATTTATTTTTACTTTTGTTAGCAGCTCTCACTCTTTTGACAGCAAATGTTACCTATCCGGTTTTGGTCGTTCGCCAACGTATCGGATACTAAAGTATCTTGGATACCCTATCGGACTACCGGCCGAACGCGCCCAATAATACAAAAAATGAAAGATACACAATGCTAAACAACAACTAAAAACTCTCTTTGCGAATGATTCGCTATAATTTCGCGGTGGTTTGGGAGGGCCTTAATACAAAATATGAAAGATACACAATGCTAAACAAAAACAAAAAACTGTGCGAATCATTCGCTATGATTTCGCTTTGGTTTGGGAGAGCCTTTACAAATCGAACTAACCTATTCTTATATGGTGCTGAACAATTCATTCGAGACTCGATTCGGTTCTTCATTATTTGACACATATATCGAGAAGTAAAGGAACTGGTGTATATCACAGTACACATATTGAAGGTAATTAGGCCTATTCTGCCACATCTCTTATTCTGCTATGAATTTTCTGCTATGAATCATAAAAGATTTTCAGCATAAAGCGTGGTACACATTATCAAACCAGAGTGTCACGCGTGTTGGATATCAAACCTGCGTGAAAAGTTTCGCGTACACACTTATCAGTTATGTTGGGCGTCAGGCAAAGAAATTCCACTACTCTCAGAAAATTGTTTCTTTTTATTTTGAGGCTATTTCCGCCACGAATCGTGTTAATTCTTTTTTATACATGACACCCACGAGCTTTTTCCTATTTTGTTTGCACTTTTTCCGCTAATTCACTATAAAAATTCGTGTTTTGTTCCGTGAATGACGGCTCATGAATGAAATTGTGTACACATCATCGAGCAACCACCCAACAAACCGAGGGTTGTCACGCAGTATCAAAAAAATTTGTGAGCAGGCAGTTCTGAGTGTCAAACCATCATTCAGCGTGTACACATTGTCAGTTCGGTTTGATATCCAACATAGCTGACACTCAGGTTTGATAATTAGCCAGTTTATATTTCTTGAGCGCTCAGTAATTTTTCTCCGCTTTATGACAGAGCAGGAGGATAAAATATAAACACAATTCTTCACATAGAAGTCAAAACAACTCTCTTTTTCTTTTCTTCCTATGTAATTTACTGCGACAAAAAATATCTGAGCAAGCGAATCCAAAAAATTTCAGTCTCAGTTTTTAAGGGGAAAAGTGAGAAATTTTTGTGAGGAATCGTGTTTATATTTCAGAGTCCTCTGAGCCCTCTGAGATCTCAGAAATATAAACTGACCAAATGTGTACCACGCTAAAGATCTTTTATGATTCCTATTCAGGTGTTCGAACTTTTATAAAACTCTGTTATAAAACTTCGAAAACGAAATCAGTTAACGAACAAGCCTACAATCTGTTGTCATAATCAGCTGTTCTGTTATGAATTTCGTGTAAAAAGAAAATTGGCACACATATTTTCATTCATTTTTTCTGTGTTGCATCTAAAAAGAGACTTATCCTAACACCATAGAAATCTATAGAGAATAGGAGAAACCACCAACAGGCCAGGAGGTTGGATGATGTTGCCGTTGGAGTGGATTCAATTTGGTTGATGGAATACAACTCCCAGAAGCGTTCTTACAAGAATAATTCTGAGCAGTAAAGAGTGTTTTGTTCAGTGTTTAGTTGTAGCTTTATTGAATAAAACAGAAATATTTTTAATTAAGTTGTTTTTGAGTGCGGCTAAGGGCTGTCGTGATGACGATCGTCGTTTCTTGGCGCTTCCACTTTGTCGTGCTGATCTTCTGCAAATAGTCTCAAGGACTCTATTCTTTTTGTAAGGTGATTAGAACGGCGCGGCGTTTTCGTGAAATAGCTACACACTGGGGCTGTTAGGGACATTCAACAGACTCCTCTTAGCCGATGGAGCTTGTTGATCTAATGCAGCGAGCTTTCCTGTGTCCTGCGCTTTCTTCTACAAAGATAATTTTATTTTAATTTGCTAATTTGTTTTTTAAACTATTTTTTAATATATTTTCTTACATTTGTCTCCTTGTATCAATATTTAGTTTACGAAATATCCATTTTTACTTGATATAACTGTGATCTCATTGAAATCTTTTATGATAAAAGTCACAGAAGTTTGTCTTTTATTCTTTTATGATTTATAGCAGATTTTATAACAGATTTTGGCATGCTGAATACCAAAAATGCAATTTGTAAAAGATTCTGTTATGAGTTCGAAAGTTTGGCAGTTCATAACAGATTTCTAAGCAGATTTAATAATAGATGTAGCATGCCAAATACCAAAATCATAGTTCATAAAAGAATTTTTGACAGCTTAAACTTTCGTATAGAAATTCATAGCAGAATAACAGAATAGCAGAATAAAAGATCACGCCGAATAGGCCCAAATATCATTAGCGTTTTCATTTTTGTTCAGTTCTGCGCATCCATCAAAATCAGTGGAAAATGGCGAATCCCGTGACCCCCACTCGTTAAACATCAATTTTTGTTGTGTGTTATGTGTTCATTTGTTACTTAGTCCCCTTTCACACGAAGAAACAAGTTGCTGGAGATTTTTTTGACGTTTTCTTTTAATCTCCTTAAAAATCTCTTGTACCTTTCATACGAGGAAACAAATCTCCAGGCAATTTTTGAAACTTCCTTTGAAATTATATTGGTTGAACACACCTAAACCTAGATGTGAAAGGAAATGTCAAAAAATCTCCTCAAATCCTCGACCGGGGAGATTCTGTTCGCCCCTCTTTCCTCCTGCCCTTCTCACCCTGGAACTAAAAGTTGCTGGCAACTCAGTTTCCTCGTGTGAAAGGGCTCTTATTTATTAGCAAATACAATTGTTTCAAGCTTTTTAGGGCGGTATTCACCGAGCACTCATAAACGGCTCTTAAGTTTATGAGGCTCCTAACTCAAATAATATGTGTGCTATTCACCAACCACTCATAGCTCTTTTTCGAAGTTCGAAAATGAGAACAACTCTCTCTTCCCCAGGTACCCCCAAACTGTGAAATCAAACTGTTTTCAAAAATGACCGCACTTTGTCGGTACTTTTTGGATCCTTGAAAAAATGAGTGTTGCATGCACATAAATAAATTCTTTGTGACTACAGTAATTTTAATTTCTTTCCACTTATTTTCTTAGTTTTGTCTCGGGGTGCAGATCATTGCACGTTTCAGTTTGTTTTATATAGGGAAATGTTCTTACTTTACTTTTTAGTTTCGCTAATTATTTCTTTCGTACATTGTTTACTGCGTTTGCGGATCCAAAATAGACTCGTTCGCTTGAAGGGGAGATAGACGTCAAATGTTGGTTTATATTAGCTGTGTCAAATGAAGAAAAACTGCATCAGGGGTCCAATTCCAAAAGAGTGAGTTTTTTCTGTGTACACAGAAATTCGTGTACACATCGATTTTTGCGATTCGGCAAGTGTGAGTTTTAAGTTTTTGACAGATATCGAATGCACAATCAATCAAATTTATTTACATTTGTTTTGGAAGTGAATAGAATGTGTACACAGAAAATCAGTCACCCTTGCGGAATTGGGCCCCAGAACAGTATAAATGTGTGAAAACTGTCAAAACTGTCAGATTCAAGCAAAAAGTTTTTCTGAGATAAATTTTAGCTTATTATTATCCCAGACAAACAAATCAACTGGTACTGGTACTTCGACATTTCTCACTAATTTTCTCCACCACAAAAGTAGGTTCAGGAAATATTGTTCTAAATTGTTCTGAAAAACATCATGCAACACATAGTGACAGAATGAAGAACAGTTTGGGTAAGGTTTTTACTCATGGAACACACAATCCTTTGTGCGTGCGAGACTCATTTTTGTAAGGATCCAAGAAGTACCGACAAAATGAGTCAGTGAATTTTCTTGAAGGGTTACTTCGAAGGTTTTCGAATTAGTTTTCGGAGAGAGCGCTCATAACTTTATGAGTGGTCAGGACCACTCATAAGTCTTACGAGCGCTCATAAATATTCACTATTATTGCTTGGTGAATAGGTTTATGAGCCTCATAAGTTATGAGTCGTCGGTGAATACCGCCCTTAGTGTTTATTAACATTATTTTGTCATGCAAACAAAATTCTTTCCTGGTTTAAAGTGTTATTTAAATTATCCTTTTGTGTTTGTTTTCTTCGTTGTCGTTGTAATAGAGCGGACGGGGTCACGTAAGGCTGTGTTGTGTATTTATAAAGTGGCTGAGTGGTTTTTCCCTTTATAATAGAAAGACGCTTTATTTTACTTAACACACGTTAAATTCAATAATTTATTAGTTCATATTGTTTGATTTAATATACATAATTGAGATAAGTAATTTCTAGAAGTTGCTTGAAGAGCGGAATGACAACGAAAGAATGATGAAATGAGTATATGCAAAAGACCAAGGGTCGAAGTGACAGATGATAAAGGCCAAGTTAAATATCTACTAGTTATGCCAAATATAATATAATAATGATATTGTAATAACTTTCCATATTTGAACTATAACGACTCCGAAATGCAAGCAAACGGACACAATAAAGCTTACGGTCGCAGTGCAAACATACCCTTATTATCAATAATTATAGCAACTCTCAAACGAAGGAAGCGCCATCTGCCGGATTATAGCAGATTTTCCAGCTGTCAAATGAAAGCTTTTGGAAGGGAAATTATTGGGAAATTTCCCCTATGGAAAGCTCTGGAAGCAGAGACTAGAACGTTCTCCTTATTTCCAGAGTTTGGAAAACAAGTATAAAAGGCACATGTTTGAACGGCAGCGACAGTTTTGTTTTTAATCGTGAATGAATAAAGTTGGTTGTAATAAAAGTAAAAAGTAGAGTTTGTGAACTAATTCAGTGGTGAATAATAAATCGTTTAGTTTGTAGTAAGAAAAGTAAAGTGTTTTATTTTGCGAAATAAATAAGTGGACGTTTTGAATAAAGTAAATAAGTTTTATTAACGAACCTGAGAAAATATTACAATATGTTCAGTGAATTCAATTGGCCTCTGACTCTGAAATATAAACACGATTCCTCACAAATATTTCTCACTTTTCCCCTTAAAAACTGAGACTGAAATTTTTTGGATTCGCTTGCTCAGATATTTTTTGTCGCAGTAAATTTCATAGGAAGAAAAGAAAAAGAGAGTTGTTTTGACTTCTATGTGAAGAATTGTGTTTATATTTTATCCTCTCCTGCTCCGTCATAAAGCGGAGAAAAATTACTGAGCGCTCAAGAAATATAATTGGCTAAATATATTTTTGTATATGTATATATATGATAACTTTCTCCTCCTTATAAATTGAGACGATTTGGTGCTTTCTTAACTCTCTTAGATCTTCTTATGTCGTTTTTCATTGAAATCTGAAAGATTTGATTTTAAAATCAAGAATTGCCTTCTTGAATGAAACATCTGGGCATACTTTTGAGTAGATTCAATTGCACACATAGCACACATACACGCAACCAAATAAACATCACGTACATGTCGTACAAAAATAGTGCAAAACAAACAAATGCCCAGCTGCGATTTGCTGTTTGACATGAATATGTTTGCATGTATTAGTGAATGCAGATCAAATCTCACAAACTAGAAAGATCGCATCTTTCTTCTTCAGATCTCATCTTTTTATTGAATAAAGCATGAAAAAGTAGAATAAATGCAAATCTTTTCGCAAAAAGATCAAATCTTTTCAACAATGAAAAACGACATTAGACTTGCTGGTGGATTTGTATGGCTTTCTTTCTGCGACTGCTCAATTATATCCTTTGATGGAGGTATGGTAGTTGCTGATGTTTGCGTTGACAATTCGGGTGAGTATAGTATAGTGAGTATAGTATAGTATATATATAGGTTCTCTATGGTTTGACGTCTGAATTACCCAAAAAAAAGTATTTTCCAGATAGGGATGAGCTATATTGAAACAACATCGACTACAAAACATCGATGTCAACATCGGAGACCAAACAACGATAGCCGTTTTCCTTTGGAGGTGGCGAAGTACTTACGAGTAGATGAAAACCCTAATCTAGTACTACCAACTGCACATGCTCTCATGCGCGAGTAGATACATTTTACATGGGAAAGCAGTTTGATGTGTTCCATTGAAAAAAGCTGGCAAAGTACTTGCAAGTACTTCGCCACCTCCAAAGGAAAACGCCTGATGTCATAATAAATATCGAACCGAAAACATCGATGCTACTTTACATCGATGTTTTTTCAGGTATTTTTGTTTAAATTTTTTGTTTGACCAAAGCAAAAAATGTGTCATGCTATGCTCTAATGTATTTTTGCTTTCAAAATTTATGGTGCCGGCTATTTTTTCTTAAGTTTTTTAAAATTGATTTATGTTTTTATACAAATGAAAAATATGAAGTCATAAGCAAGGTATTTCAACTTTAAACATCGATATTGCTGATATAATGATGCACAGAAACTTGTGTGCTAAAACCGCACGTAAGCGGTATCGGTATCTTTCTAGGCATCAATGATTTTAATAGGTGAAAATTGATGTTAAATTATGTATTTTGCACAACTAAATATCAACAAATTTAACAAAATCAATATTGCAAGGCAATTCATGTATTTAGCGGTTATATGTGTGCCTTTTTGAAATTCGATATTTTAAAATCTTGTTTCACAGGAAGGTGTGTGCAAGAACTTGCATGGTGTAAACTGCGTGTTTCGATAGTTTAAATTCTTGAAAATCGATATTAAATAAGTATTTTCCAAAATTTAACGTCCATAGATTTGATGGAAGCAATATTGCAAGTATTTCGTGTGTAAACTGTTATCTAACGATATTGCAAAATATTTTTGCTTACAAAGGTGTGTACAAAAACTTGCATGGTTTAAAAGGCGTCTTGCTGAGCATCAATGATATTAATGCTGGAATATCGATGTACAAATATTTATTTTGCACAAATGAACACAAAACAAATTTGATGGAAGCTAAATTGATAGGCGCTTCATGTGTAAACTTATATCTGTGCCTTTTTGCACATCGAAAGTTTCGTTCTGGTTCTGAATTTTTCAGTTTTGTTTGAGAGAACCTTTGATATTTTCCTTTTTCAAAAAATTCCAAATATTACAGATGCCTTAAACACTATGAAGTCACTCCATCTAGATTTTACTAGCAGAATCAATCATTTTCGTACTAACTTTTTGTTTGTTTTTAAGGCCGATGTTTTGGATGTTAATATCGATGTTGCAAAACATCGAAATCTTTATTATATAAGCGATTAAAATCGCTCATCCCTATTTCCAGATGTCAATCTGAAGAAAGGTAAACAGACCGTGATATGAAAATATAAACTTTTGTAGAAGTTTGTTTTATTATTTTTTATCTTTAAGTTATTCACTGTGTGCATTTGGTGTATTGTTTTTAGTATAATTACATAGTGGAATGAGATAAACCATTGCAGTTTGCGAACAAGTTGAGCAAAAAAGCTAATGAATAATTATGATGAGGAGGATGCGATTGCATATTCTGCGTTTTTTTTTAATGATTTTACCTCCTTGTCACACTCTTTACGTTTGTTATTCCGTTTCATTTAACAATTAGTGAATGAAATGAAATTACGAACACAACAAATGTTAGCAAACAGATCTCGGGGGGTGAAACGAACGGAGATATGATGTCTTCTTAATGGATTATCTTTGTATTACATCTTAAAGTGCCTCTACTATCTCACAAAGTATAACACATGTCAGAATAAAGTGGGAAAGAATTTCATACGACTGCCAAATTTGTGTGATGAAAGTGCCCTTTCACACGAGGAAACTGAGTTGCCAGTAACTTTTAGTTTCACGGTGAGAAGGGCAGGTGGAAAGAGGGGCGAACAAAATCTCCCCGGTCGAGGATTTGAGGAGATTTTTTTGACATTCCCTTTCACATCTAGGTTTAGGTGTGTTCAACCAATAGACTTTCAAAGGAAATTTCAAAAATTGCCTGGAGATTTATTTCCTCGTATGAAAGGTACAAGAGATTTTTAAGGAGATTAAAAGAAAACGTCAAAAAAATCTCCAGAAACTTGTTTCTTCGTGTGAAAGGGGGCAAAATGATTTTCATATTTTGCTTCCACACTTGCATCAAAACAAATCACCATAACCTCAAACGCCCAAGTGGGATAGAATGTGTGATGGTTTTAGAACCAATCCTAAATATTTTCAGGTATAAACACATGTCAAATCGTGTCGGATGCGCTGTCAATTTGTGTGTGATGAAATTTCATATTTTGTTTCCACACTATTATACATAATTTCTTCCCACTTTTTTGACAAGTGTTAATACTCAGTGGGATAGTGTGGAATGGCTATTATAGTTATACTGGTATACAAAATAACTAATATAATATAACAGGTCTGTTCCTTTACTTTGAATTTCTGTGATTTTCTGTGCATTTCTGCGCATTTTAGTCAAAACTTGTGTCAAAGTTCATATAAAAAAAATTTTTTGACACAAGTTTGGACTAAAAATCACAGAAACCCAAAGTAAAGGATCAGACCTAACATCCCGACTCCACAGGACATACAGATGCCCAACATCGCAACCACAATCCAATCAACAATCAGCAGATTTTTTCTCGCTGGGCAATTCATGTCATGTCGTTTCATTTCGATTTCACCACTACTTCTATTTTTTACAATAATACACGCCCTTTAGACTCCAGATAGCAGTAGAAAGACCTTTTTTAATATCCAGCTACCTCTAGATACAAGGAAAACCAGAAAAAACTCACACGCACGTGAAACGTCAAATCTCATGGCAAGCTTTGAACAGCGTTAAAAACAAAAAAACGCAGCTAATAAATATCGAACCGAAAACATCGATGCTACTTTACATCGATGTTTTTTCAGGTATTTTTGTTTAAATTTTTTGTTTGACCAAAGCAAAAAATGTGTCATGCTATGCTCTAATGTATTTTTGCTTTCAAAATTTATGGTGCCGGCTATTTTTTCTTAAGTTTTTTAAAATCGATTTATGTTTTTATACAAATGAAAAATATGAAGTCATAAGCAAGGTATTTCAACTTTAAACATCGATATTGCTGATATAATGATGCACAGAAACTTGTGTGCTAAAACCGCACGTAAGCGGTATCGGTATCTTTCTAGGCATCAATGATTTTAATAGGTGAAAATTGATGTTAAATTATGTATTTTGCACAACTAAATATCAACAAATTTAACAAAATCAATATTGCAAGGCAATTCATGTATTTAGCGGTTATATGTGTGCCTTTTTGAAATTCGATATTTTAAAATCTTGTTTCACAGGAAGGTGTGTGCAAGAACTTGCATGGTGTAAACTGCGTGTTTCGATAGTTTAAATTCTTGAAAATCGATATTAAATAAGTATTTTCCAAAATTTAACGTCCATAGATTTGATGGAAGCAATATTGCAAGTATTTCGTGTGTAAACTGTTATCTAACGATATTGCAAAATATTTTTGCTTACAAAGGTGTGTACAAAAACTTGCATGGTTTAAAAGGCGTCTTGCTGAGCATCAATGATATTAATGCTGGAATATCGATGTACAAATATTTATTTTGCACAAATGAACACAAAACAAATTTGATGGAAGCTAAATTGATAGGCGCTTCATGTGTAAACTTATATCTGTGCCTTTTTGCACATCGAAAGTTTCGTTCTGGTTCTGAATTTTTCAGTTTTGTTTGAGAGAACCTTTGATATTTTCCTTTTTCAAAAAATTCCAAATATTACAGATGCCTTAAACACTATGAAGTCACTCCATCTAGATTTTACTAGCAGAATCAATCATTTTCGTACTAACTTTTTGTTTGTTTTTAAGGCCGATGTTTTGGATGTTAATATCGATGTTGCAAAACATCGAAATCTTTATTATATAAGCGATTAAAATCGCTCATCCCTATTTCCAGATGTCAATCTGAAGAAAGGTAAACAGACCGTGATATGAAAATATAAACTTTTGTAGAAGTTTGTTTTATTATTTTTTATCTTTAAGTTATTCACTGTGTGCATTTGGTGTATTGTTTTTAGTATAATTACATAGTGGAATGAGATAAACCATTGCAGTTTGCGAACAAGTTGAGCAAAAAAGCTAATGAATAATTATGATGAGGAGGATGCGATTGCATATTCTGCGTTTTTTTTTAATGATTTTACCTCCTTGTCACACTCTTTACGTTTGTTATTCCGTTTCATTTAACAATTAGTGAATGAAATGAAATTACGAACACAACAAATGTTAGCAAACAGATCTCGGGGGGTGAAACGAACGGAGATATGATGTCTTCTTAATGGATTATCTTTGTATTACATCTTAAAGTGCCTCTACTATCTCACAAAGTATAACACATGTCAGAATAAAGTGGGAAAGAATTTCATACGACTGCCAAATTTGTGTGATGAAAGTGCCCTTTCACACGAGGAAACTGAGTTGCCAGTAACTTTTAGTTTCACGGTGAGAAGGGCAGGTGGAAA
Organism: Dasysyrphus tricinctus; assembly: GCA_963921185.1. Taxonomy (NCBI): domain Eukaryota; kingdom Metazoa; phylum Arthropoda; class Insecta; order Diptera; family Syrphidae; genus Dasysyrphus; species Dasysyrphus tricinctus. The sequence continues at coordinate 202,957,432 of OY992530.1, read as the reverse complement.
GAGGGGCGAACAAAATCTCCCCGGTCGAGGATTTGAGGAGATTTTTTTGACATTCCCTTTCACATCTAGGTTTAGGTGTGTTCAACCAATAGACTTTCAAAGGAAATTTCAAAAATTGCCTGGAGATTTATTTCCTCGTATGAAAGGTACAAGAGATTTTTAAGGAGATTAAAAGAAAACGTCAAAAAAATCTCCAGAAACTTGTTTCTTCGTGTGAAAGGGGGCAAAATGATTTTCATATTTTGCTTCCACACTTGCATCAAAACAAATCACCATAACCTCAAACGCCCAAGTGGGATAGAATGTGTGATGGTTTTAGAACCAATCCTAAATATTTTCAGGTATAAACACATGTCAAATCGTGTCGGATGCGCTGTCAATTTGTGTGTGATGAAATTTCATATTTTGTTTCCACACTATTATACATAATTTCTTCCCACTTTTTTGACAAGTGTTAATACTCAGTGGGATAGTGTGGAATGGCTATTATAGTTATACTGGTATACAAAATAACTAATATAATATAACAGGTCTGTTCCTTTACTTTGAATTTCTGTGATTTTCTGTGCATTTCTGCGCATTTTAGTCAAAACTTGTGTCAAAGTTCATATAAAAAAAATTTTTTGACACAAGTTTGGACTAAAAATCACAGAAACCCAAAGTAAAGGATCAGACCTAACATCCCGACTCCACAGGACATACAGATGCCCAACATCGCAACCACAATCCAATCAACAATCAGCAGATTTTTTCTCGCTGGGCAATTCATGTCATGTCGTTTCATTTCGATTTCACCACTACTTCTATTTTTTACAATAATACACGCCCTTTAGACTCCAGATAGCAGTAGAAAGACCTTTTTTAATATCCAGCTACCTCTAGATACAAGGAAAACCAGAAAAAACTCACACGCACGTGAAACGTCAAATCTCATGGCAAGCTTTGAACAGCGTTAAAAACAAAAAAACGCAGCTAATAAATATCGAACCGAAAACATCGATGCTACTTTACATCGATGTTTTTTCAGGTATTTTTGTTTAAATTTTTTGTTTGACCAAAGCAAAAAATGTGTCATGCTATGCTCTAATGTATTTTTGCTTTCAAAATTTATGGTGCCGGCTATTTTTTCTTAAGTTTTTTAAAATCGATTTATGTTTTTATACAAATGAAAAATATGAAGTCATAAGCAAGGTATTTCAACTTTAAACATCGATATTGCTGATATAATGATGCACAGAAACTTGTGTGCTAAAACCGCACGTAAGCGGTATCGGTATCTTTCTAGGCATCAATGATTTTAATAGGTGAAAATTGATGTTAAATTATGTATTTTGCACAACTAAATATCAACAAATTTAACAAAATCAATATTGCAAGGCAATTCATGTATTTAGCGGTTATATGTGTGCCTTTTTGAAATTCGATATTTTAAAATCTTGTTTCACAGGAAGGTGTGTGCAAGAACTTGCATGGTGTAAACTGCGTGTTTCGATAGTTTAAATTCTTGAAAATCGATATTAAATAAGTATTTTCCAAAATTTAACGTCCATAGATTTGATGGAAGCAATATTGCAAGTATTTCGTGTGTAAACTGTTATCTAACGATATTGCAAAATATTTTTGCTTACAAAGGTGTGTACAAAAACTTGCATGGTTTAAAAGGCGTCTTGCTGAGCATCAATGATATTAATGCTGGAATATCGATGTACAAATATTTATTTTGCACAAATGAACACAAAACAAATTTGATGGAAGCTAAATTGATAGGCGCTTCATGTGTAAACTTATATCTGTGCCTTTTTGCACATCGAAAGTTTCGTTCTGGTTCTGAATTTTTCAGTTTTGTTTGAGAGAACCTTTGATATTTTCCTTTTTCAAAAAATTCCAAATATTACAGATGCCTTAAACACTATGAAGTCACTCCATCTAGATTTTACTAGCAGAATCAATCATTTTCGTACTAACTTTTTGTTTGTTTTTAAGGCCGATGTTTTGGATGTTAATATCGATGTTGCAAAACATCGAAATCTTTATTATATAAGCGATTAAAATCGCTCATCCCTATTTCCAGATGTCAATCTGAAGAAAGGTAAACAGACCGTGATATGAAAATATAAACTTTTGTAGAAGTTTGTTTTATTATTTTTTATCTTTAAGTTATTCACTGTGTGCATTTGGTGTATTGTTTTTAGTATAATTACATAGTGGAATGAGATAAACCATTGCAGTTTGCGAACAAGTTGAGCAAAAAAGCTAATGAATAATTATGATGAGGAGGATGCGATTGCATATTCTGCGTTTTTTTTTAATGATTTTACCTCCTTGTCACACTCTTTACGTTTGTTATTCCGTTTCATTTAACAATTAGTGAATGAAATGAAATTACGAACACAACAAATGTTAGCAAACAGATCTCGGGGGGTGAAACGAACGGAGATATGATGTCTTCTTAATGGATTATCTTTGTATTACATCTTAAAGTGCCTCTACTATCTCACAAAGTATAACACATGTCAGAATAAAGTGGGAAAGAATTTCATACGACTGCCAAATTTGTGTGATGAAAGTGCCCTTTCACACGAGGAAACTGAGTTGCCAGTAACTTTTAGTTTCACGGTGAGAAGGGCAGGTGGAAAGAGGGGCGAACAAAATCTCCCCGGTCGAGGATTTGAGGAGATTTTTTTGACATTCCCTTTCACATCTAGGTTTAGGTGTGTTCAACCAATAGACTTTCAAAGGAAATTTCAAAAATTGCCTGGAGATTTATTTCCTCGTATGAAAGGTACAAGAGATTTTTAAGGAGATTAAAAGAAAACGTCAAAAAAATCTCCAGAAACTTGTTTCTTCGTGTGAAAGGGGGCAAAATGATTTTCATATTTTGCTTCCACACTTGCATCAAAACAAATCACCATAACCTCAAACGCCCAAGTGGGATAGAATGTGTGATGGTTTTAGAACCAATCCTAAATATTTTCAGGTATAAACACATGTCAAATCGTGTCGGATGCGCTGTCAATTTGTGTGTGATGAAATTTCATATTTTGTTTCCACACTATTATACATAATTTCTTCCCACTTTTTTGACAAGTGTTAATACTCAGTGGGATAGTGTGGAATGGCTATTATAGTTATACTGGTATACAAAATAACTAATATAATATAACAGGTCTGTTCCTTTACTTTGAATTTCTGTGATTTTCTGTGCATTTCTGCGCATTTTAGTCAAAACTTGTGTCAAAGTTCATATAAAAAAAATTTTTTGACACAAGTTTGGACTAAAAATCACAGAAACCCAAAGTAAAGGATCAGACCTAACATCCCGACTCCACAGGACATACAGATGCCCAACATCGCAACCACAATCCAATCAACAATCAGCAGATTTTTTCTCGCTGGGCAATTCATGTCATGTCGTTTCATTTCGATTTCACCACTACTTCTATTTTTTACAATAATACACGCCCTTTAGACTCCAGATAGCAGTAGAAAGACCTTTTTTAATATCCAGCTACCTCTAGATACAAGGAAAACCAGAAAAAACTCACACGCACGTGAAACGTCAAATCTCATGGCAAGCTTTGAACAGCGTTAAAAACAAAAAAACGCAGCTAATAAATATCGAACCGAAAACATCGATGCTACTTTACATCGATGTTTTTTCAGGTATTTTTGTTTAAATTTTTTGTTTGACCAAAGCAAAAAATGTGTCATGCTATGCTCTAATGTATTTTTGCTTTCAAAATTTATGGTGCCGGCTATTTTTTCTTAAGTTTTTTAAAATCGATTTATGTTTTTATACAAATGAAAAATATGAAGTCATAAGCAAGGTATTTCAACTTTAAACATCGATATTGCTGATATAATGATGCACAGAAACTTGTGTGCTAAAACCGCACGTAAGCGGTATCGGTATCTTTCTAGGCATCAATGATTTTAATAGGTGAAAATTGATGTTAAATTATGTATTTTGCACAACTAAATATCAACAAATTTAACAAAATCAATATTGCAAGGCAATTCATGTATTTAGCGGTTATATGTGTGCCTTTTTGAAATTCGATATTTTAAAATCTTGTTTCACAGGAAGGTGTGTGCAAGAACTTGCATGGTGTAAACTGCGTGTTTCGATAGTTTAAATTCTTGAAAATCGATATTAAATAAGTATTTTCCAAAATTTAACGTCCATAGATTTGATGGAAGCAATATTGCAAGTATTTCGTGTGTAAACTGTTATCTAACGATATTGCAAAATATTTTTGCTTACAAAGGTGTGTACAAAAACTTGCATGGTTTAAAAGGCGTCTTGCTGAGCATCAATGATATTAATGCTGGAATATCGATGTACAAATATTTATTTTGCACAAATGAACACAAAACAAATTTGATGGAAGCTAAATTGATAGGCGCTTCATGTGTAAACTTATATCTGTGCCTTTTTGCACATCGAAAGTTTCGTTCTGGTTCTGAATTTTTCAGTTTTGTTTGAGAGAACCTTTGATATTTTCCTTTTTCAAAAAATTCCAAATATTACAGATGCCTTAAACACTATGAAGTCACTCCATCTAGATTTTACTAGCAGAATCAATCATTTTCGTACTAACTTTTTGTTTGTTTTTAAGGCCGATGTTTTGGATGTTAATATCGATGTTGCAAAACATCGAAATCTTTATTATATAAGCGATTAAAATCGCTCATCCCTATTTCCAGATGTCAATCTGAAGAAAGGTAAACAGACCGTGATATGAAAATATAAACTTTTGTAGAAGTTTGTTTTATTATTTTTTATCTTTAAGTTATTCACTGTGTGCATTTGGTGTATTGTTTTTAGTATAATTACATAGTGGAATGAGATAAACCATTGCAGTTTGCGAACAAGTTGAGCAAAAAAGCTAATGAATAATTATGATGAGGAGGATGCGATTGCATATTCTGCGTTTTTTTTTAATGATTTTACCTCCTTGTCACACTCTTTACGTTTGTTATTCCGTTTCATTTAACAATTAGTGAATGAAATGAAATTACGAACACAACAAATGTTAGCAAACAGATCTCGGGGGGTGAAACGAACGGAGATATGATGTCTTCTTAATGGATTATCTTTGTATTACATCTTAAAGTGCCTCTACTATCTCACAAAGTATAACACATGTCAGAATAAAGTGGGAAAGAATTTCATACGACTGCCAAATTTGTGTGATGAAAGTGCCCTTTCACACGAGGAAACTGAGTTGCCAGTAACTTTTAGTTTCACGGTGAGAAGGGCAGGTGGAAAGAGGGGCGAACAAAATCTCCCCGGTCGAGGATTTGAGGAGATTTTTTTGACATTCCCTTTCACATCTAGGTTTAGGTGTGTTCAACCAATAGACTTTCAAAGGAAATTTCAAAAATTGCCTGGAGATTTATTTCCTCGTATGAAAGGTACAAGAGATTTTTAAGGAGATTAAAAGAAAACGTCAAAAAAATCTCCAGAAACTTGTTTCTTCGTGTGAAAGGGGGCAAAATGATTTTCATATTTTGCTTCCACACTTGCATCAAAACAAATCACCATAACCTCAAACGCCCAAGTGGGATAGAATGTGTGATGGTTTTAGAACCAATCCTAAATATTTTCAGGTATAAACACATGTCAAATCGTGTCGGATGCGCTGTCAATTTGTGTGTGATGAAATTTCATATTTTGTTTCCACACTATTATACATAATTTCTTCCCACTTTTTTGACAAGTGTTAATACTCAGTGGGATAGTGTGGAATGGCTATTATAGTTATACTGGTATACAAAATAACTAATATAATATAACAGGTCTGTTCCTTTACTTTGAATTTCTGTGATTTTCTGTGCATTTCTGCGCATTTTAGTCAAAACTTGTGTCAAAGTTCATATAAAAAAAATTTTTTGACACAAGTTTGGACTAAAAATCACAGAAACCCAAAGTAAAGGATCAGACCTAACATCCCGACTCCACAGGACATACAGATGCCCAACATCGCAACCACAATCCAATCAACAATCAGCAGATTTTTTCTCGCTGGGCAATTCATGTCATGTCGTTTCATTTCGATTTCACCACTACTTCTATTTTTTACAATAATACACGCCCTTTAGACTCCAGATAGCAGTAGAAAGACCTTTTTTAATATCCAGCTACCTCTAGATACAAGGAAAACCAGAAAAAACTCACACGCACGTGAAACGTCAAATCTCATGGCAAGCTTTGAACAGCGTTAATGTCTTGTTCAAAAATTGGTTTTCTTCGACATGTCGTCGACAAGACATGGATTTTTCAGGCTCCATTGGATTTTTATTAGACATGTTCATAGTCTTGGCATCGTTCATGGCAGGTGGAGCCAGCATGTAACAATTCTTCAAATGGAAGCAATATTTTCGTAACGATAAATTATCCAGTGTATTATAGAGATCAGTGGTGCATGAACGCGGCCATTCTGAGTTTCAGATCAGACAAAAAATGCGCATGCTTGGAAATGTTGACATTTCTTTTTTATTACATTTTTTTTTTAATTGTTTACAAATTGTAAACAGTTTGTTCTTGTGGCCTGGGTACAACTATAAATGAAAAAAGGTTTATATTGAAATAATTTTCCTTGAATTTATTATGTATGTGCTTCTCTTTGTGTGATTTGCAACAGCATTTAGAATAAAAATGTAAGGTTGGATTATACCTCGCCATATTTTGTTAAATGGTAAATTGATATGTGAAGCTTATTGATAACTAGCTATATTTCTATTAATTCCTTAAATTAAAACTTTTAATTACAAGGAACAAACGCAAGCCGTGCCTAGAACAATAATCTATTTATAATAATGGAAGGAAGAGTTTTATATGCGTTTAGAGGATGGATTGCATTTGTGGCTTTTATGGACTTGGGAACAGCTTTTCGTTGCTATGTCGAAAAAAGGAGTTTTCTTTCACAAAATCCGGACATTGACAATGTTGAAAGTGAGAGGATAAGTACTCTTGTTTAATTTATATGAATGCATAAAATTTATTTTGAATGCGACTAGGGATACCAGATTTGTAAAATTTCTTTGCGAGACAGATTCTGAAAGCTAACCAATCTTTTTGAAAAATTGAAAACTCCTATGATTTTGATGTGCAGAAACTTCATTTCATATAATTTAGGTACCTACATTATTTCCTTCAAGTTCAGCGATGAAAGCGACTTCAAGAGGTTTTGATGCAAAATGCAATAACTAGCAACAAAAGTGAGAAGAAACTATTAGAACAACAGCTTTTGGTACCTATATATCCATTTTTGTGATGCATTGTAGGGTAAAATATGAATTAGGTACCTGGTTGTTTTAATTAAGTGCATCTACCTAAATGATAAATTAAGCCCAAACAACAATAATTATAAAGTTATAATCATTGAATAAATATAAATAGAAGGTGACACCCGGCAAAATGTCCGCATAATTTTCCAGTAGCTCTGCTTTCGCTTTAATATTATGATGAGGTTGGTGTATAACATAAAATTAATTTCCTTAATTATAAAAAGTTGGTGTATTCGAAAGGGAATTTTTCAATTATAGCATTTTTTTTGTTATTTTTGTTTATTATGAATTGCTATGGAAACGATGGGTGTCAGGACGATTGTAGTGTCTGCTTTGGATGTTAGTTGTGTTCTAATATGAAATTTAAATTTTCTTTAGAATTCGTAGTTTTGAATGATTTTCGTTGCCTTTTCAAATTAAACTTTTTTTCAAAGCTTAGTATATAAAAAATAGATGTATACTGATTTTCTTGATACGAAATCTGCATAGCATTTCCGAGGTATTCAAATTGAGTTCAATTGATCTGATCATTTGGATAAAGTTCTTAATATACAGGAGATAAAATAAGCTATATTATAGTACCAGTTTTTTGAAATAGGCATGGGAGAAGAATATAGGTTGGTACACAGAATTTCCAAACGCCAAAAACTTTTTATTAATTTTTAGAAAATCCTTCGATTTTATGATGAGTATTTTAAAGATAAGAAGGTTTTTTATATGTAATACAAATTCTATATACTACTGAAAAATACGTCCATATAAACTAAGAAATAATAATAATTTACACTTACCATTTTTTAGAAATTGTAAAACCCAAAATATGCTTTTTTATAAAGGGGTTCAAATTAACAATAATCTCCCAAATAATGTAAAAATAGAAACAAATTTATTAAGATTTAAGCGCTCAATTATAAATTTTGTTAAAAACAATTATTAATATATGTATATACTGTGTAAAAAGCTTTAAAATAGCAAATTCATGCTAAATAAAATTTTAACTAACTAACTAACTAACAAGTCCAATCCTTAATGCTTAGTCTTCTACTTCGCTGATTTATTTCAGTAGTAGGTACTATATAGAATTTGTATAGTAAAAAAACCTTATAGGAGCTATGCCCGGCCCCGGACAAAAAAGCTTCCAGCTTAATGATTAGGAACTCTAATCTTGTTAGGTATAGTTTACAGTGGTTTTTTGCCAAAAATGTAAACTGAACTTAATACAAATTGCGTATGACATAGGCCCGCACTATGTCACTGATGAGTACAATTGAGTTAGCCGGACTTTGAGCGCTTATAGTAACAGCTAGTTTGGCTGTGGATGCATCATCAAAATATGAATATAGGGGTCTGGTACGTGCGTTTTGATATCGAATGAATCGAAAATCGAGGAATTACAAAAAAAGAGATATAACAGACTAAATTCTTGTACTACCTATATTACAATTTTGTTTATGATATCAGTGACGGTGCAGACGTGTGGTTTACACAAAATTATCAAATAGGTACCGGCGCAGCGTGCGGTTGACAACGAAATTAAAAACTTATTGGGGCATATTCATAATTTTGTTGATTGACTAAATAATAATTGAAATAATCAACGATCAACTTCTCATCGTGTGCACTTGTGTTTCTGTGTTAGTCCGTCGTGTCAAGGGTGGAAGTTTTTTTTTGTCTCGTTGTGCAATACGCCATACCTGTGTCTTAAATTTTTATCTCGTGAAAATTCTTTATATAAATGCATTCATATTCCCTATATCCTATCTAATAACAAACAATAAAACCAATACCTTTAATTAATCAAAAATCATAATCCAAGCTCGCGCCGCGATCACACATAAATCAATTCTGTGTTCAATCCAATAACAAAATCTCCAGTGCCAAAAGTGTACCTTGTGTGCAACAATAAAAAAAAAACAACAAAATTCATCATAGAAAGATGCTGTTGTCAACAAAAAAAAGATGATATAGTGAAAAAAAACATAGTGCAATGAGTGTTAAATCCTTCCGTTCCTTTCCCCTTCACTACACAGTTGCGTTAGCTTAATCGCTGTAGGCATTGTGTGTGGTGCTCTCCATGCAGTGCATGCATCGGTTAAGTTATCTGACGTCAGACAGATAGCTGTTTGTTTTCTCTAGTTTTTGACAATTCTTCGTGGCTTCGCTATTCTGGCCAGACAACACCCGAAGGAAGGTATGTTGAGATCTTTGCTGAGTTAAACCACCTAACTCAGCTTGTCGACGAGTCAACTCGAATCCCTGACGTTGCAGGTCAAACCGCCAACACCCTAGACTTGTTTCTTACCTCTGACCCTGATAAATACACGATAAGTGTATTATCACCTCTAGGCTCATCAGACCATTGTGTCATATCTGCCAATTTCTCGTGCCAACAAAACTCAGTTAGAGAAAAAACCCCTAAGAGAACCGTTTGGCAATACGAGAAAGCCAACTGGGACGGTCTCAACAGTTTCTTCAGGGACTTTAACTGGTCACTATGCTTCCTCGATAGTGACGTAGACTCCAGTGCAGATATGGTCACAAACTTAATTCTTTACGGAATGAGAAATTTTATCCCGCATAGGATAAAATCTATCAAACCGAAAGAGAATTCATGGTTTGATTTGAGCTGCAAAGAGGTTATCAGGGTAAGAGTGGTAAGCTTCCGTTGTTATAAAGCCAACCCTACTGAGGAAAACCGGAAAAAGTTCAAACAAGCTAGAAAGACCTGTAACGGCCATATTCAACGAACCAAATTTTTGCATGACCAGAATTTAAGGCAAAAAATACTACAGTGTCCCAAAGGTAGTAAGAATTTTTGGTCATTTGTAAAAAACATTAGAAATACAACTTCGTCTTCGGTTCCAACACTCGTCTTCAATGACACTCCCTATGTTAGCTCAATTCATAAAGCCAACTTGCAGCACAGTTTGCTGTTAACTCGACGCTGCCAGAGAGTGTCTCAACTCCTCCTGTACTTGAGAGCGTTAATGATTCCATGGGACGAATATTCTTTCGCACTCGTGCAGTGGCAAGAGTTCTAAAGGATCTTGATATACACAAATCTGCTGGTCCAGATAGTATCCCTCCCATTGTTCTGAAGAGGTGTTCTTCAACGCTGGCAAAGCCACTGCGTAAGCTTTTCCATCTGTCCTATTCTACTGGTCTCTTTCCGAGTGGATGGAAAACAGCATTTGTCCAGCCTGTCCCTAAAAAAGGCGAATCTTCTTCTCCCTCTAACTATCGTCCAATTGCACTTACGTCCCTTCTTTCCAAGGTCATGGAAACGCTGATACATTATCAGCTTAAGAAATATCTCGAAGAACGGAAGCTTCTTAATGACCGGCAGTATGGCTTTCGTAGCAATAGGTCCACTGGTGATCTGATGGTATATCTCACCGAGCAGTGGAACAAATCTTTACATCGTTTTGGAGAAAGTAAGATTATTGCGCTTGATATTTCAAAAGCGTTTGATAGGGTTTGGCATCAAGCTCTCTTATCGAAAATGCGTGCATTTGGAATTGATGAATCTCTTCTTCGTTGGATTAGAAATTACCTTTCGGACCGTTCAATACAAGTTGTGTTGGATGGTTTCAAGTCTGATATTCATAAAATAAATGCTGGTGTGCCCCAGGGCTCCGTTTTGTCTCCGACTCTCTTCCTTATTTTTATAAATGATCTTCTGTCTGAAACTTCTAATCCATTAAACTGTTTTGCAGACGACAGTACCCTCAGCTTTTCATATTCGTTCCAAGATTCACTTCCTTGTTCTTCGGATGTGGAACTTGAACGGCAGCGTATGATAAGCTCATTAAATTCTGATCTCAACAGCATTGTCCAATGGGGAATAAGAAACCGCGTAGAATTTAATGCTTCAAAAACTCAATGCTGTCTTCTGTCGCTAAAGCGAAACCCACCCCCTTTGCCACTATCTATGAGTGGCACTTGCATCGAGGAAACTGAACAGCTTTCAGTTCTGGGTATGTGCATCACAAACCACCTTCTGTGGAATGATCACATATTTGACGTCGCCAAAAATGCTGCGAAATGTTTAGGTTTTCTTCGAAGAAGTAAGAAATTTTTCTCCCCTTCTGATCTGGCTGTAATCTATAAAGCCTTCATTCGTCCAAAGCTTGAGTACAACTCCCATATCTGGGCAGGTGCTCCTAAGACCCATTTAAGTCTGTTGGATAGAATTCAAAATAGAGCGTTGAAAATGATAGGTGATAGAACAATAACGGAAACATTTGAATCTCTCGAACACCGCCGCAATGTTTCGTGCCTTTCACTATTTTATCGGTATTTTAACAAACAGTGTTCTAGTGAAATAGCCAGTTGCATTCCTCCCCTTAAGCAGTTCCACCGTAATACTCGTACTTCTAGGAATGCACATCAATATACCCTTGAGCCCAATTTCGGACGCACTGTCAAGTATAGAGATTCTTTTCTTAGTCGCACTTCCCGAATGTGGAATGCTTTATCTGGCTCTGTATTTCCCTCTCATTTTGATATTCAGAACTACAAAACTAATGTGCATCGGTATCTCCTCTCGAATCCTTCCCTATTTTCCTAACGCTCGCACTGTGTTAATTCATTTTAAGGGTACTCAAAACCCCTTTAGTGCGCGCTTATTATAAGAAAAAAAAAAAAAAAATGTGATTCTTAGATGTTATGGTCATAAAAGGATAGGAGAACTCGAAATTAATACAACAACTACTGAGCAAGGAAAATCGCTTCGAACTTTACATTAATTAAATAAATTTCAATAAAATGTCGGAACTGTGACTAGTTCATTAATTGATATCAGGATAATTCTTATTTTAATTAAAAGTCATTCAGAAAAAATTAAAGCACATACGCATTCTTTTGTCGAAACGCCCCATTGCTATTTTTAATAAATTTGGCTGAATTTCGAATGAACAACAACAACTTGTGTGTGTTACCACCAAGCTGTTTAGCATGGAGTTATAGTTATTTCACGAGTATTTCGTTTTGCTCATATTTATTGAAAAACCCTTTGCCGTAATCTGGGAGTGAACCATGAACCAAGTGATTCAGAAGCCGATACACAACACACAGGGCCGTGCCTAGGGGTGGGGCAGTGAGGCAAACGCCCCAGGCACGCGCCGCGAATAGCATGCCGCGTTCCCTGAAAGGCGCCAACATGTTGAGAAAAAAATTTTAAAATTTTAATTTAAAAAAATTGATAAAAGTCGATATTTTTCTCGATTTTTTTTCAAGCCGACTTTTTGTGGTGATTTTTATCAATCAGTAAAAAAGGAGCTATTTTAAATTTCAAGAAAGTCGATTTAAACGTATATTTCAATTGATTAAGTTGACTTTTTTGCCGGTCATTCGTACGCAACCTGATGAAATGTGTAGGTGGTGGTTTGAGTCCAAAATTTATTATTTGTTTTTTTTTTTTTTATTAATTCTGTATTAAAATATTTGTATTGAAAACGGCGGCCTCTCTGAGTTTGCCCCAGGTGCTCTGAGTGCTAGGAACGGCGCTGACAACACACCGCGCCACTGAGGCCTAATGATTAGCTCAATCCCAATGCAGGGCCCGTATTACGAATTACGATTATCGTTCGAAATCCATCGTTTTCGTTACATTGCGATTTAGGCATATCATATTGTATTTTTAGCATGCAAATTGTCGGGTAGTTTTGATTTGTTCCCTGCCTTATGTTTTCGGGGGTGCTGAATCCGAATCTGAGGTTTTCGAACAAAATTTCGTGACGCAACGTGAACAAAATTGCAAAAAATGCATTTTTTGGAAGGTTTTTACTTATGGGTCGAAGACTTTCCATTATTCGTGAATTACATCAGAGAACAATTGAAAGCATAAACAATTTCTAACAAATCTCTGTTTTAGGTTTTTGTTCCACGGCAGACATACTTTTCTGGTGGTTTTTGATGCGATGATTTCGAATCTGGACAAGAAATTGCTCTAGCACGTCGCGTTTTTAAGATATTCAAATATAAAAATAAAAAAAAGAAACGCGTTTTGATGCAAATTGTTTTGAAAACACTCGCTGTAATTTTTTGTTTCGAATTAATGTTTATGGTCATTCTAAAGTACGAATATTTTGCTTCGAATTCTTTTTGAATCTTCCAAATACCTTCATTCATCTTTGAGAAAATCATTAATTAGTTGTAAGCTTTCGTCTTAAGCCAGATAATATGAAAATACACCGAATAAATAAATTTTAAATAAGAATTTCTTAGAGAGAAGTAGCCCTGGAAAATTAGACAAAAAAATGGAAAAACTTCGAAAAAATTCCGACAAAGCTGAGATTCGATGGAGAGCTTTGCTTTGACGTCTTCAGCATTTCCTAAAAAGTTCGGTAAATTTGGGCCGGGGCTTAATTTTTTAGGGGGGGGGGGTAAAATTCAGTTTTTTCTTTATTTCACGAAAACTAGCAGATTTTTTGAAAAAATGTGAAGGTACAAATTTTAGCTTATATAATTTTACAAGAAAAACATACTTTTTCATACAATTAATAGATTAAGAGAAAATCGTGCAAGAACTTCATGGGTGAGCTAATTTTGTCAAAAAATTGATTAAAATTTCATTAATCGATTGGCAAAATTTTTTGAACGATTTGTGTTTGGCTATATCTCCTCAATATAAAACCAAGTTTGTGCGTGCGGGGAAGGACGCCATCTTGAATAAGAAAGTGATTTGGTTTTTATTCAACAACTCGATCGAATTTCATTTAACAAAAAAATAATGACAAAATAACATTTAGACAGTAAAATTATCTAAAAAATGAGCTATTAACAAACTCTGTAGGTTAATTAATCTTGAAGTTATAGCGTGTCAAAGTAACACTTTTGATTTTGTACTGTAAGAGGGACATATTACAGTTTTTTGTAAATATCTCAGCGAATGTAAATTTTTTTCAAAAAATTAATGAATTAATATCATTGTTCATAAAATTCTACCCAAAAAATATTGTGAAACTTTTTTTCGTAGGAGCAACAGATATTAGAAAATCGGGCACAAACCCTTACCTATTTTACCCAAGCAATTTCATTACAGTAAAAAGCTCTTATTATAACGTCTCTGTCGATTTAATTTTGGGGAAGAATAAAAAAGCTTGAAAGGAAAAGTATTGAAAATTGGTAATTTTTGTTTGTACTGGGATGCGTATGTAACTCTATTATCTGTGTTACTGCCCTTCTCACGTTATGGATGAAAATTTTATAGTTTTCTATGGCAATCAAAAATCAACTATAGAACCGTAAACTAGAATCAAGAAGAGTCCTCGTTCCTTCATGGTCTTCATGTTATAGTACAACCTCTGCGCAAAGAAGGAGGTTCTAGTGGTTTCCTGGCCTATACAGTGTCCGTATTGTGGGTTGCCATTGACATGAATAGAGAACGCCTACGATGTTCTGCTGACTGTAGCCGGATTTAATTGATATAATCCCTCGAAAATGGCGGGTGGAATAAGCTAATATTCGATTGCAAGTCTTCCAGCGTGACAGATCCCAATGCACTAGCCATCTTAAATTATGATGTTAAGTTGCATGAGTGTTTTTTTAACAAAATTTTCTCTAAACAGAAACAAATAGGATATCCTTAAGTATTATGATTTTTGCAACAAAGACTGATTTTTGAATACAGTGTATCGACTGTTATCAAAACCAAAAACAATGTCTATCTAGGTGTGGATCTGTCGATGCTTCATGACAAATCACTTCAGGTCTGAATTCACCAACTAAAGCTTCATGTGGATGCTTCCACAAAGGAGAAAGATTATGACGTTAAAGACATCAATCAGAGCTTCTGAGCAAGATGTTATAATTAATGTCCTAGCGATGGACCTGTTGCACTTCTCATGGTTGAAGCCACGCACTTTAGCTTCCGGAAGGTGACCAAACAATTTCAAAAACAAAGTGTTTGTCTTGTTCAAAATATGACTTACTCTACTGAGCCAGTAAATATGTATGTACAGTACATATGTAGCTACATCCCTAAATTACAATCTGAGAGCAAAAACTTTTTTTCACAGAAATTATACAAGAAACTAAATGAAAATGAACCCTCCAACCTACATAAATAATCAAAATCAACAAGTCTCTAAACTTCCCACATATATTTTTTTTTGTATCTAAACACGTCATGAAATAATAATAAGACTATCCTCAAATAATTTTGTTCTATTTCAATAAGAAAAATAAAACTTCTGCTTAGGTTGAACAATCATAGTCATGGCAACAAAAAAAACAAAAACAACCAATACCACCATACCTTATAACACAAATTGTAAACAAAATTTAAATACAAAATAATAAATTGACCAAAATCGTCATGGGAACCAGTAATAAAGGAAATATTAAATAAATAAATATCCTTTTGAGAATTGGTTTGCGTACGCAAAAGTTTCATAATTTCTATTTATTTATTTCTATTGGCCAACACCTTCTAGTAGCGCTTTGCGTAATGAGGTGTCACTTCTATTTATATTTATTCAATGGTTATAATTCCTATATGATCAATTAACATAATAAAGGGTGTTTTTTTTTTAGAGGTATAGAACTTTGAAATGGAATAAGGCCAAGATTACACATGTAAGTTTAACTTTCGTAAGTTGCTCACCAAAGCAACTTTTGATAAAATTACAAGTGTAAACAACTCTGTAAGTGACTTACAGTAAATTTATCAACTTATGTAAGTTGTAAGTTGAAAGAAAAACTTACAAAGTAGAAATAGGTTTTTTCCAACTTACGGAATGCTCACAGCTTACTCAAACGGATAAGTTTTTAAACTAACGAAAGTATTTTTTACTGTAAGTTTATCTGTAAGGCCAAGATTACACATGCAAGTTTTACTTAGCACTTATGTAAGTCTTACAGAAGCAACTTACAAAGGTTTTACATTAGGCCAAGATTACACATGTAAGTTTTACTTACGGAAGTTACTTACGTAAGCAATTTTTGAAAAAATTACTAGTGTAAACAGTTCTGTAAGTGACTTACAGTTAATTTTATCAATTTACGTAAGCTGTAAGTTGAGAGAAAAGCTTACAAGTATATACACGTTTTTTCCAACTTACGGAATGCTCACAGCTTACCCAAACGGCAGTGATAAGTTTTTAAACTAACGAAAGTATTTCTTACTGTAAGTTCATCAGTAATGTAAAGCCTTTTGTAAGTTGCTTCTGTAAGACTTACATAAGTGGTAAGCAAAACTTACAGATGAACTTACAGTAAGAAATACTTTCGTAAGTTTAAAAACTTATCACTGCCGTTTGAGTAAGCTGTGAGCATTCCGTAAGTTGTAAAAAACGTGTTTCTACTTGTAAGATTTTCTTTCAACTTACAACTTACGTAAGTTGATAAATTTAGTAAAGCCTTTTTTGAGTTGCTTCTGTAAAACTTACATAAGTGGTAAGTAAAACTTACATGTGTAATCTTGGCCTAAAACAAAGGATTTTTTAATTGACATGAAATTTACTTTATACGAAGGATAATCTTCTGGCATTATAATTAAAATATGATTTCAGTCCAATTTTCGATGAATTTCCAGCATTTATGGCCGTATATCGGCAAAAAAGCGACGAATACTGTCCTCCAAGAAATCAATCGTTTCAAGCTTATCGGCGGAGACTAGCGACTTCCCATATCCCCACGGAAAATAGTCAAGTGGCGTTAAATCGCACGATCATGGAGGCCAATGCACGGGTCCGTAACGTGAAACTTTGCGGTTACCAAACGTTTCCTTCAATAAATCAATTGTGGCACGAGCTGTGTGACATGTTGCGCCGCACAGTGGTGCAAAAGCGGAAAAAATACCAAAAATGAAATTTCTTATATGGAGTTGTTTCTTTTTTTTTTGTATAGATATATAACTGTTTTATGTTTTTCCAAAATTTGGGACATTTATGTCAAGGAATATTCGAGATACAGCGCTCTAAAGTTACCTTTTCCTTTAGTTTTTAAATTCATGCATTTTCTTGCAATAACTTTTTGGCATGAAAGGTAGCACTTTTTTGACTGTTTGTTAAAACTTAATCTCTTTAGCAAGTAACATGTATATAAAGCTCCCAAAATAAAAAGAGAGAAAAAAAAATCGTCTTTTAGATGGGGCTAGGACCGAGTGCACTAGAACTAATATTTTATTCTTCTTTCCCTTGAGCTACAGTTTTAGCTCCATTAAGCTCCACCTTGTGGTTACACTTTTTAGAAAGCTATAGTATCCAGCTAACTATTTTTGAAATAATTGTACCCGCCCTGATCCTATCTTGAGCACAGTGTACAAATATGTTTCCCTGAATCCGATTTAAAAAAACACGGTTTTGACCTTAGTAATGTTACAAAGACTATAATTTCTTGGCTAATAATGGCTGGAAAAAATGCAACTAGGGTTTTTTTTTTTGACAAAATATAAATCTTTCTTTAAAATATAAAATAAATTGAATACATTGACGGAGCTCTTTAATATTCGATTTTTAGCTCAACCCTTTTTTTCTTATCGCAATATTTTTCTTAATTCCAACTTATTTCTTATTAGAAATATGTGGTTATCATAATTGTTTTATGGTGTAATTTAAATAAAATACTAGTACTTAAAAGAATGTGTACCTAAATATTTTAATCCAAGAGTTTTTATCCGACATAAAGTAGGTACAAGAAATAATAAAAAAATGGACAATTTTTATGGTTTTTACCTGTACACGAGTTTTTTTCGAATACCTGTTCCGTTTTGCCTCTTAGTTAAAATTAAACAATATTTAAGGTGTTGGAATTATTTGGAAGAGAGCTCAATAACTGTTGGAATGTATGTTGTCAAAGTTAGGCACCGTCTTTATTTTACGATGATAGATGGAAAAGTAGCTCAAGCTGTGACAAATACTAGTTCTGCGAGCAACTGCATTATTTGTGGAGCTAAACCTTCTGAGATGAATGACTTATCTTAGTTGCAATCAAAGGTCCTGGATGAAGAAGCTCTTAAACTGGGAGTGCCAACACTGCATGCACGGATTAGATTCATGGAGTTCATATTACACCTGGGATATAACTTAGCCTTTAAATCATGGAGAACTAATGAAGCTACTCGGGCTATTAAGGAAGAGGAAAAAAAACGAATTCAGGCCGAATTCAAGTCAAAGGTTGGAATAAAAGTTGACGTGGTAAAACAAGGAACTGGAACAACGAATGACGGCAATACATCACGAAGATTCTTCAGAAATCCAAATTTGGCTGCAGAGATCACCAAAATAGACATTAGATTGATAACGAGACTTGCAGTCATATTGGAAGTTATTTGCAGCAACTTTTCAATCGATATCCAAAAATTTAAGGCTTATTCTGAAGAGACAGCTAAACTTGCGATATCGTTATACCCTTGGTATCACATGCCTGCAACAGTTCATAAAATTTTATTACACGGAGTAATAGTAATAGAAAGTGCATCCTTGCCAGTTGGATCCCTTTCAGAAGAGGCCTAGGAAAGCAGGAATAAGGACTACAAGTACTATAGGACCCATCCCTCCAGAAAATTTTCCCGGCTATCGACGAATGAGGATATTTTTCACATGATCATGGTATCATCCGATCCATTTATAACCCAATTAAGACCTGAACCGAAGAAAAAACATCTTCCTTTGAGTGAAGAAGCTCTTGAATTAATTAACTAGTTTATTATATATACTTATTTATTTATTGATCTATTTATTTATTTATTTCCTATGTTTGATATATGCTAGTATTATTATGAATGTATTTAATTATATAGTGTAAAAACAAAACAAAAACTAAATCAAATAAAAAATATTTTCTTTTCGTATCAGTCAATATACCCTACAATTGTGAAAAATGTCAATAACTTTTCTTCTATTCATTTTTTTTTAACCAAATTTTGTCGATATGTGTGTAGGCCAAATCCAAATATGTATGCCAAATTTCATTGCTCTCCGTTCTATACTTCAGATTTTACCGATTTTTTTCCGCTCTCCCATACAAAAGGCACCACTGTGCGCCGTCTTGTTAAAGCCACAGCTCCTGCACATCATAGTTGTTCATTTGATGAATGAAAAAGTCATTAATCATGGCTCTATAGCGGTCACCTTTGACTGTAACGTTCTGGCCAGCATCGTTTTTAAAGAATTACGGACAAATTATTCCACCAACCCAGAAAGAACACCAAACATTCAGGTTTTGTGTATGTAATGGTGTCTCAACATACCTATACTTGAGGATTATCATCACTCCTAATACGGCAGTTTTGTTTATTGACGTCCATTCAACCAGAAGTGAGCTTCGCTAAACAAACAATTCGCTTATGAAAATTTCGAACAGAACCATGATTTTAAAAATAAATTTGCATTATTTGGAAGCGTTGTTCAAGCGTCAGTCTATTCATGTTGAAATGCAAAACCAAACTAGACCATTTGCTCAAATATACTTGTGGGATCTACCGCTTGAAATCGCTTGCTCACAAATTAAATAGGTACTTCAAGTATAAATTAAATTGAAAATTTAAATCTAGAAGAATTATTATGTAATTGTTATTTGTTCATTCAAAACCTGAACAACAGTCCTTTGATACAAAAATTCATATATTTTTGCAACATTAAGCATTAAGCATTCTCTACAAGTCATATCATAATTTAGTTTAATCATCAGTTCTGCCTTTAATACTGACATAGTAACTTTATTCCTTTCAGAAAAAAATGAGGCGCTGAACCTTTTTCCGAAATATTGACAGATTTTTCGGTTTTAATATTGCTGTATACATTTCCAAAAAAAAAATGTAGGATTCAAAAATTCTTGGAAAATCTTACATTTTTATTTCAAAAGCACAATCATTTTTAAATATTTTAACATTAGTTTATGTCAATGTTAAAACCACATTTTGTTTCTTAATAATCGATAGCATTTTTATAAAAAATATTAACCTCTTTCTAATAACACAATTGAGGGGGTTTTGGGGGACATAATGCTCCAGCGGGACAAAAGTCGCGTTTTGCGGGACAGTCCCGCGCCTCGGAACATCTGTCATCCCTAGCGACTTTTCAGAAATTAAAATTTGTACGCGTGAAAAACGATAAATTTATATGCTACATTGATTTTGACTGATTTCCTTGTTGTATGTATGTTCTGATTTGTTAGCTATGTATTTAGGAAGCAAAGGTGGTGGTTCTATGCTGAAAAAGTTATCTCTAATTATATAAGATGTTATAAAACTCACAGTATTGCAAAACTGATCAAGCCCAGGCGCCTCAACAAATTTCAACATAAAATAAATAGAAATAATCACTAAAACCGTAACTGAATGACTCACTTACTGATAGGCCATTAACACTATCGGGCACTTCAGATTTTCTTTTCAGGATACGTGGCATCCACCCACTTAGAATTTTTATCAATTCTATAGAGCACTTCCAGTGGGCTTGATAGTATTTGTTTCCTATTCGCAATTGGGGTGGTACAAATGTTAGGTGTTTTTAGTGGATAACACTACTAGGTATACTCAGTGATGGGCACGTTTTTTTTACCTACCCGGTAGGTATTTACTAATGGTTAAATACTGGGTATTTACCGGGTATATACCAAAAAAGAGTAAGTACCTACACTATGCCGGGTATATAAAATTATAAAGTTTTTTTTAATTATTATCTTTTTAATGAGTGAACCGAAAAATCTGAAATTTCAAAACCTGCAAGAGTTTATGGATTTTGATGTTGAGTGTGAATTTTGGATTTTTAAAATACAGTTAACCGGAGATATTGGAACTGAACATTTTTTGAAATGGTTTTTGAGATGATCTTTCAAAGGGGTGGGTGTACGGTTTGATACATGTCTTACCTGATAAGAATTTTTGATTTTAATTTTAATTAAATATTTAACTTCCCCAGGTGCCGTTAAGTGGAAATAACGGGTATATTGAGGTTGCTATACATATGAGCTCATATTTCCTCAGTGCATGCATGGATTACTTTAATTATTTTTAAATCCAATAGTCAAGTAAATTTCCATTATTTTGATACCTCATTTATTATCCCACAACCTATACCAGCGTTAAAATTAATTATTCAAATCAATCAACAAATTAATAAAATTGCTTTAAAATTTCCTGCTTGAACGTCCACGACCATCCACCCCCATGAAAAATCCCGTTATCTACATCGAATATTTTTATTATAATTTGATATGAATGGCTTTAAAAAATCATGGCTCCTGTTCTTCTGATCGGATCTTCAAGGTTAAGGTCTTTAAAGAAAGCTGACATACCAGGCTACATTGTACAAAAATATTATTGAGAAGGAATGAACGTTTTCATATTAAAAGGGCGAAAAAAACCCCCAACACTCGATTTATTTCATTCTAAACTCAAAAGTTGATAAAAAATTGTACAATTTTGAAAATTTAAAATCGCACATTATCTGCCTCACTACTCTTCTAAAATTATATTATGCCATGTTTTATCATCAATCCAACAACAGAGGTGCCAGAGTTTTTTTAAAAGATTTTTGTTTACAAATAAGATGAATTTGAATAAAAAAGATCGAAATGACTTCTTTCAAAAATCATAGCTCCCGTTCTACTCATCGAATCTTCAAGGTTAAAGTCTTTAAATAAAGCGAAGATAGCATGCTACATTGTGTAAAAAAATCATTTCGATTTGTGAAACAAAATTATAAACGTTTACATTAAAAAATTTAAATACCCTCATATTTAGCCGTTTCGGTAAATACCGGGTATAAATCCAGGGTATATACCCTCAAAGGTATATACCGGGTAGTTACCCATCACTGGATATACTCTGTCCACCAACACTTTTCAGTGCAGGGAAGATAGGACTTTTGCCTCAGTTTGCAATGGCTTTCATACTATGACAACAATTGTTCAAAATTGAAAGCTAAATATTTCATCTATGCACACTTTTTCCCTCCAACCAATAGGCATTGAAATAAATCGATGTACAAAATTATCGTCAACTGTTACACCTGTTCTTCACGTTTTAGGGTAGGCCAAGAGTATTGACAATATTTTTAATCATTACATAATTCCCGACTTTATATGTATAAGGTTTCTTATGGACGTTTATCAAAGTAAAGTTTATTTGCCTCCTGACTTTTAACAGTCTTTTCATTTGCCTTCTGCCTCACGGATTCTAAGTTCCTAGCCTCTTCAGTAATTATATTTCCCTTTAAGATGTTTGGTCCACTCACCTGGTTCCATCTCACTTCCCTTAGATAGCATTGGTGTTCTGTTGATGCGCTCGACCTATCCATTGGACTGAAAGGAACTGGTAACGATCTTAATATGCCGAATACTATATTCGGTGCAAAGAACTGAGAAATCTTCCGAGGTGAAACAACTGCCTCTATCGGAGATAATACGTTTTGACCTCTTTTGTACTGGTGCTTTTAACTGCGTATAGTTTAATAAATTTACAGAAGTCATCTACAACTAACAATATATACTTTCTAGTGTTTCGCACGGCGGAAGGTAACGGACCGTTATGTTCAATATGAATGGTCTCAAAAGGTTTGTCTCCTTTGGGTATGTTATGCAAGACACCTTCCTATTAACTAACTGTAAGAAGAGCTTTCTCTTTTCTCCAACATGTCTAACAAACGCCTAAGCGTTGGATCTCTTTGCTGGGATGCAGCTAATGCATGATCAAAAGAATCAGGATCGATGATGAGGATGTTATGCGATCGACTCAGAGCATCAACATGCTGCATTCTCTTGCCATCTGTATGCCCTATTGTGAAGTCATAATCTAGGAGTTGAAGAGCCCACCGATATATTCTAGGATTAAGTATTTTTCTATTAAAAGTTAAAGTCAGTTATTATTTTGAATTGCGTATCGGTGATGTAAATTCTGAGCGCATTAATTATTACCAGAGTTTCCAACTCATACGGGTGGTATTTAGATTCTTAAATTGTAGCTCGCTTCGAATAAAACAAGATTGGGTGAAATCCACTCCAAGACCCAAGCTGTGGCGTTATAAATGCTAAGTATCAGAGCATTAAGCAGCTTTTGTTTAAGTGTCTGAACAGTATCTCTTTTTCACCAAATACGAACGGTACACTATTTTTCAAAAAATCATACAGAGGCCTCGAAAAAATTGAAAAATTCTGTATGAACTATCCAAAATAGGAACACAAACCTAAAAAAGAATGCAGGCATTTAACATTGTTGGGTATCTGAAAATCAGAAACCGTTTTCAACCCATCAGTATTTGGCCTTATCCCATAGGCAGATACTTCATAGCCCAAGTATTCTATTTTCTCAAGCACAAATAAACATTTCTCGACCCAAAGTTGCAAACAGTTCAAAATCAAAAAATGTTCTTATTTTGTTTCTGTTGCAATAAGTAAGTCATCGATATAATTCAAAAGTCTATCCTACTTTTTAAGACCCTTGAAAATTTAACTTATGTACCGCTGAAACAGAAGGGGCGTTTTTGAGCCCGAAGGTCATTCGCAGGTACACATATTGACCTAATGGTGTTATGAACGATGTGTACTTCACCGAATCCTTTGACATTTTAACATGGTGAAATGCACTTCTTAAAGAAAGCGTTTTACAAGACTTTTTTAAGATTTTGTAAAAATTATTGTTTTTACCGTTCACCGTTAGTTTAAAAAAAGTACTAAAAACTGACGTTTTGTGGTCTTTTCGTAAATCTTTTTTCTTTGCAAATATTGATTGCATGATTTCCTTTGGTATGCAAATTTGTAGACTTTTAAAGCATCAATATTCTTGTAAATTTTCAAATTGATTCATCGAACCGTTTTTCCTCACCAAAACTTCAAAGTCTCACAAACCAGGTAAAGGAAAGGAACAAATTGTGTTGTTCCTAAACAATGCGTAGTCGTCATCAAATTGACAAGAAAACCGCAATTCCAGTAGATTTTTTTCACAGTTTTGCATTAGTTAGATACTTTTTTGACTTGAAATGAAATAAAAAGTACATTTTTCCAAAAAAAAAAAATTTAAATTAAAGTTTTTTTGTTTAAATTTTTTTTGAAATAAAATTTTGTTTTTGTTATTATTTTGAGTTTAAATTTCGTTTTTTTCAAAAACCATGTATAGATTTCACTTGAATCAAAAACTAGCTAATAGAACAGAGTATTGGCCTTAAAAAAACGTATAGTACTTAGTTATAAGTATTACCGTTACTTTTTTTTTGTTTTTTTTACATTTTTGGTACTGTTTTTATGAAATTGCCCCTCCCGCTCAAACGGGGTGAGATAGACCCCCTCCCATAGTAAAAAATGCTTGTATTAAACTGTTCAACAAATAACCGTTAGCATTTCTTGTCGCCTGAGTTATCTTACTCTGCCCCTAAATTAATACTAAAATTCATATTGGTTTTATTTTTTACCAGGAAGAATTAAAAAAACTTAGTTTCATTATCATTTTTTCTTTTATTTTGTATATACATCTTACAAGCTACATAAAACTATACTAAAACTATACTAAAACTTATTAAAACTACTTACTCTTTTCAGTTTTTATGTATATTTCTTTTTGTATGTATATTTTGTTTGTGTTTTGTTTGTGTATTTTTTTTGTGTATTTTTTTTTTGTGCCACCCTGACTGTCCCTGCTTAAAAACTTAAACACTTAGAACTATATAAGTCGGCCAAGGCAAGTAGTCAACTTTAGATATCATTACTAGAATCTTCAGAGCACAACCACCAAAACTGATTCTCCTGTCTTACTCTGTCTTTCCGGTTCCGATCGGACACAGCTCTACTAAACCGAAGGCGCTCTGTCCCGCCTTGTGCGAGGACATCTCGACTATAGAGGAGCCACCTATCCACAGCTCTTCGGCCGACGTGCTAGATTAGAGGAACCGCCACTCTATCTTGTTTCAACCCTCGACTGTCTAGATCTAGATGGAGAAAAGCATCGGGTGGGATAAAACTGCTAAGACGCACAGTCTCGTAGTATTTGTTGTTGGAGGACTTCGCTCTTGGAGAACATCGCTCTTGCAATGTGACCCCAAATCAGCTTTAACAAAAAATTATCTATTCTGTTTATGTTGACGCCGTTGTATGGAACCAGGTTAGAATAATATCGTGTGTATTCCGACTCTGGTGTTATCCAAGGCAGTGTCTGAGACAGTTCCTCTCAAACACCCTCTCAAAAACGTTGAACCCGACCGCGGCATCCATAGGCAATCATCGGCTGGATGAGGGCCATGTAGCAAATCACTTTCACTCTGCTGTCAAGTCAGTTGCTATAAAACAACCGCTTTGTCAGGGCAAAAGCTGTCCAACCCTGGTCAAAGCAGCATTTATATGTCTTTGGAAATACAAATACTGATCCAACCAGATGCCAAGGTATTTTACTACAATTTTACTCGGCAGTGAATGTCCATTTGGCCCTTCGATCACCAGCTTACGCCAGTTCTTTCTCATATCCCTAGTTGCTCTACGCAATGGATACCTAAACAAAATAGTTTCTGATTTCTGAAAGTTGATTTTCAACTTCCAGTCATCACAATATCGCTGAATCTGGTCGAAGTCACGCTGCAAAAGAAATTTGATGACCTTGACTTTTGGAGCTGTTCTGTACGCAATTAGATCGTCGGCATTCGCAATTGCCTGAGTTAGGCTACTAGGCGAGTTGACCGCTCGCTGCTGAAGACCATTTTTAATATTAAAGGTTGTGGTAGAAGTCACATTGCCACTTTTGAAAACAAACTTTCTGCCATTGAGCATATCATAAAGCTTACACCAATAGCGGTTTACTAATGCCCAGTCTGGTCAGCTTTAAATAAAGACCCTCTAACCATACGGTGTCGAAGGCCTTTTCCAAATCAACCAGACAGGCACCCGTACACTGCTTTTTAGATTTGTTCCATTGGACATCAGAAACGAGTTAAGACGCGGCATGAATGGTGTCATGTCCCGCTTTAAAACCGAACTGATTATCCGGTATGATATTATTGTCCTCTGCCCACTTAGACAGAGGTCTATTGATAACTTTTTCAAATACCTTGCTGATACTCGGAAGAAGACTTATCGACTTGAGATTCGTCGGATTGGAGTTGTCCTTTCCCTTTTTCGGGAGAGGATGAACCACAACTGTCTTCCACCGCACTAGATAATATGCATCATTCAGAGCGTTGTTAAACAGTGTGGTATATTTATGTCTAATGCTTCTTGCGGTAAATGTCGAAGTACAACGTTGGATATGCCATCGACTAATGCTGGCTTCTTCTTCTTTAATGAATCGAAGATAAGCTGGAGCTCCACCTTCGTAATTAGATTAGATTAGATAAAGTTTATTTAGCAAATTAGCTATTTTTTAAATTTCATTGTATAATTATATTATTTTAAAATTTTCTTAACTTTAATAATTATTTTTTACAAAAAATAGTACCCCTCTTTTAAATTATGTTAAGTTACTTTCAGTTTTCACATTAGTAGGCAATTCATTGAAAATTTGTATTCCTTTATAAAATAACATATTTTGAGTTCTTGAGTTTCTGAATAATTGCACATTTAAGTTATTATTATTTCTTAAGTTATATGGTTGTACATTGGCTTTAGTTGTTAACCTTCTACTTAAATAACTGGGCAACAAGTTGCTTTTAATTTTAAATATAAAAATAAGTGTACCTAAAACTATTCTTTGTCTTACATTTAACCAATTTAGCATCTCCAGCATATTTCGAATGGATGTATATCTACTACAGTATAAAATAGAGCGCATTGCTTTGTTTTGAAGCTTTTGTAAACTTTCTAGCATACCTGAAGAACCCAACAATAGTATTGTTGGACAATACTCAAAGTGGGGTTTTAAAATTGTATTATAAATTTTGATTGTCATTGGAATACATAGCTTTCTTCTTATTTTACGAAAAAACCCGATTTTTTGGCAATTTTTTGAATACATATTCGAAATGTTTTTTAAAATTAAGTCTACTATCCATTATAACTCCTAAATACTTAATTTCATTTATACATTCAAATTCTTCTATCTGATTTATCACATTATTTTCAGGTAACAACATTATTTTCGTTTTTTCTACATTTAACTTAAGTTTATTCATGTTTTGTTTAAATAATTTTTTATATTTTTTATTTCATCGGTTAGTTTTCTTATACAATCACATAGTTCATATTCATCAATGTATAAAAGCCCATCATCAGCAAAAAATTTGATTTGGCTATACTTAATTACTTTTTTAATATCATTAATGTAAAGCAAAAACAAAAGTGGACCAAGGATAGATCCTTGAGGCACACCTAATTCTGTTTCAATTGAGTCCGATAAATTATTGTTAAATTTGACAACTTGCCCGCGTCCAATCAGATACGATTTGAACCATTCATATTCAACTCCTCTTACCCCATACATACATATATAACTTCTTTAATAAAATATTCCTGTCTACGGTCTCGAAAGCCCTCTTGAGGTCAAGGAACACAGCTGCTATTTTTTTATTGGCATGTATCTTTTCTTTCCAGTCGGCTATCACAAAGTTTAGAGCGGATTCACACGAATGTTTCTGCCTAAACCCCGATTGCTCTTCCATCAGTGTGTTGTTTTCGTTAATGAAACTTTCAAGTTGTATTAATACTACTTTTTCCAAAAAAATTTCATGCAAAGGAAGCATATTTACCGGTCTGAAGTGTTCGCTTTTGTTGGAATTTTCAATTTTTGGCACAGGAACTATAACTGATGTCTTCCAATTCTTTGGGAAAACTCCACTTGATAATGAATGGTTTATGATGTTTAAAAGTGCAGGACCAACCCAATTAAAACCGTCTTTTAACATTTTTTTGTTCATTAAATTAAAATCACTTTTGTTTGGCAGCATGTCTATAATTTTAAAAAGATCTTCAATAGAATTCAATGTTTTAAACTTAAAACTGTTTTCACATCTCTCCATACTGTTCACCCATGGTACCACTGGAATATTGTAATTTATTTCCTTAACACTTTTAACAAAATATTAATTAAATTTATTTGCGATTAAATTGTTTTCTTTGGTTTTATTGCCATCAAATTCTATAAAGTTTTTTTCAGTATTCACATTTCCTAAAACTAGTGTTTTTATGCACTTCCACATCGACTTTTGATCATTTGCTCCATTTAACTGATTTTTGATATACTCGCTCTCTGTTTTATTTAATTTTCGTTTGTACGCATTTCTTATATTTTTATAAATCTCCCAGTCCGTATCTTGCCCTGTCATCAAAAATTTTAAATGACTGAACTTTTTGCGACTTCTGCCTACGCAGATCATCATTAAACCACTTTTGTACATCACCCTTTACAGTCTTTTCAACTACAAATGTATTAATTATATTTAACATTTCATTTTGAAATATATCACTCATATCGTTGTTAACTTGAGTAGAGATTCCATTTATTGCACTTCTCCTTACTGCTTGTTTAAATTGAAAACTATTATATTTAACGAATTTTATCTTTTTGGATTTATAGCACTTTTTTTCGTGTTTTATTTAAAAAAAATCGTTTCGTGATCACTAATTTTTATGTTATTTTGAACATTTGCTTCACAATTTTGTATATCTGTAACAACATAATCTAATAACGACTTGGTAGTACGAGTTATTCTCGTTGGCGCATCAATCAATTGTTTGCAAAGCTTTCCAGCAAATAAACACTCAAGTTCTCTTTTATAAATACTATTTTCAAGCCAGTCTATGTTGAAATCACCAAGTATAACTATATTTTTATCTGGTAGATCATCCATCCAATCACTAATGTAGTTACAAAAGTCTCTTATTGAAGTACTGGGTGACCTGTATACTGCAAGGAACACAATTTCTTTATTTTCAATTTCAACTTTTATTATCAGTAACCACACCATTAAACCAATTTGAACACTTTTAATAATAGTAGGATATTCGTAACAGTTCTAAGGTAAATTACCACTCCTCCTGTGTGTGAAGAGGTAGTTTCACATCTAATTACATATATGGTAATTGTTAACACTTATTTCTTTACTATCTGTTTTAGTTCCAATATGAGTTTCAGTCAGTACAATCATATCAAGTTTATGTTCGTATATATGTATTATTTTGTATTTCAATAAAGTTATTCGCAAGACCTTGAATGTTTAGTTGCATACACTCAAAAAACTTTGGTTGCTAATAAGCAACTTTTTCTCGCTCTCTTTCGACCCTTCTCAAATACACTGGACAGTTTATGTCCCTAGCATCATGACCCGGGTCAATATCAAGATTGAGTTTTTTAATTGTTAAAATGCAATTTATACACTGTGTTTTTTCATTTGGACATTCTTCCGATTTGTGTTCATCACACTACATTTAGGACAATTTATTTTGTTTGTACATTCTTTCCCCATATGGTTAAATCCCCAACACTTGAAACATCTCGTAACATTTATTTTGTCATACACTGTACATTTGTTCCACCCTATATTGAGACAGGGTCTTTCCACCTCTAATATATCTTTAAATAATTTATTATCCACTTCAACTATAGCTTTGTACTTATTTGTATCTTTATAATTTTTGTAAGATTTTATAAGCTTTAAGTTTCCATTCAATTTATTTTGTTTTTTTATAATTTCAATAAGATTATCTTCAATTATTTTTTTATCCACTCCTATTATTAGTATTTAAGGATCATATAAGGATGGTATGTTAACTTTATAGTTGTCGCCTAGTTTTTATTTCACTTCATATTCCATTTTTTTTGTAGATTCTTCATTTTCACATCTTATAAGTACTGCTCCATTTTTACTTTTAGATATTACACTAATCTTAATCGCTAGATCAGCTGGATTAATTTTTTCTTTTAAATCTTTTTTTGTTTTTTCACAATTTTGACTTGTATTTGGCATCACTACAACCGGCGGGATATTTTTTATAGCACTATTTCTGCATATGTTTTCGATTTGTTTACTTTTTTTACTTCAGTAGTTGACTCTTTTTCACTAATTAACTTTATGCAACTCATAACTCGCTTTATTTCATCTTCTTGTTTATTTAATGCAGCTCTATTTTCCATTTACCACTTGTAATACATCTTCAATTTTATTTAAGGCAATTTTGTTTTCGTTTACCACTCTGAGTACATCGTCCATTTTGGAAATTATCAACTTCAAGTATTTCCTGCACTCATCACAGATGAACATCACAGTACACATATTGAAGGTAATATCATTAGCGTTTTCATTTTTGTTCAGTTCTGCGCATCCATCAAAATCAGTGAAAAATGGCGACTCTACGTGACCCCGACTAGTTAAACATCAAAATTTGTTGTGTGTTATGTGTTCATTTGTTACTTATTTAAATACAAATACAATTATTTCAAGCTTTTTAGTGTTTATTAACATTTTTTTAGTGTTATTTAAATTATCCTTTTGTGTTTGTTTTCTTCGTTGTTGTTGTAATACAGTGGAAGAGGTCACGTAAGGCTGCCATCTTGAATTTCTTTGACAGTTCTCATTTCGGACCACATGCGCAAGATAATACCTTAGATATGTGTACTGTGGATGAACATAACATTCTTATGCTTTAGAATATTACTCTCATACTGCCCTAAATTAATGCATTTTTTGGCAAAAAGCATTACATATAAAGCCACTTTCTTGTCTTCCAATTGTTTTATGGCATTGTGCACAATCACTCATTTTTATGTTTTTTTTTTTTCTTCTCTTTCTTTATTAACACTACTACAACTTCACTTCGATCGGTAATATATTATTGGTCTTTGTCCATTCAATTCACTCATTACGGGTATGCCGATTAATTTTAATTTCAATTTTAATTTCACTTAATATTTTTAGTATTAAAGTATTTCACTATAATTATTAAATTTAACAATAAACTTCCGTGACTTTATTATCACTTCAGCAACGCACGCGTCGCCTTTTTTTAACAATTTGTACACTTTTTCTTTAGCAACTCTAATAGACGTCTGTTCTTCACGGAATTTCACTCTAATCTAATTAGCATGAAACTGGGTCGATTTCGCTCGGCGATTATGGCGTTTGCCAAATGATCTTCATTGAACCCTGGGTTCTCTGATCTCCATTGCGAAGGTAGAAGTGTTCAGGCGAATGCATGCATTCACCTTGTACACTTGCTGGAAAGCAGCCCCCACATCCTCCACTCTCTCCTGTGGATCTTCGACAGTAAAGAGGTCATCGTCCAAGACTGCGTCCTCTGGATCAATTCCTGCTGTCAGAAGTACGTCTCTGTTCTCTGTCGTTCTCTAAAGCTTAAGACATGGAAAATTGTTTTGATCATTCCTTCTGAATATCTTAATAAATAAATAAATTGGGTGGCGCAACAGCTCATGGAGAACCAGGGCCTAGTGACTTACAACTCACAACCATTCCTGTGTGCGTGTTTGTTGGCAGGACTGAATATCTTATTGATTTGTGAAAACATACTGGGATTGGGATTATTAGATTTGACAAATTAATTGACAACCGATAATTCGCTTTAATTGACGGTGTTGATACCAGCTTCACGTGAGGCGACTCATTTTGACGTCTCTCTTTTTTATCTCATTCCTATTAATTGGAAGGAATGAGATGGCCTCACTTAGCCCTCTCTTTCTTTCTAAGAGATGAAAGTGAGATGCAAATAAGAGACGTCAAAATGAGTCGCCTCACGTGAAGCTCGTATGAACACCGTCATTAATTGGTTGATGTTTTTGATTAATGACATCACTATTGTTGACACATGATAGTTTGTGGACAATTGAATTTTTGTAGGTGCAAGAATTTTGCATTAAAAAATGAACGCAATCAGTTATAGTTTTACATTAAAATTGGCCATTACAACCCACACATCGTTACGTTCGTACCACACATCGTTACGTTCGTACCCACTTTCCAGGTCCAGCAGATCATGTTCAGCACGAGTGGGCAGTCGGTATGAAATATTATAGAACCGAAACTTATCGTACAAAAAAGTCAAACAAATGACAAGATCTAGTTTGTAATTATTACATTTTCTATTAATTCACATAGTTCTTAGTTTTTTTGCAGTACGAATTCTCCACTGCGCTTTGAATTTTGCAATTAATTTATTTAGCCATTGCACATAGGGGTATTTCATCGATTTAGGCGGACAAAATAAGAAAATCCCAACTTGTCGTTTCGTAAAAAGCTGAACTGGATACTAAAATTAGATAGCTTGCTTCACCTTGTTTAAAGATATTTAGCTTGATGCTCTTCGCTGGTGATCTACTGCACCGATCTAAAGTTAACGGTTCTAAACCAAATAATGTTACTCCATTCGTTATTATTTTTTATCGCGTGTTTAAGTAAGTTATTTTTTTAGTGTTGTGATTACAAATAAAATTGGTATGAGATATTGAAATAGATATAAGTAGCAGCAAGATAAATGTTTTATTTCGATTTTATCTTATTAATATCAAGAACTATCAATACATTAAGAATGGGTATAAAACATATCAAAAATAAATAAATTTGTGACTCGCAAAGAGGAAAGTTATATACCGACGTAATATTAAGGGTTCTATTTAATTGCTTCGTGAAGCCTGGACCCTTGTCTATTAGAATTCGTAAAAAAAGTTTGCAACAAAGTGCAACTTCGTGTCGTTTTTTGTGTTTAAAAGAGTTAGTTTAAAAAATGAGATTTTCTTGTTTTGTAACATACTTATGTATTTTTAATTGGTTTCAAGCTCACCTAGTTGTTGGTAAAATTATATTAGTGACCAGAAAATGGTTGTACAACAAAAATAAACACCCAATATCTACTTTGTAAGTAGTAAAGTAGCGGTTGTTATTTTTGATTTTCTCAAAAACTAGAAAACATTTTTACATATAAAATATTGGTGTTTTATTAAAAATTAGGAAGGATTTTGATTTCAAAATAAATTGTTATAATATCGCCAAGCTTTGCAAAAAATTATAGTTTGAAAAAAAAAAAAATATTTTTTTTTTTAATTTTTTAAGCTTGAAAACTTGTTTGAAAATACCATTTTTCAAAAAAACTTAATCGGAAAAGAATATAAGAGAATACATTCATGGGTCTTTAAAAAGCTATATCGTGATATTGTAAGTATTGTAGCTCCTTTTTAATATTTTTTTTTTCTATTGTTAATCAACTTTTTAGAAAAAAGCCCCCACCTAACCGGGGGAAAAAAGACCCCTCATCTTCATGACTTTTTTTTCGTCTGGGACAACCCACACACTCTCTGGCTTTTTGCACACTTTATGAAAAACACACTAAGGGCAACCGCCTAATAGCTTATATTGTTAACAAATGACTATTATTTTTTTGAAGAAATTGTTTTTTTGTAAGTTTTATTGAAATTACAACATTAAATACCAAATTCGACTATTATTTTCCAGTCTTTGACTTATTTACCAATAAAATTAAGAGAAATAATTTTGTCCGCCTAAATCGATGAAATACCCCTATGTGCATTGGTTAAAATTTATTTTATCGTCAATATCGTAGTAAACAAGCAAACAAATTTTAAAGTCGTTCCTGTTATATAAGTTGTTGATTTTAAATAAGTTTTGAGTCGGCGAAGAACAAAGAACACTGTTAATAGGATCATGCTAATTGTAATTACTGATCCTATTTCACTAATGGGGCTTTCTTTTGGTAACAAAAATTGATTTTTTTCCCCATCAGATCTGTCAAAACACAGATTTTGGCAACTAAAGCCTTCTAATGGCCAAAAAAATAATTTTTTTTAATCGAAAATCAATTTTGCAGATCTGGATTTGTCGGCAGATTGACCGGCTCAACTTTCCTTCACAACATCCCGAATTTTGATACGGATAGTCTCATTCGATAGATATTCACTTAAAAACACCAAATATCACAATGTAAGGATGAGGAAACATTTATATGTACTTTTAATTAATTTACTAAACAGACCATATGACATTTCTTTGATTTGTAATTGAAATGGAATATTATGCTATGTTTACACCAAAGTTTTATCTCAGTTTAGATTAAATAAATCTTTATGGTGTTTCCATCGCACAAAAAGATTTAAAAAAGATTAAATTTGACAGCACCTTCAAAAATGCAAACGGCGTTCCAATTTTTCTTATTAAGTGCGAATGAGACAGAATGTTTGATTCGTGCCAAACAATGAAGAACTGAATGCGAGCTTCGAATGAATCGTTCAGCACCATAATAGGTTAGATCGATTGGTAAAAATATTTGTATTAGGAAGATTTAAGAAGATTAATTTGTAATCTTCAAGATTTGAGAAAAAAATTGTATGGCAAATCTCCGAGATTTGAAGGAGATTTGAGGTAAATCTTATTAAATCTCAGATTAGCGTTAGGTGGAAATGTAGCATTAGCCGCATTTAATTATCCACATAATCTGATCCGGATCAGTTTCTAACACGTGATTACAAAAACATCATGAGATCCTGCTTTTTATCTGGATCTACACTAGTCAAAATTAAAGGAACAAATATTTTTTCAATTTTTGCTAGCGTTTTTTGAAGAGCTGTATCTTTGTAACGAGTGGTCGTATTGAGTTGAAATAAAAATCATTTTACAGCTTTATGTTTTTTGTTTCGAGATTTGTTTGCAAACAAAATTTTTTGAAGTACCGTTATTGCGTAATGGCAAAAAATGAGACGAGACAACAAAATTTTTTTTTTTTTTATTTTTCTTGAAGGTCCTCATTTCTATGGATAAATTTTTTTGAGTCAATTAAATGTCATGATCTGATACCTTGCTTATTCAGCTTCAATTCAGTTTTTTTGTTGTTGTCGTACGATTTTTTTTTTGACATGGTTTATCTGACTTTGAATGAAAAAAGATACTTTTAGCCTTGATTACCAATATCTCAGCAAATAATGATGTTATAAAAAATTCAAAGACAGTTTTGGAAATTTGAGAAAGCGTTTTACAAGATTTTTTTAAGATTGTGTAGAAATTATTTTTTTTACCGTTCACCGTTAGTTTAAAAAAAGTACTAAAAACCGACGTTTTGTGGTCTTTTCGTAAATCTTTTTTTTTCTTTGCAAATATTGATTGCATGGCCTGCGTTGGTATGCAAATTTATAAACTTTTAAATCATCAATATTCTTGTTAATTTTCAAATTGATTCATCGAACCGTTTTTCCTCACCAAAACTTCAAAGTCTTACCAGTGGCGGACTAAGCTTGTTAGAGGCCCGGGGCGGCTATGCTAAATGGGGCCCCTTTTGTGGTCAGATAAGAGAACGAGTATTTTGATGTTTATGAAATAAAAAAATAGTTTTTCTTAATTTTAACTTTTAGGCAAACTAGCAGCAGAAGAGGGATGAAAAATTGTGTTTCCACAATGCATCGAAAGTTAAAAATAAAGTCAATCAAATTGTACTTTTCGCTTCAAAAACATAATATTTTATCCACATTTGTTGATGTATGTTTGTATTAGGGTGGCACTTACTGTAAAAAAAATTGGATTTCCCCCACCACCTGAGAGCGAAAATGTGTGCAATTTGTTTTTAGATCAGTTAACGATAACACGTGCTGGCAAGCACTTGAAATTTTTCATACAAGATACATAGAAATTTCTCATTCAAGATTATGGAAAAAGTGTGAAAGCGAATGGAAAATCTTTAAACTTGCCACATATATTAAGCACCATTTTTCAAAAATATTTACCCCGTTAAAAATAACAGTTAATATCGTTGTTTTAGTGAATTTATTATTATTGTTTTTTATTTATTTTATGTTCTTAAAAATGGCTAGAAAATAGGAGATAAACTTTATTTTGAAAAAAAAGTATATTTTGATCTAAATGTAACCCAATTGTCCTAAAATCACCTTTTTCTGGAGTACGGCCATTCCAAAAATTTCGAAACCAAGCAACTCAATTTCAAATTAATGAAAAAATATATTTAAATATGCCAATACTTACAGTATATATTAGAGTTAACGGAAAAAATTGTAAATATAAAATTTTACTTGTTGTTGTAAGATAGGCAAGTGATCAAAAAAGCTAATACTTTATCTTTCGTATTTAGGCATTTTTGCTGCTATCAGTTCTCTATAAATTGTGATGTAAATGGCGATGTGCAGTTAGGTTTTTATAAGTGTTATCAATACACTACTTAAATTCGGAACTATTTTTCTGATAGGAATGCTGTAAAAATAGTATTACGCCTCAAAATGACTGAACATTTCATGTCTTCTCCGTTACCGAAAAATGACAAAAGTTGGTATAAATGGTGAACTATATTAGTGTTTGAAAAATTATTCCGCATACAAAGCAAGACTTGAAAAACGATTATGGTGGATTTTTTAATCATGTCTTGTTGTCTAAAACAGGGTAACGGAGAAGACAAAATTGCACTTACACGTGCTAGCGAGCACTTGAAGTTTTTCACATAAAAAGCATTGTGTTTTGACAGTCTTTTACTCAAAGGGCCCGTAAAAGTGTAAACGTTGATGGAAAAACTTTAAACTTGGCACATAAACTAAATACCATAAGGAGTATACAAATATATATTTTTTTTATTTTTGTAAACAACAGTTACCTACTCCATTTAAAATAGCAACAAATGCACAAAAACAACGATTTTTAATTAAATTTTTTGATGGGGCTAATATTATGCAAAACTATTGAAAATATTTTTTTTTGATACTCCTAACAGTAGTTAATTTATGTACCTAGTTTAAAGATTTTCCATCAACTTTTACAATTTTGCTGATATTTTGAGTAAAAACTGTGAAAACCCCATGTGTTTTGAATGAAAAATTTCAAGTGCTGGCTAGCACGTGTTAACGTTAACCGATTTCAATGAAATTTAACACACATTTTTTCAATTGCCTGAATCACTTTTATCATTGATGAGAATAATTTAAAAATACGAATTACAATATAACTGAACAAAAAAGAAATCTTTAATCGTACGTGTCTTCTCCGTTACCATTAGCTGTCTTCTCCGTTACCATCTTTCATATTTTTTTCTGTTAGTAAAATGAAACTTGGCATTAAACCAATGATGGTTTTTGATAAATGTTGGTTTTATGAAAGTGTGCAAAAAAAATCAACTTCATATCTTAATGGACGGCGCAGAATTTAAAACTTCAAGGCAATGGTCGGAAATCTCTAAATCGTACGTGTCTTCTCCGTTACCGTCTATTTTTTTGAATAAACTTACTAAATTTCATAATTTTTTGGTGAAACTTCTGTGTCGTGCACTTTGTGATGAATTCTTAAAAACCACTGAGTTTCATAAAAAAAATATTAATTTCTTTACAAGAAAACCTTACTACAAGCGTCCGATTGTCTTCTCCGTTACTTTGGAATGGCCGAGTAGTACAAATTATTCAAACATTTCAGATTTCTTAGAGGTTTTTTAATCCATCGATATCGTAGCCATCCGTCAATGGAATTTGACAGTTAATGTCTTGACGGACTAAACCAAACTATATTATTCTTTCACATAAAAAGTAAATTTCGATCTAAATGAAAAACCAATTGACATAAAATCTTATTTTTCCAGAGTAGTAAAGAACTGTGAAAATTTCAAATTTGTTCGGATTTTTCAATCTATCCAAATCGTTTGTTTTAAATTTGGATCAAATTCGATTCGATCAAAATCGATACAGTATTGAATTGAATTCATTTAAATCGGAGAGATTTAGTTCCATCGAAATCGAAATGAAAATTGAATCGGAAATAAATTCAGTGAAATGAAAATGATCGAAAGATAATTGATTGAGATGATCGAATCGTTTTGGTTATCGATTCCTAAACCATTTGAAATTAACGATTTACACACCACTAACTTAACTTAAAATTGAACTGAGCACTGAAATTTTGAGTTCAAAAATAAATTTTTAAAAAATTATTTACTATACAAATTTATTTTAAACAGAAAATTAATGAAATTCCGAACTCAATATTTTTCTTTTTATCTTAATTCTTTAAAAACCTAACAAGTTATATCATCACTTTATAGACGTTGCCGTTGTTTTTGAAATATATACTTATGTATTTCTTAAAATATACATACATCTAATCTAAACATATCGTGTTTGAACTGGATTTGGGGGCCCCCGGACATCGGGGGCCCGGGGCGGACCGCCCCCTCCGCCCCTACCTTAGTCCGCCAGTGAGTCTTACAAACCAAGTAAAGGAACAAATTGTGTTGTTCCTAAACAATGCGAAGTCGTCATCAAAATGACAAGAAAACCGTAATTCCAGTGGATTTTTTTCACAGTTTTGCATTAGTTAGATACTTTTTTGAATTAAAATGAAATAAAAAGTACATTTTTCCAAAAAAAAAAATAAAAAAATCAAGTTTTTTTGTTTGAAAATTTTTGAAATTAATTTTTTTTTTTTTTGGAGAAATGTACTTTTTATTTCATTTTAATTCAAAAAAGTATCTAACTAATGCAAAACTGTGAAAAAAATCCACTGGAATTACGGTTTTCTTGTCATTTTGATGACGACTTCGCATTGTTTAGGAACAACACAATTTGTTCCTTTACTTGGTTTGTAAGACTTTGAAGTTTTGGTGAGGAAAAACGGTTCGATGAATCAATTTGAAAATTAACAAGAATATTGATGATTTAAAAGTCTATAAATTTGCATACCAACGCAGGCCATGCAATCAATATTTGCAAAGAAAAAAAAAGATTTACGAAAAGACCACAAAACGTCGGTTTTTAGTACTTTTTTTAAACTAACGGTGAACGGTAAAAAAAATAATTTCTACAAAATCTTAAAAAAATCTTGTAAAACGCTTTTTCAAATTTCCAAAACTGTCTTTGAATTTTTTATAACATCATTATTTGCTGAGATATTGGTAATCAAGGCTAAAAGTATCTTTTTTCATTCAAAGTCAGATAAACCATGTCAAAAAAAATCGTACGACAACAACAAAAAAACCGAATTGAAGCTGAATAAACAAGGTATCTGATCATGACATTTAATTGACTCAAAAAAATTCATCCATAGAAATGAGGACCTTCAAAAAAAATTAAAAAAAAAATTTTGTTGTCTCGTCTCATTTTTTGCCATTACGCAATAACGGTACTTCAAAAAATTTTGTTTGCAAACAAATCTCGAAACAAAAAACATAAAGCTGTAAAATGCTTTTTATTTCAACTCAATACGACCACTCGTTACAAAGATACAGCTCTTCAAAAAACGGTAGCAAAAATTGAAAAACTATTTGTTCCTTTAATTTTGTTGACTAGTGTATTTCATGCTCCAAAAATTACTATTATGAATTAAAAATTTTTAGCCTTTCCCTAAATCAAGGACAGTTTCCTCAGATATGGAAACTGTCTTTCATAACTCCTGTACACAAAAAGGGTCCGAAGAGCGATGTTAACAACTATCGTCCCATTTCTAAGCTTTCACACATACCTAAACTCTTCGAAAGTATTTTGTATGATACCTTAAGTTTCCACTGCAAATCTCTCATCTCCTCCTCACAATATGGCTTTCTCAAGTGCCGGTCTACAACCACTAACCTTGTTGAATTTGTATCCTACACCCTCTCAGCCTTAGAGAAAGGCTACGAAGTTGATGCTATCTCAACAGATTTCAGCAAAGCCTTCGACAAAATCTCCCATAAGCTTATTCTTTTCAAACTATCCACTCTAGGGTTTGCACCATCTTTGTTAAAATGGATTTGTTCTTACCTTGAAAACCGTTATTACAGCGTTCCATTCAGATCTACCTCCTCTTGCCCTTTCTTAGCTACCTCCGGTGTCCCCCAAGGCAGCCACCTAGGCCCACTTTTATTTATTCTCGCTATTAACGATATTGAAAGGGTCATCAAACATTCTTCTATCTCTCTGTACGCCGATGATACCAAGTTCTTCAAGACCATTTCCTCAACACATGACTCTTCCCTTATTCAACAGGATCTTGACAGTTTTTCAGTTTGGTGTCTAAAAAATTGCTTGAAGCTAAACGTCCCCAAATGCCAATCAATCACTTTTTCACGCAAACGTATCAAATCTCCTCCCCGTCTTTACTTGCTCCATAATCAACCCATACCCATAGTTGATAATATTCGCGACCTTGGCATTTTATGTGACCCAGAGCTTAATTTTCTCACTCACATAGATCATTCTCAAAGCAAACTCAGCACTCGGCTTCGTCAAAAGATGGTCCAAAGAATTCTCCAACCCCTATGTTACCCGGTCTTTATATATATCATTTGTTCGTCCTCTCCTAGAATACGCCTCTCAAGTTTGGTCCCCTTACCAACTTACTCACATTTCAAGAATTGAGAGCATCCAGCGTCGTTCCTTACGATTTGCTCTTCGAGGTCTATCGTGGAACAATCCTCTGATCCTGCCTCCCTATCTAGATCGCCTTAAACTAATAAACTTGAATTCGTTGGAAGAACGAAGAGAAATATCAGATATTCTCTTCATTTATCGACTTCTCTCTGGTTCCGTTGACTGCATATCTCTCTACAACTCTGTCTCTTTTAATACTAACCCTCGTAGTACACGTAATCCTCGTCTCTTTTATACACCCACCCACCGAACCTCTTATGGCTCCAACGAACCAATCTCTCGTATGCTGCGGGCTGTTAATTCAAACATGTCCTCCTTCGACTTTAACCTAAGTACTCCTTCCATAAAAAAACAACTTCTGAACCGATCAACGCCTCACGAAACTTAGCTTAAGTTCTTAGTTTTTAAGTTAGATTAAGAATTAGGCCTGTTTCACACGAGATTTTACCGCACGATTTTTTGTAGTATAAATCCGTGCGAATGAGCAGTGGCGTATATATTTTACATAGAGCTCTTCACACGACGTTTGTACGGCAAGAAAACGTACTCAGCTAAGTACGTTTATCGAATACTCAACGGACTTATCAAAAAAACGAATGAACTGCAACGTATATTCTTCCAGTGGCGTATAGTTTTATATAGTCTCGTTCGAACGGTTTTAATCCACGTTGGGTATTTGTTCGTTGTCATCGAATGAGCTTCAGCGGCAGTGCTGCCATATCGTTCACAATGAATTATCATACAATGCGCTGATATCTATCATACCAGAGTAAAAATTATCATACGCAAAATAAAAAAAAAATGTCCCTAAATATTTATGTAAGTACATATAAAAAACGCATTTTTTAAATATAGAGTAGCAATTATGATGTTTGCTATGCTTTGATTGTTTAATGAATTCCACATAGCTTATTAGTAGGGGCGTTAGTGCACGATATGAGGGCAAACCTTTCATTTCGACCCAACGGGTTGAGTCTTAGTACACTAATAGTTCATGAAGTGTGTGTCCATGCTTGGATATTAAAGAATACCCTTAAAACATGTGTCATATGCTTATATTATACCAAGATGAATATTTTAGTTTGTTAATCTTTCATATCCCCCTCCCCAGCAATTTGAAAGTGGCTTTAGAAACAAACCAAAGTAGGTTTTCAATCAACTTCTGATGTAATGTAGTAGATTGTGAAATTCTGCGTCGACACCGTCTTTAAATTTTATTAATTAGAATATTTTTCTTACTTTTCTTGGCTTTTAAAATTTTCTTTCCCAAAACGACTTTTTCTACCCCTTCGTACAAGGGAAGGGGTGGGAGAAGAACAATTATGTGGTCCTATGGTTTCAAGAGTGCTGAAACCAACGGGAGTTCTCGAGCCAACGCCCAACCCTTGGTTTTAGATTTATAAGCAACATTTCGGGATTTAAACTGGTAAGTGGCAACCCTTCTCTTGTCCTTCTGACAGTGTTGACACCCTCCCAACACTTCTTTAAAGTAAAGTTAGGACATGAACTCTTTGTATACTAAAGTTCAACCCGTAAGGTCAAAATGAAAGGTTGGTCTCCTTAACAGCCCCACTTTATTGAATAGACCTTTTAAAAAGGAACAATTACGTGCAAGAGTATTTATTATTCAATATGTTTGTTTGGCCTTTATTATTATTTGTGTAATGGTCACACCGGCCACTTTTCAATATTTGGCAATTTTACACTTAAATTTTTTTGTTCAAAATTAAATTTCCTATCGAAATGGATAGTTTGGAAAATTTCTTAAAAAATTTAAGCAGGAAAAGAAAACAAAAACCAACATACAAAATATCGAAAAATCAAAGATTTTTAAATTTTTTTCTAAATTGCGCATAACTTTTTTCGGAGCGAAGATACGTTCAAGACATGTTTCAACAAAGTAAAGTAGAGTTTTAAGGCCTTA
This sequence comes from Dasysyrphus tricinctus, assembly GCA_963921185.1. Lineage (NCBI taxonomy): Eukaryota > Metazoa > Arthropoda > Insecta > Diptera > Syrphidae > Dasysyrphus > Dasysyrphus tricinctus. Next base: position 202,915,013 of record OY992530.1, on the reverse strand, counting down.
GTATGAAATGTTAAAGCAACATGTTATTTGAAAACTGACAGAGATATAGCCATTCAAACTTCAGCCAAATATAAGAATTATCATACATTTTGCGTATGATAGTGAATTTCAAACATACATCATAGAGGACCACAAATTATACTACATGTATAGCATAATTATCCTACGGTTCTCAGCACTGACAACGACACAGGCTGCGGCAAACGGCACATTTATTTAAACAATGCCATACCAAAAAAAAACTCTTCTATTATATTCTAAGGTAAATTAGTTTGGAGTAAGAGAGTCAGCTATATATTCTATAAAATTACATAAAATTAAAAATATGTGTTATTGGGAACAGCCCTAGTAAATATACTTAATCGAACAAATCAACCTGTCAAAGCAAGAGCATTGCTCGATTCAGGCTCACAAATGAGCTTTATAACCGAGAAGCTAGCTTCAAAGCTTCATCTCATCACGAAACACGAATCCCTCGAAGTCTCTGGAATGGGAAATCAACCTATCAAATTGAGCAAAAAGATCGAAGTATGTCTTCAGTCACGAGTTACGGGCTATCACACTCAGATTCAAGTTTTTGTACTCGATACAATAACGACACAACAACCCAGTGAATTTATCGAAATAAGTCAATGGAAAATGCCTCAGAACATTAAATTAGCAGACAGCAACTTTAATCAACCTCATGACGTAGATTTACTCATCGGAGCTGAGCTCTACCCTGAACTTCTTTCCGTGGGCCAGATTAAAATAAATAACAGTGGACCAACCTTACAAAACACATTACTGGGGTGGATTGTTATGGGTAAAACTGTCACAAATACTCTTTCAACACTATTCTGTGGCATAGGTGTAAACACTTCATCTAGCAACTTAGATAGTCTGGTCGAACGCTTTTGGAATCTGGAAGAAAATCTAGCTTCCCCATCCCAAAGCATCCAAAAACCGCTCACAAAAGAAGAACGTCAATGTGAAGAAATATTTCTGAGAACTACAAGAAGATCGGAATCTGGACGGTATATTGTAACCCTTCCTTTTGTAAATGACCCACAAAGTCTAGGGTATTCAAGGGAAATAGCAGTTCGAAGATTCCTTAATCTAGAGAAAAGGTTAGAAAAGAACCCTGAGGTTCATAAGCAGTATATCGAATTTATGAAAGACTAAATTGCATTAAACCATATGGAAGAGGTAAAACCAAATGACCTCTCTCATAAAATGCCACACTATTTTCTTCCACATCATTACAGGTTACGCCCAGAAAACAGTTCAACAAAATTGAGAGTCGTATTTGACGGATCATCAAAAACATCAACAAATTTATCCCTTAATCAAATCTTGCACACTGGACCAGCTCTACAAAACGATCTCGTTTCAATTCTGTTGCGATTCAGGACTCACAAGTATGTGTTCACTGCTGATATTACCAAGATGTATCGTCAAATTCTTGTAGACGACTTAAGTAAACGATTCCAACGTATAGTTTGGCGAGAATCTACCAAGGAACCTCTTAAGACGTATCAACTAAATACTGTTACTTATGGTACTAAACCTGCACCTTACCTCGCTATAAGGTGTCTTCATGATCTGGCAGAAAAGGCAAATCAGCAGCATTTACTTGGCGCAGATATTATTCGTCGAGATATTTACATGGATGATATATTAACCGGCAGTGATAATCTTAAAACCGCTACTCAAATGCAGTTAGAACTAATAAAACTCTTGGCTCAGGGCGAATTTCATCTAAGAAAATGGTGTTCCAACATTCCTGTACTTTTAAAAGGAATCCCAAAGGAACATTGCGAAACCGAGACGATTTTTCACGATCAAGAAGAAGGATCTATAAAAACCTTGGGACTAACCTGGCTCCCAGCTTTAGACCAATTTATTATTAAAACAAACTGGAATGAAGTGACAAAGATTACTAAAAGATCAATATTGTCTGACACGGCTCATATTTTCGATCCACTAGGAATAGTGAGTCCAGTTGTCGTTCTTGCAAAAATCTATTAACAAGAAATTTGGGCATTAAAACTTGACTGGGATTCTTCTTTGCCAATGGAGATGAATACAAAATGGAAATTCTTCAGAGAAAATGTTCTCAAACTTAACAATCTCAGATTTCCACGACATGTCATAATAAATGACGCAGTATCTATCGAACTTCATGCATTTTCAGATGCTTCCGAACGAGCGTATGGCGCTGTAGTTTATCTTAAATCAACTAACTTGAAGGAAGAGGTTAATGTTCAGTTGGTATGCTCCAAAACACGAGTTGCACCAGTTAAACAGCAGACGATTCCTCGCCTGGAACTCTGCGCCGCAAAATTATTGGTACAACTAGTAAAAATTGTTAAAGAAAGCCTTCTTGTCCAAATCAAACAAATAACATATTGGACCGATTCTCAAATAGTGTTGTCTTGGATTAACACAACATCACCTCTGAAGACTTTCGTAGCTAATCGTATAGCAAGTATTCATGACGAAACCACGAAATCCCAATGGAAGTTTGTTCCCTCTGAAATGAACCCAGCCGATCTTCTATCACGAGGAGTGTTTCCGGATCAACTTTTAAAATCTACAATCTGGTTCCAAGGTCCAGCATTTTTGAAGAAGTCCAAATCAGAATGGCCGCAACAACCATTAAGAAAAGAAGAAGAGAAGTTATTAGAGATGAAAGTCCTGAAGACTATACTGCTAGTAAAATCGAATATGAATGACCACTTTATTGAACGAATTAATCACAAAAACTCGTTCAAATTCCTGCAACGGGTTACATCGTATACCATACGTTTCATAAGTAACCTAAAGCGAGCTAAAAGGTACCGGCTTGTGGACACTGTTCCTTCTCCACAGGAGCTAAAATCAGCAACCGTCCACATTGTAAAGTACATTCAAGAAACTGCCTTTGAAGAAGATTTAAAGGCACTTATTAAATATGGTTGTGTATCCCAAAGCAGCCATCTAAACTCGCTTGCACCATTTCTTGATAATAGGAATATAGTAAGAGTGGGAGGAAGACTAGATGCCTCTCATCTTCCATATGAAGCAAGACATCAGATGATTCTTCCATGCTCACATGAAATAACAAAATTATTGATGTTCGAACTTCACAAAGAAAATATGCACGCTGGACCACAAGCTTAACTATCCATTGCGAGGCAAAATTACTGGATACTAGGAGGTAAACGATTAGCCCAATCAATCGTTAGTAACTGTATGAAATGCTTCAAGGCGAAACCCAAGAGTATTACGCAGCTGATGGGAAATTTGCCTCCCGAACGTGTCCAACCATCAAGACCATTCATAAATGTAGGCATAGATTTCTTCGGTCCAGTATACATTCACTACAGAATTCGTGGTAAACAGTCAACAAAGGCATATGTCTCAGTTTTCGTATGTTTCTCAACAAAGGCAATACACCTAGAACTCGTGACGGATTTAACAACTCAGGCGTTCCTTGGAGCACTGAAAAGATTCGTGGCAAGACGAGGATGTCCAGCAAAAATATTTTCCGATAATGCTACAAACTTTATAGGAGCACGAAACGAACTAAACGAGCTCAACTCCATGGTTTTTACTAAGGAAGGTCAAGAATTAATACAAAATTATTGCACTGGAAGAACCATTAATTGGAAACCTATACCTCCACGTTCTCCTCACTTTGGAGGTTTGTGGGAGGCAGCTGTCAAATCAGCCAAACACCATATGAAACGCATCTTTTCAAGCGCATCCTTAACACAAGAAGAACTAACAACAGTCCTTGCGCAAATAGAGGCAATCCTTAACTCTAGACCATTAACTCCGATGTCGAATGACCCTAATGATCTTGAGGCCATAACTCCTGGACACTTTTTGATTGGAGCACCTTTAACGGCAGTAGTAGATCCAGAATCAGCAGAAGCACCAAAGCTGACCCATGTTGCTAGATGGAAGCTAGTAACATCAATTCATCAGGAATTCTGGCGTAGATGGAGATATGAATACTTACAAGAAATACAACAAAGGTATAAATGGAAACATCCTCAAGCCGACATCCAGCCAGGCACATTAGTCCTAATTAAAGAAGATAACCTACCTCCTCTTAAATGGGCAATGGGTAGAGTGCTAAAATCCATCACTGGACCGGATAAACTTACAAGAGTGGTTGATATTAAAACCTCTTCAGGAGAAATAAGAAGATCAATCGCCAAAGTGTGTCCCCTTCCTACTGAAATTCAACCGAAGCAAGAAGTTAAAGATCCATCCGAACCAGAACATTGGGAGGAACCTTCTGAAGCTAAAAAACGGGCTCCGCATCTTCAAACTAAGGTTAAACATCCGCTTAAAGGTCGTTTCCTTCCGATTCAGGAACGCTCAAATCGAAAGCGACACAATCCTGAAATATCTTCTGTGCCAACTCGAAAAAAGAGAATAAATCCAATCAATACAATATTGGTTATTTGCTTATTAATACTAAGCACCGCATTTGGACAAACTACTCAACGAAGTGCAGTAGATATTCAACATTTTGAAACCAGTCCTGGATTATATTTTGAGGACATTGGAGAGGCAAAACTGATAACTGATGATTGGAACCTGTTTGTTTACTTCAATATGACTAGTTCCTGGCTTGAGTTTCAAGGAATACAAAGAAGTGTCACCCAATTAAAAGCCAGATGTGAGGAAAAATCAAACTCGAATAATCTTTGTAAGGCCATCATAAATCATCTCGAAATGCGTCTAATGGAATCAGAAAATTTAAATGACGTTCTGAAATTCAGAAACGGAATCGCAATAAGAAAGAGAAGGTCCCCATTTGACTTCGTTGGAACAGTTGCAAATACGTTATTCGGAGTTCTTGATCAAGAATATGCACAATACATCGAAGACAACATCCAGAAGGTTCATAATAATGAAAATCATCTACTTGAATTGAGCAAAAATCAGACCTCAATACTAGAATCTACAACAAATATTCTCAACAAATCGCTGTCTTCAATAAAAGAACAGTTTAGTGAGGTGAAACATCAGCTGACCATCACTTATGATTCAATGGACCGCCTAAATGAAACCATACAAAGAACAGAAATCCTCAACTTTGTCACGATTTACGTCACTCAAATAATGGACAGCTTTCAACGCATCCAAATAGCAATTCTAGATGCTATTTCAGATACTCATCATGGAAGAATAAACGCTTTACTTCTTTCTCCCAGACAACTTTTGACCGAACTGGATAAAATTCGCAAAATAATACCCAGTTCACTTATACTACCTGGGTATGATGAACATAATCTTCCAAAGCTATACGAACTTTTACGAGTCAAAGCACGAGTTACGTCATCATCAATTTTACTCCTTGTAAAATTGCCATTATTAAATGCACAAATGTTCCAGTTGTTCAAATTAATACCGTTACCAGTTCAACAAAACACATCCTTCATCTTCATACAACCATCTACAGAATTTTTGGCTATCACTCCATTCAGAGATCAGCATTTCGCGCTATCAAATGCCGAATATCAGAGTTGTATACATCTCGATGACAGAAAGTATTTATGTAAACAGCGACATCCAATCTTCAATACACATTCAGTCGAAAATCGATGTGAGATCCAAATGCTAAATCACAATAAGCAGCTCTCTTCACATTGTGAACTAAAATCCGCCGAAGTGGACAGGATGTGGATTCAACTTCATAATCCCAACAACTGGATCTTCGCTTTTAAATATGAAGAAATATTGTCTGTACTATGCGGATCGGAAATTCTAACAACAAAACTAAAGGGAGTAGGACTTATGAAAATAGGAGCTGACTGTATCATAAAACAGCCAACCATGACTATTAATGCTCACAACTTCTACACATCAAATTCAACTGCGCCTTTTTTGCCGACAATCAACTTAAGTTTATTCGTCCAAGACTTTCATATCGAACCACTCAAAGACGAAATGTATAAAAAGGAAATCATCATTCGAGGGGAAGTCAACTTAGCATTACTGAAGAAGAAAATTTCATTTCAAAAAACTCAGCAAGTGTTACCCAATAAAATGTCCCACCATGATATTCATCAGTACTCCATTGGTTACCTTTCATTTTTTGGAGTTGTAATCCTGGCCACTGTTTTGCTACTATTACAGAGGAAGATGACGAATGCTCATACCCCACATGCTATACAATTTGAGCTCCGAGATCTCAACGCCGGGGAGGATGTTTAAGCAGCTTATTTTATAACACCCTATTAAAATCTAGAACACCTTATTTCCTATGAACATCACTATCCATACCTTTCATATGGTTCCCACCAAAACTGTACTATCAGCGCTTTTTAGAGGTGCTCTCCTATCTTACTTTGGTGTGTGTGCAAGTACGTGTAAATATCTCTATAATTTGATCCCTGACACACAGAAATCGATTTTTTTGGTTGAAAGGAAAGCCAAAACCTGTCAGGGATCAAATAGAGATAAAAAAAATCGATTTTTTGGCCAAAAGGAAAACCACATAACTAAACTTATGTCATTTAATTTTATTATTTCAGAATTCTATGTTGTAGAGAGCTTAAAGCAAGCTGCATACTACAAACAGAGGCTCATCATGAGTGCATGTGTTAGTGGTTAGTAGATAAAGCAAGCTAACACAAGCACATAAAAAGATACAAAAAATTAACAAAATTAAACAAAATAGAAAATATAATATGAAACAACATAATAATTATAAAATAAAGTGAACAAAATTAAATTAAATATAATATAAACATTTAAATAAGGTATCTACCAAGACGTTAAAAAATTACGAGAGTGGAGCACTGGTACGCAACAATGTTTTTAATCCTACTTAACTAATGTTAAAATCAACGGAAGAAGCGTTCAAATTAAAAAGTTTGCACATACGATTAAGAGGTTCGTGTATACCATAATTGGTTCTATGAAAAGGAACGTGAAAAAGTTCAAATCTTCGTAGGTGGGGGGATCCTCCATATATATCCTCCATATATATTTTATATAAACTGAACAATTAATTTAAAATTTAAGTTAATAACCAGGGTGATTATATACTGTGTTTTCGTTTCTTAAAAAATACCTTCAAATCTCGAGTGGGTACTTTACCCACTCGAAAGATCTCGAGTGGGTAGTGCTACCACCTCGTGGTGATGGACGCGTGCTGCCAAACTGTGTATCAACACAGACGTCGGGTGCTCTACAACATACAACATTGTGCTTATTAAAATGTAGAGCAGAATGTATACTGTGTTAGAGCAAATGTAGTTTTGTCTGAATTGGTATACATTTTGCTCAGAAAGCTAAGAGTATAGTACCTGTGATTACAGACACTTCAATGAGATTCGTGTAGCTTACGTTAGTTCTTTTGTGTTACTTTAGAGCAGAGATAAGGGAGAGTGTATTGGTAAAATTACACTTATAGGGGCTTGAAGCTTTTTTTAATTTTAACTAACGTAGTATAGTGCAAGCTTATTAACATATTTTTAATCGAAAAATAGAAAAATTGTTAACAGCAGTTTAACAATTGAATATGATGAACGGGGTTATAAGGAATGTAAAAAAAATTTATTTCATTTCCTAGAAGCGGAGTTGGTGGGGGGATTTGGAGGGTGAAAAAGAGGGGGGAAATTGTATTTTTGCGTTTTCCGACTAAAGTTGACCCCAAAATGAAAAGTGTTTAATAGAAATGTTGCAGATCTGGCAAAAATCTACAACTTTCATATATATCACTTTTTAACGTAACCTCAAAATTTCCGAGATATTGGCAAAAAACAGCCAACTCCACTTCTGGGAAATAGATTTTTTGTACATTCCTTATAACCCCCTTCACCATATTCAATTGTTAAACTGCTGTTAACAATTTTTTTTTATAAATGTGTAAAAAGCCTGCACTATATGAGACTTTTAAATAAATCCCCAAAAAAAGTGTTTCTAGCAAGCTGTACCTACCTTTCGTTTTTTTTTTTTTTGAATATAACAAAAACTAAGAAAGATTTTTTAACCTATGTAGTTCTCAGTATTTGACTAATAATTATTACGAGCATGCAATTTTGGAATAGAACGTAGTATTTAATAATGCAATATTAAAAAAAAAAACAACTTGAAAATACAATTTTAAAATATTGTGAACATTTTGGCTTTGCAAATTAATTTCTCACAATTTATTTACTAAAAAAACTTGAATCTTAATCATATTTAATAATGAAACATGAACTCTGAAAAAAAATCCTAAACCATCACTGTACATTAGTTTATTTTGAATAATTTCCTTATACATACATTTTTTTAATTCTTGATTCGATCTAACCTACTCTTTCAGACCTTTCGCAAAATGTTGAAAAAAAATCAACCTGAAAAAAAATTATTTCAAAAATGTTTGCTTTGAAATTTAATTTCTCAAAAACTATTCGCTTAATCAAATTGATAAAAAAAAAAACAAATTAAAAAATGGAATATTGGTTTTCAAACTTATAGCAAATCATTGTATGTGCTTGTTGCTTTTTAATAATTTTGTTTCCATTTTAAGTACTTAAAAAATCCATTAAAAAGACTACAGTAAACTTAACATTAATGTGTACTTAGTAGGGGCGTTAGTGCACGATATGAAGGCATACCTTTCATTTCGACCTGACGGGTTGAGCTTTAGTACACGAATAGTTCCTGTCCTAACTTTGCTTTTAAGAAGTGTTGCCAAGGTGGCAACACTGTCAGAAGGATAAGAGAAGGGTTGCCACAATTCCGAAATGTTGCTTATAGATCGAAAACCAAGGGGTCGGAAGATGATCTGAGAACTCCCGTTGGATTCAGCACCCTTGAAAACATAGGACCACATTATTGTTTTTTTCCCACCCCTCCCCTTTCACGAAGGGGTTGGAAAAAAGTCGTTTTGGAAACAAAATTTGAAAAGCAAATAAAACTTACAAAAATATTTTTATTAATAAAATTTGAAGATGGTGTCGACGCAGAATTTCACAGTCTACTTCATTACATCCACAGTTGATTGAAAACCTACTTTGTTTTTTTTTTAAAAGCTACTTTCATAGTGCTGGGGAGGGGAGATATGAAAGATTAACAAACTAAAATATTTATCTTGGAATAATATAAGCATATGACACATGTTTTAAGGGTATTTTTTAATGCCCAATCTTACTAAATTATTCACTTTAAATATTTTTGTAGACTCTTTTGATTCTTGTTGCTTATGACAAATGAAATATGTGGACCAAGTTTCGTGCCAATGCTGTTGGAATTTGGTAATATTTTACTTGTTTCACTAAAAACTCATTGATCATTTATGAAAAGGACTATAAGTTTTTTTAAGATGGTTGTATCGAGTTCATTCTGATTTAGTAAGATTGTCATATGCTTATGTTATTCCAAGATAAATATTTAAGTAGGTTTATCTTTCATATCCCCCCTCCCCAGCACTTTGAAAGTAGCTTTAAAAAAAACAAAGTAGGTTTTCAATCAACTCTGGATGTAATGTAGTAGATTGTGAAATTTTAAAATTTTATTAATATAAATATTTTACTAAGTTTTATTGGCTTTTCAAATTTTGTTTCCAAAACGACTTTTTTCCAACCCCTTCGTGAAAGGGGAGGGGTGGAAAAAAAAAACAATAATGTGGTCCTATGTTTTCAAGGGTGCTGAATCCAACGGGAGTTCTTGGGTCATCGCCCGACCCTTGGTTTTCGATTTATAAGCAACATTTCGGGATCGTGGCAACCCTTCTCTTGTCCTTCTGACAGTGTTGCCACCTTGGCAATACTTCTTAATTATAGAGTTAGGACATGAACTATTTGTGTACTAAAGATCAACCCGTCAGGTCAAAATGAAAGGTTGGTCTCACTAACAGCCCCACTATACTAATACGCACATAAATTTTCATTACAAAACGTTATTTAATTTCAATTTTTAAGACGAACTCTAAATAGCAATTGAGCAGTCTGAAAATTTTGTTGTACCTATACCCACAGAATGATTTGTAGTAGCATATAGTTTGCTTCCCTTTTTACTTTAACTTACAAGCAAACTACATGTGAACGCAGAGCACTCTGTGATATAGCATACAGTTTGCTCTACAAAGCAGTGTAATGTAGGGAGCAGCAAATGGAGTAGCACAGACCATGGGAGTCTGTTTTTTTTTTTATACATTCTGGCAATAGCTTGCCAGGCCTGCCACTTTCCTCTACTAAACCACGCGTACTAAACTAGTTTAAGGTTCAGGCAGACCAACTAGACTAACTAAAGAAGCTAAGTTATATTCTTTTCTATGGACTCCAGTTTCATTGTTATGTTATGAATATACATTAGACTTTCATTGATAAATTCATATTTTGATCTGAAAATTGATTTTTTTCGTCGCGAATGGTATACGATTTCAGATTTATTTTTCTTTTTCATTGTACTGGCGAATAATTTGTGTCTGTGAAGCTATAGCGATCCAGACATGTCAAACTGATGGATTTCAATTGTTCTGGCGTGTAATGGTGTTATGGCCTTTTCGATTGGGGACAGAATGACAGTTCTTGTTCTGAAAAGAACAGATAATTGTTCTGAATTTGATTTCAGAATCGAAATGAGAAGCGTTCACACACATCGAATCGCTGCTGTTCCGGATTGCCAATCGAAAAGGCCATAAGTAAAAAGAGAGGTAAACTGCCGAAAAATCCAGATCTGCAAAATTGATTTTTGACCAAAAAAAAATTGATTTTTATGCCCAGTGCAAGGCTTTAATTGTCAAAATCTGTGTTTTGACAGATCTGAAGGGGAAAAAATCAATTTTTGTTACCAAAAGAAAACCCCATTAAAGTAAAAAGTGACCGGAGTAGCCCCACTTACTCTAATGGTTTAAAAAAAAAAAAACAATTTGATTGTGAACTAAAAAGTGACAAAAAAAAGCAAAAAACTACTTAAAATTGATTTTTTTAAAGCTCTGTAATGCAATATAGATTATTTGAACCATGTACAGACAGACAGTAAGGAAGGATATCTGTTAACGGAAGAACGCTAGATGGTGATAAGAGGTCAACTATTTCCTGTAATTATTGGTTAGCCATATAAATTTTTTTATGAATTTTTAAAATTTTTTTCAACGCATCGAGACGATGATTTTCATTTTTTGCAAGTAAATTAAGGACACATTTTTTTAAAAGAAAAAATAGATGCATACTTTGTGCTTGCTTACATGTGATGAACGAAAGTGTTCAGATGTGAAGAAAATTATTCTGCAGATTTTGTTTTCCTCTTTGTGTTTTTCGTAGTTTCATAATGAAAGACACGATTTGATTGGTTGGATTAGATAGAAGAAGCAAAAGAGAACGTCAATTTTCTACACCGAATATTTTCAAATATTTTAAAACATTTCATGCCCCTCCCTCTTCTGCAAGTTACCCCGCTCACCATCACAAATCGCAGAAAATGCTTCATTTTCTTCACGTGTGATCAGGGACATTGAAATTAAAAGATAAAGTTATTTATTGATAAATCTGTATATTTTGTTAGTATTATAGATAGATACCTACTGTCATTCCCAATAGTATTCTGAATTAATATAGATATAAAATTTATTTAATTATTGCTTTTGCTCTGTTAAGATTATAAAAAAAAGTAACGATAGATAGAATATTGCGCTCTTAATTTCTTTTGTTTCCCATATTAAATTGTGCATAACAACACAAAACAAAGAGAAATGTAGATAACAAAAAAACAACAGAATTTTTTCTCATGCTTAAAAAAAACGTTTCGTTCCGAATTATATTGTAAGTGACTGTATTTTCTTCTTTTACAAAAATACTCCGCATTGTTTATTTGGATACGATTTTTTAGGCCGTGTGCCAATTGCGTTTCCTGGTTAAATTTGATCCCATGGCTAAATTTTGACACTACTGAGTTGAATATAGACGTCAAAATTTAACCTGCTCAGGAGCTCGTTAAAATTTTAGCCGGTGGTTAATTTTTGACATGTCTATGGGTGCGTTCGGCTGCGTATCTTAAGCGATCCGGATTTTTTTGTGTTGTTGTAATCCCTTGTAGAAAAACAGCTGATGTCAGCTAATGCAAAAACAACTCAAGGTATCTGAAAATTTTTTTCATTATGGATAGCCTATCGTCTAGCCTGGCGAACGCGAGGTATGCTCATGAAGAAGTGAGTGAGATGAATGTAGATAAATATTTAATTTTGCTATCATGAAGTCATGAATCCTATCTGGAAAGATGAAAAATGGAAAAAAAAAACTAAAATTTAATGAAAGCATTAAGAAATATAGACAAAGACCTTATAATAAATGTAAGTATGCACTCAAGGAGAAGTTTGAATAACTTCAAACAATCCTATCAGAGTTGGAGAAATTTGAAAAAAGTTAACAAACACATTGAACCATGAACTGCACCACTTTTTGTTGGAAGCGTCATTTTTGTGTATAAACAGCGTTGCCACTTTGCCATGATTTCAATAGATCTAATGCACTTTTTTCGTAAAACAAATCTACTGCTTTTAAATCGAGCCTACTGCACTTTTATTTTTCGGAAAAGTAAATTATCATCCATCAAAATTCAATCCCCTAATTTTCAATTGTATTCTTACGGCTTCCGGTTATTGGCTTGCTTTGATAACAATCGTGATAGCATATTTAATTATATTATGTTATTTTTAATTTCTGTTGTTCTTTTTTTTTTTTAAATGAAAATAAAAATTGGAGTATGCAGATCTTCTGTAATAAAACTGAATATATTGCTTTTTTTTTTGAAAACCTACTTCGGAAAATTTTCCGATTAGTGGCAACGCTGTGACAGAAACTGAACACCACGATTTTTGACAGTAGTTGTAACACTTCGTGTTCACAGAAATTTGTGTAGCAGAAATTCGCCATTTTTCCAACGGAGGGGAAATTATTAGCTCTCTCATTGCCCTCTCTCGATGCAACTTTTTTGAGTTAAGCTAGAACTATAATACACTTAAATGCTCGAAGAAAACAAGCAAATACACGGAAAGCATATGACGTGGCTATAATTGCGGAGTGGAAGGTTTCGTCAAGTTTCGTTCAACTTTGGTTACGGAAGTGAGGTGCGCTCCCGAACCCACCTCACTTAAGTTAAACTGACGTTTGGTGAAATAGGAATGCCATAAAGAGATAGATGATAATTACGGTGCAGAGAAATAACTTCACGGGAATTAACTTCATATCTAGTGGGAAATAATCTCACTCTTTTTTGGTGAAGTTATTTCCCACTGAAGGTGAGTAATAATTTCACCTGAAAATTGTATGATGTTATTTCCCACCTATGATGTAAAAATTAGACAAATGTAAAATTGCGTTTCTTTAAATCCAGATTCTTTAAATGCAAAAGCAACTTTGCATACACACAGCCTCTCACCTACTCTAAATCCTGTGTCGAGATTCAGCTAATTCGAAACCGCAGGGAGTGAGTGAGATGAGTCACTTTTCGTCGAAAGTCGATTCAGCTAGCAAAAGTGAGTGAGTGAGCGAGTGAAATGAAATGTTAGATTACTCGCTAGATATTTCTGCAGTGAATTGGTGTATGTGTTGGTAAATTTCCAGTTTTGGATAGGTATGTGTGCTTTTCTCAAGAATTCCTATTCATGGATACGAAATGAAATAAAAAAAACAACAACGTAGAAAAAAAAAACTATCCTTTTATTGATTCTTAAATCTTATTTTATCATCTTATGCACATAATTATGTAGTATATTATCACAACAAAAACATAAATGTTAAAAAAGGAGCCAAGTTCTTATGTGTACAAGAAACCTGTGTGTAAAAAGTCAGCCAAAAAAAGTAATGAGATCTAAAATATATGCCAAGTTTTAAGTTCATGAAGTTTAATATCAAATATCTTAAGTACAATAATATCGAAACAATTCCAAATCATGACAGAAATTTGGTAATTAATAATTACTGATTAAAATTTGGTGGGTTCACTGGTCAAGTTTTCATACATTTTAAATTTGTAATTAAGTAAGTATTTAACAGAAAACGTGCCAAGTGAATCCACCAAATTTTAATCAGCAATCATTAATTACCAAATTTCTGTCATGATTTGGAATTGTTTCGATATTACTGTACTTAAGATATTTGATATTAAACTTCATGAACTTAAAACTTGGCATATATTTTAGATCTCATTACTTTTTTGGCTGACTTTTTACACACAGGTTTCTTGTACACATAAGAACTTGGCTCCTTTTTTAACATTTATGTTTTTGTTGTGATTTCACTCCTTTTTGCAAAGATTTATTTTGCCAGGTGAAAGTCAAGCACTACCGCTCTACAAAGTTTCATAATTCTACGACAACTGAAAGTGCTCCATACACATAATAGCAATTCTGATAAAGTGGGTGGGTGACCACCCCCCCCCCCCCCTGAATGGACAATTCCAAATTTTCGAAATTTTCGATTTTGTTCCTTTCTGAGTACAGTCCTACCGACCTACCAATTTTCATCGTTCTACAACAATCGGAAGTGCCCCATATAATTTATAAGAATTTTTAAAAAAGTGGGTCGATGCCACGCCCCCTGAATGCAAAATTCCAATTTTTCAATTTTTTCTTTCTAAGTACTTTAAGCCCCACCGATCTCCCAATTTTCATCGTTCAACAACAATCGGAAGTGCTTCATATAGTTTATAAGAATTTTTAAGAATATGGGTCGATGCCACGCCCCCTGAACTGAAACTTCCAATTTTTCGATTTTTTTCTTCTAAGTACTTCAAGTCATACCGACCTACCAATTTTCATCGTTCTGCAACAATCGGAAGTGCTCCATATAATCTATAAGAATTTTTAAGAATGTGGGTGGATGCCACGCCCCCTGTATGGAAAATTCCAATTTTTCAATTTTTTTTCTTTCTAAGTACATCAAACCCTACCAACTTACCAATTTTCATTGTTCTACAACAACCGGAAAGGCTCCATATAATTTATAGAATATTTAAGAAAGTGGGTGAATGCCACGCCCCCTGAATGGAAAATTGCAGATTTTCGATTTTTTCCTTTGTATGTACCACAAGGCCTACCGTTATGTGAAATTTCAAGTTTCTACGATGTCGGGAAGTGCTCCATAATTTTGATGATCTGTCAGTGAGTCAGTCAGTCAGTGAGTCAGTGAGTCAGTCAGTTACGGTTTTTGCGATTTTTGAAGTCCTATATCTTGGGAACTACTAATGCTAAAGAGTTGAAATTTGGTGAGCCACCTGTGTTTGATCAGTTCAGCAAATACTCCGAATTTGAAGTTTCTGACTTTATTGGTATTGAAGTTAGAGGGGGGTTGAAAATCGCCTGAGTTTGTTCCTGTAAAAAGGGTGTAGTGCCGCGAACTTGGCTGGGCACTACCGTGCCCTTTGATATGAAATTATATTCTCTTCACTTTTGACACTATTTAACATTTTATATCCTCAAGGGTGAAAACACACATTAAACTTTAATTATGACAAAAAATAATTGAAACAAAAGATACTCCATTCCAATGCTTACATTGTTGTATTTGTTATTTCATTTTGCGTCCATTAGTTGTGATGCGAAACAGAATACAAACGTAACGAGTGTGAAAAGGAGGTAGAATTTGGCTCCTTTATATTTATTCTTTGCCTCATGTTCGAAACTAAATTCGAACTTACTCATTTCACTTAAATATCTGAATCACTTTTGCGAGTGAAGTGAGGTGAGTCGGCGAGTAAGGCGAGTCATCTCATCTCACTCGCTGAAATAGCTGAATCTCGGCACTGTAGTGTGCCCAAGCTTTGGGATAGGTGCGAGGCTGGGTGTGTGCAAAGTTTGTTTTGAATTTAAAGAGACGCACATTAAAGTGAAATTCATTCCCCCAAAAAAGTGAAATTATCTCTCAGCTTCAGTGGGAAATAACTTTACTTCTAAAAAGTGAAACTATTTCCCACTATTGGTGAAGTTTGTTCCCATGTATAATTATTTCCCAGTGATTTTATTTCCCTTCACCAATAATTATATTATGGGTGTTTTCCCCTTTTAACGGTACGGAAAGCTTCTTTTCGTTGTTTTTTGACATTAGCTTCAGTGCTGTTCCGACTATTATAGTTCTACTTTTAAAAGACAGGAATCTGTTACAATAGGTCTGTTTGTTATCGTGAAATTTCCTGAAAATTTCCACAAATTTTCACAAATTCTGACAAATTGATATTATTGACATGACTTGCAGCTTAACGCAAATGAATTGACTTTTTACATCGTAGGTTCTCAATCTATTAGGGGAAACTCTGTATAAAATTAATGAAGAATATTTGTCTATTTCTAATATATCTTTATATAATGATTTTTGTATTTTTTGTTTCTATTTTCAATTGAAGTGGATTATACAATTTCTCGTTTAGTTGGCATGTACTGCATATTTAAAGCGATTGCTTTGGTTCACTGTACATTATTTATACATCATAAACCGTAAGTCATACTACACATTATTTGTTTGATACCTAATCGCCTTTTATTTATTTTTTTTAGGATTGTTATGATTGGACGCTGCTCAATTGTACTAACAATGGTACTCTACTCAACAGAAGCATTATATTTTAGGTCGACTTTGATAAATTTTTATGTTATCTTTCCGTTTTCGTTAAACTGTAAGTATAAACAATGACAAAATTCAAACTTGTTATAATTTTCAAACCAGTCAAATTACAATAATATCAACAGAAAACTTAAGAGAATAGTGCTATCAATAGGCCTTTGCTAATCTCACATTTTACTAAACAATTTGGATCATAAATTTAGCCAAAAATAACTTGAATATTAGGTCAAATGAAACAAATAAGTTCTCTTTGCCACGACGTTTCGTGTTTCGTCCATGTATACGGACATCATCAGGTGAACAATAATGTTTTCTATATTCGTATTCATAAATATGTTAACAAAAACGTTTTACAAAGCAGTATGACTTGCAATTGTTTTTACATTTATATTGCACTTTTGAAATTAAACAATAACTTCCTTATCGAAAACATCTACAAAATGAAAAAGTTGAACTGACAAGTAACGGCCAGACCAATATATAAATATATAAACATACATAAAAACATCAAAATAAATTTGTAGAGCTTTTTCTACCCCCCTTTCTTCTCCACCAGGTGCCTGTAGTGTGGGCTAAAGGGCCCTACACACGATCAATATTCATTGACAATAATTATTGAAGACATTTTCTGTCAAAAAACATTGATGCAAAATTGCCACAACACGTATCAATGAAAATTGACTAAATTGTACGTAAAATTGTATGATTTGGCTGCAAAAATGTTGCATCGGGTGTATCAGCAAATAAAAAGAAGGAATAACAATATTAAGTACTAAGGAAGTTGTTAAATAATAAATTTATTTGAAATTTAAGAGAACTAAGCCCAAAAATCGACCATTTCTTTTTCTATTTTGCTATTTGCTTTATTTTTGCCACCGACTCAAAGGTCAACATGACAGTTACATTGAAGAAAACCAAATCGTTTTTGGTACTCATCAATGTCGTCAATGTTCATTGGCAATGACATTGAAGAGCATACGAACGATCAATACTCAGCGAAAAATGACTTTTTCACTGAATATTGACAATAAACATTGGTCGTGTGTAGGGCTCTTAACGTCTTCCATATTGGTACGCCTGTTCATGGTATTATCAGTGTTGATTATATGCAAAGTTTCTATAATCATTCCTCGCGTTCCAATGTTTATTCGCTATGCTCTCTAGCTATCCCAAAAATTTTGAGATAACTTGAGTTGTTGTTGCGTCAGCTGTTATCAGCTGTTTTTTAACAAGGGATTACAACAACACAAAGCTATCCGGATAACTGAGAATAACCAGCGGAACGTGCCCATTCTTTTGTTTTGATGCTCTTCTCGTTGCATTATTTTGACATTATCGAAGTTAGGAGAGTGGTTAAAAGCAATGCAATGTGATGACAGTGCTGTCTTCTGTGGTGCGTTACTTTTAATATCGGATTTGTTTCCGGCAAGTCTATTTTTTAGTTTTTTCTTCGTTGCTCCTACGTAAATCTGGTTGCATTCTTCGTCCGAGTTTCCATTACAATTGGTTTTGTAAATTATGTCTGAATTTTCCATTTTGTCTGTTTTTGTCTTGAGGTTAGTGTAAAGTTGTGAGGTTGTATTTGTTGATTTAATAGCTGTTTTATATTTTTCTGTGTCTAATAGTTTCGCTTTTCTAAATCGGTCTGCTATTTCTTTTATACAGGGTGTCCTGTAAATAATGGATAACCTTGCAACTGGTTATAGCAGGCCTTATGACCTTCCCAGAAAAAAATATAAAAAAAATATTTTACTATGTTATTAGCTATTTTTTTATTTTTGTAATATTCTAGAATAACTGTTGTAATAGATAGGTGGTAAAATTTAATAGTAGTTATTGCATTTTTTATTATAATTTTTTAAAATATTTTTTTTAGAACAAAAATTTATTTTCAAAAAAGTTTGACCACCTCTAATAAATTAAAATTGTATGAGAACATGAATGGCCAGTTACTTAAAAAAGTTTTCTATTTAATGCACTTTCCAAAATGGTATAACACAAACTTGGGTACTAACAAAATAACCAAGAAAATTTGTCAATCATCTAATAAAGCAGCTTTTAACATTTTGGCAGAATGTCTATTAAAATGTTACAATAACCTCCAAATTTGAGTTGTACAAAGATTTTCTCTTTTGATGTGTTAGGGGGTTCAGTGCAAGTATAAAACTCGAATTAAGGTGTTGAAAGCCCCACCATTTGGCCACCATGTCGAAAAAAGAGTTCAAAAAAGTTTTTCGTGGCAACTTAAATTTTATTGGTCTTAGAAAAAATACATTCTCTGTTCAAACCTTATGTTATGTAATAAGGGTAATCACCCAACATTTAGGAACAAAAACAGGGAAGAGATTCTAGATCTCACTTTTATGAGCAATAAAGATAAAATTTATGTAGGGAATTGAAGAGTCTCACCTGAGGAATCTTTCTCAGATCACTTTAGGATACTCTTTACTCTAGACAGGAATAAATGAATAAAAAAATAATGAAAAAATAAATAAATGAGATTAAGCCCTTTAGAAACCCAACTAGAACAAATTGGACAGAGTACACAAAATGGTTGAACGGTCGTATCGACCCACCAGAGGAAGAAACGCTTTCGGCAACCTCAACCATAGATACTGTTGTTCAAAACCTTACTAGTGAAATGAGAACGGCCTTCGAAAGACACTGCCCTATATCTCGTAACATTAAACCCACTAGCCCACCATGGTGGAATAGTGAACTTAAGAAACGAAGAACAGGGGTCAGAAAAATTTTCAATAAAGCCAAACTTAGTAAATTAGAAGTAGACTGGAATTTGAGAGCTGAACTTAACTCATACACCAAGGAGTTAAGAAGGGCCAAATAGGATTCATGGGCTAGACACTGTGAATCCATTGAGAGTACAAGTGAGGCAGCGAGACTTCGAAAGGTCCTTGCCCATAATCCCACGATTCCGGGATACATTAAACATCCCGACGGTTCGTGGTCGAACTCGAGCCAAGAAACACTTGAACTCTTTATGGAAACGCATTTTCCTGACTGTAAGAGCCCTGAGGACTCAGGTTTTAAATAACCAGACTTCTTAGAAACTCTACAATCAGCACCAGAATTGGATCAGGTTATCACAGAGCAGAAGATTATGTGGGCAATAAACTCGTTCAAACCCTTTAAATCAGCTGGACCAGACGAGATAATTCCGGTATTTCTTCAACATGCTCTACAGATAATCACCCCATGGCTTAGGGTAATCTTCAAAAGTTGTGTTAAACTTAGATACGTCCCTACCAGCTGGAGAAAGGTTAAAGTTGTCTTTATTCCAGAAGCTGGGAAACTGACACACTCGACCGAAAAAGATTACAGACCAATAAGTCTCTCTTCGTTCCTCCTCAAGACATTGGAGAGAATTATTGATCTGCATGCTAGAGACCTTCTCAATCCAAACATTTTATGCAACTACCAACACGCTTACCTTAAGGGTAAGCCAGTGGAGACTGCGTTGCACGAGGTCGTTTCACAAATTGAGAAAAGTATCGAGCACAAAGAACATACCCTGGCAGCATTTTTGGACATTGAGGGAGCGTTTAACAACGTAAAGACGGAATCCATTAAACCTGCTCTGGAAGAGGTTGGAGTTGAGCCTGCCATTGTGGACTGGATTTATACCATGCTCAATACCAGAATCATAAACTCGCGACTTGGAGATACTATTGTTGAGAAAACAGTTACAAGAGACACGCCACAAGGAGTGGTAATTTCACCTCTCCTTTGGATCCTAGTCGTTAATAAAATTCTTACAAGACTAAAGGTAGAACTAGAATAGGCGGAAGCCGTCGGAAGCTTATGTCAAAACCGACCGAAAAGTAGCTTCCCGAAACGTCAATTTCACAAGTGGCCCATAATGCACTTAAGTGGTTGGAAGTGAACAAAAAATAAATAATTGTTTATTCAATGTTTATTTTCTCATTATACTTATTCACAGCGCAGAGTGATAGCTTTATACTATTTATTTTGCAAAACCACTAAAATTCTATGTGATATAAATTAATTAAAAGAAAATTGTTTTGACTTCTCTCATTCATTCATCAAACAGAAAAAAAAAGTTGAAAACTTTGCACCAAGCGCCAAGTTCTTGTAAGTTTGCTTCCACCATTTTGATTTTGCATTCGCCCACTTACGAAAGAGCGGTCGTTGAGCGCTCTCACTTCCGACAGCAAAAGTTAACGAAAACTAAACGAAAAGTTCCACTTCGCAATTATGTGCACGTCATATAAATTTCTTGTTTTTGCTCGGTTTCGTACGACCACTTAAGTTGGCTTCCGACTATTCTAGTTCTACCTTAAGGAATCAGGGCATTCAAATCGTGGCCTATGCAGACGACATAGTAATTTTTATATTGGGTAAGTATCTTACCACCATCAAAGATATTATGGAATCCGCACTTAAAGAACTATCTTCTTGGGCAGCACAAAACGGTCTCGGGGTTAACCCTACAAAAGCCGAACTAGTTCTGTTCACGAATAAAAAGAAATTAGGGGATTTTACTCCTCCCACACTTAATGACATTCCTCTGAAACTCTCCAAGGAAGCTAAATATCTTGAAGTTATCCTTGATTCCAAGCTAACATGAATGAAAAAATCACTATGCGCTTTCTTCACATGTAAAAAGACCTTTGGTACACGGTGGGGTATGTGACCGCAGGTCATCCAGTGGATGTACACGACGATAGTTCGCCCCATACTTACCAATGATTCTATAGTGTAGTGGAAGGCTGTTGAAAAGGTAAGCTATCTCAAAAACCTGAATAAGGTACAGAGACTAGCCTGTATAGGAATAACGGGGGCATAGAGGTCTACGCCACAGGCAAGTTTGGAAACTATTTTAAATCTTCCAGCCCGAGTACTTAAGATGCACAGCAGCCAAAAGCGCATTTCGAATCAAAGAACTGGGCTCTTGGAAGCACAGCACCTATGGTCATGGGTCTTTCCTACAAAGGTATGACACAGTGGCTGGACTTGATGTGACGACTGATTATATTCCACCTTTAATGGATTTTAACAAACACTTCTCTATTTCAATACCCGAAAGACATGGATGGGAACCCAACTCATTAATTAGTGAACAAGGTATCCCCTTCTATACTGACGGGTCAAAAATGGAAGAAGGAACAGGTGCTGGGGTGTTCTGTGAAGCCCTTAATATTAGAGAGTTATATAAACTCCCAAATGAGTGTAGTGTCTTTCAGGCTGAGATTTATGCTATTTAAAAAGGGCAGAATTGGTACACAAGAAAAAACTGATCTCGTCGGAGATCACTTTTTGCGTGGACAGCCAAGCTGCGATCAAAGCAATAGCCAGTGTGACCATAAGATCCAAAACAGTGGCAAAATGTCGAGGCCAGTGTTGTCACTTTACCACAGTTGTTGTAGATCTACCACTTTTTTCCAAGATTTTGATAATCTACCACTTCTACCACTGAAGTCGAAAATTCTACCACTTTTTGCTCATCCATAACAACTAAAATTTGAAATTCAAAGATAATCCGATCATTCATGAAAAAAATCTCAAAATTTTTCAATAGAAAAAAATTCCTGTGAGTTTTTGTCTCTATGTACTTACCTGAATTCAGCCATTGGAATCATTTAGAACTGATTTCTTTTAAAAATAGAAATCTAGTGGATTTTTTCAAAGCTTGTGTCCTACAACTTTGTTTACAAAATATCTGAAAAAGGGGAAACTTCTAGGCTACCCTCCTCGATGACAACGCAACGTGTGCGCTGTGCCCTAGAGCAATTCATAAAACGCTTTCCTGATATATTTTTTTGGATTGAATTTTGATCACTACATTCAAAACTTCAGTGAAGAAATAGATTCAGAAATAATAGAACAAAAGTTACTAAAAATTGTTTTTCTTTGATCTTATCAAATAGGTGTCTACATTTTTGTATATTAACTAATGAATTAAATGTTCTTTGTCAACTTGCTTAAACATTTTGATGCAAAAAACATGATTTAAATTTTAAAAATAAAAGAAAACCTGTCTTTCTAATATTTTGAAATGAAATTTTAAAAAAGATTTTAAGAAACACTTGAAACACTCCTGTCTCAAAACTGTATTTACATTATATAAATTTTTTTTCTTAAATTCGTTGCTCTAATTAATTTTCAATTTTCTCAAAAACTAGAAGACATAAAATCATCTAGTTTTCAATTTTTGATTAAGAGCAACGAATTTCAGAAAAAAATGATGCCTTTTTATGCCTTTTTTTCACTAATTTTGAGTTTGAAATTCGTTTTTTTCAAAAACCATGTACAGATTTCACTTGATTCAAAAACTGATTATTGGCCTTGAAAAAGGTATACTACCTAATTGTAAGTATTGCCGTTAATTTTTATATTTTGTTTACATTTACGGTGCTTTTTTTATGAAACTGCCCCTCCCGCCCAAACGGGGTGAGATAGACCCCCACTCCAATAGTAAAAAATGCTTGCATTGAACTGTTCTACGAAAATCCGTTATCATTTCTTGGCGCCTAAGTTATCGTACTTTTGCCCCTAAATTATTGATAATATTAAAATTTTTAAAAGGTATATATTTTTATAATTATAATTCTTATTGATATCACAGACAAAATTATTAAGATCTGATATATTTTCTTTACTCAAAAAATTCTTCAAAATGTCTAATTCTTAGTCCCCTGCCCCCTGCCCGTTTTCGAAAGGATAAATTATTGCAGTTCCTTTATTTTAGTTCCAAAACCAAAATAAACCCTCAATTATAGAATAAGAAATCTTTCTATGAACCAAAAATATTTTTAGTACCACATCATATTATTAAAAAAAGATTTTATTGAACTTTGTACAGGCAAAAATATCTTTAACTTTGAAAACTATCGAAGTTTCAGGTTTGGCAGCGTGAAGCATTAGGTCTGGTGAAAATAAAATGGTATCTGTGTCTCACGTCCATTTGCTATTTCATTTGTGCTACAGGTCATGGATTGTCCGTTCAGTTTCTCAGTCTTTTGATGAGTATTTACAGGATAAATGTCTCTATAAGTAGGCATATTTTTAAGCATAATTATATTGGCTAAATAATATATTTTTTTTATTTTTTCGTACAATGCGTAACTATGTTTTTGGCGCAAAAACTATGAAAATACTCAGTCTCCTGGCCACAGTCCCCTTGCAGTTTAACGGCTAACTGTCTATCAAGAGATCAGATAATGCTGCTTTTCCTTGTAAATATTAATTGTTAATGTAAACTTGCTCTCATTATCAAAGTGGTTAGATTTTTAAAAGAATATTTAAACAGGTGACTTTATCTCTCCCATTAGGCAAGGAGTACGATTTTCTAAAAAAATTGACTTAAAATAAAAAAAAATCTAAGTCCTCTAAACACATGTTGTCAAAAAATGCTGTTTTTTATTTTTCTGATTGGCCGCTTTCATTGGAAGGAAGCTCTAAATCAACTAGAGATAGTCAATTTGCTTCCAAAAATGTTATGTCGAAAATATCTTCATTTTCTTCCACTTTTTGTAGAATCACCCATATACTTCAATGAATAAAATGGTTCTCTTTGACTAAAATAAAACTTGAAAACAAAAATATTTTTCCTTATTTAATTTTTGGAAATTAAAATCTACCACTAAAAATCTGGATCTGGAACTAGAAGTGACAACACTGCTCGAGGCATACTGAACAAAATTTGCAACACTAACCGAGTCAAACTCTGCTGGGTTCCTGGACATAGCAATATAGAAGGAAATGACATAGCAGATGAACTGGCAAGGAAGGGGTCATTATCAAATGTAAACAGTAGTAGCCAATTAGACACGGGACTAGACATCCCGATCGGCGTAATTAAAACGAAAATGGACCTAATAACGAAAGAGCAAATCAATAAATCCTGGATTACCAGGAACTGATTAAAAGATTAAAAGCTGAGTAAAAAGAACATTAGAATCTTGAAAGGTGTACTAACGGGTCACTGCGCCATTGGCACAATGGCCACCAGATGGGGTGTACTCACACCCGACTGTTGTAGGAGCTGACAGGATGTAGAAGAAATAGAAACCATTAAACACCTGCTCTGCGATTGTCCAAACCTCCAAACAAGCCGCCTCCGGTACTTGGGAAACAGGTTTGTTGGAGAACTGGACGATCTAGCGCAGGTCTCAATGGTTAATATGAGAAAATTCATAGAAAGCACAGGCTGGTTCGTAAATGAGCCAGTCTATCTGAATCATTAGTTTACCCGGAGGCCACACGAGCGAGTACTCGCTAGCGAGTTTGGTACATACATTAATTGTCAAATCACTCGCCACTCTACTCGCTTCTCAACTGGCTTGGAAAAAGGCAAGCGAGTTGGCTAGCGAGTAGCAAAAGTTTAGATGTATTAGTAACTCGCTAGCGATTACTCGCTCGTGTGGCCTCAGGGTTAGGAGCATCTCTGCTTTCTTTTTTGTAAGGGGATCACAATAGACCAACAGGCCCCCGTGTGCGCAACAGCCTCTGTGCTGTGCACACCCCTCTTAACCTAAATTAACCTAAAAAAACTTTGGTACACATTTTTAGCAAATTCCATTCTCTTCAATTTATGTTAACACACGGTTCGATGAATCAATTAGAAAATTTACAAGAATATTGATGATTTAAAAGTCTATAAATTTGCATACCAACGCAAGCCATGCAATCAATATTTGCAAAGAAAAAAAAAAGATTTACGAAAAGACCACAAAACGCCGGTTTTAAGTACTTTTTTTTAAACTAACGGTGAAGGGTAAAAAAAAATAATTTTTACAAAATCTTAAAAAAATCTTGTGAAACGCTTTCTCAAATTTCCAAAACTGTCTTTGAATTTTTTATAACGTCATTATTTGCTGAGATATTGGTAATCAAGGCTAAAAGTATCTTTTTTCATTCAAAGTCAGATAAACCATGTCAAAAAAATCGTACGACAACAACAAAAAAACTGAATTGAAGCTAAGCAAACAAGGTATCTGGTCACGATATTTAATTGACTCAAAAAAATTTATCCATAGAAATGAGGACCTTCAAAAAAAATAAAAAAAATATAATTTTGTTGTCTCGTCTCATTTTTTGCAATAACGCAATAACGGTACTTCAAAAAAAATTTTTTGCAAAAAAATCTCGAAACAAAAAACATAGAGCTGTAAAATGATTTTTATTTCAACTCAATACGACCACTCGTCACAAAGATACAGCTCTTCAAAAAACGCTAACAAAAATTGAAAATAAAATTGTTCCTTTAATTTCGTTGACTAGTGTAGTTTACACAATTTGGTTAATCTTATCCAAGGAATTTGCTGCGGAAAATTTACCAAATATTTGGTTAAACTTATCTTAACGTCATTGTTACTTTTAGAGATTGAATTAGGCGTGTTTGTGACTTTTAGAATTAGGCATGTTTAGAAACATGATATAAGTGATATCTCAGAGAACTAAAAAAGCTCTGAATGTGTTCTGTAACTATCGCATTGCCATTAGTTGGTGATAAAAGTTGTGAATTAAAACGAAGTTTATACAAAAGAAAATAGTTAGAACGTCTACATTTACTCAACGATTAAGGCTCTGCCCAATCAACGCGAAATTATAGCAAAACAATCGCAAAAATAGTTTTTGTTGTTTTTTAGTATCGAGATCTTTCATATTTTGTAACGTTGCGAATGATTCGCTTTAATTTCGTGTTGGTTTGTGAGAGCCTTTAGGAAAGCTACTTTTCGTAAATTATTACGGTAGAACTATAAAGTCTCACCCAAACCAATGCAAATCTTTCGTTGTCGACGACAAAACTACATCAACAACGTGCTGTTTTCATTAACAACAACGTGTTGTTATTAATGTTTTTGCTGTGGTCAACGAATGATTCGCACTGGCTTGGAAGATTTTTATCAGTCGGAAGCTGTTAGTAACAGATGTCATTAGCCAATGAAAAGTATCTTTCTAAACTGTCAAAATCAGAACTAAAGCATAATTCACTCTTTCTCTTTTCTTCGTTCCTAGCTCAACAAATTTCAGTTTCACTTCCGTGAAGTCTACTCGGGGGCGCTCTATTCTCTTCTGAAAGCAAAAGTTAATGAAAATCAAGAAAAGGACATTATGGGCGTGACATATGATTTGTTTGTATTCGCTGATTTTCATCCGACCACTGCCGTGAGCTTGCGTTTATTATAGTTCTACCTTACAACGTGACTATTGTCATGTATCTTAAGGAAGAACTATAACTGTCCATAGCTCAACCAAGTGGTCGGTTGAAAATGAGGGAATACATGAAAACCATACTCATCTCACGGGAGTGAAACTGACATTTGGTGAATTTTTAACTTAAGTGGAATATTCCTCACTTCTTCTTTGGCTGTTTGGAAAGCACATTTTCGTGGGTTTTTAACATTAGCTTCCGACTATTGAGACTCTCCCAAACTAACGTGAAACATTCGGAACGAATACGAAAATTCCTCATTTTAATTAATTCTGACAAGCAAAAGTTTCGCTGTCGTTCCGAATATTTCGCATTGGTTTGAGAAAGCCTTAATAGTTCTAGCTTTATATTTTGTTTTATCCTTCCAAGTTTCCGACTTCACGTTGGTTCGGGAGAGGTTCTCTATTTAAAAATTACTACGTTTACAACCAGGATTGGGAGCTCCAGGCTTTTTGTCTTTTATGTTTCAAAGAAGTAAGAACGCGGATACTTAAAATTGATTTTATTTAGTTAAAATATAAATGATTCATAAAATACTTTTAGATTAAAATAGTACAATATTTCAAGTTGTGTTAAAGCGCAATTATATAAATTCGACCGGTTGATAACGAAGATGAATAGGAAGTGAAATCCTTCGATATCTTGTTTGACAGGTCGATTTTGCTTCGATTAATTTACGTTCAGGGTTTCAACATTTATAGTTTGGACGCAACACTCCTTTGCCCTTGATAGGATCAAACAATTCCTGGATCCTTTCTGAGCGTCGTGGTATTGACGTATCTGCTGTTTCTGTAGGTTCTTGTATTGCTGCATCAATATTCGTTTCAGGTATAATAGGTGTTTCATTTACATTCTGGGGGGTCACCTGCTCTGTTGATCGACGTCGTACCTGATCTGCATGTCGGCGAATCATTTGGCCAGTATCAGTACTGACAACGACTGAAACTGGGCCTGTCGTCTCAGATATATGTCCGGGCATCCATCTTGGTCCTGCAGCAGTATAGTTACGATACCAAACTGGGTCTAAATTAGTATACTGTGGCGTTTTTGAAATATCCATTTTTGAATTCGCTTGTATGGATATGGCATCTGGATGAAGTTTGTCGAAGTAAGTCTGCGGCCTTCGATTAAAAAGTAGCTCAGCAGGGGAACGGCTGGTTGCTGAATGCGGAGTAACATGTTGGTCCAGAAGGAATCTCGCAAGGCGTAATTTAATATCTCCTTGTGTAACTTTCTTCAGATAGTCTTTGGTAGTGCGGACCATTCGCTCCACTTGCCCATTCGTAGACGGATGAAATGGAGCTGAAAATAAAGGTTTTATTAAATTATTTTCACAAAAAGTTTTAAAATCAAAAGAAGTGAAGGCTGTTCCATTATCAGAAACAATGATATCGGGTAAACCATGAGTAGCAAAAAGTTGTCTCAAAACTGACATCGCACATGAAGAGGACGTAGCAGAAACTGGATGAACTTCCAACCACTTGGAATAAGAATCCACTACCAAGAAGAATTAGTTCCCTTTGAATGGACCAGCAAAATCAATGTGGATCCTAGACCAGGGATTTTTTGTACCTTCCCAGGTATAACCGCTTGCTGGAGAATTATCCGGTCGCATTTGTTGGCATGTAGAACATTGCTTAACGGTCCTTTCGATGTCCTCGTCAATTTTAGGCCACCATACGTAACTCCTCGCTAGGGCCTTCATCCGGACTATACCAGGATGGTTTGCATGGAGGGCAGTTAGAACTGTTGACTGGTGAACCTTTGGAATTAATACTCTTGGACCCCACACTAAGCATCCTTTTATGTAGGAAATTTCATCTTTCCTGTTGAAAAATGTTTTGAATTCTGGGTCGACCGCAGCAGGCCAACCCCTTAACGCCCAGTGTGAAATACGGGAAAGGACTTTATCCTTTTTTGTATCTTTCGAAATATCACTAGCTTGTATTATTGGAGTGTCCAACGTTTCAATCATTAGGACAACTTCTTCTTCTGAAGTGCTAGGTAATTGGACAGGCAAACGACTTAATGCATCGGCATGTGCGATTTCTTTCCCAGGCTTGTGTATAAGATCGTAGTTGTAGGCATTTAAGAAGATGTTCCACCGAAGCATCCTTGGAGATAAGATGTTTGGAGTAGGCTTTGAAGAGGAAAACAATCCTAGTAGGGGTTTATGGTCCGTAAAGATTTCAAAGTGTCGCCCATAAAGGAAATCATGAAATTTTTTTATACTCGCTATAATTGCCAGAGCCTCCTTATCTATCTGGGCATAATTTCTTTCGGAATCTGAAAGAGTCCTTGAATAAAAAGAAATAGGACGCTCAGAGCCATCTGGCAGATGATGAGCAAGAACAGAGCCTATTCCATATGGTGAAGCATCGCAAGTCAGTCTAACTGGTAACCTTACATCATAAGGTATGAGAACACTGTCTGATGAGAGCAAACTTTTTACTTCATCAAATGCTTTTTGATGAACAGTATCCCACTTCCATGTTTTCGTTTGGTCCAACAGTGTGTGAAGTGGCTCTGCTAAGGTGGCTTTTGCAAGAAGGAAGGAATGGTAAAAGTTTAGAAGTCCAAGAAAAGCCTGAAGTTCGACTTTGTTTTTTGGTGCTGGAGTGTTCCGAATAACCTATATTTTTTCTGCTAGGGGATAAATGCCTTCAGCATCCATACGGAAGCCTAAGAAAGTTACTGATGGAACGTCAAAAATACACTTCTCTTTCCGTAGTCGTAGTCCATATTTATCTAATCTCTGGAAAACCTCCCGAAGAATATTTGCGAGTGCTTCCGAATTTCCTGCAACTACAATAAGATCATCCAAATAAAACTCTACCCCTTTCAATAAATTAGACATTGTCTTTTGAAACTCCCCGGGTGCTGCAGAAATTCCATATTAAAGACGTTTCACCTTGAAAGCTCCTTTAAGAGTAATAATAGTTTGTGCCTTAGCTGTGTCATCATCAACAGTTAACTGTAGGTACGCTTGAGCAAGGTCAAGTTTGGCAAAAACTGAACCACGGGGAAGGTTTGCTATTAAGTCATGCATAGAAGGAATCGAGAAGGTATGAGGATCAAGAGCTTTATTTATTGTAGACTTATAGTCCCCACAAATACGAACTGTTCCATTAGGCTTAAGCACCGGAACGATAGGCGTGGCCCATTGTGAATAGTCAACTGATTCTAATATTCCCTGCGAAACCATGTGGTCAATTTCAGCTTCCACTTTGGAACGAATCGCGAATGGAATCTTTCTAGCAGGCAAATATATTGGTGGGACACTAGGATTCAAGTGCAGAGACACTGGTGGTCCTTTATAAGTACCAAGTTCACCGTTAAAAAGTGAGTCGAATTCCTTGACGACCTCACTAACACTTGATGAAGCTATTGAATTAACTCCTTGCAACGAAATTCCTAAGGGCAAAAACCAATCACAGCCTAAAAAGTTTGTAGAACGTGAACCAGAAGTGACTAGAAGGGATAAGTTGAGAATTTCTCGTCTTTTATACATGGCGTTAATAATACATTTGCCTTTGAAATTGATTGGATTTCCTTGGAAGTCTTTGAATATTGTTTCTACGCAAAACAATTTTGGTTTAAATTTTGGCCATAATTTATTGAATGTATCTTCGGAGATAGTAGTAAAATTTGAGCCAGAATCTACTTCAAAATTGCAATTTTTTCCATTTATAAGAACAGATGACTGTTTTTTAAGACTCGCCACACCTGTAACGAGGTTTATGCTGGAATGTCCACTGTTCTTTTTGAACCTTGTTTGTCTTTGAGTTGGTTTTGTATAATTTGAATTGGATTTACACCTTTTTTATGTGTCCAAGCTTACCACAATTGTCACAGACAACTGTTCGGAATCTAAACGTCGCCCTTGTATGCGCCTCGCCGCAGCAAGCACCAGCACGTAGTGTACCAACATTAGATTCTTTGTAGTTTTTATTTTTGTTGACTCCCTTTCGCACCAGATTTACTTGTTGATCGACTGCATTTGATGTGGATGGACTCGATTTAATCATGTGAAGACTCCTTTTTGCCGACTCTGCTGCGACTGCTCTTTCCTGAGCTGTTTTGAAGGTTAAGTCCGTTGTTGCTAAAAGCTCTTCCTGAAGTCGAGAGTCACGAAGTCCACAAACGAAGCGATCACGTAACATGCGGTCGAGTGACGTGGCAAAGTTACATTGACTTGCCATTCTCCGAAGGTCAGCAATGTAATCGACAATTTTCTCATCTGGAAGCTGGTCTCTTTTGAAGAATTTGAAGAAAGATGCGATCTCCGAAGGTGGAGGTGAAAAATGGTCAGAAAGTGTTTTGCAAAGTGTATGAAGGTGTGGATTCGATCCCCAGCCGTGCCACCTAAAAACAAATGTTTTATCAGAGATACTGCCTCTTGCAAGGAACTGACAAATCCTCTAAGAGTAATCCTCTAAGAGTATACCAAACCCCAAAACCGGACGTTTTCGTTTGACATTCCAGTTTTTTTTTGTACACAAACCACGCACAACTTTTTGTATTTTCTTCTATTTTTTGAAATAAAAACTTTATTATATAAAGAGGATCCATACAAACAATTTGACTTGCTACAAACAATTATTTATCAATTTTAAATAAATTTAATTTATTTTGAGATTCGAATTTTATATTTGATATGACAGAATTTCGTCAGCTGTTTTCAATTTCTTTTGAACGCATCCCATCAGTTTCTTTTTTGACACTTCAATAGGCGCTGAACTTATTAAAAGGTATGTTTGTTTTGTTCATCCCTGAATTCCAACATGTTTTCGACTGGTTTTATATAAAACTTGTGTTTTACGAAAACCTGAAGCTACAAAAAATGTATGAGAAAACTTGTGTTTTAATTAGGTTTTGCTCCAAAACCGATATTTTCGCGAAAACCACGTTTTGGGTTCGATGTGAAAAGGCCGTTCGGACTCGGAAAAAATTGTAGGTCTCCTTCCCGCAACACGCACACAGGAATGGTTGAGATTTGTAAGTCACTGGGCCCTGGTTCTCCATGAGCTGTTGCGCCACCCCATTTATTTATTTTATGTTGGTTAGTTTCTGGGAGCCCACAAACAATCAGAAACTGGAAATGTCAAGAAAACGAGAATAATGTGTATCAAATTGTGTTTTAGTCTGGATTTGAGTACATCCCGACGAGGGCAGTTTAAATCTTATTGTATCAATCGAAATTTAATTTAAAGAATTGATTTAAGTTTGGATTTAACGAGTGAATAATATGGAATTGGATTTAATGTTTGGATTTAAACTACTTTTAATCTGGATTTAAGTATTAATTTGGATTAAACGAGTGTTAGAGTATTTTGGCTAAAAACCCATTGAGTTTTGTTCTCTTTGTTTGATCTGAGTGCTGATGACGAGAGACGATCTACCATTATGATAAGTGTATGAACGTGGTACGTGGCGACAGGATATTCCATTCGCATAACAGATTAAGCTGGATTCTGAATAATGCCGGTTGCTCATGAGGAATTAAGTCATGTAGACGAACTGGAAAGCCAGTTGGTATTCTCGATTGTTGTGGCAGAACTTCTTTACGAAGTGGTGCAATGAGTAGTAGGGATCGTTTTTCGTCGTTTATGTTGCAGTGGAGAATATACACTCCCGCTCATTTGAATAGGTTCAAAATTTTCGAGTGCTATTAACCGTTATAACTCCGGATTGAGCGGACTAAATGAATTTTTGTAAATGGCATTAGAGAAAGCATCCAATTTAAAAGCGAATAAGAAAATACAAAATCTTAAAATTACCGTCATTACACGTTTTATTATCATTTCTTTAAATTCATGTGCAAATCATAGCCCTTTTTTTGGTTCATTTGAATAGGTTCACTGCCTTCATCATCACTTTTGCTTTGAACTAGTTTAAGTTCAGACCTTTTAAAGCTATTTTTGGGTTTTATATCATGGTTTCTTTGACAAGACACAACAAAATTGAGAAAAAGTGGACAATGTGTGGAGGAAAAGCTCTTGGCGCGGTTGAGTACGCAGGAATTAATAGTTTTCATAATCAAAGACAAACGGGACATCAAATTTTGGAAATCTCTTCTTTGACCTTTAGTTATCTGAAAAATAAACAAAAAGATGATATCGATATGGAAGGATGCACAAAACCTGCTACCTCCGCAGTGATAGACGAAAAATTTTGAGGTTTGCGTCAAATTCGTCGGTTTAAATGGCTAAAACAAGGGAAGAATCTGGGTTCAGTTCCAATATTCCTACAGTCGAGAGCTTAATTAAAAATTCTGCATACTGAAAAAGAAAAAAAAATTAAAATAAACCACCACTAATTTGTAAGAAGTTCTTTCAAATAAGGTCAATGAAAAGAAATTTAGCCCCACATTTTTGAAGCATTGATACTACTGGTTAAGTAACAAAATAGCGCTCAGTCATAGAAATACAATTTGAGTCTATCTGTTCCGTCGAATTTGATGCCTTTTTCATTAGAAAAAACGACTTTAAGCCACTTTTTCTTTCGAGTGTTATGAATCTTACAAAACTGAATTCGGTTTGATTTTTTTGTTTCGCTAACTTCGTTAAGGGGTAGTTTCATTTGATTTTATTCTTTTTCGGTAAACAGAACTATTAATTGAACTCTCTTGTAGAAATACTGGCACTGAACCCAGCTTCTTCCCTTGTTTTAGCCATTTAAGCCAATGAATTAGACGAAACCCTCAAAATTTGTCGTCTTTAACTTGCGGAGGTAGCAGGTTTTATGCATCCTTTCATATCGATACCATCTTTTTGTTTATTTTTCAGATAATTAAAGGTAAAAGAAGAGATTCTGTTAATTTTTCAGAAATTTGATGTCCCGTTTGTCCTTGATCATGAAAACTATAAATTCCTGCGTACTCAACCGCGCCAAGAGCTTTTCCTCCACCCATTGTCCACTTTTTCGCAATTTTTTTGTGTCATGTCAAAGAAACCATGATATAAACCCGAAAATTGCTTTAAAAGGGGTGACCTTTAACTCGTTCAAAGCTAAAGTGATGATGAAGGCGGAGTACCTATTCAAATGAACCAAAAAAAGGGCTACGATTTGCACATGAATTTGAAGAAATGATAATAAAACGTGTAATGACGGTAATTTTAAGATTTTGTGTTTTCTTATTCGCTCTTAAATTGGATGCTTTCTCTAATGCCATTTACAAAAATTCATTTAGAGTTATAACGGTTAATGGCACTCGAAAATTTTGAACCTATTCAAACGAACGGGAGTGTATATCAACTATGTTTATATGCATCAACTCGATCATAGGTTAGGTTAGGTTAGAAGGGGTGATGATACGGCAAGCCGCCTCATCCCACTCGGATCTCCGTGGATCCATTGCGCTCCCCAGGATGAAGGTAGGTAGGTGTGAGGAGGGGATGGGTGTGGGACTGAGGGACAAGTTTGGGAATGGGATGCCTCCTTGAACCACCCTCACTTCTGAGTGAATTTCAGGATATTATTTAGTGGCAGGGTACAGATGTCGCCCATTTCGTCGAAAAAGTATTCTCCGAGGGCCTCTTTTCTAGTTATGGCCAGACTGGGGCATTCACAAAAGAAATGGGATAAGCCCTCCTCCGCCTCTTCATCTTGACACCCTCTACATAAGTCAGATGGGTTGATACCCATTCTGCTCATGTGGGTTCCCAATGAGTAGTGGCCCATTAGGACTCCCACTAGGAGTGATAATTGAGGCCTGCTTAACTTGAGTTAATATTTAGTTTTTTTCTTTGATATGTTCGGCCATAAATTTCTTGAAACCCGACAAGTGTCAAGTGATGATCATGAAAAGCAAGAATTTTTTTCATTTTCAATTATACATTTATGCATTATTTATATTCGCACACTCTCGTACGATCACTTACGTGGCGGTTTGATTATTACAGTTGTAAAAACTTGAAAAACTTGAAAAACTCTTTTGCCGTCATCTGGGAGGGAACCATGAACCTTGCGATTCAAAGGCCGATGCACTACACACCGCGCCACTGAAGCCACGTCATGCTTAGCTCAATCCCAATGCAGGTTTCGTTATTTATCAATTGCAACAGCGACTAGCATTTTTATAAACACACACAAGCATGCTATTATTCAGTCGGTTTCTTTCTTTTTCACCCGTGCGCCGATTCGTAAGCCAACAATTCGTTGATCATACAGGGGCATGGGGATGAGTTGAAAGAGTTGACACTGGTCAAGAATTAGTTTACAAATTAAGTGAGGTGAAATTACAAATAGATACAACAATGTAAACACATGGGTTTTGGAGGGTGAAATGTATGAAGGATTGGCATCTTGACAATTGATAATCTCTGGTTTACAGTTTAGTGAATATTCAAAATAAATTCCCTCTATGGATAGCAGAATAAAGGTAAGACCGCACTCGATGGAACTGCGCAGCACTCTGCGGCACATTTTTGGGGTTCTACATCAGGGTTGCCAGTTCGGGGGTTTTCCCCCCAGATTTAGGGTTTTTTTTCATCGTTAGGGGCAAATCTGGGGTGACAAAATGTATGGGGGAAATCTGTGGGTATTATTTTTAAAGTTAAAAAATTAATATTGTATAACTGCTTAATTTTCTTCATTCTCAAAATTACATTGTATGGGAATTGAAACAACTGAAAGTAATTAAGGCCGTGAGTGCAAAAAAATTGGAAAAATGGATACTTTTGTCTCGTTGTCCAACATTTATGCATGAAAAGTCACAGAAGCAAAAAACCTTAATCCTTAAATATCTTAGCTTTCCAAAGATGTCACTTATCCTCCATGAATATCAAATAAAATAGTAATTAACATCGATTAAAAATGAAAACTATGCAAACAAAATTGTGTTACACCACTTTTGTTCTCACTGGCTCATTTGTGTTGTGAGTGAGATGTTCCTTCGCAGAATTTTACTTCGTTAGAGGAAACTCTGAAAAATGTCGCTTGTATAAAAATGAAGATGACGATCGTATTATTCTCGATTTTTCAAATAAAGTATTTTAGTGTAGGAAGATGCATATTTTCATTTTTACTATAATTTTTTTTAAATATCATCTGAAATATGTAATGAACTTATGAGTATTGAAAGTAAAAAAAAAAATCTAGGGTTTTTTTTGTCAAAATGTGGTAATCAGGGGGGTTTCTAAATTTTTCTGGGGGGAGATTTTTTTTCATCTGGCAACACTTGTCGCCAGATTTTCTCACGTGACACAGAAAGAAAAAAAAGAGCACAGACCCAAACACAAAGTTTCGTCACGCTTGTTATACGGCACTTGCGGAAACGGAATGGGTCAGATTATCAACTTTGCCGCATGGTGCCGCGCCGCACAGTGGACCGACCCCATATAGCTAGACGTAAAAAAAACCGATGACGTAGATCATAATTTTTGTTTATTCTTATCTATAATGGATTATTGTTGACCCCCAAAATGCATTTATTCTTTGACTAACTTAATTTATTGATAAGCAAATGCATTTCAAAGTTAATGCTAAAAAAACTGCGATTTATTTTCTTATTTTAAGTTTTCAAGTCTTTCAAGTCTTTATTAATAAAAGTGTTAATCATACATCAATTTCGATACAAAAAATATCAGTGATTTGTGAAAGTATTATCTTTCTTATGAAAATTTAGTTAAACCTGTGTTTGTGTTAGTTTCCTGGATAAAAAATGTAGAATAAGTGTCAAATTAATTTTTAAAAAATCTGTGCTCTGAAGATATTTTGGACAATATAAATTAGTATATTATGTTATTTTGAATCAAAACTGTGTTTTTTGAGTAGCTGTGAGTGTCTTCTTTTTGGACATGCATATGGTATACCTCGCAAAGCAGTGCAAAGTACTTTTTTTTCATTTTTAGATTCACACTTTTCCGTTCCTCGTATGGAATTTTTTGAAATTTGGTGCTCCCATTCCAAATGGGACCGGAACAATAAATTGCTGGAACACATTTTAAACAAAATAGAGTTACCAAACCCAAAAATCAACTTTTTAAATTATTTAAAGAAAATTATTTGGTCAAAATCCATAAATATAATATCGTCGTCGTTCAATGAAAACTCCCTAATTCCATTTCATTTTATTTTGAGACATGTGTAGTTTTAATGGATTTTTACTGACTAGAATATGAAAATGTTTGATTTAAAGAAATGTTTCCATAATAAATAGACCAACATAAGATTTAGAGATCCTTTACAGATCTAAAATGTTTATATTTAATTAAATATTACATTTTTACGAGAGGTTTCTTGGTTTCTAAAAAAAAGGAGTTAGGGAGTTTTGTTTGAACAACGACGATATATCCTCTGCCTATAATATATTTGTTTCGAATTTTGAAACATATACATAACCGAGACAAAGGCCCTTTACTTACGACTATACAGTTGGTATCCTATGGCTGTCAGTATTCATACAATTATATGCCACTCTGTAGACGTCATGAAATAATGTATCGTCCCTATTGGCCAACCATCAGAGGAAGCGCAAGAAGCGCGAAATAAAGACTTCAGACGTTTTAGAACTTTACATTCCCGAAAAATGACGAGAATAAATACGAACAGGAACTTACTCAACATGCTTCAGATCCATGATAAATTAATTTCGGGAAAAGCCATTACAAAATATAAATCAATGCCTTCTGAAGTCTTACAATTTTTAATTGAACCTGAAACAGATCCCATAAGCCAAGAACTACCAACAATCATTGAAAATAACTTAAACTCTAACAGTGACGAAAATCAGGAATTACAAAGCGAGTATTCTAGCTCAGATTAATTCTTGTATCTAACGATAATTATCTACACAGCAACTAAGATAGTGTTTTAAAAAATCATTTCTTTTTAATATTAGTTAGATTTTTGTTTGAAAAAGGTATCTAAAATTACTTATTATTTACGAAACCGATCTTCTATGATTTATTTTCTCCGAACTTGAACTATTGATTTGTATTGAAGAAAAGAACTTAATGTATATTATTCAGTACTAGACATCAAACTTGTTTAAAAATATATTCTTAAGCACAGAAATAAGAAAAGAATCCAAATTAAAAAATATATTTTTTTTTAACCGACAATGTAATAGGTGTGGGTACGTCAGCTCCCTCTAAGTCGAACTCCCTCTAAGTCGAATTTCCTTCTAACTCGAACTTTTTCGCCCTAATTTGTATTCCCCTCAAATTTGATACCATATAATATTTCTCTCTAACTCGAATTTTTGCAAAACTCTCTCTAAGTCGAACTGATTTTGATATCCCGTGAAAATTCCACTTAGAGGGAGTCGACTGAATTGTTTATTTATTGTTTATTTTTGTTATTTGTATTATTAGTCCGGTAACTATATACATTAGACCTTGCGTCAGGTCCGGTAGTTCTGATTTTTTGCTGAGTTGTTTATGATGTTGGCCTAGTATTAAATCTGATTTTTCGACGTCGAGCGCCGAACGCAACATTGGTAAAAATCCAAAAAACCGCGAATTTTTCGCGGTTTTTTCACTTATTGGCTATTTTAACCATTACGCCTTAACTTCCGAATAAAACATTGCTCTACGATTTCAACCTTACTAAATTTGCTTCAATTTGAGTCCAAAGCCGGTTCTGTAGACATAACGGTTTCCAAGGGACGGCATTTCAAAACATAGCAATACAAAATTTAAAACAACAAGTAGCATATAAAACAGTATAATATCAAAAACATGGTCTTTGACATATGCTGCATCAAAGCAATAGAGCGTGTAGATTGGGCCCGTTTAGGCGGGAGGGGCAATTTTAAGAAAAGTTGACTTCAAATAGAAAAATAACCATAAAAATACAATGGTAATATCTGGACGAAAATCCATTCCTCATCTCAAAGCCAGAAATCCATTCTTTAATTTTTTTTAAATAAAGTTTTTTTTAGCTGATAGTTTTTGAAAAATTTACTTTCAAACTCAAAATTTTGAGAAAAAGACGATTTTTTTTTGTTAATCTATTTTGTTTTTTTTTATGGTATTAAGTACTATTTTTGATTTTGATTTTCAATGCCCTTATTAATTCTTAGTTAAAAACTGAAAACCAAATGATAAAATGACTTCTAGTTTTTGAGAAAACTGAAATTAACATGATCAACTTCACTGTTTTCAGACTAGTATCCCTTTTCTTCGGGGTGGGAGGGCTCTGCCTCAGATGCGGTAGTTCTAATTTTTAGATGAGTTGTTTATGATGTTGGCCTTAGCAATAATCCAAGTTTTCGACCTCGAGCGCCGAACGCGACTTTGTGAAATACGCAAAAAACCGAGAAATTTTCGCGGTCTTTTCAGTTATTGGCTATTTTAACCTTTAAGGCCTGGTTTTCGATTATAACTTTGCTCTACCATTTCAAAATAATTAAATGGGCTTCAAATTGTGAATTTTTTCATCAACTTTTGAATTTAGAATGCTGCAAATCGAATTGAAGGGGGCTTATTCACCCCTTGTGTGAAATCGTTTGCCCCTTTTCAATGATTTTTGTATACTGTGTAGCGTGTCATGTTGGCTTTATTTTAAGATCTTAATCATGAACATCGGATGAGTAGAAACGGAGTTATGATTTTTTAAAGTCAACCATATAAAACTCGAACTAAAACAGTACTCAGTTCAGTACCCACCAGTGAGCTATCTGAAGCGAATGTTTTAGTTCGAGTTGTATATGGTTGACTTTAAAAAATCATAACTCCGTTTCTACTCATCCGATGTTCATGATTAAGATCCAGCTCCAGTTGCAGAGCCTGTCAGTTGTGACAAATCTGAAAAAAAAAATAGGATTTAGATTTAAACTTCAAACATTACTGCCCCTTTTATTTTTTATAATTTAACTTCTACCTTTTAGTTTACCTTTTATTATAATTTATTCTTCAGAAGCAAAATGACGAACGAACAAGTTTTTCTCAGTTAACCACTTTATTTTTTATTCATGAAAAGGGTGTGTTCATAAAATAAGAATAATGAATGAGTTCAAATATTAAAGTAATAGATACTTAAGTAGTATTTTAGTACTGTACTTCAACAGCCCCCCTCGATTGAAAAGTCTTATAAGTCTTGAAATTGATTAAGTACAT
This sequence comes from Dasysyrphus tricinctus, assembly GCA_963921185.1. NCBI lineage: Eukaryota > Metazoa > Arthropoda > Insecta > Diptera > Syrphidae > Dasysyrphus > Dasysyrphus tricinctus. The sequence continues at coordinate 202,875,219 of OY992530.1, read as the reverse complement.
AAGTAATAAGATGCTAAAGTTATATCTTATAATACAAGATAACAATTTTAATAATAATATTTGTACATAGAACTTTCAATTTAGAATACAAATACAGTAATACAAATTTCCTTTTTTTTTAAATAATATTCAATGAGTTTTTAAGAAATTTTAGTTTTTCAGTAGTTATAGTTTTCGTTAACATATCTGATTAATTATTTTCTGTTGGTATATATTTAATTTCAATTTCTTTTTTATCAACTAAGTCTTTAATAAAATGATATTTAATATCAATATGTTTAGCTCTTTTACTATTTTCATAAGATTTTGTTAATTCAATTGCCCCCTTATTATCTATATACAGCAAACATTTAACATCGTTGGTGCAGTTGAAATCATCAAATATGCCTTTAATGTGCACTAGATCTGAAGCACTAGTTGCCGCTGCCACGTACTCTGCTTCTGCCGTTGATAACGCCACACACTTTTGCTTCCTTGACAGCCACGTTACCACATTTCCATTGTACAGTGTGATAGATCCAGTAACACTTTTTCGATCTGTCTGGTTACCTCCCCAGTCTGCGTCCGAATAGGTTTCAATAGTGTTTGCTTTATTAGTTTTAGTAAGTGTTAGACCAACGTCCTGAGTCTCCTTCAGATACCTTAGTACACGCTTTGATTGAATCCATAAACTTTTAGTTGGTTTGTCTAAGTATTGGCTAAGATACGAAGTAGCAAATGTTATATCAGGTCGTGAAACTGTTGAAATGAACATTAATCCTCCTATAAGTTGTCTATACGGGACGTCTACTATGTCTTCATTGATGTCTGCTTGAAATCCCTTCGTCAATGGCGTTGTAACACCTTTGCATTCTTTCATGCCAAATTTATCCAAAAGCTTAGCAATTTGTCCTTTCTGAGTAATTTTTAAGTCTTGATTTATTCTTTCTATTTCCATTCCTAAAAATGATCTGGGTTCTCCAAAATCCTTCACTTCAAATTCTTTTTTGAGTTCCCCAATAATTTCTACAAGATTTTTCCCAATTAAGATTATATCGTCTACGTATATAACCAGAAATGAGTTCTTATTTTCTCCTATATAAAGACAAAAATCATTTTGCGACCTTTTGAACCCTTTTTTCGTGATGAAGTTATCAAATCTTTTATTCCAGCACTTTGGACTTTCCCTCAAACCGTATAATCCTCTTTGCAATTTAAAGACATTTCCGATTTTAATTTTTACTCCTTCCGGTGGTTTTAGAAATACTTCGGTCTCCAGTTTTCCATTAAGAAATGCTGTTGGGACATCTAGTTGTCGTATCATCCAGTTGTGTTGAATTGCATGAGATAATATAGTTCTTACTGTTGACATTCTTGCCACTGTTGCGTAATTTTTTCCAAAGTCTTCATCTTCTTTTATTGGATAGCCTCTAGCAACCAGCCTTGCTTTTTTGATTCCATTCCCTTTAGTGCGAAAAATCCATTTAGCATCAATTGTTGTTTTCCCATCAAGTAGTTTTGTCACGGTCCAGGTTTGCATTTTGTCATGTCGACGGTTAACTATGAATACCTCCTATGTCGCATTTTGCAAATTTTACAGGAGACACAAAAAACTGAATATTTTCTCAAAACAAAATCGTATCGTAATGAAATTTGACAGAGTTTTACCAATTTTGAATCTCTACTATGTGAAATAGTTTTAAATGCTAAAAATTGTAATTTTCATAAGAAAAAAGAACTTAGGAGGTATTCATATATAAAAAAAATACTTTTTATGCTGATAAGAGGAATTCATTTATTGATTTAAAATGATAATGCTCATAGCAATAGGAAACGGAAACTTAAAAAAATAATAAATAAAATTTATTATAACAAAAAAAAAATAAATAAAAATATTAATTCATTAGAAAATATCACAAACTTTTCTATTCTTCACATTAAATTAAGCAAAAACGAATAACTTATTATTTAAATGACAAGTTTTCATAAAAATGTCTACAGTCTTCAGGTAAGAACTCTAAGTTCTTGTAGATGATTCCATTTCTTCTTTGGAATAGCAAGTTGGCTTGAATTTAAGGCCTTAAACTCGTAGTCTTCATCCAAATTGTTTTTAACACGAATTGGTAAATCCTGCCAATCATTTTCGAAATTGAGCTTTACTTTTATTGTTCCTTGGTCATATAAAATTGCTTGATGTCGGTTACTGCTGGGTCACCTTGCTTTTTACCAGGTCGAATAGATGGATAAACAATGTTTTCGGTAAAGTCCTTGAAGAAAGTATAGTTAAGCGAAAAGACTTCGTAGGGATTTTTTTTTCTGGCGTCTTTAGAAATCTTAATGTAATCTGATGGCAAATGTATGGTCGTGTTTTTTAATTTTCTTTCAATACAGCTGTGAACTGAGTCACACTCCATTTGAGTGTGACCTTTAGTCAAATATTTCTGCGTAATTTTGACGCCAAATTTTTTTGAAAAATGTAGAAGCCCATTCGAAACAATAGCATTACGATTTTGGTAAGTGCAACCATCCGAATAAATTATTATGTGCTTCTAACTCGCTATAAATAGATTGTTCCCATCCACTGTCAATTGCTTCTTGGAATGTCTGAGGTTCATCTTCATATTATGATAAACAAAACGCTTGATAAAGTTCATAGTCGTTAAAATTTCCAGGTGTTTTTACTTGTCTTCCTCTTTTTGTTGTTATCAATTCTTGTTGATTTTCATTTAAGTTTAATCTTTCTGCGTCTTCTTCATTTGATGTATTTTCATTTGTATTCTTATTTGTTGATTCTTTCTGTTCTTTATTATCTTCTTTATGGATATGGTCTAATTCTTGCTCTTTTATGTCATCATCATAGTTAATTTGGATTGATTTATATTCCTCAATGTTGTTTCTGTTCCCTTCAAACTTTATTTTACTCTCATCAAATCGTACGTCTCTTGATTCTCGAACCGTATCAGTCTCCGGATCCCATAGTCGATAGCCTGTCCTGGCATATCCCACCATACGTACTTGTTTTGCTCTCATTTCTAGTTTATCTTGTTTTGGAATATTGACCATCCAAGCTTTTGATCCAAATATTCTAAGACCATCCAAGTTTAGTTTTCTGTTAAAAAGTCGTGCTGGTATTTCATTATTAATAGATTGAGAAGGTGATCTATTTATTAAGTAAGTTGAACATAGCACTGCTTCACTCCATAAATGCTATGGCAGGTTGGCTTCGTTAAGTAATATTCTGGCTTTATTGTATATAGTTCTGTTCATTCTTTCGGCTGTCCCGTTTTGCTGGGGACTATATGAGTATGTATATTCTAGCCTTATACCTCGGTTGTTACAAAAATCCTTGAACCAATTTGAAGAAAATTCTCCTCCATTGTCACATCTTATTCTTTTAACTTTTGTTTCTTTTTCTGTCTCAAGTTTTGTTATGTAGTCTAATAATTTGTTCGCAGCCTCGGATTTGTTAGTTAACTCATCAATAACAGTTTGAAAATATCTATAACCCTCTTTTGACGCAATTTTTACGGGTCCGGCAACGTCCGAGTGGATAAGATCTCCTATTATATTTGATTTCGGACGTACCACTGTCTTAAATGGGAGCCGTGTTGACTTTCCTTCCATACAAGGACCGCATTTTTCATTTCCATATGGAAGCTTCATTATTGCCAGACTTTTTCTATTTATATGTCCTAATCTCTTATGCCATAAATCAGCATCAGCCATATTACAATTTTCTGAATCTACTATTTTCATATTTAACGTGTATAGCCTTCCATAACCTTCGCCATAGCATATAAAACCAGCCTTCGATATTTTTAAATTGTCATTTACAAAAGTCACTGCAAAACCCTTCTCCATTAGTTTCTTTACTGATAGTAAATTATGACTTAGCCCTGGCACTATTAATGCACTTACATTGATAATACGCCCATTCAAAATTGTTTTCACTACCCCTCGCTTTAATGCAATCAGCTGTTCTCCATTTGCTATGCCTATTCGTATGGGTACATCTAACCTTACTATTTGTGTCATTTCCTCTTCATATTGACTTTTGATTAAGTTTTCGGTAGCACCCGAATCAACTATGAATCTAATTTCTTTTATTTGAGTTGGTAATTCTATTTTGGTTGAAAACGCAAAGAATCCCAGTTCATCTGACCGACTTTCTGTAGTTGTATTAAGCCCTTGTGTTCTTCCATCCGATCCGACAAACTGCCTTCTGCTTCCACCCCTATATCGCTTTTGACCAGTGCCTCTATTACCTCTGTTATTGTTGTTTTGTACTACCCCTTTGGCATAACATTGGGCCTTCTTATGCCCTGACCTACCACATCGAAAGCATTTGATTTGGAATGCTCCAAACGATACTTCATCTTGTGAGCTTCCACCCACATTCTTCGAATTGAATTTAAGTTCCTCGTCCAACAACCTTGACTTCACAAAATCTACAGTAATAGTTTTGTCACTAACTGTCTCAATTGCAGTGATGACTGTATTAAATTTTTCTGGTAGAGTAAGTAAAAGATGACATGCCTTGTCAGACTCCTCCATTTTGAACTCGGCGTTTTCCAGCTCTCGTATAATGGTGTCGAATTTCATGAAGTGGTTATCCAATTAATCACCATCTACGCATTTAAGAGATAATAATTTCCTCTTAAGATGCAATTTTGAGACGACACTCTTTCGCTCGAAAACTACTTGGAATTTGTCGATCATGCATTTTGCAGTTGGTGCATCTTTGATAATTTCCAAGTGCTTATCTGTAATGCATTGCACTAGCACTGATTTTGCCTTAGCATCCTTGATTTCGTGTGCCTGTTTTTCTGCTGGGTCTGCAAAGTCTGATGCTTCCTTTGTAAGTGTGATACCTACTTGCCTCTCATCCAACAAACACCGCACTCGAAACTTCCAATTATTGAAATTTTCTGCCGACAGCTGGGGAAAATTTAATGACGCCATTTGTTGTCTCGTCGCTAATCTTGATTTTTGTTTTTTATGTATTACTTTGTATATCTTAATATTATTTTGCTTTTATTTTGCCTCTGGGCCCATAACCTTTTATAATTTAACTTCTACTTTTTAGTTTACCTTTTATTATAATTTATTCTTCAGAAGCAAAATGACGAACGAACAAGTTTTTCTCAGTTAACCACTTTATTTTTTATTCATGAAAAGGGTGTGTTCATAAAATAAGAATAATGAATGAGTTCAAAGAAAATATTAAAGTAATAGATACTTTAGTAGTATTTTAGTACTGTACTTCAACATTACACAGAACAACAGCTGTTTTTTTTTGCGTGGAGCATTTTTCGGTCCTGGTGGGTTTGAAAGGTCTAAGTGAGCTGAGTAAAACCTCATTTAAGGTTTGTTCAAGTTGACTCGATTTAAATAGTTATGGCCTCTCGTTGTTTCGGTGCGATTTCCCTTGAGAAATTGAATACAAGTCAATGTTTTCGACAAAATACGCCTTATATCGATTGATTTTGGTTCTCTACACATCTGATATCACAAAAAATATTTTTTGGTCCATCAACTAGTATGTTTTTTATACTAAAGAATGCTCAAAGTAGCATAAATTGGCATTAAACTGTCAGAATTCGTATAAAATCAACAAAAATTCCCTGTGTTTTGTTTTTTTCTCTATGTAAAATATCACAATTAGGATTTTCTTTTGAGCTGGAATTGAAATGGGATCTAAACACAACAACAAAAAATATTTTTCGATTACCAAAGCCCACCAAGTTAGCCTTAATTCGCCAACCTTCTTTATTCTTTCCAATGAAATTTAAAAATTTGCCAAGGAATAGGAATTTTTTTAATATTATTTTTTACTTTATTATATTTGTTAATTTAAGCAAAAATATTCAAATTGAATTGAATTTAAGATTAAGAAATAAATTATAAGCCTACATCAAAAGATTTGGCTTCACAGCAGTTTTTTTTTATTGTAAATTGCGATTTCTCAAGTCCGAACCCTGGACTTAAAGAGCACCGAAGACTCGGCTGATATACAATTTGACAATCCGATATTGCAATGCAGCCATGTAATTGGTCTGAAAGCATGCTAGAGAGAGAAAATGATGCCTATATGCCTGATATTGTTTACATAAACTGTTTATATTTCAAGAATAACCGTTATTTTTAATACTTGCATTTAAATAACGCTCATTTTAGAATGCGATAATCACAAACATGTTTTTTCAGCGTTTTTAAATGTGAATTGAAAATTTGCATTTTCAAATGGGTATAAGTAAATTCATTTCAGTGCAATTTTTAACGCGTGTGTACAAATGAGTTCAGTTCGAGTAAATTGCAAATACACTAGTCAACAAAATTAAAGGAACAAATTTGTTTTCAATTTTTTTTAGCGTTTTTTGAAGAGCTGTATCTTTGTGACGAGTGGTCGTATTGAGTTGAAATAAAAAGCATTTTACAGCTTTATGTTTTTTGTTTCGAGATTTGTTTGCAAACAAATTTTTTTGAAGTACCGTTATTGCGTTATTGCAAAAAATGAGACGAGTTAACAAAATTATTTTTTTTTTATTTTTTTTGAAGGTCCTCATTTCTATGGGTAAATTTTTTTGAGTCAATTAAATGTCATGGTTAGATACCTTGTTTATTCAGTTTGAATCGGTTTTTTTTTTTGTCGTACGATTTTTTTTGACATCGTTTATCTGACTTTGAATGAAAAAAGATACTTTTAGCCTTGATTACCAATATCTCAGCAAATAATGACGTTATAAAAAATTCAAAGACAGTTTTGGAACTTTGAGAAAGCGCTTTACAAGATTTTTTAAGATTTTGTAGAAATTATTTTTTTTTACCCTTCACCGTTAGTTTAAAAAAAGTACTAAAAACCGACGTTTTGTGGTCTTTTCGTAAATCTTTTTTTTCTTTACAAATATTGATTGCATGGCTTGCGTTGGTATGCAAATTTATAGACTTTTAAATCATTAATATTCTCGTAAATTTTCAAATTGATTCATCGAACCGTTTTTCCTAACCAATACTTCAAAGTCTTACAAACCAGGTAAAGGAACAAATTGTGTTGTTCCTAAACAATGCGTAGTCGTCATCAAAATGACAAGAAAATCGCAATTCCAGTGGATTTTCTTCACAGTTTTGCATTAGTTTGATACTTTTTTGAATTGAAATGAAATGGAACAAAGATATTGTGACCATTGCGCTACACCCAGAAAAAATTTTCGTAAAATCACTACGAAATTATTTCGTAAAACTTATTATCGTGCATTCTACAAAATTTAGTTAATTGAACAAATATTTCGTAGGAAAAATTAGATAAGAAAATTTTGTATTACAAACAGTTTGTACAATTAACAAAAGGCCTTTCGTAAAGTTCTTTTGTACGAATTTTAGTTATGTATACCAATAATTTCGTTTATTTTACTAAATCCAGAAAAAAAGAGGAAATTCTTAATGAGTTTTTGATATGGAAAACAACAACTTTGTAAATTCATCAAAGCAAAAAATCAAACTATAAAAATATTTCGTTGGAAGTACGAAAGTTTTGGAAATTTACAAAATTTTTCGTTTCTAAAAATATGTTAAATATTCCTCTCGCCTCTTACTTCATTTATGTAGTGAATTGTTGGTAGACACTTTCATTTCATCACTTGCTTTTCATTCGTGGAACTGTTTGGTGGTGAGAAAGGACAATAAAAGTAAGAAATTGTAAAATAATAATTATTTATAATAACTTTATTTTATATCTATTATCTTTTATAATTCCAGGATCTAGTTCAATCTTATCCTTCCACGAGGAAGTGACAAATCCTATAAAGAGTAGTCATCCACTTGTTATGAGAAGTGGATCTCATCTACCCCCTTGGGATCGGCATAGAATTGTTAGACCCCTCCGTCTCCATTCCTGTTCACTATAACTACTCATACACAGGTGTTAAAGGTCGTTAGGCTATGGTCTCTGGTTCTCAAAGCGCCGCCGCCCGCCGTCGCCCCTTATTTACATTAACTTTCATACAAATAATTTTTACTAGATTTATAATTCAAAAATTTCGTAGAATATACAAAATCTTTAAAAACATTTTGTATATTCTACTAAATTTTTGAAAAATGTTTCGTTAATTCAACTAAATTTTGTTTTCACAGTATTTGTAAAAATACAAAAGTTTCGTAGTTTAACGAATGCCATAACGATGATTTTTGTAAATTTACGAAAGCTAGTTTGTACAAATTACGAAAGTTATTCGTGGTTTTGCACCACGAAAGTTTTGTTAAATAGACGAGCTTTTTAGTTAAATGTACCAATTATTTTTTTGGGTGTATGATGTCCGATTACTGTTGGTTTCTCATTCGAGAATCGGAAAACTATGCAACTATGTGGGATAGAAAAGCAAATGAAAATTATTTTAATTGCTTAAAGTAAATACATATACCTACATATTATATTAAAAAAAAATAAACAAAATAAACAATCTTTTGCTATTAAAACTAAATAACTTCCATTTACATTTACAATTTCATTGGAAAGAATAAAGAAGGTTGGCGAATTAAGGCTAACTTAGTGGGCTTTGGTAATCGAAAAATATTTTTTGTTGTTGTGTTTAGATCCCATTTCAATTCCAGCTCAAAAGAAAATCCTAATTGTGACATTTTACATAGAGAAAAAAACAAAACACAGGGAATTTTTGTTGATTTTATACGAATTCTGACAGTTTAATGCCAATTTATGCTACTTTGAGCATTCTTTAGTATAAAAAACATACTAGTTGATGGACCAAAAAATATTTTTTGTGATATCAGATGTGTAGAGAACCAAAATCAATCGATATAAGGCGTATTTTGTCGAAAACATTGACTTGTATTCAATTTCTCAAGGGAAATCGCACCGAAACAACGAGAGGCCATAACTATTTAAATCGAGTCAACTTGAACAAACCTTAAATGAGGTTTTACTCAGCTCACTTAGACCTTTCAAACCCACCAGGACCGAAAAATGCTCCACGCGAAAAAAAACAGCTGTTGTTCTGTGTTATTAAGTTTATCATGTTTTAATATCTTACAATTTCTTCTTTTTATTTGCAGTTATTACACTGGTTGGATTATTTTACATACCTAGGCGATTAAGGCTCTGGGACCCTTTTAATAATAAAGAAGACGAAAACAATCTTTTGATTAAGCAAATGGTAAATTTTAAAAGAAGAAAAAATCGAAAACTATCATAGCTGGAATGATGATCGATTGGCAATTCTGGTTTGCAGTTTTTATGCTCAGTTTTACGGTCAATCTTATAAATTTTGTTTTAATTATCAGTTTAATTAAAGTAATCAACATAAAAAAAACAATTTCCCAAGCAATTCCCTGCAACCACAGCACTCTAATAATTTGATTTTTGGAGAGTCTTTCTGTCTTAACTCCAAATTATAAAGAAAAATGGCAGCACTTATTTGCCGGAATTAACGAATGATTAATAATGAACCGAACGTCCCCACTTAAATCAATCAAAGCAGATAACCAACCATCTGAAAGACCGCATAAAGAAGTGACTCTGGAGTTCCCACTAAATAGTAGAGCAAGTACTAGCCAAAGCAACACCGCTGTTGGAGTAATATAAAGTGTCAGATTTGAGGACTTTGATGCATGAAATAATTTCGATGATATTGGATTACAAAATTAAGGACATGTCAACGAGATCGGATCTAGATAGTAGACTGTTGATTTCGGTATGAATGACATACCGAAATCCACAGTCTACAAGACAGTAACTAGGCCTTGCAGAGCAATTTGATTTACAATTAAAGTTAAAAACATTGGAATTTCCATACGGTATTCGTGCAACTTCGTAAAACACTAGAAAAGTTTACGATTTGGTAAAGTTTATCATTCATGAACTGTCAAATCTGGTATGGGAAATGGTTTACATAATTTAGTTAAAATTAACCAAGATTTCTGATGCGGTAAACTAACCAAATTTATTTGGATAAACTTATCCAAACGTCATTATGACTTTTAGAACTAGATGTGTTCAGAAATATGATATGATATCGCAGAGAATTAATTAAATATGTTATTTTCAGTAATTCAAAATATAAATTATTTATATTTTTATTTGCTACATATAGTAGCGAGCTTTCAACGAGAGCAGACGTGCGTAGTTTAAGTGTAGTGGGGTGCACACTTATAATTTTTTTCTTTCTTCTTACATAAGTTGCCTACTAAAAACCAATACAACTTTACAGTAAACATGAATTGTTCAATATGTAAAAGCACATTTCGCAAAAATGGTCCTGAAATTGAATGCAGTAATTTCATGGGTCATTTGTAATATTCAATTGGCAGATATCGAGTATATGATGCAAAAATGTTCTTCTTTGCGTCGAGCATCAATGCAACACCAATCACTTTCATCACCATCTAACTCGCAACGGAATATTAATGCTCAGTGTAGTGAAAAAACAACAACAATTACTGAAAGTGAAAAACAAGCAAAAGAACACGTGACAAACTTACCATCCACTGATGGGACAACAAATTATCCTTCTTCGCTTGAGAATTCCATAACCCTGCAATCAATTTACGTCGAGATGCTAAGCTTGAAAAAGATCAACATTGACATTCTTAAAACAATGCCTAGGCTTGAAGAGGAGAACAAGATGTTACATTCAAAAGTTGGAAAACTGGAGAGCGAGCTGAACTGGAGGTAGCAAAAACTCTTGAAGAACGCTATTAAAATTGTTGGCATGCCAGATCTATGCACTTCGAATGCAAAAGAGAAGATAAAAACAGTTTTGATAAAGCGTTGAACTTTCCAGTGTCTGACGATGACATAAATAAATATTTTGTAAAACAAATTAATATAAATAATCATTGACCTCTAACCCAAATACACAAGGTGATATTCTTTGTATCCACCTCTCGTCGCATAACATCAAACAAAAGCTAATGGAAGCCAACAAAAATCAAAGCAGAAGGTGAACTCATCGTTATTTGAAGAAGGTAGTGATACTAACATTTATATTAATGATAGCTTTACTAAATATACACGGCCTTTGTTCAAGGCTGCTAAAAAACTGAAAAGGAAAAACATTTTTAATATATATGGTTCCGAAATTTTTTCATTCTTATGATGAAGTTCGATAGTAGTGAGGTTTCGTCATAAGATTATTTGACGATCTTGCTGCCTCTCAATAACGCAATATATGGAGTAGAGCTCACTTAAACTTCTTTATTTGAACTTAATTCATTCGCTCCACTAAAACAGAAGAATATTATTTTTAATTTTCTTCAAAATTATAATTATAAATATTACAAACCACTGCATGACAGACATTCTAATAGAAAGTATAAAAGGCATGAAACCCATAAAAAACGCAAGGTCTGTTATAAAACGAAAATAGACTACAATGAACTCAAATCTTTGTTGCGTTTCGAAAAATAGGAAAGTGTGTTAAATGTATGTAGATTGAGCTTCAAAAGCATATGAAACGTTCTTCATGATACTAAAAAAGCATATGAACTCTTCTAGTTATACCTTTAGGCAACAAAAATCAGAAATCAATCTTAAACCTTGGATTAACCGTTCTTTAGCAAAGAAAATAAATCTCAAGTTTAAATTCAGTATTAAATGTCGGAAACATCCTTCTTTTTTTAACCAATTACAGGTCTCAAATTACTGAACATAATCAGTACTCTGGAAAATTCTAACTCTAATAGACCAATAGCCGACAATAAATTTTGGAAGTGGAGGTATAACCAAAATCGGGTTATGAGGGATTTAGGTATATGTATCATGATATGGAATATAAAAGTCTGGCAGGTTTTTTTCTCAGCCTTTGGTGGGGGTGGAAGTTGAAAACCCGTTTGGTTTCCTATTTACATGGAAGGGTCACTAACACTTCAATTCACTTTTAAGAAATAAGAAATGATGCTCTGTCATATTCGCTAAGTCTCAAGACTTTTATCTTGGAAATCCGATGAATTGGACCCATATGATTTAACGTTTTTAAGCAAACCTTATTGGAGTTTTTGTGGAGACTTTGTTTGTTGATTCTTGTTTTGCTGAAGCTCTCCAAAAAAGGGATGATAAGATTCACGTCAAATGGTTGTATATAGAAAAAATTACGGGAAATCATATCGGATTTTTTTAAAATAAATTAAAGGGGTTATAACCCTGAAAATAAATCAGGGGATCTAGCACTTTTTAACCCCCAAACCCTCCCAAGTGCTGAAAACAAAACCTGCCAGACTTTGGTATTTGATAACACGATACCTGTACCAATAATTCCTCATACTCCGATTTCGGTTATACCTCCACTCCCAAAATTTGTTGTCGGCTCTTAGATATAAAGGCTCTCCCAAACCAATGCGAAACATTCGCCGACGACTGTTTTTTGTTGTTGTTTGGGTTTGTGTATTTGTCATATTTTGTGCTATTGTGAATGATTCGCTGAGAATTCGCGTTGGTTTGGGAGAGCCTTAAGGGCTTCGATGAAATTTCGAACTCTACTTTAAACTTATTGGTTCTAGCATAGTGAATATTCTGGCTGCTCTTTTTAATTTCAGCGTCATGTCCAGTATTTTCCCTTAAATTTGCTGTTATTATTCCTTTCTTTAAAAAGAGTTTCAAAACTGAAAAATCAAATTACTCTGGTCAACCAAATTTAATTTTTTTTTGTTACAGAAACCCAAACATACTTTTCCGTAGGTTTTTGCTGTGCTTAATTCGAACCTGAAGTCAGAAAAATTCTATCCTTCCACGTTTTTGAGATATTCCCGTTATAAAATCGAAAAATCATTTTTTTGCTGTTTTAAAAGTTGTATTGTAACGTGAGGTAAATTGTTTCAAAAAATTTTTAATGGTTTCTGAAAGAACTAATTTTCTTCTTTTAAAATCATTTTAAATCTTTCCGATACCTCTTTTCTTCTCGGTGAAATCTTTAGTTGTTTGTAGGCCTTCCATTTATGACAAATACAATTTAAAGGAGAATGGGCAAAGTTGTATGGGAAATGGTTCATTTTTCAATACGATTGTTTTATATATCGTTGAAAATGTTATTGTGAGTACATCATTTCATTATATAGCTGTTAAGCTCCAAGCCTTGGGGTTCGAGATATATTCGGCTTCAAAGCACCGAAAAGAACAATAATGCAACTCCATATGTGGACATTGTGTTATTAATCAACATTAGCCGAATATCTTGTGAACCCCATTATTAACTTGAGTTGAACTAAGAATTATATTTATAACTAATTTAACTATCTGAACTGCAACGCGGCGCAAACTCGATGAGCGCCCATCGATGGTCAGATATGGAATGCGACATTAACTCAATCCATCTGCCACACTCATCGAGCTGCACAAGCAGAACCTACAATAACACTAACACTACAATGAGCAGAAGGGATTTTGCCTGCTCATATTCCTAAATGAACCGATGCACGATTTGCACGTTAACATTCGGCCATCCTATAAACATCACTGTCCTCAGTGAGAGCAAGAACTATTTAAACTTATTATTTGTTCTTTAAAAATTCCAACAAAAAAACACAGGTCCACACAGGACCTTAGACCACACAGGTCTATTTCCAGGACCACACAGGACCTTAGACCACACAGGTCTGTTCAAGGACCACACAGGACCTTAGATCACACAGGTCTATTTCAAGGACCACACGGACCTTAGACCACACAGGTCTGTTTCAAGGACCACACAGGTCTGCTCAAGGACCACACAGGACCTTAGACCACACAGGTCTGTTCAAGGACCACACAGGACCTTAGACCACACAGGTCTGTTTCAAGGACCACACAGGACCTTAGACCACACAGGTCTGTTTATATAGAACAAGCTTCCCAAATGTTTTTTTTTGTTTTACTACATGAAGCAACATGATCTGTTAGGCGGCTGTTTCTTACATTAGTATTCGCACACCACGCATTCCATGTTCTTCCATGCAAATCACCATAAAGCCACACAGCTTATCTTATGTACACAGCTTATAAGATGGTTTATCAACATGAAACAACAAAGTTGGATAGCATGTCCGCAATTATCAAAAATGAACCATACAACGTGGTGTTTCAAGCAGCTTACTTTTACTTGCACAGCACACAGTTCATGTTCCCTCATGTAAACCATCATAAAAGGACACAGCTATATCAATGTTTTTTGGACAGTTTGTTACATAAACCCATCCAAAATAGTGCTCAATTAACGACCAGCCGGAAGAAGAATTGTGGAATTCAACTGAAGTCCATAAAACAAGTTTTCTGCGACAGCGAAAAGAACCGCTGAATGCTTTCTATAGATAAAGATCCACTTGCATCTTAAACAACAATCATTTTTGATAACCTATACATTTATTTATTTGAAAAAAAAAACTTTTTTTTATTATTACTAATTTCTTATTTATATGATCTACTCTTCTTCTGTCTCAGAATTTTCATCAGGAACTTCCCATGAAAAGTTTTCCATCTTAGCAAATGGTTTCATTCGGTCTGCTGCGTGGATAGATGAGTATGCCTTTTTTGAAACTTTTAGGGCTGATGAATCTCCTATTAAGTAGCGATCATTGCCTAGTACTGATTTTACTTCGTATGGGTCTTTATATCTCTGCAAGAGTTTCGCTGACTGCCCTGTTGGTGGGTGCTCAGCTCGAATAAGAACAAGGTCCCCTTCCTTGTAATTTTTTGGTTTTAAGTGTTTCATGTTGAATTTGATGGCTTCTCTTGCTTGACATTTGTCAACACGTTTCTTAACCCTTTCGCGAAGTTCAGCTAAAGAGATATTGTTTTCTTCATTCCAGTCATTGTCTTCACCTAAATAAAATATTTGTGAATAGATAATGTTAATGATTAATTGTAATAAATATGTATGTATATGTTTTGTTTTTAAATTATCTTACCCAAAGCTATTGCTAGCTGGTTTGAGAGGTAGTTTTTGGGTTTGAAAAATTAGAAGAAGTTCTTGAGGAGTCTGATTGGTAATGCGATGTTTCAACGAATTTAAGCCCCATTGAATTCCAGGTAGTTGTTGTTCCCAAACTCTTCCATCCTGTCTTTTTGTCTTAGAAGATAAGGAAGTAGTTAACGTTCGCAAATATCTTTCTATCTGATCATTTGCGCGAGGTGTGTGAACGGCGTTTAAGATATTTCGAATCCCATTTTGTAAACAGAATTCTTTAAAAGCTCTTGAAGTGAAAGCTGTCCCTCTATCACTTGTTATTTGTGTTGGTGCTCCAAAAAATTGAGTAAGCTCTGTCAGTGAACGAATAACACCGTTTGTATTTGTTGATTTAACCGGACGAAGTACTAAAAACTTAGTGAAGCCATCAATGATTCCTAAGATGTACAAATTTCCTTTGGTGCTTCTGGACCTAAGTGGCCGATATGTATGGTGTGAAAGGGAATTGGTGTTTTATCATTCGGATGAATCTGAAATCTTGTCTCATCTTTCCCATGCTTATGAAAAAGGCATTCGATACAGTTGTTCAAGTATTTATTTATATACTTCTCATTTTTGGTTTTCCGTCATTTTTTGATAATTCCAATGTGACATCCTTAAGTCAATTACTTGAGTTATTTTCCTGCAAATATTTCACATCCAAGCTCCCATACTTTTGAAAAGGCAAACATCGGAGAATCTTAACGTCCCAAAATCATAGGAAATTCTTGTAAGTAATTTTCTACTACCAATATGTCAATGTTCATTCGAACTTCTCCGAAACCTACACTTCAATTAATTTTTCCGATTGCGTTTGATGATCCTGTTCCAAACCCATGAAGTTTTGTGTTGCATGGACTTACTTCCCAGCCCCATTTGTCAACTTTTTGCAGAGTGGTACAATCACTACCTAGGTCTAGGAATGCTTTGATTATAGCATCTTCTTTTACTTTTACCAATTTTATGGTTGTTGAATTGTCTCACTGGGTCTGAATGATCGATTTCGACTCTTACAATCACGAGCAAAATTTCCAAAGGCTCTACAGTGTTAACATCTAATTTTCTCGAATTCTTTTCATTTCATTTATTTATGACTCTGTACAATGTGAATATAATTCATATAATAGTACAGGTAATTTGTGAAAATAAATATAATAAATACGTTTGGCACATTTTAAGCTTGACGTCTCGATATCAAGCAAGAAAACTTCTTAAATACTGTGGGCAATTACTTTTAATTATTTTTACGAGGAAGACTATGCATTTATAATGGAGGAAACACTGTAGGTCACAGCCAAGAATCTGAGGTGTGAATGCTGACACATGGTCGTACCTTCGGAGATTAAAAACGAATCTGGTGACAGAGTTCAATGCGAGTTTGAGCTTTCGAAAAGAGGTAGAGTCAAGATCGGCAGTTATTTCACATCCATAGCTTAGAATAGGAACAATCAAAGCTTTGACAAGATGCAATTTTACGTGGATAGGTAAAAAGTCACGAGATGTGGATAGAGATCTCAGCGAGGCATAAATCCTTGCACAAGTTGTATTTATATGATCATCCCAAGTTAGACCGCTATTGAAAACTACCCCCAAATTATTTATTTTATTTACTATTATGATTCTAGAACCCATCAAAAAAATTGGCGGAAAGTCGTCAAGGTTTGGCAGGAATCTACCAATGGGAATGCATTTCGTTTTAACGGGGTTTAATAACAACCTATTTTGACAAGACCAAGTTACTACTGAACGCAAATCATCATTCAATATGTTGACAGCATCATTAATAGAATTATGATTAAAGCTCAAATATAGCTGCACGTCATCTGCGTAAATATGATGCTTGCAAAATTTTAAAACCTTTGGTAGATCATTAATGAAAAGGGAAAATAGCAAAGGCCCAAGAATAGACCCTTGTGGCACTCCTCTTTTGACAGGAAGAAACGATGAAAGTTTCATACGAAATGAAACAGCTTGATACCGGTTGTTTAGGTACCTGTTAATCAGATTGCTGGAATGATTTGAAAAGTTAAATTGTGTAGTCAATTTATGGCAGAGAATGTTGGGTTCAACCGAATCGAAGGCTTTTGAAAAGTCTAAGAGGGTGAGAAGAGATAACTTTTTTTCATCCACAGCAAGGCGTATATCGTCGGTAACTTTCAATAGGGCCGTAACGCAACTATGTTTTGTTCTAAAGCCAGATTGTTCCTTATCTATGAGGTTAGCTTGATCAATTCGTGCTTTAATTTGTTTGCTAACAACTGATTCAAAAACCTTTGAAAGAAAGGGTAGAATGGCTATCGGTCTGAATTCTTGGTGGTTTTTGGATCCTTTAGGTATGGGTATTATTTTTGCTTTTTTCCACTCAGTGGGAAAGATTGAAGTGGTGAGAATTGAGTTGAAGATGTATGTGATATACTGGAGAATGAACGGAGAAAGAATTTTAATAAAGTCTGGGTGAATATTATCCAGCCCAATACATTTAGATTTTATTGAAAAAAGAGCATTTCCCACCGTTGTATAGTCTGTGTTGCATAGATAGAAGGCATCTTCTGAGCAGTTTTCGGATTGTTGAACTGATGAACCACTTGGAAAAACAAGCGAATGGCTTGTAAAATTTTTATTTAACTCCTCAATATTAATATTATCGGTTAATGTCTAACCTAATGACTTTTTACCAAGTCCCAATGTCTTTATTTCTTTCCATAGCTGTCTAGAACCTAGACTTAAGTTCAGCTTTTGTGAGTAAAAAATGCACTTTGCCCTTTTAATTTTGGTAGACACAATATTTCTTGCGGTTTTAAAATCTGCAAGCATATCGGGACATTCAAACCTTTTCCATCTTCGGAAAAGCCGATCGCGTTCATTCATAGCTTTTAAAATGTCCTGTGACATCCAAGGGCATTCAGGGTTTCTCACTAGTTTCGTTCTAATTGGGACATGTTTTTCAAAAAGATTAGAGATGCAGCTGTTGAAAACACTGACCTGATTGTCAACATTGGGTGTTAAATAAATATCTCCCCACGGTTGTCTGTTACACTCAATAAAAAGGTTTTCAGTATTAATGCTACGAAAATCATAATATTGGAAAAAAAACTGAGGAATTAAGTTTAGAACGTCAAGGTCTAATATTATAAATATGAGGTCATGATAAGAAAAAACGGGAGCAGACAGTTGACTATAAAACGTTTTTAGATTAGGATCACTGAGAATGAAAGTATCAAGTAGGGATGGGTTACAGTTTGGTTTGAAATGAGTTGGGTCAGAAAGATTTGCGAAATAAAGATTGCAAGCAGCCATGGCATCTCTAAATGGTTTACTTGATATGGGATTCATTAAGTTTAAGTTTAGATCACCACATAAGATTAGTTTTTCGCTGAAATGTGAGACTTCATTAATGACATTTTCTACAAAACGGAAGTTAGAGACATTAGGTGGCATGTACATACAACCTAAGATGCATTTATCTCCACCACAAATTACTTCTATGAAAACAAATTGAACAACGTCCTCATCAGTAGATCGTAACAATAGTTTTGACTTTATTCCGGCCCTCAAGTAAATCGCAACTCCACCACCTAATCTGCCTACTCTGTCAGCTCGATATAATTTAAAACCCCCAAGTGAACAAACATAATCATTAATATAAAAATTAAGCCACGTCTCGGAAACACACAATATCAACCCCATTATTTTCAAATACATGTCGGAACTCGTCTATTTTACTCAAAAGACTTTGAGCGTTTATATGGCAGATATTCAAACCCGATTTTTGCTTGGTCAAAATATTTAAAACGGTTCGCAACCCGTCACTCACATGATAATCTTCTGAAATAGCCATTGAAGAGAAAAGCAAAATTAAATCAGTAATGTTAAGACAAAAAAAGAAAAAAAAAAAAATTTAAAGGAAAAATTTCTTACAAAGAGTAAAAAAATTGGAATCGAACGATGAGATTGGTTAGGTACGTAATAGGGAGGTTTTGTACGAGCATCAATAATTTATCAATATGTTGTCCCATTTGAAATCGAGTATCCGCTTGTTTGTTGATTTTGAATCGAGTATCCGCCTGTGTGTTAATTGTTTTTAACGCTTTGACTATTGTTAGTAACTGAGCGACATTTTGACAATTTGCCGTAGTTAAATTATTAATTAAAGCTCGGTCTTCTAACCCAGATATTATGTAGTTAATTATGGTTTTGGTGGAAAACTTACCACGTCTTCCTAGTGCTAACATCTCATAAATATAGTTTTCGTAGCTTTCTTCTTGTTCCTTTTGTCTGGACATAAGTCACATATGTACATCTGCTTCATCGGAAAACGAGGGAAAATCTTCCAAAAGCCTTGCTTTTAATTGTTCCCAACCATGACGAGCCCCCTTTGGGCAGAAAACCAATGAGACGCAGCTTCATATAACCGAAGAGAGGCATAAAACACTGTGTACCGATCGTCCCTCTCATAAAGATGACGAATATTTTCAATGGTCTCTACCCATTGAGCCGCGGTCACAGAAAAACTATTAGATGGGTTGAACGCGGGAATAATTTTTTATTATTTCTCTGATCCTAGCCTCAAAGATCTGTGTCCCGATATAATGTCGGATGGTAGGGACACCTGGCTTTGAGGTCGAGGATTACTAAGTTAATTTTGCAACACTGCTGCTTGACGATGAGGCTCTTTTGCCTCAACGAATCGATAGCCAGGGTACAACACCGTGACTTTTGTGGAGTGTGAAATCGGTTCATGTACCAATTCACAATTATAGTATTTGAATATTAGCCACCTTACCTCGGGTGGGGGGATAGCTTATATGAATTGAAATGAAACAAAATTCTTATCTGGCGATTGAAAATTGAATGAATTTATTGTCCCAAAATCGGGAATATTTATATTCAATAATTGCTAACCTAATAAACAATAAATATCTTACTAATAAAATGAAAAATAAAATAATGCAAATTTTGCTCTATCGACAAACCTTGAACATAATGTATTTTTTAAAGGGTCGAATTTCGGATACGTGAAACACTTTGCCATTGGCACTCTACTGCGCCTTTAGTTTATTAACCTGCAGTAGCAGTTCAAGGTGAATTTTCTTTTGGCTGGGCATCATGTTTCGGGTATCCGGAATTCTTGTCGTTTATTATGCTTTTGCACACTGAATGTATTCGCGTAGTGTTTATGATAAAAAGAATGCACTAATTTTGAGGTAGGTCAAAAATGTATTTACTGACGCGAATAGATTCAGTATGTGCATTTGGATTGTATTTGATATACATTGAATTGTATGAATTTACGAATTAATATTTAAATTGGATAGTATTTATATTAGGGTGTGTGTATGTACATTCATTCTGTTCGTGAACAACTGCATTTCTTTTCTTAAGTTCCTTAACTCTTTTCGTAAGGCCTTCATATTCACTGATTAAAGTATCACTGTTCAAATGTATAAATAAATACAAAATAAAACAACAGCTGCACCATACCAAAGGAACCCTTTCAATAATAAAAAATAGGAACCTCAGAAAAAAAAAACATCCAACAACCAAAGACCCCAACATCTGTGCTTGCCTTTTGTAGCTCAACGAAGAAAAAAGGCAGCTGCAATAAAAAAAAGGTTATTTTTCAACGCAGGTAAAATCATACACACATTTTCTATTTCAAATAAAATAAAAGAACCCAACCATCTGTGCCATGGTAGGTTAGGTAGCAGCTAAAGTGAAGCGACCCAAGAGATGTTAAGGAAAATAAACAACAAAAAACAACAGTTGCACTGTCCTAAAAGCAAATTTCGCAACCATAAAAAAAATAAAACGAGACGCAACTGCAATTCTTTAAGGAATATACAACTTAACTACATATAGGATGTGGGACCATAAAAAAAAATGAAACAATCGATAGCTACAAAAAGGTTATTTTTCACGCAGGTAGATAGAAAAGAAAACAACATATCATAAAAAAATAATTTGAACATCTGTTGCGTGGCAGGCAGTTGCACATGTGACCCTAAAAGATCAAGATAAACACAAAGACGGTGTCCACATTGGGTATGAAAAAGTGGATTTTTAATGACTTCAGTATTCATATCTCGCTCCCACTCCTTCATTGAAGTGAGATGTGAATACCGAAAAGTAATTAAAAATCCACTTTTTCATACCCAATGTGGACACCGTCAAACAGCATCTGCAAAAAAAAAGGTTAACTTGGAAAGCAGCTGCGTTTTTGGAAAAGTAGAGAAAAAAAAAACAGCTGTATTGAATTGAACCCTTTTGTTCATTGATTTTGAAGCGCATATGTCAAGCCCATATGCGCGAAAAACAGAATAACCCAACCACAACAAATTGAATATGTAAGTAGGCATAATTCCTCCTATCTTTTTTACCAAAAAAAAAATCAGAACTTATGTCCATGAGTGACACTCATATTATGTACCTACCAGTACAAATTTAACACAAACAACAACACTTTTCACTAATGCGATCGCGATAAAAAAAATAAAAAAGGGCATCCGATACCCACTTCTGATTATTAACTTGAGTTGAACTAAGAATTATATTTATAACTTATTTAACTATCTGAACTGCAACGCGGCGCAAACTCGATGAGCGCCCATCGATGGTCAGATATGGAATGCGACATTAACTCAATCCATCTGCCACACTCATCGAGCTGCACAAGCAGAACCTACAATAACGCTAACACTACAATGAGCAGAAGGGATTTTGCCTGCTCATATTCCTAAATGAACCGATGACCGATTTGCACGTTAACACCATGGTTTAGAGCTCAACGGCCATATAATGAAATGATGTAGTCGCAACAACCTTTTCGACAATGTATGACAAATTCGTATTGGGAAATGGACCAGCTCCCATACATTTTTGCCCATTACCCTTTACATTGTATTTATGGTCATAAATGGAAGGCCTACAATTAACTGAAGATGTTTCCGAAAAGAAAAGAGGTATCGAAAAGATTTAAACTGATTTTAAAAGAAGAAAATTAGTTCTTTCAGAAACCATTAAAAATTTTGTTGAAACAATTTACGTCACGTTACAATACAACTTTGAACACAGCAAAAAAAACTGTTTTTTTTTTCGATTTTATAACGGGAATATCTCAAAAACTTGGCCCGATAGAATTTTTCTGACTTCAGTTTCGAATTTAGCACACCAAAAACCTACGGAAAAGTATATTTTGGTTTCTGTAACAAAAACCTTGTTGTCTTCATTAATAGAATATTGAATTTCTTAAATGAAATACATTTCTATAGCCCTATGCAGTTTGGTTTTAGAACCGGTCTATCAAGAGAAAATGCTCTTTTAGACTTCTGTTGTATTTTGCAAAAGGGCTTGAATGAGAGAATTTGTTGCTCTGGACTTTTAGTCGATATTACGAAAGCCTTTGACATGATCACTCATAATAGGACGGTTTTAAACTTAAATAAAACCGATATTAGCTGCGTTTTATTATCTCTGGGTCTGGGTCGAGGTTATCTTTTAACATGTATTACAAAAACAACATGGGATCTAGGTTTCTATCGAGGTTAGTTTCAATAACCCAGATAGAGGTTTTCACTCTGGCCGGCAGAGGGCTATTTACCATTGTGAATAGAATGTCAGCGATTTGTCACCATATTAACCCTGTTCCTTGGTTTAGTCCCAAACAGTTTCAAACAGTTTCAGACCGCCAGATTTGGTGCGGACCAGTACAATTTTTCAAGTGTGGAACGACTTCGGACTAAATCTGGCGGTTTCAAACTGTTTGAAAGTCGGCAAGGAACACACCTATTGACACCTGGTAAGTTGCTTTCCACACCTACTAGTAGTCAGTGCAGGTAGCTTACTTGTGAGATAGATTATTTTTCGATTTGACGTTCAATGTATTTCCCATAAGAGAAATGCAAAACATGGTCTTATTAACATTAATTTTCCTAATAACTTTTATATGAATCGGTATTCATATTATGAGTGAAATAGAATGAAAAAACATATGAATTTATAAATCAAACGTAAAATATATCAAAACTGATTGTTAAAACACTTTAATTTTTGTATGAAAAATGTAAAAAAAACACCTCTACAACTAGAAGCAACAACAACATTGCTCGATTGAGAAAAAAGCTACACAGGGGTGTAGTCAGGATTATTTAAAACATGAATTGTTCTCTTTTCTTCATAGAATATACTTATTTGTTGTTAAAACGAGGTTCTACGAATAGTTTATTTTTTTTTTGTGAATAAATTTTCTTGCTAAATTTTATTAAAAAATGCTTTTATTTTCGAAGAATGTTTTAAAACTATGAATTAAAAAATTTAACTCAGAATTGAAAATATATAGCATTTTTGTTGTTGTAAGATCGAGCAATGCCAAAGATAAGAAATACCTATTCAGTTAATCTTATCATTTTTTAAAACTTTTTATCAAATTTATTTAAAAAAAAAGAATTTGGATAAATAGCCTAAACGCAAAAAAAAAACAACATTTTAACTTCATATACAAATACAAAATATAATCAAAAAATAAAATCCTCTATATTATATTCAATTAGGGGTGTCACTAGCCCCAAGGTTTCACTAGTTTCTAAATATAAAATACATTTTAAAAACTTATTTCACAAACGGGGCCAAAAGATTTAAGTCCTCTTTCTGTAAGGAGAGTACAAATACACGAACGCAATGCATAAATAGATGCAAATATTGCACACCTACATTCATCCTTATACAAAAATTTTCACAAAGCTTACCTAGTGAGCTTTTTCTAATAATAAAAAAATTATATAAACTTTCTTAATAATTGACCCTAATCTCCTAAACCTCCTTCCCTGACTACGCACATGATATCATTTTGGCTGACGACATGAATCCATTTTGGAAAGCAACAACAACAATACAGGTTTGTTTACATTTTTCATCTGCAAAATAAAGGAAATTATTCATAAGTTTGGATACATATTCTTTTTGATTTACAAAGTAACATTATTTGTTATTGCATGGCAACTTTAATATAGATAAGTATTCATATAAAATTAATTAGTAAAATTAAAGTTTTCAACAGCATTTTTTGGTTTTCTCTTATGGGAAATGCATTGAATGTCAAATCGGAAAAAAATCTATCTCACAAGTAGGCTACACACGCTGACTGCTAGGTGCCGTGACTCCATTCGCCAATAAGGAATAGAGAGGAAAAAAGACAAGTGCTTACATGAAAAACAAATAAATATAAGAAAAAAAGAGACTGATATACAGCACTGCTTTTGCACTAACCCACATCGTTTTATTTTCACGAGGTGAACCATATGGGTTATGAGCGATAATAAAACGCGGCTATTATTTGCCGACCGAAAACACAGCGTCGCTGTTGAAGAAGAAGCTATTGTGTATTCGCCATAAGATCTTACGTGTTCAGCCTCAAGGCTGATTCACTACGAGACGAGAGCGTGACGTGATTCGCTGTCATCTTTTTCTAATTATAAAATCGTTTCCCAATTCACAATGCGGCGAGATTTTTTTACAACGAGAACTGTTTTCTTAAAAAAAATAATAGAAATTAGCCAAAAAAAACTTCAAAGACAACAGATTATGGATTACTTTATCTTTTAATTGTTATCGTATTTTTTCTTTAAAAAAAATACTCCCATTATGTAATGTAACTTGTCAAAAAAGAAAATCGTCGTCTCGTCGTGTCTTTTTTTCAATTTTTCGAATCCTTGGCGTGACGTGACGACGATAAGACCCCTATTACAAGATGATTCTTTGCGTCTGACTCTTTTCGAATTTTTATGAGTGTGAAGGAGAAAAAGCATCGGATTTCACCTTCGCACTCATTGCATTTTGACAAGAGTCAGACGCAAAGAATCATCGTGTAATATATATAAAAATACTAGTGCTGGTAGTGTCTATGCGTACAAATACAGTAACAAGAAAAAATGGTATTTTTGCCATATTTATCTGAGTAATGACAATAAATTATATCTGCAATTAAAGCCAACAATTTAAGCTTTCTTTTAATACCAAAAAATGTAAAAATGTAAAGATATCAGTGTACAAAAGCAAGACTAAGAAAAAATTTCTCACAAGAAGTTAAATGTAAATATCTCAAAATTTATTAAACGTAGCTATATAATTTTGTTACCGTTTAAGAGATAACAAAAATACCTTTCATTTGATACAAAAATCATTTTATTAACTTTTCTAAATTCCAAGATATGAACATTTATTTAGAGAAACCACTAAGGCATTTAATTCGATTGTTTACGTTTTTTGCCTCCAACAAAATGGTCGCAAAGCTTCACTTTTTCTCTGTACAAAAGATCTTATATTGTCCATCTAGGTATATATTAAAATCTATGTCCCTGATCACACGTGAAGAAATTGAAGCATTTTCTGCGATTTGGGATGGTGAGCGGGGGAACTTGCAGAAGAGGGAAGGGGATGAAATATTTTAAAATATTTGAAAATATTCGGTGTAGAAAATTGACGTTCTCTTTTGTGTTGATTTTCCTATCCAATCCAACCAATCAAATCGTGTCTTTCATTATGAAAATACGAAAAACACAAAGAGGAGAACAAAATCTGCAGAATAATTTTCATCCCATCTGAACACTTTCGTTCTTCACGTGTAAGCAGGCACTATGGAATTTTCAGATGAAAATTCTCATCTGAAAATTCAGAATAAAACGTAACCAAACGTAACCAAAAGTCATCTGAATTTTCAGATATTTTTTGACAGTTGACCAATCAGAAGCCAGATATCTGAAACTTTGAATGCCCCCATTGTGTATATCCTCGTATACTTTCATTGTTTGAAATTCGATCGACAGCAACGACCTCGTCACGCTCACGTCTCGTTTCCTCGTCGCATTGTGAATCAGGCTTCAAGGTAGAACTAGAATAGGTGGATGCTGTTGGAAGCTTATGTTAAAACCGACCGAAAAGTATCTTTCCAAAACGTAAATTTCACAAGTGACCCATAATGTACTTAAGTAGTTGGAATTAAAAAAAAAAACAAATCACAGCCGAATTTATTAGATTTTCTTAAGATGGCTCTTAGAGGTCATCTAGTTAAGTTTGCTTAAATATTTAAGATGCCTTTAAATTACGTTACTTGAATTTTCATCTATAATCAATTTTCTATTGCTACTTAACTAAACGATTGAAATGTAACGTAACGTGAGAAAACTCACAAATACATGTACATTTCAGCTGTTTTTTGACATTTTCCAAACAAAAACGAGCGCATACTTAAGGTAGAACTATAATAGTCGGAAGGGCACTGAAGCTAATAGGCGTGTTTTTTTGGGATTTTATATATAGTACAGTGAGAAATTTCCATAAAAACGCATCCGCAGCGGCCTATATTTTTGTGTTTGCAATATGGTACCCCTGAACAGCTGTCACGACACAAAAGTGAATTTTGTGAAAGTTAAAAGTAGAAATAAACCAAAATTATTAACAAAAACTAACATATTTGCAAGTTAAATGGGAAATATATCTATATATTTATATAATTAATGTTTTCAATCAAATGTTTGTGTCCCTTTTTTCTTTATTTGCCATTTTCAGATACGAAAATTGATTTTGCAGCTATAAAAGAAAAAGGAAAGGGGTAGGGGTGTGTTGGTAGACTATGGTCAAAGTAAAAAAGTCATGATTTAGTCTGCTATTACACGAAGACTTTTTAGTTGAGATTTTTCGAAATTTAATATTGTGAAAGTAAAATCAAATTTTGTTTTCTCAATTGCACTCATTTAATTTTGAAAAAAGTCATGACTCAAAAGTCGTCGTATAATAACAGACTCAATACACATGGAGTAGATGACTTTATTAGCGATAATTTTATAAATTACAATAAGGACATGATTGTATGGCTAATTTTAATGCATTTACCTAGTTTTCCACTGGAAATTTTTAACTCACCAATTTTACCGGATTAACTGAGTACATTAGTAGCCAAATAAGCCTGAACCTTCCTTGAACTTCAGTTACTTTCAGCTGTACTAACTGGTTCAAAATTTGATCCATGGTTCAGCATTTGTGACTCATAGATTTTATCGGATCTACTGAAGTGCAACAATGATTCCAAGGTTCAAGTATGTTGTAATAACAATTTCAAGCTTGACCATTGTTGAACCTCAGTTAAACTGCCGAAATCAGTGAGCTAAAATAATTGAACCACGCATCAAAGCTTGAACCACATTTGTACAAGTAGCCTTTCCAACAAAAGCAGTGACTTAAAATTGCTGAGCATCGGATCAAAATTTGAACCATGTCTATACAAACCCTATATACCAACAGCTTTATTCATTAGATTCCACAAAACAGATGAATAGTTATACACTGTATAAGGCTACTATTCAATGTTACACAAATTCTTATTCATAAAACGTCAAAAGTTTATCGGCAGCGGGATTCTACTTTAACTTTTATCGGCAGCGATTTTGCTGGCGATGCTGTTTTTCTAATTCATATAAAATTTCACTGTGCTGCGGATAGCTTTTCCAATAAAACACACCTAATGTCAAAAACCAACGAAAAGTAGCTTTCCGTACCGAAAAAAGGGGAACACACTCATAATGTAACTATCATCTTTCTCTTTTTGGCATTCCTATTTCACCAAATGTCAGTTTTACTTAAGTAAGGTGCGATCGGGAGCGCACCTCACTTCCGTAACCAAAGTTGAACGAAACTTGACGAAACGCTCCACTTCGCAATTATAGTCGCGTCAAATGCTTGCCGTGTATTCGCTTGTTTTCTTCCGACCACTTAAGTGCCCCTCCGAGCATTATAGTTCTAGCTTTATAAAACAGAAAGAGAAGCAACTGGATGTAGCATCTTGGCATAGTCCAATGCAAAAGAAATGAAACATGACTCCATTTTGGTTTGTGATACTTTAATTTTTGTGTCCAGAAATTCTTTTATTTAATTTATTAATTTTCACTTTGGTCTTTTGATGGAAAATATGTTCATAAATTAATGAAACAATTTAGTTTTAACTTAATTTACTATAGTGCAGGCTGATTAACATATTTTTAATCGAAAAAAAGAAAAATTGTTAACAGCAGTTTAACGATTGAATATGGTAAAGGGGACTATAAGGAATGTAAAAAAATCTATTTCCCAGAGGCGGTGTTGGAGGGGGGATTTGGGGGGTGAAAAAGAGGGGGGAAATTGTATTTTTGCGTTTTTCGACTAAAGTTGACCCCAAAATGAATAGTGTTCAATAGAAATGTTGTAGATCCGGCAAAAATCTACAACTTTCACATATATCACTTTTTAACGTAACCTCAAAACTTCCGAGATATCGGCGAAAACCCGTTTTTTTCTGTTTTTGTTTTTTATTTTTCATTTTTCCAAAAATAGTTGAATTTAAATGAAACTTTGTGAAAATATATCTTGTTATGTCCTTAATTAGGACAATTTTTTTCAAGCATAACCATTGATCAGTTTTTGAGATATTCAATTTTGTTTGGAAAAAAATACTTTTTTTCAAATAAAAAATGTACTTCAGAAAATCATCGTATCAAGTTCATTTAAGAATCATTAGTTTTGTTTTTAAATTTAATTTTATATGAAATAATGAAAACATATAGTAACCACGTACAAAAATGCGAAAAAAAATCATTTTGCATCAAGTAATTTTTTAATAATGGTTGATAAATTGTTAAAATTTTTTGGAAAATGTAATAACTTATCACACCATTGAGTTCTACGGAAAAAATACATAAGACAGTGTTTTATTATTTGACCCGAGAAAAAAGTTTTTCCGATGCCGCAACGGTATTGCCAGAAATAGTCATTTCAATACATACAGTTTTAAATGAAAAAAAAAAATAATAGTACAGGAGCCGATACCAAATTTTGAAAGTGGGTGTATAACAAGAATCTGAGTATGAAGATTTAAAGGTACATGTATTCCGATATCAACTACCAAAGTTTGGCAGGTTTTTTTCTCAGCCTTTGGTGGGGATGGAGGTTCAAAACCAGCTTGGTTTCCTATTTAGATTTAATGGTCAATAACTCTTAAATGCCCTTTTTAAAAAATAGGAAATGATGCTCTGTCATTTTCCCTTAGCCTGCAGACTGTTACCTTGATGATCCAATCAATAGGACCCATTTTATTAGCTTTTCAAGCAAATCTTATCGGCTGTTTTTGGAGACTTTATTTTGTTGATTTTTGTTTTGTTTGAAATATTTGAAAAAAGGGGTGATAAGTTCCGCATAAAATGGTTATTTTCCAAACAAAATTGAATATCTCAAAAACTGAGTAGATGACTTTATTAGCGATAATTTTATAAATTACAATAAGGACATGATTGTATGGCTAATTTTAATGCATTTACCTAGTTTTCCACTGGAAATTTTTAACTCACCAATTTTACCGGATTAACTGAGTACATTAGTAGCCAAATAAGCCTGAATCTTCCTTGAACTTCAGTTACTTTCAGCTGTACTAACTGGTTCAAAATTTGATCCATGGTTCAGCATTTGTGACTCATCGATTTTATCGGATCTACTGAAGTGCAACAATGATTCCAAGGTTCAAGTATGTTGTAATAACAATTTCAAGCTTGACCATTGTTGAACCTCAGTTAAACTGCCGAAATCAGTGAGCTAAAATAATTGAACCACGCATCAAAGCTTGAACCACATTTGTACAAGTAGCCTTTCCAACAAAAGCAGTGACTTAAAATTGCTGAGCATCGGATCAAAATTTGAACCATGTCTATACAAACCCTATATACCAACAGCTTTATTCATTAGATTCCACAAAACAGATGAATAGTTATACACTGTATAAGGCTACTATTCAATGTTACACAAATTCTTATTCATAAAACGTCAAAAGTTTATCGGCAGCGGGATTCTACTTTAACTTTTATCGGCAGCGATTTTGCTGGCGATGCTGTTTTTCTAATTCATATAAAATTTCACTGTGCTGCGGATAGCTTTTCCAATAAAACACACCTAATGTCAAAAACCAACGAAAAGTAGCTTTCCGTACCGAAAAAAGGGGAACACACTCATAATGTAACTATCATCTTTCTCTTTTTGGCATTCCTATTTCACCAAATGTCAGTTTTACTTAAGTAAGGTGCGATCGGGAGCGCACCTCACTTCCGTAACCAAAGTTGAACGAAACTTGACGAAACGCTCCACTTCGCAATTATAGTCGCGTCAAATGCTTGCCGTGTATTCGCTTGTTTTCTTCCGACCACTTAAGTGCCCCTCCGAGCATTATAGTTCTAGCTTTATAAAACAGAAAGAGAAGCAACTGGATGTAGCATCTTGGCATAGTCCAATGCAAAAGAAATGAAACATGACTCCATTTTGGTTTGTGATACTTTAATTTTTGTGTCCAGAAATTCTTTTATTTAATTTATTAATTTTCACTTTGGTCTTTTGATGGAAAATATGTTCATAAATTAATGAAACAATTTAGTTTTAACTTAATTTACTATAGTGCAGGCTGATTAACATATTTTTAATCGAAAAAAAGAAAAATTGTTAACAGCAGTTTAACGATTGAATATGGTAAAGGGGACTATAAGGAATGTAAAAAAATCTATTTCCCAGAGGCGGTGTTGGAGGGGGGATTTGGGGGGTGAAAAAGAGGGGGGAAATTTTTAAAAAGTAGGAAATGATGCTCTGTCATTTTCCCTTAGCCTGCAGACTGTTACCTTGATGATCCAATCAATAGGACCCATTTTATTAGCTTTTCAAGCAAATCTTATCGGCTGTTTTTGGAGACTTTATTTTGTTGATTTTTGTTTTGTTTGAAATATTTGAAAAAAGGGGTGATAAGTTCCGCATAAAATGGTTATTTTCCAAACAAAATTGAATATCTCAAAAACTGATCAATGGTAATGCTTGAAAAAAATTTTCATAATTAAGGACACAACAAGATATATTTTCACAAAGTTGCATTTAAATTGAACTATTTTTGGGAAAATTAAAAATAAAAAACAAAACCCAGAAAAAAATACGGTTTTTCACCAATATCTCGGAAATTTTGAGGTAACGTTAAAATGTGATATATGTGAAAGTTGTAGATTTTTGCCGGGTCTACAACATTTCTATTGAACACTTCATTTTGGGGTCAACTTTAGTCGGAAAACGCAATAATACAATGTCCCCCCTCTTTTTCACCCCCCAAACCTCCAACTCCGCTTCTGGGAAATAGATTTTTTTTAAATACCTTACAACCCCCTTCACCATATTCAATCGTTTAACTGCTGTTAACAATTTTTTTTTTATAAATGTGTAAAAAGCCCGCATTACTAAAGGAAATCACAAATCTTAAAACTTCAATTAGATACCTACAACATTCAATAAGGAAACTCTACCTACCTGCATACATACTTACATAGGCATACCTATATTTTTGTAATAAAAATAATTCTTCTCGAATGTCAAAATATGTATGTTTAAGATGGCTTTGAGTAGCCTTTAAACGCAGTGGATGGCGTTTAAGTTGAGATGCATTTAAGTAACGTTGCTTTAATGTGAAAATTGATTATAGATACCAATTTCGCACTTAATGCTATGTTTCCACCAAAGGCTTATCTCAGATTAGATTTAATAAATCTTTTTGGTGTTTCCACCGCACAAAGATTTAAAAAAGATTAAATTTGACAGCACCTTCAAAAATGCAAATGGCGTTAAAATTTTTCTTATGAAGTGCGAATGAGACAGAATGTTTGATTCGTGTGAAACAATGAAGAACTGAATGCGAGTCTCGAATGAATCGTTCAGCACCATGTAAAAATAGGTTAGTTCGATTTGTAAAACTATTTGTCCTAGGAAGATTTAACAAGATTAATTTCTAATCTTCAAGATTTACGAAATAAATTTGTATGGTAAATCTACGAGATTTAAAGGAGATTTAAGGTTAATCTCATTAAATCTCAGATTAGCGCTAGGTGGAAATGTAGCATAAGAGCAATTTAAAGGCATCTTAAAGTTAAGATGCCTTTAAGTTTTCTTAATAAATGCGGCTGTTGTTGTTTATTCAATGTTAATAATCTCATACTTATTCACATCACAGAGTGATATGCTTTTAATTATTTATTTTGCGAAACCACTAGAATTCGATTCACTCATTCATCAAAAAGAAAAAAAAAGCTGACAACTATGCTCCAAGGGCCAAGTTCTTGTTAGTTTGCTTCCACCATTCTTATTTTGCATTCCCCCACTTACGAAAGATTGGTCGGTGAGTGCTCTCACGTATGATGGTAAAAGTTAACGAAAACTAAACGAAAAGAACCACTTCGCAGTTATGTGCGTGTCAATCTAGAACTATAATGCTCGGAGGAGCACCTAAGTGGTCGGAAGAAAACAAGGGAATACACGGAGTGGAAGGTTTCGTTCAACTTTGGTTACAAAAGTGAGGTGTATTCCCGACCCCACCTCACTAAAGTAAAACTGACATTTGGTGAAACAGGAATGCTAAAAAGAGATGGATGATAATTACATCATGGGTGTGTTCCCCTTTTGACGCTACGGAAAGCTACTTTTCGTTGGTTTTTGACATTAGCTTCAGTGCCCTTCCGACTATTATTGTTCTACTTTCATATGAATTTTTTGTTTTCGCTCGGTATCGTACGACCACGTGCGTTGGCCTCGGACTATTCTAGTTTTACCTTAAATCTAACGAAGTTTCTTGCTTTGTCGCCTAGAAGGCAGTTCTGTTGCTGTCAAACACTGCAAGCGGCATATAATATCGGTTTTATTTAAGTGTAAAACCGTCATATTATCTGCCTGCTGAAAACACAGCGTCGCTGTTGAAGACGTGTTTGTTATCTGCTGGTGTTTGAATTTGAACACAACGCTATGATGATGAGAAAACTAGTAGTTCTAATAAAAAAAATTATTAAATACACAATTCACACAAAACAAAATCAGCAGTATTAATAGGCGAGTTCAGGAAAATGAGGTCTCAGAGCCCTCAGCAATCTCAATCTCGTGAACAGGATTCCTCAGAAATTTTACTGTCAAATAACTGAGGGAAGAAAATATTGGATTCGCTTGCTCAGTTTTTGACACTGAGCCGTCGGAGATCTCATTTTCCTGAACACGCCTAATAAAAAACTGGTATCCGCTTCCTAACACCACTGATCTCTATAATACATGTTTTATAGAGATCAGTGCCTAACACACGTATTAACTGGCACACTGTTTGATAACTTTTCTTATTAAAAAAGATATGATATCTTTCCAGTATTTATCACTTCACCAAATTCACCACTCCATCAAATTGTGGTGATTTTCTAATACATGTGTTACATGCAAGCACTGCCCTACGAAGTGTATACAGTTAGTAGTAAACGGTCCTATCACACGTGTGCGTGTATGTGTTAAGAAGTTATCCGCTCATTATACGCGAATTTTGGCGAGTTGAATTTATCCGTACGTTAACACTCATCACAGATTATTACATATTTGTTAGTAAGAATTACAAGTTAACAAATAATGTATAAATGCTAGCACGATGCTATCCCTCGTTTATTAATATAGGGGTTAAACTTTAAATAACGCTGAGTTAAAATTGCTGAACCACGAGTTAAATATTTGTACAACTGGCCCTTAGAAAACTATAAATTAATTGAAAACTTGCACATGGTTTCTTGGTTATAATTGTGTATATTAGAAATGTCAAACTGCGATACTGTAAAACAGGGACGAATTTTTTTTGTTGGCGATTGTAAGGCGCAACTTTGTTATGCGCCCTTTATACGAGAAATTTTTTTTGTTATTGAGTTGAATGTGTACGTTTGAAGTTAGTATAATTATGTTAAAATGTAAAAGGTATATGAAAAATGCGTAAAATTAGGTACATTTTAAGTGTACCTCTGAAACAAACAAATTCTGGAAATATTAAAAATAAAAAGTTTTATAAACACAGGAACAAAACTAAAAGTGTTTTCGTCTTTATATTTTGAAAATAATAGATATTACAAAATATTCTCAGTGCCCAAGAGACTTATCATAAAAAAGTAAGTATTTTTTTAAACATATTACTGAGAAGAAAAATATATATTTGGAAAATAACAAATGATTATAATGGCGCCCTAGTAATATCAAAAAAACTACTCCGTCGCTGTTGGAATATATTTGTGTTTGTGAGAGCTAACACAATAATGAAAAATGCCGAAGTTTTTTCCAACAATGGCGCTTCCTTATTTCATCTTCTAAGGTGTCGATTAACAATTTTCTTCTATCGATAAACAATTGTTACCTGTCGATCAACAATTGTCGATAAGGAATAATTGTCGAAAGTAGATGCAAAGTTCGAAAAAGTGGAAGATAAAATTAAATCTGTTACAAAGGAATTGGACAAAGTATGGAAAATGAAGGTTCGAGAAAGTTCTGGTGACTGTCCTAGGAGAAAAGAGATGCATCCACCAACCTTCGATGGACAAACTTCTTGGTCAATCTACAAGAACAGTTTGAGGCAGCCGCAGCAACGAAAGGCTGGGACGAGGAAGACAAATATATATGTAGCTCTGACGCTTGCCCTCAGAGGAACTGCTGCTGAACTACTGCAAACCATACCAGCAGATAAGAATGGCAGCTTCAGTGCCCTTGTTCAGGCCATTGACAAACGCTTTGGAGATGGCCATATGCAAGAAGTCTTCCTTGTTCAACTCAATACTAGAGTCCCGAAAAAGGGGAGAAACTCTGCAGCAGCTTCAAACAGACATTGAACGATTGGCGCATCTGGCATATCCAGCTGCAGGTGATGAAATCATCAACCAATTTGCAACAGAAGCCTTTGTTTGTGCTGTATCTGACATTAACCTTCTGCGAGCAATTCAAACGGCTGGAAAACGCACACTCCCTGAAGCATTAGCATTAGCCCTGACTATGGAAGCAGCAGAACAGTGGCCTGATTAGGGAATACGAAGCGGATCGTTTTAGATAGCGAAAATGAGGTTTGCTATTACTGGTTTAGCTTTCGCCTTTCTATCGTTCAACATTCGCCCTATTTTCTAAATCGAAAGCGAATGTAAAATGAGATTTCCGATAGGTTTTTCTTGGCGGATTGATGTATCGACAGGCGAATGTTTGTTAATTGTTTTTATTAAAATAAATACAAATGTGATTAATTGTTTTTAGCCGCATTCTATTATCCTCATAATCTGATCCGGATCAGATCATGATAAATAAAACAGACAGGATCTTAGTTATATACCTGTCTCTTTTCGTCTTATATTTGTTTATTTTTCAAGTATCTGTTCCCTTTTTTCTTGGCTCTATTGAGACACTTCACAATAGTCATTTTTGGATCATTGAAATAGATCCAGATAAATAGCAGGATCCCACGTTGTTTTTGAAATCACGTGTTAGAAATTGATCCGGATCCCGGGAACACAAAACATTTTTTTTTAAAGCCGAAACAAGAACCTATTTTGTAACACTTTACACAAAAACACTCACTCAAAGCAAGGAAGTTCAAGAGACGAAGAAGCACTTTTTAATAACTTTCTTGAAGTTCGCAAATTTAAAGAAAATTCTACATCACACGTCCAGCATATTATATAAACAATATTATGGAGTTTATTTTTAATTTTAGTAATACATATTTTAATTAAATTCTAGAGCTAATGAGAAAAAATTGTACATTATTTGCTCCTAGCCAAATAATTATAATTGAAAAAACAAATTCACTACAAATCAGCTGTCAACTATCTGGAAGTCTTGGAAGTATAATTTACGACACGCTTCGTATTCGATAATTGCTAAAATCGGGGCGAGTCGAAAACGAGATATCGAATTTAAAACTATTCGCTTCATATTCCCTAATCAGGCCACAAGCTTCTCAAGGAGTTCATCGGGTACGAGAACTAGAAATTGAGGAGTATTCTTGCCAGAGAACTGCACTCCAAAGGAGCCAGTGAGATGGGCCTGCTCGATGCTGGAATTGTTACAAGACCGGACATCTCCAACGCCAGTGCAAATTGCCACCTAGAAGACCTGCATGTCAACATTGCGGAAGAAGAAACGGTAACAACAACAGTAAGTACTCCTACTCGGCTTTTTTCTCATCCGGCAAACGAGTACGCATCAACTCAGAAGGGCAGAAGCTGGTTTCTGGTATCGTATAGATGACCCTAGAACCACCACCGTCCAGGTCTTGCAGACTAAACGAAATAAAAAAAGTCTGACTGTGGAGGCAACATTAAACGCTAAAACAAGTGGCTACCATCGACAGTGGTGTCACTGCCTCCATTGTTCGAAGATACTTAGTGAAGATGACATGGCTGCAGTGATGGTGCGTCAATAAGACGTTTTAGACAGTGTCTACCCTACCGTAAAGAGAGAAAAGAAAAGAAACCTACTCGTAACAATCAAGAAAACTGGTGTTAATTTCATTATGTCCCTAACATCCATAACCTACCTCAAATTGTCAACACCTATAATTTACCAAATATAAATCATAACATTCATCCCTTATTCACACACTCACATTTTCCACACCTACTTTTATTTCATTAAATAATTTGACCTCTACCATTGTATATAAATTCTGTAGTATTCTCATGAAGAAAAAAAGCTCGTGGCCATCTAGTGTCCAAATATAATCCTAATTTTTTGTTAAGGGATCTCGGTAAAGGTAGAACTAGAATAGTCGGAAGCCAACTTAAGTGGTCGTACGAAACCGAGCGAAAACAAGAAATTTATGTGACGCGCACATAATTGCGAAGTGGAACTTTTCGTTTAGTTTTCGTTAACTTTAGCCGTCGGAAGTGAGAGCGCTCAACGACCGCTCTTTCGTAAGTGGGCGAATGCAAAATCAAAATGGTGGGAGCAAACTAACAAGAACTTGGCGCTTGGTGCAAAGTTTTCAACTTTTTTTTTTCTGTTTGATGAATGAATGAGAGAAGTCAAAACAATTTTCTTTGAATTGATTTATATCACATAGAATTTTAGTGGTTTTGCAAAATAAATAATTAAAAGCTATCACTCTGCGCTGTGAATAAGTATAATGAGAAAATAACCATTGAATAAACAATTGTTTATTTTTTGTTCACTTCCAACCACTTAAGTGCATTATGGGCCACTTGTGAAATTGACGTTTCGGGAAGCTACTTTTCGGTCGGTTTTGACATAAGCTTCCGACAGCTTCCGCCTATTCTAGTTCTACCTTAAGGCGATCACAACGAACCTATCGACCAAATGTCAACCTACAAAATCGTGTTTCATGAGAATACTATAGAGTGGATATACATTCCTCTACCAACAACCACAAAGCACAAAATCTCATGAGTGTCAAGTTAGCAAAGCAATTTTGACGAATCGAAAAATGGTTAGTTCAATAATTAGCCGTTAATTAGTTGTGACAGTTCCGAATTTGTCGTTCAATGTTTTCTATGTTTTTTTGGGTGCTTTGCTAACTTGATATCAAGTTAGCAAAGCACCAGGTCGAAAATAGGTAAAAACTTCTTATACCTGAGGTTTTATGGCTCAATAATTTGCCGTTAATTAGTTGTGGCAAATTCAATTTAATCGTGCAATGTTTTCTATGTTTTTTTGGGTGCTTTGCTAACTTGATATCAAGTTAGCAAAGCAACTCTCACGGATCAAAAAATGGATAGGTGCATAATTTGCCTTTAATTAGTTGTGACAATTTCGAATTAGTCGTTCTATGTTTTCTATGTTTTTTGTTTTGAAAAGTGGTATAAACTTCTGAAATTCAATATTTTAGTGCGTAGTTATTTGCCGTTAATTAGTCGTTAATTAGTAGTGAAAAAATCAATTTTGTCGTGCGATGTTTTCTATGAGTGTCAAGCTAGCAAAGCAACTTTTGACGAATCAAAAAATGGGTAGGTGGATAATTTGCCATTAGTTAGTCGTTAATTAGTTGTGACAATTTCGAATTTGTCTTTCAATGTTTTCTATGTTTTTTCGAAAAGTTGTAAAAACTTCCAAAACTTCATATGTTATTCCTTGATAATTTGCCATTTATTAGAAGGTAATTAGTTGTGAAAAATCAAATTTTGTCATGCGATGTTTTCTATGTAATTTTGGTTATTTGTTTAATATAAGTTTTAATGACGGAAAATAATTACTAACGGCAAATCATCCAACTACCCATTTTTTGATTAGTAAAAACTGATTTGGTAACCTGACACAAAACAGAACAAGTACCCTAAATTACATAGAAAACATCGCATGGCAAAATTTAATTTTTCACAACTAATTAACGGCTAATAAATGGCAAACTATAAAGGAATAACATATTAAGTTTTGGATGTTCTTACAACTTTTCGAAAAAAAAACATAGAAAACAGAATGACCAATTCAAAATGATCACAAATAATTAACGGCTAGTTAATGCTAGATTATTAAGCCATAAACCATCCGAAATAAACAGATTTTACCTGATTTTCAGATAGTGCTTTGCCAACTTGATGTCAAGCTACCAAAGAACTCAAAAAACATAGAAAACAGGACAAATTCAAAATTGTTACAACTAATTGAAGACTAGTTAATGGTAAACTATTAAGCCTAGTACGCAGATCGGGAAAAGACTAATTTTATTTCTACAATTCTAATCTCTACAAAAATTTTATAACTGCCACGCAAAAGTTTGAAGTTGGAGAGATAAAAAGAAATCTGTCATATTCGTGTAAAAATATAAAATTTGTTTGGAATTCCCCATATATTTACTTTTATCGACTTTTCCAAACTCCTATAAAATTTTGCAGTATAAACTTGTGCGTGGAGTTCAACTTTCTCTATTATTAATTTATGAATTAAGACGAAAACATACATAGTTACACACGTGATCGTCGACCACAGCCCGTCTTCAAGTTATCTCAAAATTTTTGGGATAGCTAGATAGCATAGCGAATAAACATTGGAACGCGAGGATTGTAGCGGACGATGCACTAGCAGAGTGAGTACAGGAGCGAGACGAGTAAAGTTGTTGTTGCGTCAGCTCTTATCTGCTGTTTTTTAACAAGTGCCCTTTCACACGAGGAAACTGAGTTGCCAGCAACTTTTAGTTCCTTGGTGAGAAGGGCAGGAGGAAAGAGGGGCGAACAGAATCTCCCCGGTCGAGGTTTTGAGGAGATTTTTTGACATTTCCTTTCACATCTAGGTTAAGGTGTGTTCAACCAATAGATTTTCAAAGGAAATTTCAAAAATTGCCTGGAGATTTGTTTCCTCGTATGAAAGGTACGAGAGATTTTTAAGGAGATTAAAAGAAAACGTCAAAAAAATCTCCAGCAACTTGTTTCTTCGTGTGAAAGGGGACCAAGGGATTACAACAACACAAAGCTATCCGGATAACTGAGAATAACCAGCGGAACGTGCCCAATGACTATCGTGCCACACACCCTGCAGACGAGAACACCGATTCTGATGATGCATCTCTCAACCTAATTAAACTGCAGCCAGGCACGCAATGAATGAGTGACAAACCCTAAAAGCCAAGCTTCCAACGATCATTTAGAAAACGCTCTTCGGCAGACCAAAGAACACCAGCCTGTACTTAAAACGCAATGGGAACCAACGATAATCACATGGAAGAATCGTAAATTGCCCCAACAGTCGGTCATCATTGCGCTGCAATCTATGCCGATAAATGGCTTTAGTGCCCAGTCGCATTCAAAAATGGTATCAAAATTTAGCGACAATAACCCAGATTGTATAAGTAATGCTACCATCAGGTATGTTTTTCTTCCAAATGTTTTGCCTTGCTTTCACATTATTATTGATTTCCATATTGATAAGGGGGTATAGGAACCGGTAAATGCTCGCAATGGACAGAGGACAGGACTGGAAAAGGACATTGGTACATCAAGCCATTCTTAATCATGATTCGGACACAGACGTGTTTCTTTTTCAACAGGGAGCTGATATGAGAGCAAGAGTTTTCTTGCAGTTGGCTATCCAGTCACTTGACTCAGGCCGTAGACGCATTTGACACCCGTGGAGTGGCCCTATGTGCCCCAGACAATAAAGGATAGATCTGCCGCTATGGACAGCTATAGAGCTCGAAGATGAAGATGTGCTTGTGCGTCATGCTGGTTCCGATGGATGTCAAAAGATAAAGCCTCTTGATTGAATTTGTGATGCCATAGTGGGGATTTAAAGTTCTTCAAACTCTTATGATCACAGAGCCAATGTTAACATGCTCGATTGGGAAAACAAGGCCAAATTCCTAAAGGCAAGATTTGCAAAGCAAAACATATGCAAGGAAGATTAAAAACACAAATAAAGCAAATAGCAAATAGGAATTGTTATGCTTGCATTTGGGAACATTTAGCTTAGCACATTTTGCGCAAGATATGCGTTTAGGGATTTGGCCCAAGACACCATTACTAATTGCCACTGAAAATTAACATAATGACATTATAATCCTTTTGTGTCATCCGGTAATCGCTCTTAAAATTCGCGGCAACACCCAACACCGCCAACTAAAAGCAATGAATCAATAGACAAACAGAGTAATCAAGAAGAAAAGCCGCACGAAAAACTCGACTTAATGGCACAGCAGTTAACATTTGTCACGTGCTTGAAAATTCTCATGAAAGAACTATCAACATTGGCAACAGGCTTTGAAGTAGATGGTGGCCAGCTTCGATACCAATATTGTATATTTGGTTAGAAAGAGAACTGCACGCATTTAAGCAGCTTTGTAATTATTGGAATGCGGAAAATGATGCCTTAGAAAAACAATCAAACGATCGAAATGACTCAAGTTAGTGATTCTTTTTTTCGTTTTTAGTTAATCTTGAATAAATAGAAATTTTTTTATTTACAGACAGACAAAGAAGATAATATCACCTCACAAAAATTAACCGATAAACCAACCTTGCACGAAAGTTTAATGCAGGAAAAACAAGACTTTGAAGCTAAAGTAAAATGAGCAGCTAGGCGTAAAAGATGTCTTAAAGGTTTGTGTGTTTGTAGCTTTTTTTTCAAGAAGTTTTCAAACTTGGTCCGCTTGAATTATTTACGAACAAAATATTTTTTATCATATTGCATTCGTCAAAATATAAAGACAAGGATTATTTTTAATTTTGAAATATTAATCCCAATTGTACCATTTCCCTTAGCTTATGAAACCCTTTTTCGTACTTTACTGAGTTACTGTTCTCTTCATGGTGCCAGTGGTGGCTTGGCTCCGGTTCGAATGGAGTTGGTGCTTTCAACTTCAGGAATTACAACAGAAAAAAACACAG
This sequence comes from Dasysyrphus tricinctus, assembly GCA_963921185.1. Classification (NCBI taxonomy): domain Eukaryota; kingdom Metazoa; phylum Arthropoda; class Insecta; order Diptera; family Syrphidae; genus Dasysyrphus; species Dasysyrphus tricinctus. Next base: position 202,834,127 of record OY992530.1, on the reverse strand, counting down.
GAGTAACTTTTAAGCCCCCTACATTTCCCAACAACCCTACCTCTTTTGAGTGTATGTGTTGCTGGTAATAAGACAGTTATAGCTGATGCAATCAAATACTTGCAGGTATAAATCGAAAATAAAACCAAACCTCTGAACAAACAATAAATGTTTATTTCTTTTTGCTTTTTAGGTCCCATACTCAGGATATGCTTCAGACCGAACACCGTAACATCCATAACGAAGCAGCGGCTTAAACTAAACATGAAACTACTTGGTACATCCAGTAATCCTTGTAGCAGCTAAAAAGTACGGCTGAACAACACAGTTCAATGCTGCGTTTCTAAGAGAATTGTCACAATCAGAGATGTGTCTTGCGATTTCTTTTAATGCAACTTGTTGTGTGGGTCGACACAATAGAAGGCCATAAGTTTCAATGAGATATCCCAGCTCATGGAAACATTCAGTCCTCTGACGGGCATTTTTGGATTTCAAGCCATCCATTACATAGACAAGGCTTTATTGGTAAATGGATAAACAAGAACAATTTGCCGAAGGAGTGTTCGAACCCCATTATGCCCCATATCCTTGGGGTCACCAATCTGAAATTGTTAAACACTTTTTTTTCATATTGTCTAAAAAATTAAAAACAATTACCTTCAATAATAAATGTGGAATAAAAGCATTGCGTTCATTTTCGGCCAAAAAATACCTACTCCACCTCAACCACCGATTGGAATACTAAATTAAGATACTCTTATCCTTCGAGCAAAACCGAAGGATTGGTGCCATAGAAACGGAGCAATAACTATTTCAATAGCAAATCCAAATTACAAACTAGGGCTTTGCTGTTGTTGGGCAAATCTTTGTTTAGGAATTCAATCACTTTTAATTGATATCTGAGAAAATTAAATTTTATAATAATGAGTTAAAAAAGTATCAGCAGTATTAATAAAAACCTGCTATCCGCTCCGTAACACACGTGTTAACTGCCACACGGATAGACAACTTGTCCGTTTGATAACTTTTCTTATTTAAAAAGATATGATATCTTTCTAGTATTTATCACTTCTCCAAATTCACCACTTCATCAAATTATGGTGATTTTCTAATACATGTTTCACATGCATGCACTGCCTTATGAAGTGTATACTGGTATTAGTAAACGGTCTTATCACACTTGTGCGTGTATGTGTAAAGAAGTTATCCCTTCACTATACGCGGAATTTGGCGAGTTAAAGTTATCCGTACGTTAACACACGTCACAGACTATTACACATTTGTTAATAAGAATTACAAGTTAACAGATGTATAAATGCTAGCACGTTGCTATCCGCTGTTTATTAATATGGGGGTATATGTGTATCTTACCTTAAGTCATCATAAAAAAATTTGCCATAAGTCCTTCATTAATGTTGGCTGTATTCATCCGTTCGCGCAATAAATTATTAAATTCCTCTTGCGGCTGTGTGAATGTCCATTTGAGTACATACTCGCAATTTCTGTTCATCGATTACCCGGAGACCACACGAGCGAGTACTCGCTAGCGAGTTGGCTGCATACATTAATTGTCAAATTACTCGCCGCTCTACTCGCTTCTCAACTGGCTTCGAAAAAGGCAAGCCAGTTGACTAGCGAGTAGGAAAAGTTTCGATGTATTTGTAACTGGCTAGCGAGTACTCGCTCGTGTGGCCTCCGGATTAGACGTTGATTCCTTGTGTTGTTAGGCGTGTCAGGAAAATGAGATCTCAGAGCCCTCAGCCATCTCAGTCTCGTGAACAGGACTCCTCAGAAATTTGCTGTCAAATAACTGAGGAAAGAAAATATTGGATTCGCTTGCTCTGTTTGTGAAGCTGAGCCGCCTGAGATCTCATTTTCCTGAACACGCCTGTTGATTGCCAGTAGTGGTGAGGTGTCAAAATCTTCTTTCAAGCTGCAACCTTATCTCCACCCTTTGCCTGCAGCTTGGTAACCTTCCCAAACAGAGAAAAAACAAAGTAGGTCTTTTTGCAATAATTTTCATAATTCTTACAGCAATTCTTTTCAGTTGGTCAAATGGTTTATAAATTCTTAGCTTAATACATTTGATGTACTAACCTGTGCTGGAAAGTGAATTTCATTGATTTTAACGCTCTGCGCGTGCTTCACACTGTCGTGGTATTGTTGCTTTTTTAGGCGCTGCTTTTCGTAGTGGACTTCCTTTCGTTTCAGCTCTGCCTAGTGTTCAGGATCATCGGTATACTGCAGTGGAAGATAATTTAAATTCTCTCTTAACTGGGAATAATAACTTGTAACGGAACCTGTTGGTGAAGACAAGGACATTCAGAAAAAAGTAAACTTCCAATCTCCCTAAAGAGGAGCCCAACTAACATTTTAACTTCTGTTAGGGTCTATCGAAGTTTTTCCTATTTAGCAAATTTGCTTCTATAAGTCCTTAGAAAAGTGGATTTGGCCCACTTGAGAAGCTTAAAAAGCTTTTAAACAGTCACATACAGGTTGGTTAGAGATCCTACATATATTTCTATAAAACCTTATAGAAACAACAATATTCAAACATTACAAATGCGGCAGGCTTTTACTTTCCGAGAAAAGTAATCTACAAGTTTCTAGTACAGGCTATTATTTGCATCAAGAAGTACTATGAAAGCAGATACAGCACCCAATTGAAACATCTTGGAACACTCACGGGACCTTATAAAAGCTTTGGGGAAGCCTTTATGCAAATTAAATAAAAAATATTTTTTATATTTGTATATCTCTATTTTCTCCTATTTTTTCTTCCAAGCAAGCAATTCTGCTCTGAAACTTGGTTTACAATTATAATGTGATGAAAAAACATTTTACTTACTTGATGGATTTTCTGGGATTTGAACCATGAATATACTGATTGAGAGTCAGGTAGCTTACGCATCGTGCTACAGTGCTATATATCTAGTAGGCATCAAATTGGAACCAGTTGAAACCGAAGTAAACTTCCTAAGAACTTCGATGTGACTTCCTGATGATGACTGTACATGTACATGATTCAACATAAGGTGACCATTCGTTTTGAGTTTTTACTTTTTGTATGTTTGAAAACTGTTTTAAAATATGTAACTTTTCCATGATTTCTCATTAATGAGAACATGAGAAAATTGATAGAAAATTTAATTTTCCCAGACATGAAAGTGAAAGACCAAAGTATAATTTTCGCGTTATGAAATGACATTCATAACAAATATTTAGATTTTAGAAACAAGTAATCAAATTGTCTTATAACAAAATTTAATACAATTCAAATTCCATACAATGAGTCCTATCTATTATGTACCTTCAAGGGCATAGTGTAAGTTGTTATTTTGCATCTTTGAGGGCCACTAAAAATGATCATAGTCAGTTTTTCAACTGTTAACATCCACAACATATTAATATTATTTTGACAATTGCAAGGTTATTTCGTATTGTGCTTTAATAGCTTTTATATTATTTAATAAAAAGATATCAAAACAAAAATAATAATAATTTGTATTGAGTGTTTTGTCTGTGTGAAAATTATAAGTGGGTACACATACATATGTACGAGCTCGTAAACAATATAAATTATAATTAATCATTTGAGCTTTTTTATTTTGTCTATTCATATCGTAGAATATTGAAAATATTATCTTCCATTAGACATAGCTACAAATTTATCTTAAAAAAAATTAGGAAAAGATATAAAAATATTCGTATTCGTGATGAACTAGAAAAGATATAATGGTCACCTCAGATGTTCATCTTCACTTCCATTATTCATATTGAAATAACTCCGCTAAGACAAAATAATCGAAATCATTGCTTCCTGCGCATGCGCTTCATAGTACAAACCAATTATGCTTGTATCAGGCTTTTGTTCACAGGATTTATAGAAACAAAATCAAGTGACATCACTTCTCTCAGGCCAACTTATCGAAAAGAATGCTTCCAGCACATTCATTTGAAAATAATCAAAAAATGTTTGTATCGGGCTTGTATTCAAAGGACTTATGCAACCAAAATTAGTTGACATCACTTCGCTGAGACAATCTCATCGAAATGGATGCTTTTCGAAACAAAATAACAGCTTGTTTCAGGCTTTTGTGAACAGGCCTCAACAAACTCTTTGATGGAGCTTCTTAAAGAAAGCTTTTTTCAGGCTTATATTTCACCTGCTTCTACAAATGAAGCCTTATTGAAATATTAATGAAGCTGCACCCATATAAGCTTGCAAATAGTTTTGAAGTACACCTGTAATAGGTTTCAATGAAGCTGTTGACAAAAATACATTCTCGAAGATTCGAAACTTCGATAAATAACCTCAGTACAAGCCGTGTAGAGAAAAATTAATCTATGGTTTCAAAAAATTTAATACTATAACAGATGAACAATATTTTAATCATTGATTCATCTTAATTGGAAATGTAAAATAAAGGAAATTTTTTAGATGATATTAAATTTTTTTTGTAAGCAGAGGCAACTTCTACAACCAAAATTAGTTGACATCACTTCGCTCAGACAATCTCATCGAAATAAATGCTTCTCAAAACAAAATAACAGCTTGTTTCAGACTTTTGTGAACAGGCCTCAACGAACTCCTTGATTTAGCTTCTTAAAGAAAGCTTTTTCCAGGCTTTTATTTCGCGTGCTTCAACAAGTGAGTTTGAGGAAGCCTTATTGCAATATTAATAAAGCTGCACCCATATAAGCTTATAAATAATTTCGAAGTACACCTGTAATAGGTTTCAGTGAAGCTGTTGACAAAAATACAGCCTCGAAGAATCAAAACTTCGATGTACAACCTCAATACAGGCCCTGTAGAGGTAATAACTTCATGAAATTCAAAAATTGGACCTAACCGAGGGAAAAATGTTAGTTGGGAGGTACCATATCCAAGGATCACGAAAATGAAAGTACATTTCTAATTTAGCTTAATTCCTTGAAGTCCTTGCCAAACCTTCACTCCTTATGCCACCATTACGACCCCTAGACTACAGGATCCTAAAGGCCGACCCTGGCAGCGAGAGTGAAGGGTGTTCATAGTTACAATGGCTCGGCATGCTTGCATTAGCCAAGGCTCAGCTCGTCGAATATGGATGGGTTCTTGCCATCGTAACTAAGAACGTGTGTTACGTTTAAAAATCATGCCGAATGAAAGATGGATGTTCAGTAAAACGAAAATAAAAGAAAGGTTCGAAAATAAAATCGAGACCAGAAATTCATTCAGTTTAAAACGAAAAAAGATTACTATCCGAATTTCAGTTAGAATGAAAACCAAGCGAGAAAAAGATAAGAGTTGGCAACCCCGGAGAGAGGTAGGACAAGATGTAAAGTCCTTAAGAGGCAAACCCTCCCACGCATCACCGTTGAGATGCGTCCTTGGTCTCTGCGACCTCGTTGTATATATATGCAGCAACCCCCTAACTCGTAGTTCCGCGATAAACTAAATTACCTCAGATCTTCCCATGATCAATGTCATCTGCTTTTGGAGGTCTTCTAGCTTTGCCACATCCACCCTAAAGAATGCTTTTAGCGAATCATTTTAAATATTCCCTAAAATTAATCAAAATGAAAATTGAACCAACTTCCCATATTTACTTTAATCCAAAAATTAGAAAGTGTTTTTTTTTCTAAAACGTTATAATTTCATTTTATTAAGAATAAAAGCATAGCAAATTTTCATATAACCCTTACTGTAAAAATGGTTTTATATAAAAGAGAAAGGTTTTCATTCATTCATTCATCATTCAGTACTGAAGAGGTTAAGAAAGCCATCCACAAGCTTAAGAACAACAAATCCACCGGCTCGGATGGCCTACCAGCGGAACTCTTCAAGTATGGAGGGGATGTTCTGGTAGGGTGCATGCACCAGCTCATCAACCAAGTTTGGGAGGAGGAAAGTATGCCCGACGACTGGTCAAATAGCTCCATATGCCCAATCTACAAAAAAGGCGATCCTATGTCCTGCAAGAACTACAGAGGCATATCCCTGCTTAATGTTGCCTACAAGATCCTATCCAATGTACTATGTGAGCGTCTAAAGCCTTTCTGCAACACTATGATCGGCACGTACCAGTGTGGCTTCAGGCCAGGCAGATCAACGATAGACCAAATCTTCACATTGAGGCAAATCTTGGAAAACCAACGAATTTCAAGTCGAGACCCACCACCTATTCATCGACTTCAAAGCCGCATATGATAGCATAAGTCGCCAAGAGCTTCTATTGGCGATGTCGGAACTCGGGATCCCGAAAAAACTGATCCCACTATGCCGCATGACGTTACAAAATACGCGGTGCAACGTGCAAATGGGTAACAGCTCATCCGAGTTATTCCAGACGTGTACAGGGTTCAGACAAGGAGATGCGCTATCATGTGATTTCTTCAACCTAGTCCTGGAGCAGATAGTGCGCAAGAGTGGTGTTAACATGGAAGGCACTATCTTTAACAGGTCTTCTCAACTGCTTGGTTATGCGGACGACATCGACATCATCGGCCGTTCCAACAGAGCTGTACTTGAAGCATTCACAGCTATTGATGAACAGGCGAAACGCGTTGGTCTTGAAGTGAATGAGGACAAAACAAAGTATATGCTATCAACAAACAAAGCCTCATCTGTCCATCGCCTAGGACAAAACGTCACTGTTGGTAGCAGTAATTTCGAGATAGTCAAGGAGTTCACCTACCTCGGAACAAACATCAATCCCACGAACGACACCTTAGTGGAAATCCGACGAAGAATTACCCTAGCGAACCGCTGCTACTTTGGTTTGGCCAAACAAATGGGTTCAAAACTCCTTTCTCGAAAGACAAAATACACGCTATACAAAACTCTAATTTTACCAGTTCTACTCTACGGCGCCGAGTGCTGGACGATAAGTAAAAAAGGGGAATTGATCCTGGGCACTTTCGAGAGAAAAATTCTACGGCGGATATTTGGTCCTATATGCGAAGAGGGCGATTGGAGGAGAAGATTCAATCGTAACTTGTACGAGCTGTACCAAGATGTGGATGTAGTCCAAAGAGCCAAAACACGTCGACTACACTGGCTCGGCCACATCGAGCGAATGGACAACAACGCTCCAGCCAAGAAAATCTTCGAATCCCAGCCCCCAGGTTCGAGACGACCAGGAAGACCGAACCTCCGCTCTAGGGACCAGGCGGTCACAGACGCAAGAGCGCTTGGTCTCGACGACTGGAGGGAGCGTGCGAGGGACCGCAACCGATGGAAAACCGCAATATCTCAGGCAGAGACCCTTCATGGATCGGGAGCCGGATAAGTAAGTAAGTAGTTTCATTCATTATTGTTTATAACAACAAAAAAAAAACAAAGGTATAATAACCCGCAATCAATGTTCAAAACAAAATAATTTTCAAATAAAGATATATATAGTAATTTCAATTTAAATGGTAGGTATAATATTTTGATTTCACAATTTTATTAAAAATTATATAATAATGATAACTAAATATAGATATGTCCTACTAATTACACTAGTTTACAAAACAAATAAAATTTTCTGTACATTAAGTGCCGCTATTTTATTCGTATAGATTTGAGTCCACTAATCTCGAATATCACATTAAAAAAATTTCTATGGATAGGTTTTCGAGATACGATTTTTTGAATTTTTTTTCGAAAGTATTATTAGTATTTGGTGAATATCTTAATTGTGACGTTAAGAATCAGCTTGGAAAGTATCTTAAATCAAACAATTTTAAATTTCCAACAAAAATAATTCTTATTTACCCCAATCGGTCAAGTACCTTTAAGTACACTTAGCCGAAATCTTAAAAAAACACTATTTTTTCAATAAAAATTGAGGTCAGAAATGTATTCTTTTGCAAAAGAAAAATATATACTACAAAAATATCATGATTTTTGAACATTCTACCCAAAGCCTGGTCTATTGCAATAAAAATGAGGCATTTACGGACAAAATCTATAGATAAATTCTTTGGTTATGTCCGTTTTTGTAGAAGTAAAACAATTCAACTTCTTCAATATTTGTTGGGACTTTTACCTTATACATTGCTTTAGTTTGAGTTTTATATAATTTTTTCGTAGAGATTCACCATCTCGAAGGAAAATATGTGTTTCGAAATGATTTTGGAAGTTGGATCGTCCTCTATATTTTTCGGTATCCGTTTTTTTATCAGATGACCTTGCTGATAAAAATGCAAAGTTTGATGAAAGATTCCACAAAAATGCATCTTGAGATAAGTAGCTTTATTATGGTTGTTTATATATGTAAAAGCTACTATTATACACACTCATCTCAAGATGCATTTTTGGTGGAACCTTTCACCATACGTGGCATTTTTATCAGCAAGGTTATCTGGGCGGAAATTTCAACTGTGAATCGAAAATAAAAGTAGGTTGGTAAATTCGCACCTATTCGAAAAAATAAGGCCATAATATATAAATGTATGATAGAAAATATAGAGAAACAGAAAAATATATTGTTTTGAGCTTACTAGGATTTCAGGCACTTAGGAACTGATAGTGTATTCGAATATGGTTCAGGACACATGACAGATTGTATTGTGACATGTTCATCTGCCATCTAAAGCACTTTTAGCAATACCCGTCTATTTGCTCGGACAAAAATGACAATCAGTTACATGATTTGATTGTTTCTCCGTATATCTATATCGCAGGCTCCGAATTTTATGTAAAGTCTTATAACAAAAAGAAATGATTTCTATAAAAAAGTCATATAAAAAATCCAACTCAACAGTGACACCCCTCAAAAAAAGTGAGTTTCATACTCGTACCTCAAAGTAAGTTTAGAAAAAAGAAAGTTAGACATTAAGAAGATACATTTTGTAAGCCTTTTTGAACTCAGACTAAAGATGAATTTTCGACAGGCACGTTATCACTCAAAACATATTTTACTGAGTTATAACCTAGAAGTCCAATTTACCTGCAATAAAAGCATGTTATCACATTGCCAAACCAAAAGTTGTGGATTTTATTGCTATGAATAAGGTTTTAGTCAAAAAATAATGAAAAAATCGAATTTTTGTTTTTGTATATAAATGAGCATAACTTTAGAACTAATCCGTAGATTTTTTCCGGAAATATCTCATTTTCCTTGGTTAAGTATCTTATTACTGTACGAATTAAAGAAAAATAATTTCAATATTTTTTTAGCTGAAATAAAAGATTTGATGTTCTTATTTTCGTTCAAAAATAAGATTTTTTCGGATATTTTGGCCGATATCATTCCAACTACTCTACTTATCACAAAAAAAGAAGAGATATTGGTCAACAATTTAATAATGTTCAACTGAATCCATTTTAAGCCACATTGTGCATTCCTTAGTGCATATATATGGTGTTAATAGTAAGGTGCCTTCGGAAATATAGAACACAATCTTCAAAAATTCATATCTCGAAAACCTATCCATAATAACTTTTTTCAATGTGATTTTCGGGTTCAGAAGGTCAAAATTTATAAGAAAAAAATAGTGGCATCAAATGTACATTTCGGCTGTAAACTAGTGTTGTCTTTATGATTCATTTATTCGTTAAATTTTCAATATTCAATATTCTAGAATTCAATTCGAATTCTAATTTTAAAATTTTCGATCGTTACTAAATATTCGTTTCATTTAATCAGTGGTCTAGTTTTAGGAAATCTTCACTTTCGTTTTTGGTTATGACATTCAAATTTATATTTTCTATTATAATCCTTTGAAAGTATGCTTTATTTATTTATTATATTTGAATTTGATCAAATTGTATTGCATACTGTGTTAAATTCTTCAATTAAAATTGTTCCGATACACCCTGTATTTTGTTCATTTAGAATATTCTATTATAGGAACTTTCCAAATATATTCCGAAAGTCTAGGTTCGTGCATGAAATTGATAATTTACTATAATTCTTCTATAAAACTAGTATTCGGAACCATAAGATTCGTGTCTATGCTACACGATTTTTATAGCAATTTTCGATTAAAATTCTCATTCAAATAAAATCAATATAAAAAAAAAACACTTACCGATGTCATGTTTACTTGACCATTAATATATATGTAGTTTGTATTTTTGTTTTTCTTGACTTATTGATGAGCCTTCGAGGTGGTGCACCGCTTCGATGGGATTTCTTGTATTTATCTTTTGTTTCTTTGATGTTATTAACTGTAGAAAATTGCCTAGGAATTAGGATTAAATTTGAAAGGATTTTAAATATCGAAATTAATTGCTTTACAAAAAAAAAATCTAAGTAGGTATAAAAAAAAATAAACTAACGATCTGTTTCGGAATTTTAGTAGCTTATTGGTTAATTTAGCTTTATTATTTAATTTTACTATTAGTTATCTATATTTGTATTTTTTTTTCTTTTAATTTGTTTGTTTGCAGGTTTAGTTATATATATATATATATATATTTTTTTTTTTTGTTAAATTTACTTAATTAATTATTATGATTTAACTAGTTGGTAGGTAGATGGTAAGGTAATAGGTACTTAGCTTTTATAGTTATAATATTATTTGATTGCATTCGTTGATGTGGATGCTTTAAAGTTGCTGTTGACTGTACTTGCTTATGGACTGTTGTGGGATCTTGATGCAAATTTGGATGGTGTATGAATGTGAGTAGGTATTGCTGTGATGGATGTCCTTGAAAGTTGTTTGTTGAATAATTAGATGTTGGGTTCTATGGTCGTTATAGGTATCGGCTGTTTTGATGATGTGTTGTGTAGTCGTGGAGGTTGTAGGTTCATGCTGATAGTGGGCTATTACTGAGGTTGTACGCTGTTGCTGATATACTAGTGCAACTACTATTGGGCTGTTGTAGAGGTCGTATATTGTTGAGTTGATGTTGCTGTCGAGTCCGGAGCTAAGGCTAAGATTTGAAATCCACGTGGGTGAATTCTCTTCGGGGATTCTTACGCCTATGGTCTTGGAGATGGATTCTGAGGTTCTGAGTTGTTGTGCAGCCTGTTGTATCGTATGGCCGCGTGTCGGTGGGTGCTGGTTTGGGTTCTATGTTTTTGTAGTTTGGGGTGGCATTACCTGGATATATGGGGTGATTGGATGGCATATATTGCTCAGGTCGGTCGGTGGGGCATAAGCTGGTTCTATGGCGTGAATAGGGTTGTATGGTGCTATTTCTGGTTTCTATTGTGTTTTTGGGTGTTGGTTTTTTTGTGGCGTGAATTTGGTTTTTGGGTGGTGAAGATTCGTTGTTTGTTTTACGGTTCTTTTTTTTCTTTGGCGTGCTAGCGCTGGCAGGAATTAGCCAACGTGGTTAGGGATTAAAACTATCACCTGTAACATTTTTTTGTGTTAAAAATTTGGCGTGGTACATTAAAAATAATGTTAAGATTACCTGAGGTATTTTTGCTATAGGGATTAGGGATTAGGGGTCTTGGCAAGTGTAGGCGAGTAGCCACATGCGCTGAGTGGCTGCACTATCACTTTTTGGGTTTTTTTTTTTGTATAGTCTCACCCGCGTCTTTATCTAAACAAAAAAAATACTTTTACTTGAAGCTTTTATTTAAAATAATTTGTTTGTTTAAAAAAAAAACTTAAAAACTGATTTGAAGGTTTTCAAGACTGTACCTTAAATTTATATGTTCTTTTCACCCTCGATTTTGTTTTATTTTATTTTTTTTTTGTCTTTACCACTCGCGACTAGCACGCACTTATAAACCGAAACCAACTGATTAAAAGTTTTCAGGATTTTGGACTTCATACTTATTTTTCTGTTTGGTGAAAAGTTGACGAAAGTTGGATTTTCATCATGGAAGTTTATCCAAGCTTCCGTTTCATCGTTTTTCCCAAAGAACTTTATTTACAAAAATCCAAATTCAATCTTAGAATCATTCTTTGAATTTTTCAAAAATATATGTGTTAAAATTGTCTAAATTTGGTCAAAATCTAAAAAGTTTGAAAAGCGGAAAAAAAACAAAATTTTAACTAACACCACTACATTTCATAGTATTAGTTAACGAACTATATATTCTTTGATCTCCTATTTTTTTTTCCAAATGTTCTCCCTTTCCTTCAATCCACATGTTGGTATCTATTCTTCGTCCTTCAAGCAGAATAAGCTCGCTATCCCTCATACCAAAGCGTGGTCTTGTGGTCTAGGTGATGGTCTCGTTTCACCATTCGTGCGTTGGTTCGAATCCTAGCGTACTCACTTTTTTTTTCTATTCATCTTTTTTGTTTTATATTTTAATTTTAGGCTGCTTTTAACATTTTTGTATCTTTTTTTTTTATATATATATAATTTTTCCTACACCCAAGAAACAATACTCCACTGTCTCCTGAACATCCTCCTGGAAAATATCTTACCTATCGTTATATTACGAACAACGACGAAATAAATTCCCTTTGAAAATGTTAAACATTTTGTAACGTCTAGTTCGATCCTCCCTAAAATAGGCTACACTTTATGTGTCCCCAAACCACGAATTCAAATTTCATAATTTGAAACTGTTATACTACTCATTTTCTCACGAACCTGCTTCCTTTTCCGAGTTCGTATGAGGCAAAGGAACAGGAAATACAAAAAGAGACTCATGCACAGACTGACAGCCGGGCCTACAAAAAAAAAATATAAAACATCTTATCTACGAATGTCTTTGCAGTGATACACGCCTACTCGTTTCCCATTCATGTCCTCTAGCTCATACAGGTTGTTTCCTATGACTTTCCTTACTCTCATTTTTACAAATTTTGGAGACAATTTAGCGCTGATTTTTTTTGTAGCGTCGCTCAGAACGAAATTCCTTCTATAGACTACCTCCCCCACGGAAAATTTTACGGCCTTACTCCAAGTGTTGTATACGTTTTCATACTTGGAGTGTGCATTAGCCAACGACTCTTTTATGTATGAATGCAGTATATTCATCTGGGAAAGTACCTGTATCTCCGAATTGTTCAGACCGTTAAGGTCTTTGAGCAATTTATAATCGGATCCGTGTTCCACCATCGTTTGGCCAAGCAGAGCCTCGTATGGTGAAACCCCCGTTGCCGAATGGACTGTCGTGCAGAGGGCGCTCGCGATCGCGGGAGATGTAAGTCCCAATTACGCTGATCTTGATCGATATACGACCGAATTGCGGCCAAAATCGAGCGATTTACCCTCTCGCTCGCATTAGCTTGAGGGAAATATGCAGCAGTCTTCACGTGGGTTATACCATACGAGGACATCAGCTTGCCAAACTCCTTGCTAGTAAACTGCGTCCCATTATCCGAAAGAATGGTTTCAGGCACCCCAAACAAACATAAAACATTTTCTGTTAGAAATTTAATTACCGTTTCCGTAGTAGCTTTTCTCAAAGGTTTTATAATAACAAATTTCGTTAGTTGGTCAAGCGCAACAACGATATGTATATTTCCGGTTTTAGAGCGAGGGTAAGGACCCAAAAAATCAATGTACACCATCTGGAACGGTCGATCCGCCATAAAAGCTTTCCCCATTGGTGGCCTTAGGCTACTGTTTGGTGCTTTACACATTTTACAAATGTCACATTTCGCGATGAAGGCTTTCACCTGAGCTGCCATGCCGGGCCAAAAGAACCGAGAGCGTAGTCTGTACAAGGTTTTCGATATACCTCCATGCGAAGCTCGAGGTGGTTGATGAGCCAAAGATATTAAGCGATTAGTCAGAGATTCCGGAACCCACAGCTTCCAAATAAGGTCATCCTCTAACGGATTACCTGTGCAATGTTGGACCTTCTTATAAACGAAATTGTTCGAAACTTGAAGGTCCGGTAGCTGGTTCTTTTGTTCTACGACGGTGTCTATGATCTTGGAGTATTCCTCAGATCTAAAGCTGGGGTCTTCAAGATCTATGTGCAGCACGTCAGATTCCTCCCCCACAACCGAATCATCTAGGTTCAGTGCTTCAACTTCAAATACCCTTGAAAGGGCATCTGGCACCACATTTTGTGAGCCCTTTCGATGTTCGATTGTGAAGTCGAAACCTTGAAGCTTCAGACTCCATCTCGCTAGCCTACCACTCAAATCTCGTTGACTCATCAGCCACTTCAAACTCGCATGGTCGGTGATTATCTTGAACGGTTGTCCTTCTACATACGCTCGGATCTTTTTAACTCCGATAACAGCAGCTAGGCACTCGCGCTCTGTAACACTGTAGTTACGTTGTGCCTTGTTTAATTTCTAGGAATGGTAGTACACTGGGCGCTCGTTTTGATCATCATCGAGTTGACACAACACACATCCTATGCCGGTGTTAGACGCGTCACACAGGATTATGAACTCCTTCTTGAAATTAGGATTGATCAGGACTGGTGCAGAGGTCAAGGTTTCTTTTAACTTTTCAAAAGCCGCTATAGCTTCTGGTCCGAAGACGAATTTTGTACCTTTCTTCAGGCAATCTGTTAGTGGACTAGCCAGAGTTGAGAAATCCTTGACAAACCTTCTGTACCAGCCTGCCAACCCTAAGAAACGCCTAACCTGTCTCGTCTTAGGAACTGGAAATTCAACTATTGCTGCAACTTTATCCTGATTGGTTTTGATGCATCCGTCTCCTACTACATAGCCGAGAAACTTCAACTCTCGAAAACAGAATTTCGATTTTTGGACGTTAATCGTGAGTCCTGCTAATCTTAATTTTTCTGCTAAGATGTCTAAAAGCTTGACATGCTCCTCAAAAGTACTTGACACCACCAGCAAATCGTCCACGTAAGGAAAAATTTGTTCTCGCAATTCGACAGGTACCACTTTGTCAATAACTTGACACATTGTTTGCACAGCGTTCTTAAGACCAAATGGCATTACCTTAAACTGCATAAGGGGTCTGCCAGGAACCGTAAACGCGGTCTTTTCCCTTGATGATTTCTCCAGAGGGATTTGCCAGAACGCGTCCTTCAGATCTATGCTCGATATAAAGCGCGTATCTGGAAGACGCAACAGCAAACCCTCTATATGAGTCATTGGATACGCATTTCCTTTCGTCTTGGAGTTAATCTTCCTGTAATCTAGGCAGAGCCTGTTCTTTCCTGGTTTTCGAACCAGGACTACTGGAGAGCTCCAGGCACTGGAACTCTCTTCTATAACTCCAAGCTCAAGCATACGATCCAATTCCTCATACATCAGTTTCTGCACTGCTGGAGAAATCGGATAAAAACGTTGTTTAATAGGTTCGGCGTCCCCCGTATCTATTGTATGTTCGATCAGCGTTTTTCCCAGGCCTAATACAGCCGAGGAGGGAAACTTGCTGATCATTTTCCTTAATGTTTTTGATTGTTCAACTGTCAAAATGTGCGCGTTGGGATCAAGCTCTTGAGAAGACATGTCAAGAGAAAGCTCTGAAACGAGGTGAGGAGCCACACTGAATTCCCTCCAAAAATGTATGCCGAGATATAACTGCTGCTGGAGAGATGGCACGATATACAATTGTATGCTCTTCGTATCACCCTTGTAAGTAACCTTGGCCAAGATTTTGCCTACTATGGCTTGTTTCTTACCGTCTGCAGTTTTATATTTTGGTTTAGTTTATCGAATTCAAAATTGTTTTTCAACAGAAAATCGACTCCTTCCGCTCCTAAACAACTAATGCTAGCTCCGCTGTCAAGCAATCCTAACATTGGCTGGTCAAATACCCTAACATTAGCGTAAGGTCTAAGATCCTCAGAACTACACAATGTAGAGGCTTCTATTGACTTAAACTCTTGTTTCTTTTCCTTAAACCTTTGCCTAAGTTTAAGGACTTTCTCGGATACTTGTTTCTTAGGTTCTGATGATGTGCCGAAAATTCTATCTCTTACTGCGTAATAATTTTGCAATCGCTCGTGCAAAGTTTTTCGAGGTTTGAAGGAAGTTTGCGCTTTTCTGTCTCTATTGGTTTTGGTCTGGGTTCTGGTTTTAATATCTTAATAGTTGGAATTGGGTGTTTTGTGGTTGTGTTTGTAGATACTTGTTGATTTTTCTGGGAGCTGTAAGGTTGAGTTTGGGATATTAAATCTATTGTTTGTCCGAGCTGGGATTCTGAGAGCAGTTTGCCCTGGACGTGGGACTGCTCTTCGGGAAGTTTCCCGAACAACGAGGGCACTGAGGTACAGTAGTACTTTCCCACCCACATCTGTAACAGAAGAGACTTCTTTGAGGAACTTGACACTCAAAGTAGGTATGTCCCTTTTCCTTACAGTTGAAGCACACCAGGCTTCGACCTTCTTTATTTGCGTTGAAGGCTTCAACGCTTGGATAACCTACTTCGAGGATCTCGGAATTATCTGGCTCTATCTCGGACACATTCCTTCGTATTTGTGGGGGTTGTTGAAACTGAATTCTGGGCTTTTGGAAGCTAGGGTCGTTACAACCTAGATACTTCTCGATGTTCCTACAAACGTAGACCATCTCGGGCAAACTATTTGTTTGGAATGTAACCAATAACTCGCCCATCCGTCGCTTCACGTTCAGTTTCAACAACTCCACTATCTCGTTAGGCTGCTTTGGAACTCTTAGCCTACTATTTAGCTGAAGTATAGCCGTATAGAAGTCGTCAAAGGATTCTGTAGGCTGTTGACGTCTGTCAAAAAGTTTGCGAGACAACTCAGAGTCAGTCTCTAAACTCCTGTACTGCTCTATCAAAGCTAATTTTAGGGTATCCCAGTTAGCAGTTTGGTTCGACTTCATATACAACCAAAACCAGTTTTCCACGGGTCCTGTCACAAAGTGATGGAAGTTTTGTACAATTTCTTCCCAACATACGTTGTAACAACTCTTCAGCCTACTCAACCTAAACAGGAAATCGTCTACCGTCATCTGCCTGCCATCAAATTTTAAACCCCATTTGTGGAAATGATGGTACCTGTTAGAAGACGAAGCAGGAACAGAATGAAAGGTACTAACTAGAGGATCGCTTAGTGACAAATTGTTGAGTTGTCGCAAGAACTCATCTGCGTTGGAGGTACGGCCCTGATTAGTGGGATGGGATGTTGATTCACCTTGAGGTCCTTGCGGTCGTATATTCTCTGTAGGATTCTCTGAACTTGCGTTAACTGGAACTGGAGCTGGAGCTGGAACATTTCTTCTTTCTAAGCTGTATCGTCGTGGGGTGGCCGTTGGGGTAATTGACGCTATTGTTTGGCGTACGATATTCTCTACTTGACTTTGCAAGTACAGCCTACTCCGTTCAGCTTCCATTCGCAAAAACTCCAAATCCCTCGCTCGGTTAAATCCAATTGCCGCTGTAACGACTTCCTCGATATAGTCAGTTAATACCTCATCATCATCGTTCTCTGTAGCATTACGATCTATCTGACCCGTACCACTTTGAGAAGTAGAATCCCTGAGATTCGTACCTTCGTTGACTCTATTCACTCTTTGAGCTGCTAAAGAAGCTGCTCCTCCCTCTGTCCTCTGTTCATTCAAAGATTGCTCTTCCTCCAAGGTCTCATTTTGCGAAACAGTTGTAGCATTAATATTCCCCGCTATTATTGCATTATTTTCCGCAATCGCGTTTGGATTACTCCGCAAAATCGTACGTTTCTTATACTCCGCAAGAGACAACCTCCGTTTTTCCCTCTTGGTCAATATGTACAAACAAAAACTCTATTCCAAAAAAAGTGAACTCAAAACCAAACTAAATTTCTTCAACGTTTTAGGCTCTATCTCAATTAAAAAAAAAAAAACAAGTAAAAAGGCCATTAAATAAAATGTTATGTATCTCTCAAGCAAAATGAGATAGAAACTTGAAAAATGTTTCTAAATAAAATAAAAAAATGTATCAAAAGAGAATGAAAATAAACTTGGTAAAAACGAATTAAAACTACAAAATATAACCAGAAATCAATTAAAAAAAAAATATCTAAAACACAAAAAGTCTTAGATCGTACCAAACAGAAGGTAAATGGAATAGTACTGAGTACTAAAACGATAATGCAAAAGAATTATCTTGGAATTCAATCTAAAAGAAAAACTAAAAAAAAGGTAGTTATCAAAATGAAATATCAAAATCAGAAATAAAAAAAAAATTGGTTGTATCAATCATAAAATATTAGGGTGGATGTGACAAGTTAAAACCTCTCGTTCAATTAACGAAAAGCAGATAATCATGCCAATAATCCACTCTCACAGGATGTTTCCTCTTTCTCCAACTCACTTACTTTTCAAATTACCAAAAGACAAACAATCGCCGCCGAAAGAAAAATAAATTTATTTTGTTTAAAAAAATTAAGTTTTATTAGTTTGTTTGAATTATTCTTAATACTCGAGGTAGACTTTTAGTACTCGCTTCCAAATACCAACCAACGACTTTAAATAATTGGGTCGAGCACTCATTCGTACCTCTTATTTTAAATTCAAAACTAAAGAATAACAACAAAGTAACGAAGAAAATCAATCCATAACTCGGATTATCCTTTAGATTTAAAATTAACTTTTGTTTAAGTAAGAAAACTATAGAAGCTAAACATTGAGCGCAACAGACTGACTAGGGAAATCATCACCCAACCACTGGACGTCAAGTGCTAGCTACTAAAGCGTTCATTACACGCGAAATTTTCTCAAAACCAAAAATTACAAAAAGTAAAAATTTCAAAAAAAAATATTTCTCTTTCTTTGGCATATCCTTTTTCCTTCCAAAAAGGACGAATTCGGGCCCCACGTTGGGCGCCACCTGTAACGGAACCTGTTGGTGAAGACAAGGACATTCAGAAAAAAGTAAACTTCCAATCTCCCTAAAGAGGAGGTACCATACCCAACTAACATTTCAGTTTCTATTAGCTTAGAAATATCGATATGCTGTTTCTATTAGCTTAGAAATATCGATATGCTGCAAGTCTGGATATGTATAAAGCTTCTATAAGGCTTTCATCAAAAATAAATTTCTAATAGAAGTCATGATTTCAATAACTGCTTCTTTAAAGTCGTTTGAAAGCTTGATATAGAAAATTAAACGAGACTAGCGTCTTTGTTTCGGATAGACCTCTGTTAATAACATTAACGAAGAAACATGAAGCTGTCACTTTATAAAGATTGTATAGAGTAATTTAATTGAAGCTCCTGTCACTTTGTCTTTAAAAGGTTTCGGTTACAATTTGCTGGAAGCCTTATCGAATACTTCGCAGAGACTTCTCAGACTATATTAACGAACCACAATAGAAAATGTCAGTCTATGCTAAAGAGACTCAAATCTGTCAAAGTCATTTTAATGAAGTCATTGATAAATTTTCGTTCATTGAATAAATTTTTTGTGAAATTCTTTTTGCGTGAATATGTCTACTTCGTGGAAAAAATTTAAAATTCGGGAAATTATTATAGATCTCTTGCGGTGAGACGTTTCTTAATACTCCAGAGAGCTCGTAACTTAGATCTTCAAAAGAATGCAAATGAAAGACAACGACGTGACGGCAAGAAAGTTCAGATTTAATAAGTCTTACATCGATAAATCAAATATCTCCAGAGCCAGAAGATTGAAGTGTGTTTCATTGTTCCTCTGTTTAAAATTTTCTTTTAAATATAAATATTCATTCTGTACTTAGATATGAACCCCACTACCAGCATGAGAGGCGAAACTTTTATGAGGGATAACACACACGAGTTTAATGATTAATGTTTTCAAGAAAGCGATGACGACGATGAAAAAATCAAAAGCTTAGACTTAACCTCAGACAATGGGCGATTGAATTTAAAAACAACCACTCAGCTTTTCAGATTTTAATTTCAATAATAAACAAGCGATTTGAAAAAAAAAATCTTGTACATCTTGTTTCTTTGTGTGAATGGGTTACAAATTTGTTATTAACATGGTGGCTCCACTGGGCATGAGCCATGGTTGGATTATGAACATGTTTAAAAAAAAACAATGGAGTCTCAAAAATCCATGTCCGTGCAGTGACATATCCATACAAATCAGTTTGCTGATTGGATTGTGGTTTGGATGTTGGACATCGTTCATGTCTAGTGGAGCCAGCATGTAGGACTGGAAAATACTGATTAAGTTTTTGCATCTTCCATTTTATATCTAAGATGGCTGAGTGGGTAGAGTGATGGACTCTTACGCAGGAGTTCCGTGTTCGATTCCTAGACGGGTAAGAAAAATCTTTGTGTTTTATAATTATTTCTAATTCATTAATTTACAAATAATTGAAAACAAATAATAGTGTCAGATTTAACAAACATTAAATGCGGTAAAAATCACTCAAAAGAAATTGAAAGTAAAAAGAATTATATTTTTTCCCCCATTTTCCTACAACCTCTGTAAGAGCTGTATTGTCGGCTTCTAATAGCTATTATAAGACTTTCTATTACACTTGCGTGTTTACTTTTATAGAAACATTTCTGAAGCTATCTGTCAAAACCATAATTTCACTAAGATTTCGAATAGCGCTCGTTAAAACTTCTTATGGATCGTATAGAATTTGAAGCTTTTAAGAGATCTGCGTACGGGGCCTCCAAGAAGATTTTCCGAAATCATTTTCGAAGTTCTATAATATTCTCCTTTTTATGCTTAACGAAATTTTACAAATGTCTTAAGGAAATCAGAAAGCCTATTCAGTTAGGCCGAACCGAAGCTGAAATGTTAGTTGGATATCCAAGGATCACGAAAATGAAAGTACATTTCTAATTTAGCTTAATTCCTTGAAGTCCTTGCCAAACCTTCACTCCTTAAGCCACCATTACGACCCCTAGACTACAGGATCCTAAAGGCCGACCCTGGCAGCGAGAGTGAAGGGTGTTCATAGTTACAATGGCTCGGCATGCTTGCATTAGCCAAGGCTCAGCTCGTCGAATATGGATGGGTTCTTGCCATCGTAACTAAGAACGTGTGTTACGTTTAAAAATCATGCCGAATGAAAGATGGATGTTCAGTAAAACGAAAATAAAAGAAAGGTTCGAAAATAAAATCGAGACCAGAAATTCATTCAATTTAAAACGAAAAAAGATTACTATCCGAATTTCAGTTAGAATGAAAACCAAGCGAGAAAAAGATAAGAGTTGGCAACCCCAGAGAGAGGTAGGACAAGATGTAAAGTCCTAAAGTCCTCCCACGCATCACCGTTGTGATGCGTCCTTGGTCTCTGCGACCTCGTTGTATATATATGCAGCAACCCCCTAACTCGTAGTTCCGCGATAAACTAAATTACCTCAGATCTTCCCATGATCAATGTCATCTGCTTTTGGAGGTCTTCTAGCTTTGCCACATCCACCCTAAAGAATGCTTTTAGCGAATCATTTTAAATATTCCCTAAAATTAATCAAAATGAAAATTGAACCAACTTCCCATATTTACTTTAATCCAAAAATTAGAAATTGTTTTTTTTTCTAAAACGTTATAATTTCATTTTATTAAGAATAAAAGCATAGCAAATTTTCATATAACCCTTACTGTAAAAATGGTTTTATATAAAAGAGAAAGGTTTTCATTCATTATTGTTTATAACAACAAAAAAAAACAAAGGTATAATAACCCGCAATCAATGTTCAAAACGAAATAATTTTCAAATAAAGATATATATAGTAATTTCAATTTAAATGGTAGGTATAATATTTTGATTTCACAATTTTATTAAAAATTATATAATAATGATACCTAAATATAGATATGTCCTACTAACTATCTTTATGATTCATTTATTCGTTAAATTTTCAATATTCAATATTCTAGAATTCAATTCGAATTCTAATTTTAAAATTTTCGATCGTTACTAAATATTCGTTTCATTTAATCAGTGGTCTAGTTTTAGGAAATCTTCACTTTCGTTTTTGGTTATGACATTCAAATTTATATTTTCTATTATAATCCTTTGAAAGTATGCTTTATTTATTTATTATATTTGAATTTGATCAAATTGTATTGCATACTGTGTTAAATTCTTCAATTAAAATTGTTCCGATACACCCTGTATTTTGTTCATTTAGAATATTCTATTATAGGAACTTTCCAAATATATTCCGAAAGTCTAGGTTCGTGCATGAAATTGATAATTTACTATAATTCTTCTATAAAACTAGTATTCGGAACCATAAGATTCGTGTCTATGCTACACGATTTTTATAGCAATTTTCGATTAAAATTCTCATTCAAATAAAATCAATATAAAAAAAAACACTTACCGATGTCATGTTTACTTGACCATTAATATATATGTAGTTTGTATTTTTGTTTTTCTTGACTTATTGATGAGCCTTCGAGGTGGTGCACCGCTTCGATGGGATTTCTTGTATTTATCTTTTGTTTCTTTGATGTTATTAACTGTAGAAAATTGCCTAGGAATAAGGATTAAATTTGAAAGGATTTTAAATATCGAAATTAATTGCTTAACAAAAAAAAAATCTAAGTAGGTATAAAAAAAATAAACTAACGATCTGTTTCGGAATTAGTAGCTTATTGGTTAATTTAGCTTTATTATTTAATTTTACTATTAGTTATCTATATTTGTATTTCTTTTTCTTTTAATTTGATTGTTTGCAGGTTTAGTTATATATATATTGTAATATTTTCTCAGGTTCGTTAAAAAAACTTATTTACTTTATTCAAACCTTCCACTTATTTATTTCACAAAATAAAAACACTTTACTTTTCTTACTACAAAACGATTTATTATTCACCACTGAAATTAATTCACCAACTTTACTTTTCACTTTTATTACAACCAACTTTATTCATTCACGATTAAAAACAAACTGTATCGCTGCCGTTCAAACATGTGCCTTTTATACTTGTTCTCCAAACTCTCGAAATAAGGAGAACGTTCTGTGCCGAGATTCAGCTATTTCAGCGAGTGAGATGAGATGACTCGCCTTACTCGCCGACTCATCTCACTTCACTCGCAAAAGCGATTCAGCTATTTAAGTGAAATGAGTAAGTTCGAATCTAGTTTCGAACATGAGACAAAGAATAAATATAAAAGAGCTTAATTCTACCTCCTTGTCGCACTCGTTACGCAAAACGAAATGAAACAAAAAATACAACAATGTAAACATTGGAATCTTTAATAATGGAGTTTGGAGTATCTTTTGTTTCAATTATTTTTTTTGTCATAATTAAAGTTTAATGTGAGTTTCACCCTTGAGAAATAAAAAGTTTAAAAGTGTTGAAAGTGAATAGAATATAAATTTATTTAATATATATATGTGCATATGATAATAAAATAAAATTAAAGAATCAATAAAAGGGTAGTGTTTTTTTTATCTACGTTGTTGTTTTTTATTTCGTTTCCTATCCATGAATAGGAATTCTTGTGAAAAGCACACATACCTATCCAGGGCCGGCCCGAGCGAAATTAGCGCCCTGCGCATACTTCATCATTTCCGCCCATCAATTGCGGTCAATGGTGGAAAAAATCATATCCTCATTTTGCCCAAGGGGTAGACTTTGCAATGCTTTTTTTTATTTTATACTTTTTTGTGCCTACCTACTTTCTTAACTATGTTGGTAGGTACCTAGGTTGTAGATGGACACGACACTTTTGTAAATACATACATAATAAAAACTGAATTTGTTCGAACTATGTAAGAACCACTTTAATGTTCATTAAAATATACAAAAAGATTTTATACTTCAGGATTATATTCAGCCTTTAACAAAAAAGTAAACACGCTAGACGTTATATTTATAAACTAATGACTACTGGACTCTGACTCTACGCATAACAGATCTACATATATACTCTCAATATAGATTCTTTTTTCCCTTCTTTTGTTTTGAGTTTTTTAGTTTGACCACAATAAGAACACGACTGGCACACAAATAATGTAATTAGATAAGTCAAAAAATCCTTTTTTCTTAATGATAATAATAATCAAAGGGCACGGTAGTGCCCAGCCAAGTTCGCGGCACTACACCCTTTTTACAGGAACAAACTCAGGCGATTTTCAACCCCCCTCTAACTTCCGTACCAATAAAGTCAGAAACTTCAAATTCGGAGTATTTGCTGAACTGATCAAACACAGGTGGCTCACCAAATTTCAACTCTTTAGCATTAGTCAAAGGGCACGGTAGTGCCCAGCCAAGTTCGCGGCACTACACCCTTTTTACAGGAACAAACTCAGGCGATTTTCAACCCCCCTCTAACTTCCGTACCAATAAAGTCAGAAACTTCAAATTCGGAGTATTTGCTGAACTGATCAAACACAGGTGGCTCACCAAATTTCAACTCTTTAGCATTAGTAGTTCCCAAGATATAGGACTTCAAAAATCGCAAAAACCGTAACTGACTGACTCACTGACTCACTGACTCACTGACTCACTGACTGACTGACTCACTGACTCACTGACTCACTGACTGACTGACTCACTGACAGATCATCAAAATTATGGAGCACTTCCCGACATCGTAGAAACTTGAAATTTCGCACAACGGTAGGCCTTGTGGTACATACAAAGGAAAAAATCGAAAATCTGCAATTTTCTATTCAGGGGGCGTGGCATCCACCCACTTTCTTAAAAACTCTTATAAATTATATGGAGCACTTTCGATTGTTGTAGAACAATGAAAATTGGTAAGTTGGTAGGATTTGAGGTACTAAGAAAGAAAAAAAATGAAAAATTGGAATTTTCCATACAGGGGGCGTGGCATCCACCCACATTCTTAAAAATTCTTATAAATTATATGGAGCACTTCCGATTGTTGTAGAACGATGAAAATTGGTAGGTCGGTAGGGCTTAAGGTACTTGGAAAGAAAAAAATTGAAAAATTGGAATTTTGCATTCAGGGGGCGTGGTATCCACCCACATTCTTATAAATCATATGGAGTACTTCCGATTGTTGTAGAACGATGAAAATTGGTAGGTCGGTAGGCCTTGAAGTACTTAGAACAAAAAAATCGAAAAATTGGAAGTTTCAGTTCAGGGGGCGTGGCATCCACCCACATTCTCAAAAATTCTTATAAATTATATGAAGCACTTCCGATTGTTGTAGAACGATGAAAATTGGTAGGTTAGTATGCCTTGAAGTATTTAAAAGAAAACACAATCGAAAAATTGGAAGTTTCAGTTCAGGGGGCGTGGCATCGACCCACATTCTTAAAAATTCTTATAAACTATATGAAGCACTTCCGATTGTTGTAAAACGATGAAAATTGGTAGGTCGGTAGGGCTAAAGTACTAAGAAAGAAAAAATTGAAAAATTGGAATTTTGCATTCAGGGGGCGTGGCATTCACCCACATTCTTAAAAATTCTTATAAATTATATGGAGCACTTCCGATTGTTGTAGAACGTTGAAAATTGGTAGGTCGGTAGGGCTTGAAGTATTTAGAAAGCAAAAAAATCGAAAATTTGGAATTGTCCATTCAGGGGGGGGGGGAGTGCCATCCACCCACTTTATCAGAATTGCTATTACTTTCACCTGGCAAAATAAATCTTTGCAAAAAGGAGTGAAATCACAACAAAAACATAAATGTTAAAAGAGGAGCCAAGTTCTTATGTGTACAAGAAACCTGTCAACCAAAAAAAGTAATGAGATCTTAAATATATGCCAAGTTTTAAGTTCATGAAGTTTAATATCAAATATCTTAAGTAGAGTAATATCGAAACAATTCCAAATCATGACAGAAATTTGGTAATTAATGGTTACTGGTTAAAATTTGGTGGGTTTACTTGGCAAGTTTTCTCTTAACTACTTACTTAATCACAAATTTAAAATGTATGAAAACTTGACCAGTGAACCCACCAAATTTTAACCAGTAACCATTAATTACCAAATTTCTGTCATGATTTGGAATTGTTTCGATATTACTCTACTTAAGATATTTGATATTAAACTTCATGAACTTAAAACTTGGCATATATTTAAGATCTCATTACTTTTTTTGGTTGACAGGTTTCTTGTACACATAAGAACTTGGCTCCTCTTTTAACATTTATGTTTTTGTTGTGATTGAATTAACAAGATTCCCTCATTAACGACAAACATCATCATAATCATAAATCATTGCATCATCATCATTCATTATTTCCATATTTCAATCCTTTGTTTCAACACACAATAAGGCAGTGCTACAATTTCATGTTTCACTCATCAATAGAAGCCAATGCCAAAATAAAACAAAAAAAAACACTCAACCGGAAGAGTTTAATTCATAGACGCAAATTTTTAATTTGCGAGCTGTTATGCCAATGAGTATGAATTTTTCACCTTAGAATTTCTGTTAAATTAACATTTCTGACTTCGATTTCATATAGAAGAACTGTTATCGCGCTCATGTTATCACCATGCTAGCTGTTAATTGTCTGTATTTGCAGTTGAAGAATTTTGTTTTATGTTGCACAGCATAGGGGTGGGTTTGGGTTATGAAAATAAAATAAATGCCTTCACGCACACAGCACACACACGATGGTGAGCGAGCTGAGAATAACGTCGACAGTTTGAAAAAGAGAAAAATAGCAAATAGGTAGGTATCTGTTGGTAAAGGCGAACAAAATCGTGCACATTTCAAAGATTTTGTGATGTAGTTTTTTGTTACTGTGGGTGTGGGTGAGAATAGGAAGATAGACATCGACTTATTTTTGGAATAGTAGATAGATGTATGTATATTATAACTGTGTTTAAATTCAGAATAAACTGGTAGTTATGTACTGGATATCACTATTGGTGTGAGAAATAAAAATTTAAAAAATAGGTAGGTATAGGTAGTGGTTACGAGAAGTGGCTTTGTTAATGCCTGCTCAAGGCGCCCCTTGGGTTCAGCGCCCTGTGCATTTGCACCGCTTGCACATATAGCTTGTCCGGCCCTGTACCTATCCAAAACTGGAAATTTACCAACACATACACCAAGTCACTGCGGAAATATCTGGCGAGTAATCTGACATTTCATTTCACTCGCTCACTCACTCCCTTATACAACGGCACAGTGCCGAGATTCAGCTAATTCGAAGCAGCAGGGAGTGAGTGAGATGAGTCACTTTTCGTCGAAAATCGATTCAGTTAGCAAAAGGGAGTGAGTGAGCGAGTGAAATGAAATGTCAGATTACTCGCCAGATATTTCCGCAGTGACTTGGTGTATGTGTTGGTAAATTTCCAGTTTTGGATAGGTATGTGTGCTTTTCACAAGAATTCCTATTCATGGATAGGAAACGAAATAAAAAACAACAACGTAGATAAAAAAAACACTACCCTTTTATTGATTCTTTAATTTTATTTTATTATCATATGCACATATATATATTAAATAAATTTATATTCTATTCACTTTCAACACTTTTAAACTTTTTATTTCTCAAGGGTGAAACTCACATTAAACTTTAATTATGACAAAAAAAAATAATTGAAACAAAAGATACTCCAAACTCCATTATTTAAGACTCCAATGTTTACATTGTTGTATTTGTTGTTTCATTTCGTTTTGCGTAAAGAGTGTGACAAGGAGGTAGAATTTAGCTCTTTTATATTTATTCTTTGTCTCATGTTCGAAACTAAATTCGAACTTACTCATTTCACTTGAATTGCTGAATCACTTTTGCGAGTGAAGTGAGATGAGTCGGCGAGCAAGGCGCGTCATCTCATCTCGCTCGCTGAAATAGCTGAATCTCGGCACTGGTCTCTGCTTCCAGAGCTTTCCGTAGGGGAAATTTCCCAATAATTTCCCTTCCAAAAGCTTTTATTTGACAGCTGGTAAATCTGCTATAATCCGGCAGATGGCGCTTCCTTCGTTTGAGAGCTGCTATAATTATAGCTTATAAGGGTATGTTTGCACTGCGACCGTAAGCTTTATTGTGTCCGTTTGTTTGCATTTCGGAGTCGTTATAGTTCAAATATGGAAAGTTATTACACTGCCCCCCTCTTAGGATTGATCGTCCCGAGCAAATCCATCACTTCCATCACCATTATAATGATGTAACCGGTCGCTGTGAACTACTTTTAGTTTGCCTCTTAATCCTCTCTGTATGCGGTAGACGACATCGTTTATTCGTGTTACGACAGTATAAGGGCCTTCCCAATTTTGTTGAAGCTTCGGTGAGAGTCCCTTCCGACGGTGGGGATTATAAAACCACACAAGGTCTCCCACTTGGAACCCTGTCGTTGTGGCTTTTGCGTCGTATCTTGTTTTCATCCGATCACTCGATAGCTTTATATTTGCCCCCGTCCTTTCGTGAATGTCAACTAGGTTTTCTTTGAGGTTGTCCACGTAGTCGTCAATTCCTTGTGGCTCACTTGTATAACATCCAAATTTTATTTCGCTTCGTAGTCGTATTGTGGTCCCGAGCAGGATTTCTGATGGTGTATGTCCTGTTGAGCTATGTACCGCACTTCGATAGGCCATCAAGAATAATGGAATATGCCGATCCCAGTCTCGTTGGTTGTCGCTTCCAACTTTGGAAAGGTGTTCTTTAAGGGTCCGGTTGAATCGTTCAACCATCCCATCAGATTGTGGGTGAAGCGGTGTTGTCCTTGTCTTTTTAATGCCAAGGAGTGTACAAACTTCCTGAAAAATTTTGGACTCGAAGTTCCTCCCTTGATCTGAATGGAGTTCCATAGGTACACCAAACCTGCTTACCCAGTTGAAAACAATCTGATCCGCGACTGTTTTGGTTTCCTGGTTTGGGATAGCAAATGTCTCAGGCCACTTGCTGAAGTAGTCCATTACTACCAGAATATATCGATTTCCGTTTTCAGTTTCTGGAAAAGGGCCTGCAACGTCTATTGCAATCCTCTCAAAAGGCGTGCCCACATTATACTGCTGCATTCTACTGTGGACTTTTCTGCCTGGTCCCTTGCTTGCAGCACAAGTATCACATTTTCGGCACCATTTTTCGACATCTTCTCTTGCATGTAGCCAGTAAAATTGCTGCCTTACCTTTTCCAGTGTCTTATTCACCCCCAAATGTCCTCCGGAAGCTCCCTCATGCATCTCTTGAAGAACATCATTAACCTGGGAACGAGGAACGACTAGCTGCATCACATAAGATTTGCCGTCTGTGGACTTCCACTTTCGTCTTAGTACTCCTTCTTGTACATGAAGTGAGTCCCATTACGCCCAATATGCTTTAAGAGTTGGACTTCTATCGGAGATGTCACCCCATTCTGGTTTCTCTTGGTGTTCCTTCCACGCAAGAATGGGTTCAATATCCGAGTCTTCTTGTTGGGCAGTCCTCAGTTCTTCGTTACTCCAACCGTAAATGGGATCAGCTCTTAATCGTTGGATAGCAGCAACTTCCTTCTCTTCCTGACGTGTGCAGTGCTTGCAGTCCGGTTTGCATGGTCTCCGAGATAAGGCATCTGCATTTGAATGCAACCTTCCTCTTCGATGTTGGATCTGGTAGTCGTATGTTTGCAATCGCTCGATCCACCTCGCCACTTGACCTTCTGGATTTTTGAAGTTCAAAAGCCAATTAAGTGCGCCATGGTCTGTTCGAAGAAGGATGTACTTATGGAAGTGTTTTGTAGCCGATACTAGAGCTAGAAGTTCTCTTCTGGTCACACGGTAGTTTCTGTCTGGCTTTGAGAGTACCTTGCTGTAGTAGGCGACAACCTTCTCTTCCCCTTCGTGAACTTGTGAGAGTACGGCTCCAATTCCCACGTTACTAGCGTCAGCGTCAATGATGAAAGGTTTCCCTGGTGTCGGATAGGCCAAAACTGGTGTATTGCATAGCACTGATCTCTATAATACACTGGATAGTGTATCCATACAAAAAAGTTGCCTCCAATTGAAGAACTATTATACGGTGCGCTTACCTTCAAGTTTATAACAGTATAACTGTAAAACATTTTGTTTTGGTCAAAAATGACAGGAAGACGTCAAACTTTTTTTTTCTGTATTTCTATTTACAAAAATGTATTCCTTCAAAAAGTAAAAATCTTTTTTATCCGTGAGAAAGTTAGTTATTTCGGTATTTTTGGATTATTTCTACAAATTTGCCAATCTTTTCAGTATTCAGTTCTCATTCCAAGTTTTATAAGTTTAAACCTATACGAATGTCCCTGATCACACGTGAAGAAATTCAAGCATTTTCTGCGATTTGTGATGGTGAGCGGGGTTACTTGCAGAAGAGGGAGGGGTATGAAATATTTTTAAATATTTGAAAATATTCGGTGTAGAAAACTGACGTTCTCTTTTGTGTTGCTTTTTCTACCCAATCCAACCAATCAAATTGTGTCTTTCATTATGAAAATACGAAAAACACAAAGAGAACAAAATCTGCAGAATAATTTTCTTCACATCTGAACACTTTCGTTCTTCACGTGTAAGCAAGCACAATAGTTTTTATTTTAATTTTGATCGTCCACACTGGTCCGCGCAGTTTTCAGATACATAGATGTATTTTATCATCAAAAAGCGTCGCCTTTTTATTTGTGAATCGACTAAATAAAAAAAGTTAATTTCTTCGGTATTTTTGTGTGAAATTCACTATTTACCATGTTCTATAGTGAAAGCAGAAGTTGAACAACCTCGATTGGAAAAAGCAGGGACAGGGTGTATGCGAGATCGCGTGGTCCACGATCTACTTTATCGCCAACAAGTTCAAGCCCACAAAACTGCCACAAACCACCAACGAAGATGAATTTCGATGGCAAACGAAATAGCAATTCTAATCAATTGCAAACCGAGTTACGCTCCTTGGATGGTTGAACTTCCTCTCAGTGGGCTTATGACCATTGGATGCGACATTGCCCGCGCAGTTGTGCAAGTATTTAACAAATGTCGAGCAACTAAAGCAAGTGCAATTGACATTAAATCAGCTGTTCATCTTTATCACCTGATACAATCTATAAAGAAATTTGCCACTAAAAAAGATCCGGACCAAGATATTTTTGGTTATTTACTTTGTATTAAATCTTTTCTTCCGACAAGGAAATCTCTGCAAAGTTTTGCTCTGTCGAGAATGGTTTAATTATGATGGTACAATGGAACGAGGCACATTGTGTAATATCTATTAAGACGAACTCGTAAAAGGATATTTAAGAAAATCAGACTTTCGCCGTCAGAAGACTATATTGACGACTATTCTGGAAGCAACTTAATTTTTAAAGTCTTATGAGAACTCATTACGATCTTTTCCCAATTTCAATAAGTAAGTTCTATTAAAAATTTCTTTTATGTTTTTCATAAAAATAATCATTAAAATCCATACCCTGAGGCCACACGAGCCAGTACTAGCTAGCCAGTTGGCTACACATACTACCTGTCAAATTCCTATTCGTGTATATGCTGTGACGTAGGCGGCATGCCACACTGGCTTCTCTACTGGCCAGCGTTCGGATCTTACTCCAAATGGAGTAAATCTACTCCGATTTTAAGGAAAGAAATTTAGCTACTATGATTTACCACCTTTTCAAGACTGAAGATGTTACCACTTCATTCTATCTTCTGTGTGGTGTGGAGTGGCATTTTACATACTCTGTGCTCACTTAACTAGTCTGTTATGTTGCAAACTGTCATTAGACGCAGTACTTAGTGTGTTTTTATCTTCGCTTAAAAAAGTAGCATGTTATATCCAACAACATGCAACATCACTAGCATAAAACAACAAAAGCCATTGTCATTGTCATTACTAATGTTTAGCGTTGGTTTTGGAGAGCCTTAACTTATTTTTATCGCAAAATAATATTCATCGTAAAAACTCTTGTTTTATTTTTCGTGTGCAGCGATACAAAATACGACAGAAACACAATGGTAAACAACAACAAAAAACTGTCGTCGGCGAAGAACGTTTCGCGTCGGTTTGGGAAAGCCTTTAATAGAGCACTTTAACAAATAGCAATTTATCACTCTCTCGTTCATTTACAAACGTCAAAATCAGCACTATGGGGAATTTATCATATCGAAATTAGCTGTGGAATTGTTTTTTTTTTTGCTTTGCACTTTGAAATTTGACACTTCTACCTCAATGGAAGCTGTCACTCTTAAAATTGACAGATTCGTAAAATTCCCTATGACGGTGTTCACATTGGACTGACTCCTCCGACTTAATTTGACATTCATCCTACTTCTTTTGTTCACACACAAACTAATGTGAACACCAGCCACAGTACACAAATCTAAGATACTGCGCAGGTTGTCAGTCGAAAATAAAAAATGGCTATGAACAATATGTGTACTGTGAACACCAGCAGACTCACTTTGAAGTTGAGAACTTGTTAAAAGAAAACACAAATCTGAGCTCGTTGAAGTACAGAGAGAGAAAGCAGTTGTCACAAAAGAAAACGTCAAAAAAAAAAATCCATAGATTTTCAAAAAATTTAAAATATTCTGCCTGTTCTTGCCATCTCTTTTTCACCATGAAGTGGGAGTGAGATAAAGTACAGAGACGTCAAAAAAAGTCGGAGGAGTCAGTCCAATGTGAACACGATCTATCAATTCATTCGCCATTTTTTTGGCTTTCTTGTCAAACGGAAATACAAAACACAACAGACGAGACAAGTGTGATTCCGGCTTTATTCATCTTCAAACATTTTTTAGATCGCTAATCAAATTTATAAAATATTGAGTTCTAAGGGAATCGGCATGGACTCGCGATTTTTAGTTCATTAATATTTTGTGAAAGAAAATGTGAGTAAACTTAAGTTTTAATCCTGTTTTTCCAAATATGCTACGAAATAGTACTGCCGAACCCTGTTACTGGCTGCTCTACTGGCTTCCCAACTGGCTTCGAAAAAGGCAAGCCAGTTGACGAGCCAGTTGCTCAGGTTTGTATGTGTTAGTAAAAAAATGTGAATGTATTGCGACTGGCTAGCCAGTACTGGCTCGTGTGGCCTCAGGGTTATTAAAGCCAAATTTCCCAATGCTTTATAGAGGACTTTGTGAAACTCTTATCAGCACACTAAGCACTGCAGTTAGTGAATCTAAGCATCCAGCTATAAATTATTCCTCTAGGAATAATAGTTCAATAAGGAAGAGCCAAAAGAAATTGCGTTTTTTGTCGTTTCAATCAAAATGATGAGAAATGCAGATATTGGAACTACTTTTGGCTCGTCTTTACTAGATTTTCTAATTTGAACAAAAAAGGCTGATGCCACTTTTAAGTGGATGCTTATATGGCTCTAAAAAGATATAAATTATTCCTCTAGGAATAATAGTTCAACAAGGACGAGCCAAAAGAAATCGCGTTTTTTGTCGTTTCAATCAAAATGATAAGAAATGCAGATATTGGAACTACTTTTGGTTCGTCTTTACCAGATTTTCTAATTTGAACAAAAAAAGGCTGATGCCACTTTTAAGTAGACGCTTATATGGATCTAAAAAGGTATACATAAATTATTCCTCTAGGAATAATAGTTCAACAAGGACGAGCCAAAAGAAATTGCGTTTTTTGTCGTTTCAATCAAAATGATAAGAAATACAGATATTGGAACTACTTTTGGGTCGTCTTTACTAGATTTTCTAATTTGAATAAAAAAAGGCTGATGCCACTTTTAACCTAAAGAAAATATTTTTATTTTAGCATCAAACTTGGAATCATGGAAGATCCCAGAAACCGATTTCGCTTGGCCAAGCTGCTTCGTTTCCAATCATCTTAGGGCAAGGGCATCCGGTCTTAGTGAATACGTTGAGCGTATGAAGCCTAACCAAGAACATAATATGGGTATTCATACAAAAGCGTAAACTCATCGTAAACGTTGTAAAGATTAAAACTTCGTAATTCTGTCACAATTTGTATGAAAAATTTGACAGATTTACGAAGTTTAAAACTTTACCACGTATACGACGACTTTACGCTGTTTCATGAATACCCTTAATATACTTTATTGCTGGGGCTAGCTGATCTGAGGTTGAGAGTTCACCATTCGTTGAGCGTATGCTTGCCAAAGGTTACGAAGTTCTCTATTTAGCAGAATTCGATGGAGAGAAATTCCAAAACATCGCTAAGGTTGGATTTAAACTCTCCGAATCTGAAAAGAGCAAAGGCAAATTTGAGGAACTGAAGACCAATTTTTATCCTCTTGTCAAATGGTTAAATGCAGACGCCTTGAAAAACAAAATTTTGAAGGCCACGGTCTCCGAACGTTTCTTTAGTTTTTTATTCTTTTTATATGGTTTTGTATAATTTATATAGCATGATTTTTGCAAATTGCATTGTATAATTGTTCTTAAATAAAATTGACAAACATTTTTATTTATTTGCTTTGATTCTTATTAGTTTGAACTTTTTTCCAATTGAACCCCCTGTAACACAATGCAAGCCCAAGCAACTTGCTCTTCAACTGGACAAAGGAAAGGTTCACGTGTAGTGGCACTGGGAGACATTTCCGAAAAAATTCGTGCTTTTGTCGAGCTTGTCGCTTCTGTTGGTAATTCTGGTTGAAACTGCAAGAAGAACAAAAAAAACATATTAATATTTAATTATCTTCTTTTAGTTATGTACGTGCACAACAGCCATTTCTCTAATTAGCTAAATACATTAAGGGTATTCATGTATCAGAGTAAAGTCTTCGTAAACATAAAGGGTATTCATGCAACAGCGTAAACTCGTCGTAAACATCGTAAAGTTTTAAACTTCGTAAATCTGTCAAATTTTCCATACAAATTGTGACAGAATTACGAAGTTTTAAAGTTTACAACGTTTACGACGACTTTACGCTGTTGTATGAATACCCTTATAGTAAAGTTTTAAACTTCGTAATTTTGTCACAATTTGTATGGAAAATTTGATAGATTTACGCAGCTTAAGGCTTTACTATGTTCACAACGACTTTACGCTGTTGCATGAATACCCTAACGATGTCTTAGTTTAGGGAAAATATAAATACATATATGTATTTATATAAAATTTAAGCAGAAACAGATTTAACTACATTTCAAAAAACGAAAATAGCGAGATAAAAATGTATGTGTAAGTGGAACGATCCTTGAGTTTCATTCTTTTTTTTCTCATGATCTATTGATTACGTACAAAAATCACGCGCGACGGGACGAGCCTCTATTGTGTTTCGCCACAGTTAGATGCCGTAAATGATTTTTGGAAACCAAATTTTTTCAGTCTTTAGTCGTGTAAAATAGCGATGATAACAACAAATATTTTGAAATATAAGACTTAAGGCCTAACTACATTCATTTCACTTTTGTACAAAAGTGCAAAAGTGAAAATACAAATATATGCTAGCGACCCCAAGGGGCACGCTATGTTAGTGATAGGTTGTGGTGACTTCTCAGTAACAAAGTGACAGTCACATTTGTTAAGAAAAAACTAGTCACGGAAACACTACTGTAACCGAAAAAGCGCAGGAGCCGTCCTATTGTGCAACTTAATTCAGGTTACTATATAGTTACACGTAACACTTGTGTAATCAATGTAAATCGTTTTAAAACGGTATCTCAAAACTGGAGTGCAACACGTTTGAGAGGTTACAGTCAGGTTCTTATTTACTTAATTGTAACTGATCAAACAAGTTTTAGTGGAGTTTACCAAGACTGAACTGAAACCTACCGTATAGTTATTGAAAAGTTTTTGGTAACTTTATTTCAAGTCGATTGTTATAACTTGTTTCAAATAAATATTTTTTAGTCTCACAAATATATTTCAAAAACTTAAAAAAGAGTCAGACATTTATGATGTGACAATTGTTTTTACTCTCTTATTAAAGGAAATGGTTTATGTTCGATAATTAAAATTCGAGGTTCTAGGTTTTTAATTTTCATAACGTGCGCAGTTGAATCGATTAATTTTCTTAACTACCCCCTTCAAAATTTAAGCGCTCCCAAAATAAATTGAATTAAAAGTGTTTTCTTTAAAAATCAGTGCCCTTCTGTTTATTTTTTTATTTTTGTTTATACAAATGGATTATTTTATACTAATATCTACATATATTGTAATTTTATATACATTTTAAACATAACAAATCAATCATCAAAATAAGTAAAAGAAAGGAAAAAAGTTTATTTGCGTTTTGTTAACCGGAAAAACTTATTTCAGAAAAAAAAAATATGACTGAGAGAATGTTTCCTTTGAGTAACCACATAGCAACTGCTTTTTAATCCAGTTCATCAGGGTCGGATTTAGTAGATTCACATGAGTGAATTTATTGTTACTGATATTGATTATGACAGTAACATTATCATACATTTATTTGACTAAAATAATTATTTGGGTCGGAGCTCGAATTTGTGATGTGTGAATTAAAGCATCATTATCTGTTAGGGATGACTGAAAAGTTTGATTTTTGTCCCTACTTATTAACATGTGGAAAAAGTCAAAAATATTTCAGTTATAGCCATCTTTAACATCTTTCAATGTTATTTGATTTTACTTGACGCATAAGACAAGTAAAATCCAAAAATACAAACATTTTTTATTTGCTCCGAAGTTTTTATTTTCTCTGTTGCATGGGTGTTTCATTTTTGTCAGTGCTTGTGGTTTTAATTTTACAAAAGCGAACGAAAAAGCTATTTGTTCTATAATCTCAGCACCGAAAGCGTGAAGAATGCTTGCGAAAAGTGGCCCTGTCTACTTGTTTAATTTAAGGCCAGCCCTGGCTATAAAAAAATAATGATCTCCTGTTTAGTTCACTTTGGTTATTAGAAAGTATTCCTAAATTTACTGAAAGCACTCAGCAACATTATTCTGTGCTACAATGTTTATGAAACTGAGATGAAACTGTTATGAGTTAGTAAGTACCTACTCAAGGTGTTCCATAAACGTTTTTGAAATATTTAGAAACAAAGCGTCTATAGAGCGTTCTTTTTCTTTACAAATGTAACCTTTTGCTAATTTGTCAAACAAAACACTTAAAATAATTGTTTAAAATGTCAGCTGGTGTTCATTTCTTTTTAGAAACGAATAATCTTCAGTATTGTTGCTATGTTTTCCGAGATTTATGTGTAGGAAAAAAGTTAAAATTAAATTTAAAAATTTATAATCAAGACAAGTTAATGTTTGCAAAAGATAGAATCTTTTGTGGGTGAAAAATCTGGTTCTTCTTCGGCTATTTTGGTCACTTTGGTATATGCAATGAAACAAGTTATTCCATTTACTTTCCCGACGTTTCGACAGGGGTTGCTGTCTTCCTCAGGGGATCTTTATTGAAACAATAAATCACAAAACACAGTTGAACAAATTAGTATAAATAGTTTGAAGAAATTAAATGAATTTATCAGATTTCTTATACATAAAAAAGAAAAAAAAAACTTACATTAATAAAGTTAATGAGATGGATTTATATAAATTAATAAATAAATTAATTACAAAAAAAAAAAAAGAGTTAAAACAAAAATTAAGCACTTCTTCTCACGAAGTTCAGTCTTGTATTACTTTGATTTGCTGTATTTAGTAACAAAATTTAAAATTTCTTAGCCCTTACAAGAGAGCAATATATTGCAGAAATGTTTTGTATGTCTTGTTTCCTGTTCATGTTGTTGTTGTTTTTGAGAATGTGGAGGGTTTCCAAGGTGTACCTTTTGTTAAAATGTCTCTCCGTTTGAAGGATTTCGACCTCGTTAAAATCTGGCTGATGTTCGGTTTGAACACAATGGTTCGCCAGTGCTGTCTTGGCGGAACTTTTACTGTGAATGTCCGATTTGTGGCCAGCCATTCTCTGTCGCAGGAACTGCTTTGTTGTACCTACATAGCAAAGGTTGCAGCTTTCGTCATCTTTGCCTTTGCAGTTGATTTTATAGACAACATCGGTTTTATTTTCCTTCTCGGTTTTCGGTTTCAATTTTGTAAAAACCGATGCAAGTGTACAATGTGACTTGAATGCTAATTTCACATTTTTACAACGACTGGTGACAACTTGTTTGTAAAAATGTGAAATTAGCATTCAAGTCACATTGTACACTTGCATCGGTTTTTACAAAATTGAAACCGAAAACCGAGAAGGAAAATAAAACCGATGTTGTCTATAAAATCAACTGCAAAGGCAAAGATGACGAAAGCTGCAACCTTTGCTATGTAGGTACAACAAAGCAGTTCCTGCGACAGAGAATGGCTGGCCACAAATCGGACATTCACAGTAAAAGTTCCGCCAAGACAGCACTGGCGAACCATTGTGTTCAAACCGAACATCAGCCAGATTTTAACGAGGTCGAAATCCTTCAAACGGAGAGACATTTTAACAAAAGGTACACCTTGGAAACCCTCCACATTCTCAAAAACAACAACAACATGAACAGGAAACAAGACATACAAAACATTTCTGCAATATATTGCTCTCTTGTAACGGCTAAGAAATTTTAAATTTTGTTACTAAATACAGCAAATCAAAGTAATACAAGACTGAACTTCGTGAGAAGAAGTGCTTAATTTTTGTTTTAACTCTTTTTTTTTTTTGTTTGTAATTAATTTATTTATTAATTTATATAAATCCATCTCATTAACTTTATTAATGTAAGTTTTTTTTTCTTTTTTATGTATAAGAAATCTGATAAATTCATTTAATTTCTTCAAACTATTTATACTAATTTGTTCAACTGTGTTTTGTGATTTATTGTTTCAATAAAGATCCCCTGAGGAAGACAGCAACCCCTGTCGAAACGTCGGGAAAGTAAATGGAATAACTTGTTTCATTGCATATACCAAAGTGACCAAAATAGCCGAAGAAGAACCAGATTTTTCACCCACAAAATATTTCAACTTGGTCAGATTAAAATAATTGAATTTAAAAGATAGAATCGTCAAACAAAATTAACCTCTCTTCTTCATTCAATATCATGGACACCATAGTTGCACTATAAATATTTGACCAAGAACGATTTATCGATCACAAAATATAAATTACCTATACTCAAAAAATATGACAAATCTATTTCAAAGCTCAAAATCTACAAAAGAAAACAATTAATTGCAAATAATTACACAAATTAAATAGTTTCAATTCAAAAAAGTAAGATTCTGCAGTAAATGAACGCTGAATTTTAATAAACGTAAGCTTTAGAGAAAAAAAGAACGCACTTCCTTTGATACACACAGCTTCCTCTCAGTGACTAATCAGTAACTACAATTAGTGACAGACAGTTGTCATACAAGAGTAACATCGAAACCAGAGAATATCAAATAAAGAAGCCAATCCTTCGTACGTTTCACCCCCCAAAACCCATTTGTTTACATTGTTGTATTTGTAATTTAATTTCGTGTCGAAGAAATAGATGTGAATTGCAACAACAACAAGACCTGTGCTGAATGATGTGCTGAATGACTAGTTGATTCTATGTGTGCGTTTTGCACTGCTTTTCACTAATACTTTGCAAATCTAATACATCAGCTGTTCGCTTCCAGCTTGTAGGCAAATCAAATTGACAGCTGAGGATTGACTTCTTTATTTCATATTCTCTGATCGAAACCCTTTATAGCCATTCCACACTATCCCACTGAGTATTAATACATGTCAAAAAAGTGTGAAGAAATCATGTATAATAGTGTGGAAGCAAAATATGAAATTTCATCACACACAACTTGACATCGCATCCTACACGATTTGACATGTGTTTATACCTGAAAATATTTAAGATCGGATCTAAAACCATCACACATTCTATCCCACTTGGGCGTTTGAGGTTATGGTGAAACTGATTTGTTTTGATGCAAGTGTGGAAGCAAAATATGAAAATTATTTTCATCACACAAATTTGGCAGTCGTATGAAATTCTTTCCCACTTTATTCTGACATGTATTAATACTTTGTGGGATAGTGTAGAGGCACTTTTAATAATTCTAGATATCGAAAACAAATCTGTAACTGGCTGTGTGTATTTGGATTGTTTTTGACATTTCATTTTCACTATGCTTGTGAAATCCGTATTTATGATTAATTCCGTTTTTATTCTGTGTCCGAGTTTATTTAGGTTTCAGAATTGTGATAAAAATAATAAATTTGATCTGGGTTAAAAATAAAAAAATTGATTCCAAATAAATTGAAAAACAAAAAATCTTATTTGTGGAAGCCAAATAAAAATTAGTTTTTTTTACATGTGCATTAGGGTGTACTCTTTCTTTCACGCTGTATTTTTTTTCGCTCAAATTACTGCAGCCATTCTAATTTGTTTGTTGATTTATGTTTTATCATCTCTTTAAAATATTTCATTCAAAAATTAATTTGAAAAAAAATGATAAATTAGTATTTATTAGAGGCACGGTTTAATGACCTAGACTATTTTTTCTCTGTTCAAATGTTTTTTAGGACATATAATTTTGATTTATGGGGTGTCTGCTATTAAAAAATTATTTTAGGAAATAGACACCCTTACGTAAACTATTATTTAAGCATCTGACATAAGAACAAAGTCAAATTGCAATGTAGTTACATTCAGGTTTATTATAATACTTTTGTTACTTAAAGACCACTAAGTAGTAATTAAATGGATTTTGCACTTCTTTGTTACAAAAGTGTTTCATATTAGTTCCCTGAATCATTATCAATATAAGACACTCTACAGTCACTTTGAAGTTGCAAATGTTTAAAGTTGCAAAATGGTTTTAATTTTTTTTGGAAAAACAGTTATTTGCAATTAGGTTACATTGTAACACACGAATAACTACTCAGTTACTATTAAGCCACACCCAAGAATTTTAAGTCTTACTTAATAAAAACAGTGACCTAAATATAACAGAGTTGGAACTCAAATAATTTAAAATAAAATGAGGGCATTCAATAACTTCACAAAAACTTCAGGGAAACTAAGATGTTTTAGAAACACTTCGAAACAACCCTTGTGACACCAAAATTTTGAATTTCTTGTTGCAAAATTCAAATCTGTGCCCCTTGGGACACCTTCCTGCGAAAAAGAGTATGAAATTTGAGTTGAGCTGAATGCATTCAAACACGGAATAGGCTAGTTCAGTGACTATTATCGATGTGAGGGACATCTATGGGTCAGTTTCTTAACCGTTTATTTATATGTAGTTGTGTTCCACTTTTCTGCAAAAGTAAAAGTTAGGAACGCTCTAACTTTTACTTTTGTAAAACTTGAGATAAAAGATAGGATTGAGTAGTTTATTGAAAAAAGACAAAACATTTTTTCACTTTTGTACAAAAGTGAATTGAATGTAGTTAAGCCTTTACTGGATCTGATATGACAACTGGAACAGAAGATTCGTGATGCGCTCGGAAAAATCTTGCTTCCGATAGATATGTCAATTGGGAATTTTCATTTGTTACTTCGACTGCAATATGAGATTAGCAACGGCACACAATGCTGTCTGCGATGGGACACGCGACAAATGTGGATATGGTCGACGTCCCTCTTTGCTACCTTCTTAAAGTATTTGGACCTGAAATGCCAAAAAAAAACTAATTTGCGAAAAACAGAAAAATGTTAGTAAAATTATAGTTGTAGTCGTAAAAAAGAATACAAATTTCATTTTTGCTTAAGATTCAGCAATAGTGAATAGCTGTTCATCGTTGGCAACTCTGCGCGCTTCAGCTCAGTGTCGTTCATGTGATAATGAAGTAGGTACATTCCGCAGATCTTCGAGTAGTCTTTTGTGTCGGTAAGACCAAACTTGAGCTCGAAATGCACTTATTACATAAGCATAAGATTGCAATCCTGTAAGTGAAGAGAATTCCAAAATTGAAAGTTATTTGTGGTGATGGGAAGAATAAATAGAAGAAATGCTCGGAAAGCGCCAACTTACTTTTTACTGATAGTTTTTACCTAATCTCCGCAATACGCCATTGGCACTCGTCTCTTGTCAATTGTAATGCTGTTGGCCACATAATATTTTCGAGAATTGTTGCTTTCATTTTTTTTAGTTTTTTATGCACAATATTCTTCGTATTTATTTATTTTATTTTTCTGTTTTGTTTTTCTAACTTCGCATAACGAATATTTAGAAATGAAAGTGACAATAGTAACAATTTGCAGAAGAGATGAAAGACGAACAAATGAGCGAAAAGAGAAACATCAAAAATGAGTCGCTGAAACATTAAAATATTAAAAGTTTGAAAATTAATTTATTAAAAAACACTTTTTGATGAATTTACACTTACATGCATCTAGAGCGCAGAAGTAACAAATGAACACATAACACACAACAAATTTTGATGTTAATCTAGTAGGGGTCACGGGATTCGCCATTTTCCACTGATTTTGATGGATGCGCAGAACTGAACAAAAATGAACACGCTAAGACGGTGTCCACATTGGGTATGAAAAAGTGGATTTTTAATGACTTTTCAGTATTCATATCTCGCTCCCACTCCTTCATTGAAGTGAGATGTGAATACTGAAAAGTCATACAAAATCCACTTTTTCATACCCAATGTGGACACCGTCTAATGATATTACCTTCAATATGTGTACTGTGGGTATGAACACCGTCTATAGGGCTTTTTAGCAAATACCAATGTTCATTTTTAAATGTCAAACTCAAGACCTCGGCACGAATGACATTTAGGTAACACCCATTTTCTTTTTTATTTCGGAGGCAAATACACTCCAATTCAACAAAATGAGCACACGGATTTTCATAGTTGGTTTGTCAATTTTTTTTCAAACATTGTGCATTGTCCGAGAATAAATATACCTAAACATATAAACTATTTAAAAAAAAAAAAGTTTTGCTTCCATCCATTAATTTTTATTACCAGTTTCAATATTTGAGCTTATTCAGTTGACACAAAAAGACTTCATTTTCCCTTATGAAAAGACTTTGAACAAAGCCGGTGGAAAATAGCAGTGCTTTTTGAATTAATCTTTCTGTTTTCATTTTCCAACATCATAAACAAACAATAAGGATAATCAAATGCTTCATTAATGCACAATTTAAAAAAAAAATGGAAAAATACCTTTGAAAAATTGTGTCCTTATTCATTTGAAGTGGAGTGTAAACGTTTGGATTTTGTTTTTTTGGTAATAGCGTCTGTCAAACGTGCCGATTTGTTAGCTGTCACTTTGACTTTGACAATTTGGTAGAGATCTCTATGACGGTGTTCACATTGGACTGACTCCTCCGACTTATTTTGACATTCATCCAACTTCTTTTGTTCAGACACAAACTAATGTGAACACCAACAGACTCACTTTGAAGTTGAGAAGTCGTTTAGAGAAAAGACAAGTCTGAGCTCGGTGAGGGATTAATAAATTTTTTTTCATTCCAAAACTTTAATTTCATTTATTTAAAATATTTTCAAATGAAATAAAATTGAATTGTGTAGTATTTGTTTGCAAAAGAAAAAGTACAGAGAGAGAAAGCAGTTGTCACAAAAGAAAACGTCAAAAAAAATCCATAGATTTTCAAAAAATTTAAAATATTCTACCTGTCCTTCCCATCTCCTTCTCACCATGTAGTGCGAATGAGATAAAGTACAGAGACGTCAAAAAAAGTCGGAGGAGTCAGTCCAATGTGAACACCGTCTATAGGAAAATTAAATTGACAACTGAAGCGTGGTACACATTATCAAACCTGAGTGTCAGCCATGTTGGATATGAAACCGAACTGACAATGTGTACACGCTGAATGATGGTTTGACACTCAGAACTGCCTGCTCACAAATTTTTTTGATACTGCGTGACAACCCTCGGTTTGTTGGGTGGTTGCTCGATGATGTGTACACAATTTCATTCATGAGCCGTCATTCACGGAACAAAACACGAATTTTTATAGTGAATTAGCGGAAAAAGTGTAAAAAAAATAGGAAAAAGCTCGTGGGTGTCATGTAAAAAAAAAGAATTAACACGATTCGTGGCGGAAATAGCCTCAAAATAAAAAGAAACAATTTTCTGAGAGTAGTGGAATTTCTTTGCCTGACGCCCAACATAACTGATAAGTGTGTACGCGAAGCTTTTCACGCAGGTTTGATATCCAACACGCGTGACACTCAGGTTTGATAATGTGTACCACGCTCGAAGATTTGGCTTCTTTATTTTATATTCTCTGGAGAGTACACACACACTCTGTGACACAGTACACAAATCTAAGGTATTATACTGCGCAGGTTGTCAGTCGAAAATAAAAAATGGCTGTGCGAGTGAGGAAGAAAACACACGTAAAAACAACAACAAATTAAAATTGAAATTGTCAGAAATAAAAATGGCTGGGAGTGTGATGACTTAAACACACGTAAAAACAGCAACAAATACTGACATTTGACACAAATTTTGATATATGCGCAGAAGAAACAAAAATCAAAACTCTAATGATATTGGGGGCATTCAAAGTTTCAGATATCTGGCTTCTGATTGGTCAACTGTCAAAAAATATCTGAAAATTCAGATGACTTTTGGTTACGTTTGGTTACGTTTTATTCTGAATTTTCAGATGAGAATTTTCATCTGAAAATTCAGATGAAAGAGATGGAAGATGCGTTCTGCTAAAAAAAGCGCAAACGTATTCAAATGAGAATTGAACTTTACTGTTTGATGACTGATGGAAGTGGGCACATACTGCGAAAAGTGAAATTTATAGCTATTCAAATTTAAATCGTAAGTGTTATATGTGTTTCGCTGGAAGATTCGAACTAATCAACAAATTATTTTATGTGAAGAGTGCTACTTTGGACTGTTATCGGAGAAATAGTACTCAACATTTACTGGTGAAGTTACGTTTTACTAGTTTAAGTTACTGATAACTTCATTCATCCTTAATTTTTAATTTTTAAATAAAATAAAAGTTCTAATTTA
Organism: Dasysyrphus tricinctus; assembly: GCA_963921185.1. Lineage (NCBI taxonomy): Eukaryota > Metazoa > Arthropoda > Insecta > Diptera > Syrphidae > Dasysyrphus > Dasysyrphus tricinctus. The sequence continues at coordinate 202,789,729 of OY992530.1, read as the reverse complement.
ATTCTCTCCAATGTAAAAATCAAAAGTTAATGCAATATTTTGACAAAACTAAAACAGCTGACTTTCGACTGAAAATTCAGATTTTTTTGCATTCAACGTAATAAAATTTCTGAATTTTCATATCTGAATTTTCAGATCTTGCGGTGAATGCGCCCAACCTTTAATATGTGTTAGGGATGCTCATGGAAAAAAAACATCGATGTTTTATTCGATGTGATACATCGTAACCTTACATCGATGTTTGTCGATGCATCGCATAAAAACATCGATGTTTTCGATGTATCGAATGAAAAAATAAAATATTTTTTTTTTATTTTTTAATGAGTTTTATTTAAAATAAGATTTTATAATTTTATATAACATAAGTTTCATTATAAAGCAATCTTAGGGATTAGAAAGGGAAACATAAACGACCATATTATTAACGAATTTCAAAACAAGTTTTATCTCAAAGCATGTTTAGTGAATGCTTGCACTGATCTCTATAATACATATATAATGTATGTATGTATTATAGAGATCAGTGAATGCTTGAAGTTGCATATTTTCCCAAACTTGGCACTATTATCGAGAGATTTGAAATCTAAAAGACACAATCTTAAATTAAATTTCGGTTTAATTTAATTATAATATGGGCGTTATTATTTTGAAATTAAAAATCCCAATACTTTTGTTCTACGCTTTGCATAAATAAAATTTTATTTACGCGCTTTCCTTGAATCCTATTACGTTGCTGGCTAAAAACTTGTGAAGCTTTTGAATAAAGTCTTTCTGATGGCACTGAGCCTGCTACCAAAGTCAAGTATTTGTACGCAATTTTGTAAAGCTTTGGGAACTGTTGTTTGTAATCGGACCATATTTCCAAAGGGTTTTCACTGAGACGACCAACAGGTGCCCTCAATATGGTAGAATGAAATAGACCATCACACTGATACATAAATTGAAAGAGAAGAGAGCATGTGGAATAAATTTAACTGTAGATTTGGCACTTTGAGCGAGTCTTTTCAATGCTTGCTTCATTCGATGCATCGAATAAAAAAACATCGATGTATCGGTAAACATCGAAAGGGTGCGAAACATCGGATTTATTCGATACATCGAATAGTAAACATCGATGTTTTCGATGTATCGATGTTTTTTGAGCAACCCTAATATGTGTACTGTGCTCTGTGAGAAATTGTTGACGTTTCACTTTTCAGAAACAAGATCTTAAGTTTCGAATTTTGAAACACAAAGTGCATTGCATATAAAATAGATTAAAATTCCAGTTGAATTGCATTTTAATTGCATTAAAATTAGTTTCATCACTACAACATGTACTCTGATTGGGATGAGATCAAGCGCTTGGCTGCTGACTTCCAAAAGGCCCAACTAACATCAACTTTACAAAAGTAAGCAATAAGAATAACAAATGCGTAAGTTAAGGAATATATTTTAATTTCTAATTAAAATAGGCTATCAGAAAGAAACTGCGTCGAAGTTGTGTCTCTGCTGCTTCAAAAAGAATTTGTTGCTGTTGTATTTACGAATGATGGCAAGGAGTACATTACACCCGACCACTTGGAGAAAGAAATCTTAGATGAGATCTATGTGAACGGTGGACGTATTAATTTGGTTGAAATATCAAAATCTTTGAACGTTGATTTTACCAAAGTATTCCAAGAAACGACTATATTTTCATTTGACTTTAAAACGAAAAATTTCAGATCGAGTTCATTGCTACCAAAATCGCGAGTGAAAACAAAAAAATCCAACTTATGCTGGGTCAACTCATTGAAGAGAACTATATTTTGCAAATAGCTCAGGAGATCAATGAAAAACTAGCACAAAAAGGTGAAGTTAACGTTTCCGATCTCACCGTTCAATATGATTTACCCTCTGACTTCTTACAAAGTCTTATGGAAAAGCACTTGGGAAAGATCATTTTTGGACGTCAAAATGCCTCCAATCCAAGGGCATTCTTCACCCAAGCATATATCCAACGTTGCAAGTCAAAAATAAGAGGCATTCTAGCGGCTGTCACCAAACCAACAACGGTAGTTTCCATTCAGCAACAAATTGGTATTCCAGAAAAATTAATTCACTCATTGCTCGATGAGATCTCGCCAGCTGGGAGCATAACTGCAAAACTATCGAATGCTCACTATGTTCCCAATATATACTCCAAAATGCAGGTGTGATACTTAGGACTTGTTGTATAAACGTGGTTCAGATTTTGATTTTTATTGGCTGATTTCGGCGGAATTACGGAGGTTCAACAATGGTTCAAGGTTCAAGTATGTCACAGTCGCATGCCTGAACCATCGTTTAACCTCAGCCCATTTTCCGAAGTCAATGAGTTAAAATTGATGAACTGCAAAATAAAATTTGTACAACTGGTCCTTAATGTTCAATATTGGCGCAAGTATAATATTTATTTTTAACTTTTAGTCCGATTGGGTGAATTCATTCTACAAACAAAACGGATTTTTAGAATATGATGCTATTTCGAAATTAGGAATATCTGACCCTAAGCTATTTATAAAAAAACATTTTCCCAATGAGGAGATGATATTTTTGAAGACATGTGTTGTGGGTTCCAAAATTATCGATCTAACTCTTATTTCGGCTCTAAATGAATGTAATGTAACTAAAAGCTATGTGGATTTGTCCACAATTTTGCCCTCAAATATGTCTGACGAAGATATTGAAGAATTATTTAAAACAATAATTTCGTTACGTAATATTCCAAATAGTTTTATTTATTTGGAAAATGTTGGTAAGTTTTTGAAATTGATTTGTTTGTTAAGTTTGTATTGATGACTAATGTACTTGATTTTTAGTATTTTCTAATCAATTTTTGGCAAATATTCTTAAGCCTTGTAACGATTTGGCTAGTGAAAATGCAAAAGCAGCAGTTGAAAGCGGCTTGTACCAACAATACTTAGCAGAGAAGCAATTAGTTTTTTTAAATAAAAACGAAGGACAAGAATCGAATAACGATATGAAGGTACTTAAAAAATGACATTAATTTATTATTCTATTCTTAGGCCGTGTCTTAATTGCGTTAAAAGTATGGTTAAATTTGATCCTATGGCTAAAGATATAGATGTAAAAATTTACAGACCTATTCTGGCAAACCTCACTGATACCTCACAAGTCACAACTACCTCACAAGGTGAGTTTAATTTGATTTCTTAAGGTTTTCGTATTCTTGCAGCAACTTCACAAAAACTGACGAAACTGTGATCTCCTTCTAAGGAGGTCACAACTAAAAAGTAACACTTGTGATTTCGAATATTACGACATTTACATGATTGTTTGTGTTTATTTATTATTGCTTTAATGCTTTCTCCTCAAATAATATAAGAAAGTCTATAAATGACTGAAAATAAATATTCTTGCAAGCAATCGCATGAGCTAATAAAAAAAAATTATCAAACAAGCCGAATCATCATACTTAACGTAATCAATAGCAGAATTGTAAAGATTGCAGTCTTTTCAAGTACTGAAGTTAATTGACTAAAAGACTAATTTCAATAAGTCTTTTAACTTACAAAAAGACTTTAACTGTTAGCCCAGCAGTTATTAGTAGTACTTATATTCAGTACTGTACAGTCGCCGAAACCAGTTAATTAACTTCAGTACTTTGTGACTGGTTTTAGTCTTTCAAGTCAATTGAAAGTCTCAGTAATGGCCTGATTTTAGTTTTAGTCTTGAAGTCTTTTAACTGTAGTCAATTAACTGTAAGTCTTTTAAAGTCTTTCGACGAAAAGTCTTTCGACAAAAGTCTTCGCAATTTATTATTATATATGTAAGTATCGAATAAAAGGAGGAAAATATTACATATGTTGTTCACCATGGATTCGGCTTGTATAATAGTACGAGACCTGGGAGCGTAAAAAAAGTCATTTTTGTTTGACTAGTTTTGTTTATATTATGACCTTTCTAAGTCCCTAGATTCGCGTGAGGGCAGTCTGACTGGTGAGAAATATTGTGTTGTCCGCCATTTTGAAAAAAGGCTTTGAAAATCGTTAATGCGATGTTCTCGGCTCCTATTGGACGTAGAGTAAAAATTTTTGTTTGATTTTGTAGTTTAAGATATTTTATAAAACTTACGCTTCAAACATTTTTGTCATCACTTTCCAATGAAAAGTTATCGCCGAAAAACTGTTGATTTTTTTTTAGAAAAAAACGGTTTTAAGCGTTTATCTCGGCTCCTGTTCATCTGACAGAAAAAATTATATTATCCTTTTTTTTAGAGCATTTAATTTCCTACATTTTCGAATATTTGGATTGTATGTGGAACAAAAAATGCAAGGAATACAGTAACACAAAATTGCCAATATCTAGCAAATAATAATTCCTTAGGGCAGCGCGCTGATTTTGAAATGTGTTGTTTTTCATTTTTTGCCACTGTCAGGATGGGGCTCCGAAATATATTTGGGCATTATTTAAGGTTCCACAGCTTAAAAAGTTTGGGAACCGCTGCCCTAAGGAATTATTATTTGCTAGATATTGGCAATTTTGCGTTACTGTATTCCTTGCATTTTTTGTTCCACATACAATCCAAATATACGAAAATGTAGGAAATTAAGTGCTCTAAAAAAAAGGATAATATAATTTTTTCTGTCAGATGAACAGGAGCCGAGATAAACGCTTAAAATCGTTTTTTCTAAAAAAAAAATCAACAGTTTTTCGGCAATAACTTTTCATTGGAAAGTGATGACAAAAATGTTTGAATCGTAAGTTTTATAAAATCTCTTAACCTACAAAATCAAACAAAAATTTTTACTCTACGTCCAGTAGGAGCCGAGAAAATCGCATTAACGATTTTCAAAGCCTTTTTTCAAAATGGCGGACAACACAATATTTCTCACCAGTCAGACTGCCCTCACGCGAATCTAGGGACTTAGAAAGGTCATAATATAAACAAAACTAGTCAAACAAAAATGACTTTTTTTACGCTCCCAGGTCTCGTACTATTATACAAGCCGAATCCATTGTGAACAACATAATATTTTCCTCCTTTTATTCGATACTTATAACGGGTGATTTTTTAGCTGGTTTGGTTTTGGCAACACTGGTTTTGACAGCTGACGTGTGTTTAGTACCTTGTGTCACTGTCAAACAGCTTCAGTTTGGTTTGCAATTTAACCATGGATCGTCTTACAAATGAACAACGCTTGCAAATTATTGAATTTTACTATCAAAATTCGTGCTCGGTTCGAAATGTTCATCGCGCGCTGCTTCCATTTTATGGTCGGCATTCTCGACCTTCTGAGCAGTCTATTCGGAAGATTGTGACCAAATTTCGCACCAAATTTACTTTGTTGGACATTAAACCACCAACACGTTTACGTACTGTGCGTAGTGAAGAAAATATTGCGGCCGTATCAGCTAGTGTGACAGAAGACCGCGAAATGTCGATTCGGCGCTACCGTGAACGCTACCGAGCGATGATAACAAACTTTTTTTTGCCCGAAATGGAAGTTCTTGACTTGCATGATATGTGGTTTCAACAAGACGGTGCCACATGCCACACAGCACGCGAAACAATGGCGCGATTGCGAGGCGAGTTTGGTGAACAGTTAATTTCACGTTTCGGGCCGGTCAATTGGCCGCCTAGATCGTGCGATTTGACACCATTAGATTATTTTTTGTGGGGGTATGTCAAGGCTAATGTCTATAGGGACAAGCCCGCTTCGATTGACGCACTGGAAGCCAACATCCATGCATTCATTCGTGAGATACCGGCCGATATGTGTGAAAGAGTATGCCAAAATTGGACTCAGCGGATGGGCTACCTGAGACGCAGCCGCGGTCAACATTTGCATGAAATTATCTTTAAACATTAAATTGCAAGGTTCAAACTATCGATTCAAATAAATATTTCATTCATTTTTTCGAATTTTTTGTGTTTTTTTTTTTTTTTTTAAAGTTCTAAACCTCTTAAAAAATCACCCGTTATAATAATAAATTGCGAAGACTTTTGTCGAAAGACTTTAAAAGACTTACAGTTAATTGACTACAGTTAAAAGACTTCAAGACTAAAACTAAAATCAGGCCATTACTGAGACTTTCAATTGACTTGAAAGACTAAAACCAGTCGCAAAGTACTGAAGTTAATTAACTTTTAGTCAATTGACTGGTTTCGGCGACTGTACAGTACTGAATATAAGTACTACTGTAGACTGCTTATTTTGCAGTTACAGTACCCAGTCACAGTATTAACTTAACAGTCAATTGATAAGTTAATTAACTGGGACTTTGGTGACTGCATTACTAGAGTACTGGATTTTACAGATGCATTCAACATAAATCTAGAACATTATGTTTTTACAGCTCCCGTGTGCAAAAAAACCTATGCAAATATTCTCGCATGTCAAAAATAATTGAGGTGAAATGCAAAATTAATTGTTTGCATGATTGGTTAACAGTTTCATACAAAAAAAAAAATATTGCTGTCATGCAAAACATTGGACCGGCAATTGTTTTGAATCCGGAAAATAAAGTGAATACATTTTTTTTTTTATGGTCGGCTTACACTTAAAAAAAAAATGTATTCACCTCAAGGCATTTTTTGCATACCAATTGTTTTTCCATCCAAAAATAATTATTTTCCATTTTTAGGTCTATAGTTTATAAATTAAGGGTAAATTAATGATTCAATGGGTGGCTTAGGCCAAGGCAAACGTTTTTCGCCTTGAATATTATTTAATTTGGTGCACAGAATAGGTGGAAAATCGTTTTGAAAATTTTGATTTTTTTTTTGCATGGGAACGGTAAACTATGCTATACCAAAAATGTTAAAGAATCACAACAAACCTCACAAGAGCTTGTGACTTGTAAACCCTCACAACCCCAGAATAGGGCTGTTAACCTGCTCAGGAGCTCGTTAAAATTTAGCCAGAGGGCGATGAATGTAGATAAATGTTTTATTTTCCTGTCGTGAAGTCATGAATGGTATCAGGAAAGATTAAACAAAAAAATGAAAATATTAAGAAATATGAGCAAAAGAAAAAAATTTCAGTATGAACTCAAGAAACATGTAACATAGAAATATTCAAAAAAAATATTTGTATATGGTATTTAAAAGTATCAATTTTAAGCTGTAAATGTTTGCAGCACGTCGACTTATCTCCTTTTAAAATTTCGAATTTCTCCGCCGTTTGTTTGAATTACTTGTTGTGTTAAATTCTTGATAATGCTTTGTTTGGCGTACTGTCATACATAATATAATTTGTTCCTCCCAATAAACATGGATCAAATTTAACTGGGATCAAATTTAACCAAAATTGCAACGCAATTGACACACGGCTCTTTGATAATATGTCAACGTGCAAAAGTGACAGCCTTTTTCATATGAGAAAACAAAACTTTGTTTCCACCTTTCAGTTTTTAATTAATTTTAAGGGCGGTATTCACCGAACGCTCATAACTTAAGAGCTTCATAAACCTATTCACCAAGCAATAATAATGAATACTTATGAGCGCTCATAAAAGTTATGAGTGGTCCTGACCACTCATAAAGTTATGAGCGCTCTCTCCGAAAACTAATTCGAAAACCTTCGAAGTAACCCTTCAAGAAAATTCACTGACTAATTTTGTCGGTACTTATTGGATCCTGACAAAAATGAGTCTCGCACGCACACATATTGTAATTCCTTTAGTCTTCAGGAATTTTATTTATTGTTTCAATTTTTTAAGTTATTTTTGTAATTCTTTTGTCCGTTTGCTGTGAAAATTTGAAAAAATAGGATAGTAAAAGATGTATATAATGAATCTGTTCCGAATAGAAAATTACAGAAAAGTACAGAATTGTGTGTTCCATGAGTAAGAACCTTGCCCAAACTGTTCTTCATTCTGTCACTATGTGTTCCATGATGTTTTTCAGAACAGTTAAGAACAATTTGTCCTGCACCTACTTTTGTGGTGGAGAAAGTGAGTGAGAAATGTCGAAGTACCAGTACCAGTTCATTTGTTGGTCTGGGATAATAATAAGCTAAAATTTATCTCAGAAAAACTTTTTGCTTAAATCTGACAGTTTTCACACATTTACACTATTCTAGGGCCCAATTCCGCAAGGGTGACTGATGTTCTGTGTACACATTCTATTCAAACCTCAAACAAATGTAAATAAATTTGATTGATTGTGCATGCGTTATCTGTCAAAAACTTAACTCACTCTTGCCGAATCGCTAAAATCGATGTGTACACGAATTTCTGTGTACACAAAAAAAAACTCACTCTTGTGGAATTGGGCCCCGTAGTTTTTATTCATTTAACACAGCTTATATAAACCAACGTTTGACGTCTATCTCCCGAGTCCATTTTGGATCCGCAAACGTAGTAGACAATGTACGAACGAAATAATTAGCTAAACTAAAAAGTAAAGTAAGAACATTTCCCTATATTAAACAAACTAAAACGTTGAATGATCTTCACCCCGAAACAAAACTTAGAAAATAAGTGGAAAGAAATTAAAATCACTGTAGTCACAAAGAATTTATTTATGTACATGCAACACTCATTTTTTCAAGGATCCAAGAAGTAGCGACAAAGTGCGGTCATTTTTGAAAACAGTTTGATGTCACAGTTTGGGGGTACCTGGGGAAGAGAGAGTTGTTCTCATTTTCGAACTTCGAAAAAGAGCTACGAGTGGTTGGTGAATAGCACAAATATTATTTGAGTTAGGAGCCTCATAAACTTAAGAGCCGTTTATGAGTGCTCGACGGCTCATAAACCTATTCCCCAAGCAATAATAGTGAATATTTATGAGCGCTCATAAGACTTATGAGTGGTCCTGCCCACTCATAAAGTTATGAGCGCTCTCTCCGAAAACTAATTCGAAAACCTTCGAAGTATCCCTTCAAGAAAATTCACTGTCTTATTTTGTCGGTACTTTTTGGATCCTTACAAAAATGAGTCTCGCACGCACACATATTGTAATTCCTTTTGTCTTCAGGAATTTTATTTATTGTTTCAATTTTTTAAGTTCCTTTTGTAATTCACGTGGTGAAGATAATACTTTTGTTCGTTTGCTGTGAAAATTTAAAAAAAAAAGGATAATAAAAGATGTACATATGTATATAACGAATCTGTTTCGGATAGAAAATAACAGAAAAGTACAGAATTGTGTGTTCTATGAGTAAAAACCTTGCCCAAACTGTTCTGCATTCTGTCACTATGTGTACCATGACGTTTTTCAGAACAGTTAAGAACAATATTTCCTGCACCTTCTTTTGTGGTGGTAAAAGTGAGTAAAAAATGTCGAAGTAAAATACCAGTACCAGTTGATTTTTTTGTCTGAGATAACAATAAGCTAAAATTTATCTCAGAACAACTTTTTACTTTAATCTGACAGTTTTCACACATTTATACTGTTCTGGGGCCCACTTCCGCACGGGTGACTGATTTTCTGTGTACACATTCTATTCACACCCAAAACAAATGTAAATAAATTTGATTGATTGTGTATGCGTTATCTGTCAAAAACTTAAAACTCACTCTTGCCGAGTCGCAGAAACCGATGTGTACACGAATTTCTGTGTACACAGAAAAAATTCACTCTTGTGGAATTGGGTCTCTGATGTAGTTGTTCTTCATTTAACACAGCTAATATAAACCAACGTTTGACGTCTATCTCCCCTTCAAGCGAATGAGTCCATTTTGGATCCGCAAACGTAGTAGACAATGTACGAACGAAATAATTAGCGAAACTAAAAAGTAAAGTAAGGTTCGGTGTTCGCCAAATTTCGTTTGCATTTAATAACTTTGAATGTAATCTCTGTTTCCAATGTCAATAGCTACTAATGGGAACAGCTACATAATGATATAATATAATAATCTCATAAAAAAGTAGTATCAGTAATTTACAATTTTCTTAAAAACTAGAAGGCATAAAAGCTTCCGGTTTTTTGTGTTCGATTCAAATCCCAATAATCGAATAATTAAGCAGTATCTGCCCAGTGATAAAAATTCGACCATTTATACCAAAATAATCTAAATTTTATTAAAACGAAAACACCATTATTTTGAGATTACATACATTGATTTTAATTTCTTTTTTAAAAACTTTTTTATTTGTTTATTTAAAAATTAAAATCTAAAGCTTGAATGCATTTCGGCTAGTCTACTAGCCATCATCAGCAACACGACTGAAGGAAGCTTTCTCAATAACAATTACATACATATTATGCCTACACGACTTGTCAAATAAATACAATTAAAGAATTACATTTCTAAAAAGCTTTTTCAAAATAAAAACAAAAAATCAGTAAATTTAAAATTAACTGAGAAAAAGAAGGAAAGAGAAAGAAAACATTATTGAAAAAACATTATCTTATTTTATATATAAAAATAAGTTGCCTTATGTTCGGACTCGATAAACTCGAGAATGGCTGGGCCGAATTTTTCAATTTTTTTTTTATTGAGGATGGTCTTTTTTGAAATTTGGTTAAAAATAGGTAAAGGGAAAACCGCGAAATGCATTTTTGGTGCATTTTTTTAAATTAATAAAAAGTATTTTGATAGGGTCTTCTGATGATAATGTCTAGGAAGGTTTCTTTGAAGTTTGGTCACAATTCGGTATAGCGGTTTGCAATTTATCACCATAACAAATGTTTTTACTGTAATTATAGAAAATTATTTTCAGTTTGTCAATTTAATAACCCGAGAATGGATGGGTCGATTTTTTCAATTTATTTTTATAAAGTTAGCTATCCTATTGACGATGGTCTTTTTGTGAAGTTTGGTTAAAATTCGGTAAAGGACAAACATTTTTAGTGCATTATTTTAAAATAACTAACAATTATTTTGGTAGGGTCTTCTGAGAATGTCTATAACGATTATTTTGTTAGGGAATCTTCTGAGAATGTCTAAGAAAGTTTCTGTGAAGTTTGGTGAAAATTCGGTAAAGCGGTTTGTCATTTATCAACATAACAAATGCTTTTCATGTAATCATAGAAAATTATTTTCAATTTGTCAATTTAATTTAAACTGATTTAATTAAATTGAAATAAGATTGTAATCTACGGACATTACCTCGGGTCGATTTTTTTTTAATTCGGTATTCATCATCAGAATGGTCAAACAAATATTTAAAAAAAAAGAAATGTGAAGATAGAATTCAGGATATTGGTAAGATAAAAACATCATAATCTACATATATTTTCTGATTATTCATTTTACACCAATAGCCGACGGCAAATTTGGGAATGGATAATAACCAAAATCGGAGTATGAGGGACTATAGGTACATATATCGTAATATCGAATACAAAAGTCTGGCAGTTTTTTTTCAGCCTTTGGTGGGGGTGCGGGTTTAAAACCAGCTTGGTTTCCTGTTTATATGGAAGAGTCATTAACGCTTCAATTTACTTTTAAAAAATAGGAATTTATAGTCTGTCATTTTCCCTAAGTCTCAAGACTTTAATCTTGGTGATCCGATAAATATGACCCATGGTTTTAGCTTTTTAAGCAAGCCCTTTCGGCGTTTTTGTGGAGACTTTATTTGTTGATATTTTGTTTTTCTGAAAATCTCCAAAAAAGGCATGATAAGGTTCACGTAAGATTGTTATATCTTCATTTCTATTAATCGGACCGTCAAGATTGTGGTGTTTATGCTTAGCGAAAATGACTGAGCATCATGTCTAATTTTCTAAAAATGAACTAAAGAGATTATAACCCTGAAAATAAAAAAGGGGATCTAGGACTTTTTAGCCCCTCACGCCTCCCAAAGGCTGATAACAAAACCTGCCAGACTTTGATATTCGATATCACGATATATGTACCTATAATCCCTCATACTACGATTTTGGTTATACATCCACTCCCAAAATTATTGCTGTGGGCTCTTAGACTATTTTGTATGTTTTTTTATAATGTTAAGCTTTGGATTGTAAACCATTAGAAATTAACATGCATTATTGATTTAAAGAGATAGAGGGAAGATATCGATGCAAATAAAAATGTTGATGTTGCTGGATGCTGGTTCTTTTGAAAAACCTTCATCAAGTAAAGATGATAATGGTTCTTACGGTAAAATAAAAACATTATCAGTTTTATTTTTTGATTATTAATTTTTGATGTTTTTATATTGTTAAGATTGGGATAGTGAACCATTTGAATTAAGCGATATTTTGCTTCAATCAAACCAAAATCATTGTTCTTCTTTGAATAATTCAGCTAAATCGAAAGAAAAACATCAAGTTCTTAACAAATCGATCAATTCATCTGTTGATGCAAATCGATTAGCTGCAGTTGCAAAGAAAAGGAACAGACAACGCATAATAAATTTGATTGGCTCATTCAAGACAAAGGGGGAAACATTGAACAGATTAAAAACCATGTATCAAACCCTTTATGACGAGCCAATCGATTTTGAACTTATTTTGGTTTTAATAATTGGTGGTCATGTTATGTTTAATTTTAAAAATCACACACTATACTTGAAAGAATATAATATGAAGACAATAATGTCATATTAATGAATTAAATAATCGCTTGCGAATTTATCTTAGTTTTAGATTATTTTAAATACCTTACATTCTTTTGGGGGTTTTTATCATCATCCCAAAAAAATATTTTTGCTTTCAAAAAATTGTTTGCTTTCAAATGGCCACAATACGATGACTTGAGACATGCGTTTAATTCATCCGCCGCGGCTATGGTTTCAGAAGCACGGGAAATTTTTGTTGGAGGTCGATAGCCAACTGTATCATGACACAACCAAAGTGCAAATCTTTCAATGTTCGATCGTGCTTCTAATGGTCGTTTGTTCGCAATCTTGCAACAATCCCATATGATCAATTTACAATCTTTCAACACTTTTGCTATGCCTGATTGCTTCGAAATGTTGCAAACAGGATTTTCGTTCATTTGCAGGTTCAACGAAAGCAAGTGAGTGCTGTTCTTTCACCTTTTAACAGTGTTGCAGCAACTCCGTTAGATGCGAGGGCTAACGCTTTCATTTTGAGAATGTATTGCTGCTAATATCAATTATGTCCCAGTTCCATCGAGCGCATCAAGGTTAAAAATGTTCATTTCAGTTTTAAGTTAAAAATATTTTTTTTTAGTTTTTTAAATATTACAATTATATATCAAATATCGGAGTTTGAGCAGGGAAAAAGCCATATAGACTTGAGATTCAAAAATTATTTCATTTAATTCGTATGAAACTAAAATTTGTGTAACCGTGCGGAGCCGGGTGGGTCAATATACATATACAGATGAATATCTTCTAAATATGTATCAATTTTGTTTTGTTCATGTTATTTTTTTTTCAAAATCAAATATTTACTAACAACATTTTTTGAGTTTTAAGTTAACATTGTTTTTTCTCAATTTTTATATATTTCAAAAATTTATTTTATTTAAGCCGGGTGGGTCAGCTAGTAAATCATAAAAGAATAAAAGACAAACTTTTCTGTTTTTTATCATAAAAGATTTCAGCAGTACGCAAGAATATGAATTAAAAATGGAAAATTTATCATTTATTTTGTCAAATAAATGTTTTTAAAAGGTGAAAAATGTAAGAAAATATATTGAAGTACGTAATGTAGTATGAAAATTGAAACAAAATTATTTTTGCTTATGAAAGCTCAGAACACTTAATGGAACCAAGATAAAAAGTAATCCCCTTGATGTTCCTGATTTACATCTCATACAGCTTTTCAAATTGGATAAATTAGAGGAAAGCATATTCTAATAAGGAGAATGCAACAATTCAAGCGAAACACAAATATGATAATTTGGTTTCAAATACACACATGTTAAATCTTAAAAAAAAATAAATGCAAACAAATGTTGGCCAACCATTTTTCTATTTTCCAGACGAATCATTTTATTTCTAAATTGAAATACAGAATTATTTAACAAATAAGAAAATAAAAACAAAACAATTTTGAAGACGAAAACACAGATCACTGGACGGAACTATAAGTTAAAAAAAGTAGTCACTTTTAATCTAATTCACAAAACTTGCAATAAGTTTACGCGTGCCACAAATACTACAATTCCATTTAAAATACAGGCAAAGGTTTAATAACAAATTAAATGCAAATAAATGTTGGCCAATTTAATTACATATTTTGTCAAACGAAATTTTTATTCATAGCAGATCGGCTGATTTTGACAACATATTTTAGGTCTGTTTGGTAACAGATTTCGTTTTCGAAGTTTCATAACAGAAATGCATAAAAGGTCAAAGTCCTGAATACCAATTATAAAAGATCTTTTATGTTGAAAATCTTTTATGGTTGATAACAGAAAATTCATAGCAGAATAACAGATGTGGCAGAATAGGCCTCATTATTTGAGTTAGGAGCCTCATGAACTTAAGAACAGTTTATGAGTGCTCGGTGAATACCGCCCTAAAAGTGTTCAGATTTCGAAGAATTTATTTGAGAATTTTAGAGTATGGTTAAAAGGGCAGTGTGTCTCTTGAAGAGAAATAATGGCGGGGTTGTATTCCTTAGTCATAACCTTAAGCTCGTCAAGATTATTAAGAAATCCATTGATATTGATCCAGAATATTGACAGCCATGTCAGTGTAGCATTGGTTCTACGGCCTTGTTTTACCTTTAGCAAAAGAAGTGTGGCATTGAACGTTTTTGTTTTTTGGGGGCGTGGGGATAGGAGCAGGGGGTTAGAGACATTTGTTTTTGTTGATGTGATACAAATATAATTATTTGCTTTGGTATTGGTATTTAAGAGAGGTTGCGATGAAATGTTTTGAACGGGAGATAAGTTTGTGTGTGATATTGTGGTATCGGGCTTATTGTTAGTGTTGGTATTTGAAACGGATTGTTCTACTGAGTTACGAGCAGAGAATATCAAATAAAGAAGCCAATCCTCGTCTGTCAATGGGCTCGTTCCGATGGTTATTCTCAATTATCCGGATAGCTCTGTGGTGTTGTAATTCCTTGTTAAAAAACAGCTGATGACCGCTGACACAACAACAACTCAAGTTATCTCGAAATTTTTGGGATAACTAGATAGCATAGCGAATAAACATTGGAACGCGAGGAATTTGATTTGCCTACAAGTTGAAACGAACAGCTGTGATGATTAGATTTGCTAAGTATTAGTGGAAAGCAGTGAAAAACGCACACATTAAGGGCGGTATTCATTGAGCACTCATAAACGGCTCTTAAGTTTATGAGGCTCCTAACTCAAATAATATTTTGCTATTCACCAACCACTCATAGCTCTTTTTCGAAGTTCGAAAATGAGAACAACTCTCTCTTCCCCAGGTACCCCCAAACTGTGAAATCAAACTGTTTTCAAAAATGACCGCACTTTGTCGGTACTTCTTGGATCCTTGAAAAAATGAGTGTTTCATGCACATAAATAAATTTTTTGTGACTACAGTGATTTTAATTTCTGTCCACTTATTTTCTTAGTTTTGGTGAAGATCATTGCACGTTTTAGTTTGTTTAATATAGGGAAATATTCTTACTTTACTTTTTAGTTTTGCTAATTATTTCGTTCGTACATTGTCTACTACGTTTGCGGATCCAAAATGGACTCGTTCGCTTGAAGGGGAGAAAGACGTCAAACGTTGGTTTGTATATAAGCTTTGTTAAAAGCCATTCCACACTATCCCACTGAGTATTAACACTTGTCAAAAAAGTGGGAAGAAATCATGTATAATAGTGTGGAAACAAAATATGAAATTTCATCACACACAAATTGACAGCGCATCCGACATTGACATGTATTTATACCTGAAAATATTTAGGATTGGTTCCATGGTATAAGAATAACAAGGTATGCTTGACAGTTCAGACAATTGAGTCGTGACGTCATTGCGAGTGAATGATCTCAATTGTTTGTCATTTATGGCAAAGAGAGTAAATAGAAATTGTTTATGTTTTGAAGCTATTTGCTATTAAAACTCAAAGTAAAACAATAGATTATTTATGTTTTGAAGTTATGTTATGTTAAATTTCAAGTAAAACAATAAATAATTTATTTTTTAAAGCTATGTGTTGGTGAACACTCGCTATGACGTCACACAAAACTAAATATGGCGACCCTTCATGGATTGGTTCTAAAGACGGTGTTCACATTGGACTGACTCCTCCGACTTATTTTGACATTCATCCAACTTCTTTTGTTCAGACACAAACTAATGTGAACACCAACAGACTCACTTTGAAGTTGAGAAGTCGTTTAAAGAAAACACAAATCCGAGCTCGTTGAGGGATTAATTAATTTGTTTTTCGTTCCAAAACTTTAATTTAATTTGTTTAAAATATTTTCCAATGAAATAAAATTGAATTGTGTAGTATTTGTCTGCCAAAGAAAAAGTACAGAGAGATAAAGCAGTTGTCACAAAAGAAAACGTCAAAAAAAAATCCATAGATTTTCAAAAAATTTAAAATACTCTGCCTGTCCTTCCCATCTCTTTCTCACCATCAAAAGAGAGTGATATAAAGTACAGAGACGTCAAAAAAAGTCGGAGGAGTCAGTCCAATGTGAACACCGTCAAAACCATCACACATTCTATCCCACTTGGGCGTTTGAGGTTATGGTGAAACTGATTTGTTTTGATGCAAGTGTGGAAGCAAAATATGAAAATCATTTTCATCACACAAATTTGGCAGTCGTATGAAATTCTTTCCCACTTTATTCTGACATGTGTTAATACTCTGTGGGATAGTGTAGAGGCACTTTAAATGAAGAAAAACTACACCAGGGGCCCAAATCCACACGAGTGAGTTTTTCTGTGTACACAGAAATTTTTGCGATTCGGCAAGAGTGAGTTTTAAGTTTTTGACAGATAACGCATGCAAGTCAATCAATTTTATTTACATTTGTTTTGGGTGTGAATAGAATGTGTACAAAGAAAATCAGTCACTTGCGGAATAGGGCTCTCCACGAATACGTCAGTGTCAAGCAGCTAAATCACTTTGAGGGAAAACATTGGCGGCGGAAAATCTAATTGAATGCAAAATATTTCTTGCAAATGCTTAATAAACAATAATTGATCAATTTTATAAACTATCATCCACAAAATAGTGCATAAAAGTGAAATAAAACAATCAATATAACAAATGTTTTCCCTCAAAGTGCCATTACAAATAGAAAGAGATAGCTTGGTAGAAAGCCCTATTGGGCCCCAGAACAGTATAAATGTTTGAAAACTGTCAAAACTGTCAGATTTAAGCAAAAAGTTTTTCTGAGATAAATTTTAGCTTATTATTATCCCAGACAAACAAATGAACTGGTACTGTTACTTTGACATTTCTCACTCACTTTTTCCACCACAAAAGTAGGTTCAGGAAATATTTTTCTTAACTGTTCTGAAAAATATCATGGAACATATAGTGACAGAATGAAGAACAGTTTGGGCAAGGTTTTTACTCATGGAACACACAATCCTGTACTTTTCTGTAATTTTCTGTTCGGAACAGATTTATTATATACTAAACACCTTTTATTATCCTATTTTTTCAAATTTTCACAGCAAACGGACAAAAGAACTATGTTCACCGCGTGAATTACAAAAAGATCTTAAAAAATTGAAGCAATAAATAAAATTCCTGAAGACAAAAGGAATTACAATATGTGTGCGTGCGAGACTCATTTTTGTCAGGATCCAAGAAGTACCGACAAAATGAGTCAGTGAATTTTCTCGAAGGATTACTTCGAAGGTTTTCGAATTAGTTTTCGGAGAGAGCGCTCATAACTTTATGAGTGGGCAGGACCACTCATAAGTCTTATGAGCGCTCATAAATATTCACTATTATTGCTTGGTGAATAGGTTTATGAGCCTCATAAGTTATGAGCTGTCGGTGCATACCGCCCTAAATCAACTAGTCATTAATCACATCATTCAGCACAGGTCCTGTTGTTGTTGCAATTCACATCTATTCTTCGACACGAAATCAAATTACAAATACAACAATGTAAACAAATGGGTTTTGGAGGGTGAAACCTTAGAATAAAAAATATAAGGAAGCGCCATTGTTGGAAAAACCTGCGGCATTTTTCATATTAGTGTTTGCTATCACAAACACAAATGCACTCCAACAGGGATGGAGTGATTTTTAATTGCAACTTATTAGGGCGCCATAACAATCATTTTTTAGTTTCTGAACTTATTTTTTTTCTCAGAAAATACTTATTTTTTTTTATGATAACCGTCTAGGGCGCCGATAAAATTTTTAATATCTATTTTCTTCAAAATTTTGTTGGTTCAGTGGAACATTATAAATGTACTTAGTTTAATTTACGCATTGTCATGAGTAAAGGCTCTCCGAAACCAACGCGAAATCAAAGCTAATCATTGGCAGCGATACAAAATATGACACCCCCGAATGTGGCCTTACTTTATCCACTTTCAGAATGGTCATCCATTTTTCTTTAAACCACTCGACTTTCGGAAACCTTTTAAATTTTGTATTAAATTATTTTAAATATTTCTTTTTCAAGCAAATAAAACAAATATTTTCTGGGCAACTTCCTGAATAGACACGTAAATTATCATTAATAACATGAACAAATAACTTGACTACGAAACAATTCGAGCAAAATTCTGAAGATATAGGCGTATGTTAACATAAATATACAAAAACCAAACGAACAAAATGGATTTAATAAAAAAAAAATCCGAATATAAAGAACGCTTAGCGTATAGTGGCGCCTTACCACCACCAACACAAAAAAAAATACGTCCCTGTTTCACAGAATCGCAGTTTGACATTTCTTTTATACACAATTATATCCGAAAAACCATGTGCAAGTTTTTAATTAATTAATATTATTCTTAGCCTTTTTAAAGGTTAAATCATTAAAAATGTGTTACATGATTGGTGACAAATTGAAATACAAACAATTCACAACACTCTCTTTGAGAAAAATATAATAAAACTCACTTGTAAAAGGAAATGATTCTTGTCCGCCTTATTTTATTTTTTTTTTTTACACAATTTCGCACTGCACTTCATATTTTTTTATTTTTATTAGCAAATATACACACATTTCTTAGTAAATCACTGCAAACTATTTGTTTTTTTTTTTCAACAATTAATGATTTACTAGCCTACCCGTGCGAGACCTCTCGCACCAATAAAAATAAAAAGTGCTCATAAAGTTTTGAATTTATATAGAATTAATTCAGTTATAATTTTGAGATAATTTTGAAAATTAAATTGCAAGAAGCATTTGATTTGTTTTCTTTTCCATAATTTGTTTAATAGTTGCGTTTTATTATCTCCGGGTCTGGGTCAGGCTATGGCCGTTTTCGAAAACATCAAATCAAAGTCAATTTGATCGTCACATGATCGTCAATTTTTTGATGCAAATTGCAATCGTCATATGCAATCGTCCTGTCTTGCACAAAATCGGTTTTATAAACGTTATTCAATTTACTCGCAAACGCATTTTATATTTAGGTACTAACACGCTCTCTGGTTTCTCAAATTTTTTGGTGTCAATTCGATTTTTTTACTGCGCAGCTGCACCACAGATGATGTTTTCGAACATGTGACTTTAGCAGTTTGCGTTAGACGGTGTCCACATTGGGTATGAAAAAGTGGATTTTTAATGACTTTTCAGTATTCATATCTCGCTCCCACTCCTTCATTGAAGTGAGATGTGAATACTGAAAAGTCATTAAAAATCCACTTTTCATACCCAATGTGGACACCGTCTTAAAGACACTGATCTCTATAATACACTGGATAGTGTATCGATACAAAAATATTGCTTCCATTTGAAGAATTGTTATATTATGAAGCTGACCACTTTTTTTTATAACAGTTTAACTGTATAACATGTAAAACAAAGATAATCCATTAACCAGACATCAAATCTCCGTTCGTTTCACCCCCCGAGATCTGTTTGCTAACATTAGTTGTGTTCGTAATTTAAATTCATTCACTAATTAGTAAATGAAACGGAATAACAAACGTAAAGAGTGTGACAAGGAGGTAAAATCATTAAAAAAAAACGCAGAATATGCAATCGCATCCTCCACATCATAATTATTCATTAGCTGTTTTGCGCAACTTGTTCGCAAACTGCAATGATTTATCTCATTCCACTATGTAATTAATTACACTAAAAAAATATACCAAATGCACACAGTGAATAACTTAAAGATAATAATAATAGAACAAACTTCCACAAAAGTTTATATTTTCATATCATGGTCTGTTTCCCTTTCTTCAGATAGACATCTGGAAATAGGGATGAGCGATTTTAATCGATATTTGCAAAATATCGATAATAAAGATTTCGATGTTTTGCCCCATCGATATTAACACCCAAAACATCGGCTTAAAAAACAAACAAAAAGTTAGTACGAAAATTAATAGTTCTGCTAGTAAAATCTAGATGGAGTGACTTTCATAGTTTATAAGTCATCTGTAACATTTGGAATTTTTTGAAAAAGAAAATTATCAAATTACCAAATTTAAAAATTCAGAACCACAACGAAACTTCCGATGTGCAAAAAGGCACAGATATAAGTTTACACATGAAGTGCCTATCAATTTTGCTTCAATCAAATTTGTTTTGTGTTTATTTGTGCAAAAGAAATATTTTTACATCAATATTCAAACATTAATATGATCGATGCTCAGCAAGACGCATTTTAAACCATACAAGTTTTTGTACACACTTTTGTAAGCAAAAATATCTTGCATTATCGTTAGATAACAGTGTACACATGAAATACTTGCAATATTGCTTCTATAAAATCTGTGGACGATATATTTTGCAAAATACAAATTTTAGCATCGATTTCCACACATTGAAATAATAGATGCTCAGAAAGACCCAATTGCAAGTTTTTGCACACAACTTCGTGTCTTGCAATATCGATATATTCCAAAAAGCCACAGAAAACAGTTTACACAAAATTCCTTGAAATATTACTGTAAAATACATATTTAAAATCGATTTTCACGAATTTAAATTATCGATGGTCAGAAACACGCAGTTAACACCATGCAAGCTCTTGCGCACACGTTCGTGTGAAACCAGATTTTGAAATATCGGATTTCAAAAAGGGCACACATAACAGCTTAACAACATGAATTGCCTTGCAATATTGATTTTATTAAATTTGTTGATATTCATTAGTGCAAAATACATATTTTAATATCGATTTTCACATTTCACCCATTAAAATCATCAATGCCTAGAAAGATACAGCTTACACGTGTTTTTAGAACACAAGCTTCTGTGCATCATTATTTTGCAATATCGATGTTTAAAGTTGAAATACCTTGCTTATGACTACATATTTTTCATTTGTATAAAAACTTAAATCGATTTTAAGAAACTTAAGAAAAAATAGCCGGCACCAGAAATTTTGAAAGCAAAAATACATTAGAGCACAGCGTGACGCATTTTTTGCTTTGGGCAAACAAAAAACTTAAACAAAAACACCTGAAAAAAACATCGATGTTAAGTAGCATCGATGTTTTCGGTTTAATATTTATTGACATCGATGTTTGGTCTTCGATGCTGAAATTGATGTTGTTTCAATATCGCACATCGGCACATCCCTATCTGGAAAATAATTTTTTTTTTGTGTAATTCAGACGTCAAATTATGAAGCTGACCACCTAATTGTCATCTTCAAATGGAAGCAAAGAAACTGTTATACATTGTAAGGAATACACTATCCAGTGTATTATAGAGATCAGTGGTTAAAGAACATTCTGCAAATGCATTTTTGACGCAGATGACGTTTTCGAAAACGGCCTATCTCTTAATACTTATTACTAAAACAAAATGGGATCTAGGCTTCTATCGAAGTTTTCACTTTGACCAGCGGGTGGCTATTTAACATTGTTAATCATGTACATGAGAAATAAGTAAATAAAAGATAAAAAGAGATGCTCTCCCACTAACCCACATCCTTTTATTTTCACGAGGACGATGGTTGATTTACATAGATGTGTGGTGAATTTACATGCTTCTGCATCTGCAGACTTGAAGAAAAGTGGAGTTTTACAAAACACAATGCCAAAAAATGAATTCATTAAAAATATATAAGTGCGTGTCTACACTTTCATTTTACTGAAAGTCCCTTTTCTACACTATGCAGAAAAAATGCTTTCAGTTCCAGAATATCCTTCCCTATCTCCCGCAAATACATATACCTGTCACTTGCACAATACAAAATTCATCATGCCCTATGCTCATGCCAAAGATTTATTGTTGAAAGTTGTGCATCGGTGGATTTTGGGGAAATCTTCTTTCTCTTTCTTTCACACATAACGTCTACGTTTCTCACTGGATGCGCCTTTCACAAAAACAACCATTTATAGAGGCACTTATAAAGATGAACATGTTCGTTTGCGTTCGTTTTGCTCCGTCAGTAATTTGACAGCAAAACTGAAAAACTTTGTTGAGGAGAGGTTGCTGAGGTCTCCGAGATGTCATTTTTCTGAACATGCCTAATGTGTTCGTTTTAGAGCACATCTTAGAATAAAAAATATAAGGAAGCGCCATTTGTGGAAAAATGTGAAGCATTTTTCATAATAGTGTTAGCTCTCACAAACACAAGTACATTCCAAAAGGGACGGAGTGATTTTTAATGGCAACTTACTAGGGCGCCATAACAATCATTTGTTATTTTCTGAATTTATTTTTCTTCTCAGTGGTATGTTTAAAAAAATACTTATTTTTTTATGATAACCCTCTAAGGCACCGATAAAATGTTTTAATATCTACTTTCTTTAAAATTCTGTTGTTTCAGTGAAACATTATAAATTTATTTAGTTTAATTTACGCATTGTCATGAAAGAAGGCTCTCCAAAACCAACGTGAATCATACCAAATCATTCGCATCGATACAAAATTGGCACCCCAAATGTGGCTTTTCTTCATCCACTTTCAGAATGGTCATCCTTTTACCACTCGACTTTCGGAAACCTTTTAAATTTTTTATGAAATTATTTTAAATATTTTAATTTTTGAATAGACAAATTAATTAAGATTAAAAAATTGCACTAATAACTTCATTACAGAGCAAATTGAGCAAAATTCTGAAGATGCACATGTTATTATAAATATACGAACTCCAAACGTACAAAATCGATTTAATAACAAAAATAATTTCCTGATATAAAGGGCGCTTAGCAAATAGTTGCGCCTTACAATCACCAATAACAAAAAAAATACGTCCCTGTTTCACAGAATCGCAGTTTGACATTACTACTATTCCAAATAAAAACCGAAAAACCATGTGCAAGTTTTCAATTAATTTATGAATTTTCTTAGTTTATATACCCCCATATTAATAAACGGCGGATAACAATGTGCTAGCGTTTATACATCTGTTAACTAGTAATTCTTATCAACAAATGCGTAATAGTCTGTGAAGTGTGTTAACGTACGGATAACTTTAACTAGCCAGATTCCACGTATAATGAACGGATAACTTCTTAACACATACACGCACGCGTATGATAGCACCGTTTACTACTACCAGTATACACTTCGTAAGGCAGTCCATGGATGTGACACATGTATTAGAAAATCACCATAATTTGATGAAGTGGTGAATTTGGTGAAGTGATAAATACTGGGAAGATATCATATCTTTTTTAATGAGAAAAGTTATCAAGCGGACAAGTTGTCTATCCGTGTGCCAGTTAACACGTGTGTTAGGGAGCGGATACCAGTTTTTTATTAATACTGCTGATAAAGTTTAATCATTTGAAATGTGTTACTTGATTGGTGATTAATTAAAATATGATCAATTCACATCACTTTCTTTGAGAAAAATATAATAAAACTCACTTGTGAAAGGAAATGATTCTTGTTCGCCTTATTCTGGCTTTTTATACACAATTTAACACTGCACTTCATATTTTTGTATTGTTATTAGTAAGTATACATACATTTATAAGTAAATCACTTCAAACTATTTGTTTTTTTCTAATAATTAATGATTCATTAATGTTTTTAGTCTTGTATCACTTTTTGTTTACTTTTTTTCTTCCATTCAGTCACCGATTTGACATTTCGGGTATACAGTTTTCTGCTTCATTCACGTACACTGTATATGTGATATACACCAGTTCCTTTACTTCTTCTTCTATGGAGCACATTATTTGAACAGACCTGGAATGGAATGGAAAATAAATTGTCAAAATAAACATTTCTACTTTCCAATCGTTTTGGACTATTTGATGGGAAATTAGGTCTGTTCTGTTCACCTGAATAGGTGGATGAAAATAAAGCAAAGACCGCGTTTTGACATTGAAGGAACTACAAAATGCAAATGATAAATGTCTGATCTTGATAAAAGCTAAATGCAAATATTTTGAGCTTAAATGTATAAATGCAAAATACCAAAACTCACTTGCATTGTAAATTACTTTAATAAGAAGGAGGTAGATACAATACAAACGATAATATTTCTTGACAGTCTTGACGATGATGAAAATCAGAAAAAGTTTTTACAAATGCAGTGTAATGATGTTAATATGTATGACTCTCAACATTTCAAAACATCGATAAACGATGTTTGTTCTTTGTTTCTGACGTCCGGAAGAAATTGCAAATTTCAAATTACTGCATCTAAGCAAAGCAACCATGCCTAAGCTTCCAACAATCAATTTCCTTCCCCCTCCTTATACCTACCTTGCCTACACCCAGGGGAGCACAATGGATCCATTGAGATCCGAATGAGGTGATGCGACCTTCTCGTATCACCACCCCATTTATTCTAACCTAACCTAACCATGCATTTTTAACTACGTTAACATAGGGTATTGGAGTGAGATTGAAGCTCGCTCCGACTCTTTGTAAACCTGGGCCCATATTGCGTAAGACCAAAGCGATCGCTAAAATGAATGACTGTCGCTTTGACCATTACTCTCTCTATATTTCCCTATAGTTATGAGAGAGATAGCTATCGTCAAAACGACTATCAGCTTAGCCGATTTCACCCCTGAATAGATTTGAAATGGGCTTGTTTCGATTCATTCACGCTCGAGGACTGAAGTCGCATCGAAATTTGTGACGAATAACCTGGATCGAAGAGTTTGTTTTACAGATAATGCACTATGACCAAAATGTGATTTAGTTTCGATAGATACTCGTTTTTATTCAATTTTAATTGTTTTGAAATTAAAACCTAAATGCCATTAATTTTTTTCTGTAATTTAAAAAAATCGTCGCCGTTCAAACAAAACTCCTTAGCTCCATTTTGTCAGCACTGAGATACCTCTCGTAAATACGATATATTTAGTAAAATATAGAACTTTTAGTTCTGTAAAAGATATCTAAATCTTATGTTGGTCTATTTCTAAAGGAAAAATTACCCCAATTCAAACATTTTCAAATTCTGGTCAGTAAAAATCGATAAAAAGTACAGATATCTCAAAATAAATCAAAATGGATTAATGCTATGTTTCCACCTAAGGTTTATCTCAGTTTAGATTAAATAAATCTTTTTGGTGTTTCCACCGCACAAAAAGATTTAATAAAGATTAAATCTGACAACACTTTCAAAAATGCAAATGGCGCTTCAATTTTTCTTATGAAGTGCGAAAGAGACAGAATGTTTTATTCGTGTCAAACAATGAAGAACTGAATCGAGTCTCGAATGAATCGTTCAGCACCATGTTAAATTAGGTTAGTTCGATTTGTAAAACTATTTCTCCTAGGAAGATTTAATAAGATTAATTTCTAATCTCCAAGATTAACGAAATATATTTGTATGGTAAATCTTCAAGATTTAAAGAAGATTTGAGGTAAATCTTATTAAATCTCAGATAAGAGTTAGGTGGAAATGTAGCATAATGGAGTTTTCATTGAACGACGACGACATATGAATATATATATGTATGTTAAAATTCTATATAAATAAATGTATATAAACAAAAACTTTTTGTTCATCTCTTATTTTTATACTGAAGTGTAGTTCCGTCAACGTCAAGTGCTTTCTAACCTTTATTCATGCACCTCATATATCGAACAGACCTAATTTCCCAATACGATTGGAAAGTGAAGTGATTGTTTTGAAAATTCATTTTTATTGGAATTTGAAGTGTTCATTTTCATTGGAATAATATTTAATTTTTGAATCGAGTTTTTGATAAAATTATAAATATTTATAAAATAAAAATATAATTCGCTTAATCCTCGGAAAATTTCGAATCTTTTGACACCTCATTCATTAAAATCGGTTCAGGGTGTGAGCTTATAAAGGGAGACATACTACAGAGATAATTATATACTAGCCTACCCGTGCGAGACTTCTCGCACCAATAAAAATAAAAAGTGCTCATAAAGTTTTGTATTTATATAGAATTCATTCAGTTATAATTTTGAGATAAATTTGAAAATTAAGTTGCAAGAAGCATTTGGTTTATTTTCTTTTCTATAAT
Organism: Dasysyrphus tricinctus; assembly: GCA_963921185.1. Lineage (NCBI taxonomy): Eukaryota > Metazoa > Arthropoda > Insecta > Diptera > Syrphidae > Dasysyrphus > Dasysyrphus tricinctus. The sequence continues at coordinate 202,763,381 of OY992530.1, read as the reverse complement.
TTGTTTAATAGCTGCGTTTTATTATCACCGGGTCTGGGTCGAGGCTATCTAGATATAATACTTATTACAAAAACAACATGATATCTAGGCTTTTATCGAAGTTTATTTACTCTGACCAGGTTGATTTACATAAATGTGTGGTGAATTTGCATGCTTCTGCATCTGCAGACTTGAAGAAAAGTGGAGTTGGAAAAACCACAATGTCAAAAAATGAATTCATCAAAAGTATATTATGGGGTTTTCTTTTGGTAAATTCAGATTTTGATTCGAAAATTGATTTTTTTCGTCGCGAATGGTATACGATTTCAGATTGATTTTTCTTTTCAGTGTATTAGTGAATAATTTGTGTATGTGAAGCTATAGTGATCCAGCCATGTCAAACTGATGGTTTTCAATTGTTCTGGCGTGTAATGGTGTAAGTAAAAGAGGGGTAAATCTGCCGAAAGATCCAGATCTGCAAAATTGATTTTCGATAAAAAAAAAAAAAAATAATTTGTATGCCCATTGGAAGGCTTTAATTGCCAAAATCTGTGTTTTGACAGATCTGAAGGGGAAAAAAATCAATTTTTGTTACCAAAAGAAAACCCCATTAGTGCGTGTCTACACTTTCATTTTACTAAAATTCCCGTGTCTAAAGTACGTAGAAAAAATGCTTTCAGTTCCATAATATCCTTCTCTATCTCACGCAATACATACACCTGTCACTTGCACAACAAAAAATTCTTCATACCCGGCGCTCATGCCAAAGATTTATTGTTGAAAGTGGTGCATGGGTGGATTTTGGGTGAAATCTTCGTTCTCTTTCTTTCACACATAACATCTATGTTTCTCACCGGATGCGCCTTTCACAACAACATTTATAGAGGCACTTGTGAAGATGAACATGTTCGTTTGCGTTCGGTTTGCTCCGTCAGTAATTTAACAGCAAAACTGAAAAATTTTGTTGAGGAGAGGCTGTATTTTTCTGAACATGCCTAATGTGTTCGTTTTAGAGCACCTTATATGAAAAGACCTAAGTATGGAATGGAAAATAAATTGTCAAAATAAACACTTCCACTTTCCAATAATTTTGGACTATTTGAACCCCTTCACACGAGGAAACTGAGTTTCCAGCAACTTTTAGTTCCATGGTGTGGGGCAGGAGGAAAGAGGAGCGAACAAAATCTCCCCGGTTGAAGATTTGAAGAGTTTTTTTTGACATTTCCTTTCACTTCTAGGCATAGGTGTGTTCAACCAATAGACTTTCAAAGGAAATTTCAAAAACTGCCTGGAGATTTGTTTCCTCGTGTGAAATGTACAAGAGATTTTTAAGGAGATTAAAAGAAAACGTCAAAAAAATCTCCTAGGCGTTTTTCTTTTTTAGTTCAGAGCAGAGCCTGGACTGTCAAACAAATAATTGTGTTTCTATTTTAGCTCTGAGCGCTCAGAGCTATAAATTTGTGTTTCTTTTTTCGTTCTGAGTAAGTTCGGAGCTTGTTCAGAGCGTGCTCTATCAGCTCAGGATAAAATAACTGAGCAGACAGAATTCAATGCTGAACAGATTGCATTTGACAGCTATTGTTCAGGTGTGTTTCAAAAATAGTTCAGAGCGCTCAGAACACAATTGTTCAGATGAAGTTCAGAACATGCTCGACATGCTCGGACTCTGTTCAGAGCTCTATTCTGAATTAAAAAAGAAAAACGCCTTATGTGTGAAAGGGGTTACAGATCGAATATCTCGTTGTTCGGTGAATTTGAGTAAGCTCCTAAACCTTCCTTTTAACAACCCGAAAGCATTTTCTACAACAATTCTTGCTGCGGAGTGTATGTAGTTAAAAGATCTTTGTTGTGCGGTAAGTCTTCCATTATCCTTATAGGGTGGCACTAACCAATTGCAAGAGGCATACGCTGAGTCACCCAAAAGAAATGTATTTCTGGTAGATAGTTGGTTGCAGTTGCTCAGAGCTTTTTTAAATAACTCTGAGCGCCTTAGAACTCTACTGTCGTGCAGGGAACCTGGCTCACCACAGCTTATATCGATAAACTTTTTATCGGCATCGACTACAGCTTGCAAAATGATTGTAAAATTATGTTTTCGGTTGTAGTAGCATTCTTTGTTCGTTTTTGGGGCTGCAATCGTAATATGGGTGCAGTCTATGGCACCAATAATACCTGGAATTCTTTTTTTATCTTCAAATTTTCGACAATTTTCCCTGATAGCATTTTCTTGGGGCCATTTTATATACTGGATTCCTTTGGAAACTAGCCACTTAGAAACGCGATTCACTGCTATCCAACCGGAAGACTTGGTGACGCCGAAAAGATTCCCTAGCTTGCGGAAAGTTATGGAATTACTTAGGTACCAAATAAACATGAAAACTTCTTTTCTATATCCGATCTTTACACGGCCTCCTCTGTTGAGGGAATGAAGCGATATATAGTGCTGAGAGTAAGATGCTAACGAAATGATTTGCTTAAACAACTTTTTTAAATGGGAATGCCAGAAAACTTACATATCAGATACTCAACGGTTGATCGCCGCAATCTGAAATGCGATTTGAAATCCTCTGGGCTGAAAGATTCTATGGTCATTAAAAACGAATCTACAGTCGCGTGTTTATTAATTTCTTCAGCCGAATCTTCAAGGCTTGTATTTTCTTCAAAAAACATTTCGAAGCAAAACTCATTTTCACTTTCACTAGACTCGCACAATTCACGCATAGCCTGCAAATAACACATGAACTTTCATATAAAATCCTACTTTCTTTAAATTTTCCTACCAAATCTTGATCCATGTTATTGAATGAAAATAAGTTTTTGGTTGAATATAATTTTAAAGTATTTTATTTTCAATAAACTTTCTAATTTTTGTATTTTTTACTGTTTTGACAGGAGGTATTTTTTTTATGATTTTGACAGGATAGTACCAATTGAGAAATATAAAAACCAGGCTGCTGCCGATGCGTTTTATTGGGAATTTTTCACTGTACTATATATAAAATCTCAAAAAAACACGCCTTTTGATGGGAAATTAAGTCTGTTCTGTTAACCTGAAAAGGTGGATGAAAATAAAGCTAGGACCGCACTTGACATGGGAGGAACTACAAAATGCAAATGATAAATATCTGATCTTCATAAAAGCTTAATGCAAATATTTTGAGCGTAAATGTATATGTATATGCAAAATAATAATAATATATATGAGAGTTATATCTCAACATTTCAAAACGCTAACAAAACGTTTTTACCATGTTCTTTGTTTTTGATAGAAGTCATGGATTTGAAAAGTGATAATTAGTTGAATACGAATTTGGAAAGTTTCTGTCGGATGACAATCATGAAATAAAAACTACTTCATTCACAATTCCCGTTTTTAAAAGAGTTTGTCGGTAAATATAACAGTACGATTTTTCGTGTGGAGGGAAAACGATCGAATTCGAAATTAGGGAAAGCAATTTATTACAACAACAAAAAGATTGTATTTGGAAAAAAAGATCAATGTAAATGCCAACTAAGCGAACAGCTGTAAGGTTTGTTTGTTCTTTAATTATGACATCCGGAGGAAATTCCAAATAGCAAATTACCACATGTAAACAAAGCAGCCATGCATTTTTAACTACGTTAACATAGGGTATTGGAGTGAGATTGGGCGCGTTCAATGTTTGAGTGGATAGCCTATCTAGGATAGCTTTGTATCCATGTATGTGTTTGAACGCAAGTCAGCTGTTGTTGACATTTCTCATAGGATAGCTTTGTATCCTAAAATTTTTAGGATAGCTTGGGATCTTTTTTCTGCCAACAGCTGTTTCTTCATCAGCTGTGTTTTAACAAGGGATTACAACAACATAAACCTATCCAGATCGCTTTAGTTCGGTGTTTGAACGTGGCCATTGAAGCTCGCTTCGAGTCTTGTAAACCTGAATCGTTTTCGACTCATTCGTGCTCGAGGAGTGAAGTCGCGTCAAAATTTGTGACGAATAACCTGGATCGAAGTGTTGATTTTACAGTTGCATGTTTGTGAATAAATGTGATTTAGTTTCAATAGATACGCATAAAAGGAACTCGTGTTTATTCAATTTTAATTATTTTGCACTGAAATTAAAATCTAAGTGCCATTAGTTGTTTTTCTGTAATTTTAAAATATCGTCGCCGTTCAATCAAAACTCCTTAACTCCATTTTTTCAGAACTGAAATACCTCGTAAATACGATATATTTAGTAAAACATAGAACTTTTAGTTCTGTAAAAGATCTCTTAATCTTATGTTGGTCTATTTCTAAAGGAAACATTACCGCTATTCAAACATTTTTAATGGCTGTTTTACAATGCCGCGTTGGGCGTCGCGTTGAAAGATTTGCCTGTCAACGCAAAACTACAGGCATAGGAATTTCTGTTTAGTGTTTACAATGATGCGTTGAGCATTATGTTGCGATTTTGCATCCATTAGTAGGTACACAAACCAACGTAACTTAAGCGGCTGCAACGTGAAAGTAGAGATTATTCAACTTTTGCGTGCGTTTTGACATTTCGATTTCAATTTAGGTATGTAACCTAACCTAACGCATCGCGAACGCGAACGCGTCATTGTAAAACAGCCATAAATTTTGGTTACTAAAAATCGATAAAAAGTACAGATATCTCAAAATAAATCAAAATGGACTTAGGGAGCTTTCATTGAACGACGACGATATATAAATATATATATGTTAAAATTCTATATATATAAATAAAAACTTTTTGTTCATCTCTTACTTTTATACTGAAGTGTAGTTCCGTCAACGTCAAGTGCTTTCTAACCTTTATTTTCATGCACCCCATATATTGAACAGACCTAATTTCCCAATACTATTGGAAAGTGGAATTGTTTGTTTTAAAAATTCATTTTCATTGGAACTCCAAGTGTTCATTTTCATTGGAATAATATTTAATTTTTGAATCGAGTTTCTGTTAAAATTATAAATATTTATAAAATTAAAATATAATTCGCTTAATCCTCAGAAAATTTCGAATCTTTTGACACCTCATTCATTAAAATTGGTTAAGTATGTGGGCATAAAAAGGGAGACATACTACAGAAATAATATAATTGATGATTAATGTTTTTAGTCTTGTATCACTTTTTGTTTACTTTTTTTCTTCCATTCAGTCACCGATTTGACATTTCGAGTATTCAACTATCTGCGTCATTCACGTACACTGTATATGTGATATACACCAGTTCCTTTACTTCTTTTTCTATGGGTGAAACGTACGAAGGATTGGCTTCTTTATTTGATATTCTCTGGGTACGAGGTGTGGGAATGTGGGATTGTTAGTGTTGATATTTGAAATGGATTGTTTGGCTGTGTAAAGATGTGTGGGATTGGGATCGGAGTCTTTATCGTTTGGTGGTTTTGATATTAAATTGGTATTTTGTTTAACGTTACTTTTGTTGAGTGTATGAGTTATTGGTGGGATTGTTGGAATATTTTGTGAAAGTACGGAATGGGATGTATTTGCTTACACCCCGACTCCACAGGAGATAATTTCTATCAGGATGCCCATCTTGATATGAGATATGCTGACATGAATTTTGACAGATGAAGATTTTTTTTGGTGTCTCATTTTTTATCATTAGGCGTGTCTTACCAAATAAAATCTCTGAGCGCTCAGAGATTTTTTAAGTAAGACAAAAATCTGACGTGAGCCCTGAGATTTTTTTCGGAGTCTACTGAGACGAAAATTTTTTGGATTATATTCCCAATCTTCTTACTCAGTGAAAACAGCTGTTCGTTTGACAACCAAATTTGTAATTTCTCAGTGAAGTACAAATACGAAAACGATTAATAAATACAAAATAAGGGTGGAATGTTCATACATATGAAAATAAATTGAACTTGGTACTATATTTCATTCATTTCATAAAGTTTTGTGCTTTAACTTTTAAACATTTTCAGCAAAATTGAAATTTTGTTTCCAGAATTTCAGTACAAGAATTGAATCGGTCATTTAAAAAACCAATTAAGTCACACAATTCGAATTTTTCAGGAATCAATAAAAACAGTTTAATTACAAAATAAACTAGTTTTAAAGGAATTTTTTGGGCTCAATATAGTATTAGAGTTTGAAAGGATTGAAATATAAAAAAATATTCACAGTTTATCAATATTAATAATGAAAAAAGTCTGAAAGCCCGTTCTTGACTTACGTTGTTTTAGCAAGAAACGCGTGACTTACGTTGTTTTAGCAAGAAACGGGGTCAGTAGTATCTTTGTATATGAAAACCATACCATTCATATACAAAGGTAGTATACAATAATTTAAACAAAATCAAAGTTTTTTTTTTAAGTTATACTTAAATATTAACATTTTAACATGTCACTTGTTTTAATTTATGATGTTTCAATATATTTAACCCTTAGGCAAAACTAGATATATGTAACTACTTCCATCATCTAGTAGTGCTTGCAAAAACCACTTAAGTCAATTGACTTAAGTTTCTGCATGGAACGTTTGTTGTGAGGTATTATTTGGAGAGGAAGGAATGTTTGGACCGACGCACGTAATTTATTCTCAGAATATGCATCTACTTTTAAGGAAGCATTTACAGCAAAAAAAGCATATTTGAAAAATATGTGACTTAAGTGGTTTTTGAAATGACCGATTCAATTATAACACATGTTATTATATAATTGAAGGGAGCATCTTGTCCAACCAAACCATTCCGCCTCCGTCGACTTGACATTGAGCGCTCAGTGAGATTTTATTTGGTGAGACGCGCCTATTATTTTGTATTTCTATCCGTATCCATTTGAGCGTGTTTAGATTGGGAAAATTGAGCCCGGACTCGTGAGTCTCATCGTGTCTACATTAGAAAATTTGAGGCGCCTCAAAACACATAGAAACAACAACAACTTCAATGTTTTGCGCATTGAAACAACAACAAAATGAGACTCATGAGTCGGATGTTTATGTTTTCTTCGTGCCTCACGACATCTCTGACCCCCCACTTCTCTTGTCCAGAAACCGCCGTGAAACCGGTCTCAGCCTTCCCAATCTAAACAGCGTCTTTGTTACAGTTTCTTCTTCGGCAAATCGAAATTTTGTTTTTTGTATTTTTGGAGACTAAATACCGTTTCGCTTTCAAGATCGTTTTATTTATAAACAACACCAAAAGTAATAATGACCAAAACGAATTATTGATTTAATATAGCTTTTTATGGCCTTTAGCCCTACAAATTGGCGTTTCGTTCGGCTTACTCACTTGAACTAATCAGGGACATAGTGAGGGCATTGCCATACGCAATTTTTATTTCAGTAGTATATAGAATTTGTATTATAAAACCTCCTTATATAGAAACTATGCCTGGCCCTGGGCAAAAAAACTTCCAGCTTAATGATTGGGAATTCTAATCTTGTTTTTTTTTTTATATTTTGCGCGCACTAAAGGGGTTATGACTACCCTTAAGATGATTATAGTACACAGTACGAGCGTTAGGAAAATGAGGAAAAAATGAGGAATGTTGGATATAGTTTACAGTGGATTTTCGTTGAAAAATGCATGTAAGTTGTACTGAACTTAATACAAATTGCGTATGACAAATGCCTCACTGTGTCAGTGATGAGTTCAAGTGAGTGAGTAAAACGCCAATTTGTAGGTCTAAAGTCCATAAAAAACTATTTTGAATCAATAATTCAACAAGTCCAATCCTTAATGCTAAGTCTTCTACTTGGCTGATTTATTTTAGTAGTATCATTGAGTTTATATACATAGAGGAATCACGAAATCTTGCGTGAAAGCCCCCGAAGGTGTCGCCACATACACTAAATTGAGAATTTAAAATTTTGTGGAACGCATTGATTGTAAAAAATCAAGGGAAGCCAATGGCAGCTCACCAAGGAGTGCCAGGACAAAGAGAGAAGTGGTCCGTTCTTTTTCTAACAATAGTTAACAATTGTTGACTTTTATCGTTCCTTTATTCTAAAATAGTTACGATTCGTAACAATATGACGTCATAACATCGTTCCTAAATGCATTTTGTGGTGTCAAATAGTTACGATTTGTAACTATTTCCAACTCATGTCCAGGACATGAGTTGAAAGTGTTGATCTATCAAAGTGCCCAAGTGAACCGATTTGTTGACAAAGTTCAGTGAAAAAACAAAATTGAAATAGCATTTGTGCCGTTTGTAAGCGATAAAGGAGAATTTATATTAAAAAATTATACGATTTTATGCTATAATAATGCAAATAAATTTTTTTTCATTTGACACATTAACAATATCTAACAACGAATCGTTCCTAAATGAAGTTGTAACAATCTTAACAAAGTCTAACAATGACACATCAACAACTTTTTTTGACATATCAACAATAGTTAACTATAGTTAGAAAAAGAACGCAACAAAGGTGTACGAGGGGTGTCTGTTTTTGCTATTTTGTGGTTTATGTACGCAGACTTATACAATGCAGGTGCTTGTGCATATTGCGACATCTATAGGTAGGTACATATGAAGGGTCCAGGGGAAAAACGGCTCAAGTCCACTTTTTGAAAAAATAAAACTAATGATGACATCCTATTATACACTTCAGATTCTTTGTTGTAGTGAGCTTAGAGCAAGCTGCATTCTACAATCAGAGGCTCATCATGAGTGCATGTGTTAGTGGTTAGTAAAATTAAGCAAACTAACACAAGCACATGTATAACTACAAAATTAGAACAAAAACAAAATTAGATATAATATAAAAAAAAACATTTAAACTAAACATACAAAGTTAAAACAATTAATACATTAACGAGAGTGGAGCACTGGTTCGAAATAATGTTTTTAATCCTATTTTACTCATGTTAAAATCAACAGATGAGGCGTTCAAGTTAAAAAGTTTGCACATGCGATTGAGTGGCTCGTGTGTGCCATAGTTTGTTCTGTGAAAAGGAACGTGAAAAAGTTCAAATCTTCGCAGGTGGTGGGATCCTCCTCGGTAATTAATTCCTACATGGGCTAGCAAGTCAGGCGCATCAGTTTCACCATTGATAAGTTGATGAAAAAATACCAAATCATTATTGACACGCCTTTGAGATAAAGTTTGAAGTTGCAGAAGCTGAATTCTGTGTTCATAGGGTGGAAGGTTATACGGATCAGCCCAGGGTAGACCTTTCAAGGCAAAACGAATGAATCTATGTTGTATTGCTTCAATACGACTTCTATGAATTTCGTAGAAGGGTGCCCATACTTGAGAGGCGTACTCAAGATGGGGTCGTACATAACAATTGTATAAGGAAAGGGTAACATACGGATCGCTAAATTCTTTTGCCCAGCGTTTTATAAATCCAAGCATGGAACTTGCCTTATTTACAATATAATTAATATGTTCTATGAAACATAGATCAGAACTAAAGTGAACACCCAAATCTTTGAAACTAAAAACACGACAGAGTGTGTGTTGTGAAATGGAATAATCAAAAGCACTCACTACTCGTTTTTTAGAGAAAGTTATAGTTTGACATTTAACTGGGTTAAGAGAAAGACCGTTCTTCCCACACCAAACATTAAAATTGTCAAGATCAGCCTGCAAGAGAATGTGGTCAGGACTAGAATGTATTGTTTTAAAAATTTTCATATCATCAGCATAAATAAGAATATCGCTAAAGTGTATACATGAAGCAACATCATTTATAGCAAGAATGAAAAGTAACGGGCCCAGATGGCTTCCTTGGGGGACACCCGAGTGAGCATTGAATGAGTTTGAAAGGATGTTTCTAAATTTTACTTGGTAAGATCTATTCTCAAGGTATGATTTTATTCATGCTATAAAAAAAATCGGAAAACCAAAAGCTTTGAGTTTGAATATAATAATGTTGTGACTAAGCTGGTCGAATGCTTTAGAAAAATCAGTGTATATACAATCAACTTCATTCCCGTTTTCTAATGCAAGCGAACATGTATGCAAAAACGTAAGAAGATTTGTAACCGTTGATTTTTTTCTCACAAAACCATGCTGTTGATCACATATTATATTTTTAGTATGAAATGCTAAGCTGTCGCAAACAACTTGTTCGAATAGTTTTGGAATGCAAGAGAGCTTTGCTATTGGCCTATAATTTTTGATGTCAGTTTTTTCGCCCTTTTTAAAGATTGGTGTAAGAAACGATTTCTTCCATTAATAGGGAAAACTGCCTGTCCTTAAAGAAAATTCAAACAAAAATTGAAGGGGTTGAACTAGTATATGTTTACACTTTTTCAATACTATAGGCGGAATTCCATCTGGATTTGTATGACTACTATCTGATGTAGTATAGCTCTCTTCACATAGGATTTTGAAAACTTGCAAAATAGTACACTTTTAAAAAAAGCTATTTTCCAAAAGTATCTTTTTTGCTCCTAAAATTAAACAAAGCGATATTTAAAAAAGAAAAACTTGTGAATAGACCTAGCAAAACGTCAGGTAAATAATTAAAACAAAAAAAATTAGATATTCTAACTATATCCGGTCGAGGTCCTGTTTAACAAATTGAATTGCAAAAACGGTCAAATGTCACGTTTTTGAAAATTATTTGATTTTCAAACTCTATATTGAAAATCTAGGGGTGTCTGAATAAAAAGCAAAAAACCGTTTCCAATTATCATTTCCGGTGCTTTCAGAAGAAAATTTCAAATAAAAAAATTCAAAATTTTGGTTAAAACGTCAAAGGTCCTTTTGACTCATGTCAGCTTATCATGCAAAAAATTCAAGATGTTAAAATTAATATATGTTTGCTTACTTGAGTACTTCGTGTTCAACAAAAAAATTATTAGTTTTATTTATTTTTCTTTAAATCAGCCATTATTTTAGTAATACATTTACAACTTCGTTTTTCTCGGAATCAATTCAAGTGGACTTAAGCCGTTTTTCCCCTGGACCCTTCATATATTATATATCTGTCTCAAAGCGTAGAGGGACGAGTTATGTATGTAATTTGTGCGTTTGTATGTCGATCGGTGATGGTCGAATCAATATAAAAATAAAAAGCAGGGAAATGTACATACATATGTACAATTTACATATGTGCATTCATGCGTAAATAGTTAAATAGTTTAGGTCTTGATTTTATACTTTAAATATATTTTTTATTTTGTTTCTAATTACTTGGAATCAGAAACTTTTTGTTAGTTACAAGACTGTGTTTCTATGGTGGAAAAAAATATTTACTGTGCACAGAGGTCTGGTCGAAGATCTGTTTTCTAAACGAAAATTATAAATTTGTACTGTGCCTATCTAGGTACATAGGTACATACCTACCTGGATAGAAAGGTTTTTTTTTGTATGAAATTTGATGAACTGTAGCCTGGCCCAGGAAAATCAGACAAAAATGGCAAAACTACGAAACAATCAAGAGCTTTGTTTTAACGTCTTAAAAATTTAAAGTCGCCTAAATTTAGACAGGGTGAACATTTTTTAGAGGGTAAAAGGGGATAAATTTCAGTTTTTTCTCTCTCGAAAACTATCAGAAATATGTCTACCATTTGCAACTTCGTTGTTCGTTAAGTGATTTCAATGAAATTGACACAGGTATAGCTGAGATAGAATTTCAATAGAAACAAATATTTTCAAAACAGGGTGTTTCAAAAATATGTCAACATTTTGCTACTTCGTTGTTCATTGAGCAATCTCAATGAAACTGTGATAGCTGAGATAAAATTTTAACAGAAACAAATATTTTCAAAACAGGGTATTTAAAAAAAATTACAACATTTTGCAACTTCGTTGTTCCTTGGGCGATTTCAATGAAATTGACACAGTCGATAGCGATAATGTCCATTAATAAACATTTAATAAAAATAGGTTTGATAATTTTCAATTTTCTCGAAAACTAGTGGACTTAAAACCATCTATAATTATAATACATAATTTACTCGTAGTTGATATATTTCAATTTAAGATGGAACTTTTGACTGCTCTCCTGAAAATGTTCTCTTTCCCTAAAAACTAGTGTACATGAATAAGCAATTACATTTTTCATTGTAATAATAAGTTAGGTAGTTATGGTACATTACAAACCCACTAACAAAAAACTCGGCAGTTTTAAATAGATTATCTACCTCGTTTCTTTTTTTTTTTCAATTCAAGAAAGCTTTAAAAAAAAGTATTTAAAGTCCCAACCCCTTCCTTCCCTTTTCCTTCCGAAATTGAAATATTTTGGCATTGTATTTCACATTTCATTTACCTAACTTCGAAAGAAAGAAAGAACAAAAAAGTCTAATCTACCTGCTCCTCCTCATGCTCATGGTCAAGCAAATAATCTAAGAAAAAAAATATTTACTTGAAAATACGGGAGAAAACCATTGATCAATGAAACAAAAGCATTATAGTGGAGGAGAACTAGCATTTTACTTCTGAACCCGGGGAACCTGCTCCGATTTTGATGATTTTTTTTTTAAATGTATGAAATTAAAATTAGAAAAAAGTTTACAATTCAAAAATCGAAGCTCAACAGAATTTTTTTTTAAATTGATAAACCAAATTCTTTTCAAGAGAAAAATAATTTTTCCTGTATTTTCTTTGAACAATTTATTTTACTTATAAAACTCACTCCAAAAGTTTATAAATACGTTTAACATAGTTTTACGAAATATAAAACTCAAAAACCCAGAACAGTCAAACCCGCTTATAGCCACAAAGAGATGACAAACCATGCGCTTTCAGGCGGCAACTGTCCTGATACTTTACGACCATTGCTCTTAGGCGATTGTGATTATAAATAGGTCTCACTGTGTTTTTGTTGTTGTTAATACTTATTCAAAAAATATCCACTCCACTTCAACCGAAAAGACATACAGTTTTTTAAATGTGTTTTGTCTTTTTCTTCCAAAAATTGTGCATTAATGTATCACTTGATTATGCATTTTGTTTGTTGGTGACGTTGGAAAAATAAATCAGAAAGAATAAAAAGCTTTTTCATTATAGCTTCATAAATTCGATCCGGCATGGAATCGTTAAGTTTCATTATACACTGCGCGTCACTTTTTGCGGCCACTTTTTTCACCACAAATAACTGTAGGAAATTTTTGCTAGAAATGTTTAATATCTGTGAGTAGGTATAAATATTTTTCAATTAAAAAATAATAAATTTTATGCGTCACTTGGTTAATCCATCGGAATCTGCCAAGTTGTAGTAATGAACTGCAAAAAAGGGTATGAAAAATTGTCTCACTTGATTGAGGCCACTTAAAGAATCTTTTGAAAAATTAACAAAAACATCGAAATGTTAACTTCTTTTGCTTTCAAAATTTATTTATTATGCTTTTTGTCAATTAATAATGAGCATACCCATTTTTATTTTGTAATAAGAGCTTTAAGATGGTTTGGATGGAATTAAATCATACAGATTTTTTTTTTTAAATCAAGCGAAATCTTGCTCCAGGCGTCTCAGATAGCTTCGTATATGGGATTCTTATCTTCAAACTCTCTACCAGCCTCATAAACTTTTCAATATAGCCTTGCCACAATGTTTTCGATGATGTTTAAGGTCTGTGAATAAAGTGGCCATGTCAAAAGTTTCACGTTTTGCGACTCAATCCAGCTTCCAGTTAGCCTGGATATGTGGTTAAGGGTCATGTCTTGGTGGAAAATCCAGGGTACAGTTCCAACAATATTGTTAACTTTTAGAAATACTCATTCCAACAAATATTTGTAGTTACTTTCGTTAATTGTGGAAGTTATAAACACCAATTTAATATATTCGATTATTCCTTCTGATTTATTTTTCCAACGCACAAACAAACAAAAAGCATCATTAATGCACAATTTTTGGAAAAAAATGAACAAATCGCTTTTGAAAAACTGTGTGTCTATTCGGTTGAAGCGGAGTGTGTATCTTATGAATAAGTATAAACAACAACAAAAAGAAAATAATACCTATTATAATCGCAATCACCTAAGAGCAAAAGTCGTTTAGTATCAGGGCAGTTGCCGCCTGAAAGCGCATGGTTTATCATCTCCTTGCGACTATAAGCGGGTTTGACTGTTCTTGGTTTTGGACTTTTATATTTCGTAAAATTATGTTAAACGTTTTTATAAACTCTAAGAGTGTTTTTTATAAGTAAAGTAAATTGTTCGAAGCTAATTCAGGAAAAACTATTTTGTTGTTGAAAAAGATTTGGGTTTTCAATTTTTAAAAAAATTCCTGTTAGAGCGTCGATATTTGAATTGTAAACTTTTTTCTAATTTTAATTTCCTACATTTCAAAACAAAAATCATCAAATTTAGAGCAGGTTCCTGAATAATGCACTATTTTGGGCTATCGTTCCTCCACTATTAGAGATAAAAACAGAAAAATGCTAAAAATGCAGATACGTTTTTTCTTCTTAACACGGCAGTATAAATACATACATATTTCCTTTCGTACCTTTCATTTTTTTTAATTCCTCAAAAACTATGAAAGATTTTTACATTTTCAGTATTTGATTACAAATTAATAAGAACATTGAATATTGAACAGAACTATAGCATTTAATTACGCAAAATTTTGAAAAATACAAACTTGAAAAAAAATTACAAATTTTTTCAATTATTTTTATTATTTATTAAATCTGTTGTGCAAAATCAAAATGCTTGATTTGATCTTCATTTGAGTTGATGAGAACCAAAATTTGCCAAATTCATATCAGAAAAACTCTTCATAATCAAATTAAACAAACGAGTTTTTGTATATCATTTGCCGAAAAGAAAAGAAAAACAAAAAAAGGTACATTTTATTTTCTCTTATCCAAAAACAACAAACATTATTGTCTGCCTGTTAAGTGCTCATGCATGGCTCGTGTCCACCAAATACCAAAGCTAGCCCTTTGTGCGTATAGGTAGATACATTGATGGTTACAACAAAGAAAAACAAAAAAAAGTACACATTTCATTCCCCATTCCACAAAAGAAAATTGAGTTTCTACCTGTAACCTGCTCATGCTCGCTGCTCTATTCATTGATCAAGTTGTATTGGTGTAGGTAGGTGTTTGCTTCCCACATTTCATGAGATCCACAATTTTTCTTTTATGATCAAAGGGTTCAAGTATAAGGACAAATAAGGTGACATCATTGTATATAAATTCTATAGTATTCTCATGAAGAAAAAAAGCTCGTGGCCATCTATGCGTCCAAATGTAATACTAATTTTTGTTAAGGGATCTCGGTAAGGCGATCACAGCGAACCTATCGACCAAATGTCTACCTACAAAATCGTGTTTCATGAGAACTTTGTATATGAAAACCATAGTATTCTCATGAAAATTTTTTTTTAGTTGAACGTGGACCCCGTGGGGGCGCCACATTCGACCGCATTCGATTGCGTGGAGAATTGTGGATGCGGGGTACATAAAGAATCGAAGACAAGTAGTAAGAGCAAGAGGAAAGTATTATTTTCATGCTCATAAGAAATAAAGGGAGTAAGAGAGATAAGCAAATCAGCTGTTTTTAAAATGTCAAAGAATAGAAAAACGTGAAGAAAATAAGAAAAAAATTGTCGTCTCCTCTTTGAATAGAAGAATATTTGTGTTGGTTTATTATTTATTTAGGAATGTATTTTGTTTGCAGGCAGAGAAGCAAATAAATTATATGAAGTGGTGAACGAGTTGATCGTGTCGCTTCTGCTTGCGTCGTCGTCACCCGTCGTCACCCGTCGTTGGTGTCTAGTTCGTAGCAACGAGTAGAAAAATTATTATTTGCAGAGATTTTCTTGTATGTGAGTGTGAAAAGACAAACGTGTGTAGGTCGTTGCTATATTTTCTTATTAAGGGTAGGTTTTGTTTTTGCTTTTTTTTTAATTGACTTGAAACTTTCTTGCAAAGTTTCGAGGATAGGCTAGGCATATATCTTTTGGTAGAAATTTTGATTGAAATTTTCTTGCATGATTTCGGTGGTAGGTATTTGAATTTTTAGATGCAATCTTTTTTGCGAGGATTGGTCTTTTGGTATGTAGGTAGGTAGGTACATATTTGAATTCAAGTTTTTGTGCAATTACTATTAATTTTTTGCTAGATAGTTTTTTTTGTTAATAGTTTTTATTACCTACATAGGTAGGTACCTATGTACATATTATAAATTATTTCGAGTAGTTATGTTTAATAGGTATTTGTAGGTATTTTAATTAAATTTTGTATGCAAAATTCGGGGGTGGGTTAAGGCATAGATATTTCGGATAGATAGGTATAGGTACCTACATGTATTTTAATTAAAGTTTTTATTGCTAAATTCGGGGGTAGGTTTAGGTATAGGGACCTTCATACCTAGGTAGGTTTATCTTTTAATAGGTACCTAGGTAGGTATTTGTTTTTTTTTTTTTTTGCAAAATTCGAGGGTAGGTATATCTTTGAGTAGGTAGGTAGGTACCTACTTATTTGACCTGAAATTTCTTCGAATTTTGTAAAAAGATAACCTAATATTATTCACTAGTCTGTAAGTGGGAATCCCTATGCCAGTTCCAAATACTGTCAAAACAAATTTAATTTCAAATTTCTTACCAGTGATTTTCAAAAAATACATTCCTAGCTTTATTGGCTCCAACGTCGAAGTTCATTTCGACTCATCGGTAGGTATTTTACTTAAAGGTTTTTGTTGCAAAATTCAAGGGTAGGTAGGTACGTAGGTACCTATTTCTTTGAGTATCTATTTGACCTTGAATTTAAAACTAGTTTTATATATCTTAGGTAAGCATATGTAGGTAGGTAGGTATGTATGTACCTACCTAATAAACTTTTTATCTAATGAACTTTTTACAGATTTATTTTGTATAAGTTGGTAGGTTGCCATTTTTCTGCCTAATAATTTAAAATAAACAATTTAAATATGCATTATTTTGAAGGCGCGTTGAAATATCTCGAGGTAAAATATACACATTAGTAGATAAAATTTCAATCGCAGTAAGATTTTAGTTCTCATATAATGTATGTGAAATACAATAAATATAATAATGCCACTATTAATTGAAGATAAATACTCTTACAAAAAATGTCTTTCATTGCTATTATTTTGTAATATATTTTGTATTAATTTTCATGAAAAGAATCAACAAATTATAAATTTCAAGTAGGTAATTAAGTATTATATTATAATACCTTTGTTTTATTATAAAATATAATACAGATTTCGTATTCCTTTGTAATATCTGATATTATTAAGTTTTAATATATGTACCTATTTTGAATTAACTTCCAAATTTTAATATTTGCCAAGTATTAAATTTCAATATATTTTTGGTGTTGTCATATATGTATGTATGTAACCCAGAAAATATTAAAAAGTACCTACCCCAAAATTTTTAACCGTGCTTAAAGTTCTTCTTTGTAAATTGCGCCAAATAAAATTGTGAATTTTTGTACCTATCAAGTTGATTTTTTTTCAAAATTTTTGGCAATTAGGTGATATTTTTTGTATGTAAAACTCAAAGCCTTTCTTATTTTTTAGTCAAGTTCTGAAACCCGGATGTGAAAAGATTTCTTACAGTTTTTAAGCTATTTAAAAAAAAAAATTAAAGGAACTTTTTTCCATTGCTTGTTTGTTTTATGCTCATGAAGCAAAAAAATTAGATACTAATCATAATTATAACCCTTTTTCGGGTTTTTTTAGGAAATTACCTTTAATTTATTAATGTCTCAAAAATTAAGAAAGATTTTTGCATTTGGTTGTCGATTATTAACTGAAAATTGATAAAAGCATTGGATATCAAGAACAAAATGGCACTTAACTACGCAAAATTTGAAATAAATTAACTTAAAAAATATACAATTTTTTTCAAAAATTTTGACTTTGAAATTTAATTTCTAAAAACCATTCTTTTAAACATCTCCATTACAAAAAAAAAAAAAAGAAATAGAATATTGACTTTCAAAATAGCTATAACAGGTTATTGTATGTTTTTTCGTTGACATATTAAAATATTTTTGTTTGCATTTAAAGTCAGTTTTTTTTTGGACTATTATTAAATAAGTTATTAATGACCAAATAAATAATTAAGTCAAGAATAAAATCAAGAAAACTACAAAAATTCCGCACTTTAAGATGTATTTTCTGATTTTAATTTTTTCTATTTGACATTTGTCGCAAGAAAAATTGATTATAATGAATTTTTCTTGTGACAGCGATGAATTTTTAGCGAATGAATTCATTCGCTAACCCGAACGTACATAACATTCGCCAAATCGTTTGACTTCAAGTGAACGTTGGATTCGCGAACCGTAATAAGGCCCTAAATCTTTTTTCAAAGAGCTATCGACTATTTACGTAAGTCGTCCAAAACTTTAAACGGCCGTATTTGAAAACTAGGTTTTTCGTTTAGTGCCACTTTTGTTTTCAATGCGCGATATATTAATATTTTTTAAGACAAAAAAAAAAAAAATAATAAAACGTATAAATTTAAAAAAATCTATAAACATTTTTGTATACTTTTATAATATGTAATTTTTACTATTATTATTTTAAACAAAATTCTCATGAAACTATTTTAATTCCTTTAAAAGTTTTACTGAGCTTAAATGCCAAAAATCCAAAAAGCAATAGCACCCGCGGTTCTTACTTCTTTTCTTTCGTGGGTTATTGACATTTTAAAATGGAAAATAAACCCGTGGGTATTTTTTCCTTTTATTTTGGGAAATAACGCCCACGGCCCAAGGGCTTTATTACCGCGGGTGTTATTGCACTGGACCTTAATAACCATTTTTTTTGAAAATGGTATTCCACCCCAATGTAGCCTTTACTAAAATATATGTATATATATTAAGGAAAGAAGCGAAAGAAAAGTTTGAAAAGTGCGAAAAGTTTGCAGGTACATTATTTGCAAAAAATCCTGCACACAAAACACCTACATTTGAGTAGATGAGAACGAAAACTCATCATACCTATCCACTTATATCAAAAATTGAGATTTTGATCCAGATTTGTTAAGCTGGGCATATTGAATAGTTTTTAAAGAAAATTTGATACCCTTACCCCTCTAAGCCCCTTTAATATTGATGTCAAACATCGTTATTGTTTCCAAAACTCTCGATATCCACAGTGCAATTTACATCAAAACATTCCATATCCATTCTAAGCAGTAGGTTTGCTTTCAAAACTCTTCTTATCCATCATAGGCTATTAATTATGTTATATAAGAAGGAACTAAAACGTTCACAGGTTTTTATTGTAAACAATTTTAAATGGGTCATTAAAGATTGGAATGTAGGGGAGTGCTTTTATATTAGAGGGTGCAATTGTGAGAGGGGGGAATGGTGGGGAAACTGGCCATATCATTTGCAACAAAACTCTTCATAACCAATTTTATTTGTTAAATATCTTTTAAACGGAACTTCCAATATTTGTTTGCTCTCAATCATAACATAGATTTAAAAATCTTCTATTATAGCTTTGTATATGAAAAATTTTCATATACAAAGATTATAGGTATAAAATAAAATCTTTTATAACATCTACCATTTCACCTTAATTAGTTTTTTTTTCATTTGCACAAAATGAAAATTTTGGATATGACGAGTTTTGGTTCTAAACTACCTACCCACCCACTCAGTTGTAAAAACTAACCCACATACCTACCTACCTATATTCCAATGTATAACAACATCTTCCTCTTGCAGCAGAGAAACCCAAATATATTGAAGACAATACGCCTACAGCTGTGAAAAAACAAATACACTTTCACATGTATACCTACCCCTTTCCCTTGCACCATAAAAACCCCATAAGCCAAAAAGAATATCCAAAATTGTTCTTTTTGTGTCTTTCAGCTTTATCTGCATAGTAAAAAAAATGTAAACAAAACCGATAACCAAAACAAAATTGAATATTTTCTCCAAAATGCCTTCTACCTGATTCACTCTAACTCTCATAAATTCAGTATACGTCTTTCCCGTGCTTATACTATTCTTCACGTCCACACTTCCACTTATTCCACAATTCTCCACGTCAAGGTACCCCTTGGAGACTTGAGATGTCGCCCTCTTCGAGTGCCACCATGATAGTACTATGGTTTTCATATACAAAGATGAGAATACTATAGATTGGATATACAATGGTGACATGTAGCAACATGATCCACAGATTAGTTTTCTTTTATGGGTAAATGGTTGTAGGCTTTGGATGCACAAGACGACATCTGGGGCCAGATTCTGTAATAAACGTTCGTTCGTTCGTTTTTCAAAAACGAAAGAAATCGTGCGAAAGCGAAATTTGGCATTCCATATCGCATTTCGTTTAATTTATTTGGTTCGCTCAAGTTTGAGAGCCTCTGTTTTTCATTGCCTACTTTTAGGTGCCTTGAATTTGGTTAGAGATGACATAGATGCAGATGGTGAATAGTCGAACACAGAAAAGTGGTGGAAAAGTAAAAGTAAATATATAATTTAGGATACAAAATTATATATAACTTGAACGAAAGCCTCTACAATTGATTAAGGAGAATATAAGTATAATTTTTAGCCATAGTCGTCTTGATTCAAAACAAAGTAGTTATTTTTTTTTGGCACCCATCTCTAGGCCTGGGAAAATAAACGAAAAGAATAAATAAAATAAAACAATTCTGTTGCAATTTGTAAGGAAATCATAATTTAGCCAAATAACACTTATCGTGGCTTAATTGTTATAAAACTATTGACAAATCATTTCTTCTTGGTGTAAAATCTTTATTTATATATTTCATATTATTTGATGATGGGTATTTAATGATGTTTGATATTAATCTTGATGAATATTTGAGACCGTGAGTGAAAGTGGTTTGTTCGTAAACGATTTATTTTTTTTTGCTAAAGTGATACATACTTTTATATCTTATTATTGTTAAATAAATGCATCAGAAGCCATCATGACTGTAAATTCGTTAAAGCTTTTCAAAAATATAACTTAATTATTTTTAATCTTAGAAACGTGAAGTAAATAGCTGGCGTTTAAGTTCTTTCGCACGCACGATCGAATTCTTTCGTTTTTAAAGTTACATGAAGCAAATTGTTCGCACAAACGAAAACGTTTGTTCGTTTTTGCCATAGGTACAGAATGTCACCCCTGAATTTGCTTTAACGTTTATTTTCATTTTATCGAAGTGGTTCCTCTATGTATATAAACTCAATGGTAGTATATAGAATTTGTATTATAAAACCTTCTTATATAAAAACGATTTATATTTTTAATATTCTCCCTCTTACTAAAAGAAAAATATCGGTATACGCTTTGCAACCAAAACGAACACAGTCGAATAGCTAGTATCTGATATTTAGTTGGAGAGAAATTATCTCTTGTGGAGTCGGGGTATGTCAGGTATATTGCAACATGTGCATTATTTGTTTTTTTGTTTTTTTCGGCAAATGTTTCTGTTAAATTTGGATTATAGACTAACTTTTGTTGGTTATGGATTCGCTTGGCTTCTGCCATTGCGCTTTTTTTTGAGGTTTTATTGTGCTAATCTCCTTTGCTTGTTTATTTGCTAGACATGTTTTAGAAGAAGAGGAATGGTGGAGGGAGCAATTTGCGCACATTAAACGAGTGCATGGTTCCGGTAGGTGAGGTGGTAGATTGCATGATTCGCATTTCGAATTACCATCGCAGCACATCGTTGTATGGTCAAGAATTTGGCAGTTGCGGCATCGCATTGGATTCGGGATATATTCTGAGATCTTAGATGTGTAAAACCCAGTGTCTACAGATTTAGGTAAAGATCAAATGTGAAGAGTGCCGATCTGCATACCAACGCATGCACATCAACTGAATAATTCACTATTTTGGGCTATCGTTCCTCCACTATTAGAGATAAAAACAGAAAAACACGTTTATCTCAAAATGCTAAAAATGCAAATACGTTTTTTCTTAAGACGGCAGTATATATACATACTGTAATATTTTCTCAGGTTCGTTAATAAAACTTATTTACTTTATTCAAAACGTCCACTTATTTATTTCACAAGATAAAACACTTTACTTTTCTTACTACAAACAAAACAATTTATTATTCACCACTGAAATTAATTCACAAACTTTACTTTTCACTTTTATTACAACCAACTTTATTCTTTCACGATTAAAAACAAACTGTACCGCTGCCGTTTAAACATGTGCCTTTTATACTTGTTTTCCAAACTCTGGAAATAAGGAGAACGTTCTAGTCTCTGCTTCCAGAGCTTTCCATAGGGGAAATTTCCCAATAATTTCCCTTCCAAAAGCTTTCATTTGACAGCTGGTAAATCTGCTATAATCCGGCAGATGGCGCTTCCTTCGTTTGAGAGTTGCTATAATTATTGCTAATAAGGGTATGTTTGCACTGCGACCGTAAGCTTTATTGTGTCCGTTTGCTTGCATTTCGGAGTCGTTATAGTTCAAATATGGAAAGTTATTACACTGCCCCCCTCTTAGGATTGATCGTCCCGAGCAAATCCATCACTTCCATCACCATTATAATGATGCAAACGGTCGCTGTGAACTACTTTTAGTTTGCCTCTTAATCCTCTCTGAATGCGGTAGACGACATCGTTTATTCGTGTTACGACAGTATAAGGGCCTTTCCAATTTTGTTGAAGCTTCGGTGAGAGTCCCTTCCGACGGTGGGGATTATAAAACCACACAAGGTCTCCCACTTGGAATCCTGTCGTTGTGGCTTTTGCGTCGTATCTTGTTTTCATCCGATCACTCGACAGCTTTATATTTGCCCTCGTCCTTTCGTGAATGTCAATTAGCTTTTCTTTGAGGTTGTCCACGTAGTCATCTATTCCTTGTGGCTCTCTTGTATAACATCCAAATTTGATTTCGCTTGGTAGTCGTATTGAGCTCCCGAGCAGGATTTCTGATGGTGTATGTCCTGTTGAGCTATGTACCGCACTTCGATAGGCCATCAAGAATAATGGAATATGCCGATCCCAGTCTCGTTGGTTGTCGCTTACAACTTTGAAAAGGTGTTCTTTAAGGGTTCGGTTGAATCGTTCAACCATCCCATCAGATTGTGGGTGAAGCGGTGTTGTCCTCGTCTTCTTAATGCCAAGGAGTGTACAAACCTCCTGAAAGATCTTGGACTCGAAGTTCCTCCCTTGATCTGAATGGAGTTCCATAGGTACACCAAACCTGCTTACCCAGTTGAAAACAATCTGATCCGCAACTGTTTTGGTTTCCTGGTTTGGGATGGCAAATGCCTCAGGCCACTTGCTGAAGTAGTCCATTACTACCAGGATGTATCGGTTTCCGTTTTCGGTTTCTGGAAAAGGGCCTGCAACGTCTATTGCAATCCTCTCAAAAGGCGTTCCCACATTATACTGCTGCATTCTACTCTGGACTTTTCTGCCTGGTCCCCTACTTGCAGCACAAGTATCACATTTTCGGCACCATTTTTCGACGTCTTCCCTTGCATGTAACCAGTAGAATCGCTGCCTTACCTTTTCCAGTGTCTTATTCACCCCCAAATGTCCTCCGGAAGCTCCTTCATGCATCTCTTGAAGAACATCATTAACCTTGGAACGAGGTACGACTAGCTGCATCACATAAGATTTGCCGTCTGTGGATTCCCACTTTCGTCTTAGTATTCCTTCTTGTACATGAAGTGAGTCCCATTGTGCCCAATACGCTTTAAGAGTTGGACTTCTATCGGAGATGTCACCCCATTCTGGTTTCTCTTGGTGTTCCTTCCACGCAAGAATAGGCTCGATATCCGAGTCTTCTTGTTGGGCAGTCCTCAGTTCTTCGTTACTCCAACCGTAAATGGGATCAGCTCTTAATCGCTGGATAGCAGCAGCTTCCTTTTCTTCCTGACGTGTGCAGTGCTTGCAGTCCGGTTTGCATGGTCTCCGAGATAAGGCATCTGCATTTGAGTGCAACCTTCCTCTTCGATGTTGGATCTGGTAGTCGTATGTCTGCAATCTCTCGATCCACCTCGCTACTTGACCTTCTGGATTTTTGAAGTTCAAAAGCCAATTAAGTGCGCCATGGTCTGTTCGAAGAAGGAACTTCTGTCCATAGATGTACTTATGGAAGTGTTTTGTAGCCGATATTAGAGCTAGAAGTTCTCTTCTGGTCACACAGTAGTTTCTTTCTGGCTTTGAGAGTACCTTGCTGTAGTAGGCGACAACCTTCTCTTCTCCTTCGTGAACTTGTGAGAGTACGGCTCCAATTCCTACGTTACTCGCGTCAGCGTCAATGATGAAAGGTTTCCCTGGTGTCGGATAGGCCAAAACTGGCGTATTGCATAGGCGCTGCTTAAGTTCCCGGAAGCTTTTCTCGCACTCACTTGACCATTTGAATGGTTTGCCTTTCTCTGTTAGCTGGTGCAAACTTTTCGCGATTCCAGCAAAATCTTTCACAAATCGTCGATAGTACGTGGCTAGACCAAGAAAGCTTCGGAGTTGATGTTTATCCTGTGGTGTTGGCCAATTCTTTACAGTGTCAACTTTTTCAGGATCAGTCTTCACTCCTTGGGAAGAGATGATATGTCCCAAGTATTTTACCTCAGACTTAAAAAATTCGAAAGCCGTCTTTTCTCGATCTTCTGGATGGATTTCTACCTGCCAGTAGCCACTCTTTAAGTCCAATGTTGAGAACCATTCAGCTCCTTCCATCGCATCCAGAGTATCGCTAATTCTTGGCAGAGGGTAGCTGTCTTTCTTTGTCACATCGTTCAGCCTCCGATAGTCCACACAAAATCGAGTACTTCCGTCCTTCTTTTTGACAAGAACAACTGGGGATGCCCAAGGACTTTTAGAGTTTTCGATTAGCCCATCTCTCTTCATTGTCGATATCATCTCTGCAACTTCGGTTTGTTTGGCTAATGGGAGACGTCTTGCTGGTTGTCGAATAGGTCTCGCGTCTCCTGTGTCGATTCGATGCTGCACCAGTTGTGTTCGACCATACTGCCCATTGGGTGAAGAGAGTATATCAGCGTACTCGTGAAGGAGGCTTCCAGCAACACTAAGCTGATGTTCACTTAATTTTGAAGACTTGAGAATGTTTGACTTCATACAGTTCACTTTCCTGTGGTCCACATATTCTTGTGTATCAACTTCTGTGATTTTAGTTATTGCAGATACGGATTCACATTTTCCAACAACTTCTCCTTTTTTAAGCTTGACTTCATACGGTTTGATGTTGAGTATCCGTACGGGCACCATGTTGTTCTTTGGTGCCACAAGGGTCTTCCCTAGGATGATGTTCTGAGAAGACTGCTCAGACTCTGGTTCCACCATTAGATATCGATGGCTACCCACATCACCCTTTATTTTCGTCCAAACGAACACTTCTGAAGAAGGTGGCAGGCATATATCTTCCTTAATGACGGTCCTTAGTGTTGATGAGTTTTCGTTGCCATAAACCATAGGAATTTCCACATTTTGGTACTTAAGAACTTGCTTCCCGATATCAAGAATTACTCCATGCTCTTTCATGAAGTCGATTCCAACGATGCACTCGTCACATATATCTGCTACCAGAAACAGATGTGAAAACTCTAGTTCTGCCAAACGGATTGTTAGACGAACCTCCCCGTACACTCTGGCTGCCTCTTCTGTTGCTGTTTTCAGACGGTAGGCGTTGGTGTTATGCAGCCACGTCATCTTCACCAAGTCCTTTCGAACAATGGAGGCAGTGGCACCGGTGTCGATCGTAGCCACTTGCTTCTTGCCGTTTAGTGTTGCCTCCACAGCCAGACTTTTGTTGTTTCGTTTCGTCTGTGAGACCTGGATGGTGGTTCTGGGGCCATCGATACCAGAAACCAGCTTCTGCCCCTCGAAGTTGGTTCTTACTCGTTTCCCGGGGCGAGTAGGAGTATTGACATTGTTGTTGTTAAAGTTTCTGCTTCCACAATGTTGACATGCAGGTCTTCTAGGTGGCAATCTGCACTGGCGTTGAAGATGTCCGGTCTTGTTACAATTCCAGCATCGAGCAGGTCCATCTTGCTGGTTCCTTTGGAATGCAGTTCTCTGGCAAGAACACTCCTCAATTTCTATTTCTCTTACCCGATGAACTCCTTGAGAAGCCTGTTCTGCTGCTTCCATAGTCAGGGCGAACGCTAATGCTTCAGGGAGCGTTCGTTTTCCAGCCGTTCGAATTGCTCGCTGAAGGTTGATGTCAGAAACAGCACGAACAAAGGCTTCTGTTGCGAATTGGTTAATGATTTCATCTCCTGCAGCTGGATATGCCAGATGCGCCAATCGTTCGATGTCTGCTTGAAGCTGTTGCAGAGTTTCTCCCCTTTTCTGGACTCTTGTATTGAGTTGAACACGGAAGACTTCTTGCATATGGCCATCTCCAAAGCGTTTGTCAATGGCCTGAACAAGAGCGCTGAAGTTGCCATTCTTTTCTGCTGGTATGGTTTGCAGCAGCTCAGCAGCAGTTCCTCTAAGAGCAAGCGTCAGAGCTATATATTTGTCTTCGTCGTCCCAGCCGTTCGTTGCTGCAGCTGCCTCAAACTGCTTCTTGTAGATTGACCAAGAAGTTTGTCCATCGAAGGTTGGTGGATGCATCTCCTTTCTCCTAGGACAGTCACCAGAACTTTCTCGAACCTTCATCTTCCTTACTTTGTCTAATTCCTTGGTAATGGATTCAATTTTATCTTCCATATTTTCGAACTTTGCTTCTACTGTTGACAATTGCTTATCCACAGTTGAAAATTGTCTATCGACTCGCTCGTCAAGGGCAACAATTCTGTTTTCAAAGGCATCTAACTTACCTTCGAGTAAATTTGTCTGTTCTTGGAATTGTTGAAGAAGATTTTTTTCTTGTTTTTCGAGCAGACTCTTTTGTTCTTGGCTTTGTTGTTCTAGAAGATTCTTCTGCTCTAGGCTTTGCTGTTCGAAACGTTCGAGAAGATTCTTTTGTTCATTGCGTTGTTCTTGGCCTTGTTGTTCTAGAAGATTCTTTTGTTCTTGGTTTTGTTGTTCTAGAAGATTCTTTTGTTCATGGCTTTGTTGTTCTAGAAGATTCTTCTGCTCTAGGCTTTGCTGTTCGAAACGTTCGAGAAGATTCTTTTGTTCTTGGCTTTGTTGCTCGAATCTTTCGAGAAGATTCTTTTCCTGGCTTTCAAATTTTGCGAGCAGATGAGACAGCATATTGGTCATGCCCGATGTACTTACTTGGTCTTGATGTTCTTCCATTTCAATGTCGGAAATAAACGTGTCTGGGTTTTTTCCACATCTTCTTAAATCTTCTTGCAGACGAATTATAAGATCATTCTTTGTTCCAGCAGTAGGAAGATCTCGCTTATTCAGTTCTGCCTTAAGTTCCACTAAATTTAAATCATTCAAAGATTCACCCATTGTCTTTTTTTTTCACTTTCCACACATTAAATTGAGTGCACACATAAAATAAGTTTTATTCCACTTCTAACACCAATGTAATATTTTCTCAGGTTCGTTAATAAAACTTATTTACTTTATTCAAAACGTCCACTTATTTATTTCACAAGATAAAACACTTTACTTTTCTTACTACAAACAAAACAATTTATTATTCACCACTGAAATTAATTCACAAACTTTACTTTTCACTTTTATTACAACCAACTTTATTCTTTCACGATTAAAAACAAACTGTACCGCTGCCGTTTAAACATGTGCCTTTTATACTTGTTTTCCAAACTCTGGAAATAAGGAGAACGTTCTAGTCTCTGCTTCCAGAGCTTTCCATAGGGGAAATTTCCCAATAATTTCCCTTCCAAAAGCTTTCATTTGACAGCTGGTAAATCTGCTATAATCCGGCAGATGGCGCTTCCTTCGTTTGAGAGTTGCTATAATTATTGCTAATAAGGGTATGTTTGCACTGCGACCGTAAGCTTTATTGTGTCCGTTTGCTTGCATTTCGGAGTCGTTATAGTTCAAATATGGAAAGTTATTACAATACATATTTCCTTTCGTACCTTTCATTTTTTTAATTCCTCAAAAACTATGAAAGATTTTTACATTTGGTTTTCGGTATTTGATTACAAATTAATAAGAACATTGAATATTGAACAGAACTATAGCATTTAATTACGCAAAATTTTGAAAAATACAAACTTGAAAAAAAATTACAAATTTTTTCAATTATTTTTATTATTTATTAAATCTGTTGTGCAAAATCAAAATGCTTGATTTGATCTTCATTTGAGTTGATGAGAACCAAAATTTGCCAAATTCATATCAGAAAAACTCTTCATAATCAAATTAATTTTTAATAAGTTTTAATTGAGATTATAAAATAGTTTTGAAACACCCTGTTTTTAAATTTTTTGTTTTCTTTTTTATTCTGTCTCAGCTATCACCTGCTTCAATTTCAATGAAATCACTCAAGGAACAACGAAGTTGCAAAATGTTAACATTTTTTTGAAACACCCTGTTGTATTTTATTTATTCTAAGATAAGTTAGTTAGGTTAGGTACATTACATACCCACTAACAAAAAATTGGCAATATAATATGGTTTCTATTTTTCAATTCAAAAAAGCAATCAAAAAATAGTTGTAAATCCAAACACAGCACAAATACATTTATTAGACTAAGAGCCCACAGCAGATTTTGTGTGTGATCGATAGCAAAAAAAGAACTATAGGCGTCGAAAGCTTCATTAAAGGCTATTCAAAAAATCAAGGTCTTGGAGTCCACAACTGGGGCCTTTGCGAGAAACAGTGCATCAAAAAAAAAATATGAATGCAACTTCGAGAATAATCGTGTTAGCCGAAATTGGCTTTCACCCCTCCCTAGATAAGCTCCGCGGATCCCATATCACGGAATCAGAGATCATTTGAGTGTTTAATTCGCCCTGCCATAGATTTTTTTTTGCGCACGGGAACTGTAAACTAGGCTTTATCCAAAAACAAAAAACATTATTGTCTGCCTGTTAAGTGCTCATGCATGGCTCGTGTCCACCAAATACCAAAGCTAGCCCTTTGTGCGTATAGGTAGATACATTGATGGTTACAACAAGGAAAAACAACAAAAAGTACACATTTCATTCCCCATTCCACAAAAGAAAATTGAGTTTCTACCTGTAACCTGCTCATGCTCACTGCTCTATTCATTGATCATGTTGTATTGGTTTAGGTAGGTGTTTGCTTCCCACATTTCATGAGATCCACAATTTTTCTTTTATGATCAAAGGATTCAAGTATAAGGACAAATAAGGTGACATGTAGCAACATGATCCAGAGATTAGTTTCCTTTTATGGGTAAATGGTTGTAGTCTTTAGATGCACAAGGCGACATCTGAAGTTACTTTAACGTAGTATTTTCATTTTATCGAAGTGGTTCCTCTATGTATGTATATAAACTCCAATAGAAACTATTGAATTTGTATTATAAAACCTTCTTATATAAAAATGATTTATATTTTTAATATTCTCCCTCTTACTAAAAGAAAAATATCGGTATACGCTTTGCAACCAAAACGAACACAGTCGAATAGCTAGTATCTGATATCTTGTGGAGTCGGGGTATGTCAGGTATATTGCAACATGTGCATTATTTGTTTTTTTGTTTTTTTCGGCAAATGTTTCTGTTAAATTTGGATTATAGACTAACTTTTGTTGGTTATGGATTCGCTTGGCTTCTGCCATTGCGCTTTTTTTTGAGGTTTTATTGTGCTAATCTCCTTTGCTTGTTTATTTGCTAGACATGTTTTAGAAGAAGAGGAATGGTGGAGGGAGCAATTTGCGCACATTAAACGAGTGCATGGTTCCGGTAGGTGAGGCGGTAGATTACATGATTCGCATTTCGAATTACCATCGCAGCACATCGTTGTATGGTCAAGAATTTGGCAGTTGCGGCATCGCATTGGATTCGGGATATATTCTGAGATCTTAGATGTGTAAAAGCCAATGTCTACAGATTTAGGTGAAGATCAAATGTGAAGAGTGCCGATCTGCATACCAACGCATGCACATCAACTCCGTCTGCGCTGTGAAAGTGAAATACCTGTTGTGTTACAAATAGTTTTTCTAATTGTTAATTGTTATACAAAAAAGTCCCTGTCTATTCATTGTTAAAATTAAATAGCCATAAGTGAAACACCCCATCAAAAAAGCAATGTACCTATCAAAAATCAAAAATAAAATAACCAATAATCAAAATGCAATAGCCAAATTCCCGCGCCGCGGAAAAAAACATCACACAATAAATTACATATCATATACATATTGTTACGGTTCTTCGATTAAAAATAATTGAAATTCAACAAATTATTTAATTTAATTCATTTATTAAAGAAATATGAAAAGTTAAAGAAAAAGAAGCTTTGCCGATGAACTCTGTTGGTGATGTGACTTGGCGCAATTTTTATTTTCAGCAGAGGAGTATATTTGTCTCTTATTTTGTTGACAGCTGCATGAACGCAAACGTCATACAGCATCGTCATGTTGTCGCCTTGCATTTTAAGGCCCTGTTTAGGTTTGTTACAATGCCCCCTCTTTAAAAGGATCGACTGCCCTCAGTCGCCGATAAGACGGGTCGCTGCACTTTGTAGTTGGGGTGCACCTATGAAGTGAGCTGGCACAACGCCAAACGATCCCTGTGCACCACAATTGTTTTCGTACATCCTGTCTTCACGATTTTGTAAAGAACGTCACCGAGCTTTCCGACAACATTGTAGGGGCCTTGCCAATCATTTTGAAGCTTTGGACAGAAACCCTTTTTTCGTTTTGGTGCGTAAAGCCAAACTTTATCACCTTCAGCAAAGGGTGCAGCCTTAGCATTGATATCGTACCGGTCTTTCATGCGTCGGCTATAATCCAGCAGCTGCTTTCGGTTGAACGTATATGCAGTCTCTAAACGATTTGTTAACGCTTCCACATAGTTTGAAGTACTTATGGGTCGATCCGGAGGAGGTCCGGTGTGCAGCTCAGTTGGTAATCGAAGTTCTCGTCCAAAAGTCAAAAACGCTGGAGTCTGCTTAGTGGCTTCATGAACCGCTGTGCGATACGCGAGCAGTAAAAATGGGAGATGAAAATCCCAGTCTCTTTGATTTTCAGCAACATACTTGGCGAGGTAATCGAGTAAAGTGCGGTTAAAACGCTCCACCATGCCATCTGACTGTGGATGTAAGGCTGTTGTTCGCGTCTTGTCAATGCCCATTTTGTCTAGAGTTGCTTTGAAGACAGCTGATTCGAAATTTCTTCCTTGATCTGAATGCAGTTGAAAAGGTACTCCAAAACGAGAAAAAACGTGAACGATTAGAGCGTCTGCTACTGTTTCAGCTGTTTGGTCCGGGAGAGGTATTGCCTCCGGCCACTTCGTAAAATAATCGCAGAAAACCAAGACATATTTGTTCCCAAGAGAAGTAGCTGGTAAAGGTCCTAAGATGTCAACAGCAACGCGTTCAAATGGTGCCCCAACATAAACGGGCTTGAGTTTGGCATGACTCCTTGTCGCTGGACCTTTACGCTGTTGGCAACGACCACACGTGTGGCAATACTGTTCAACGTATTTGGAGCAGCCAACCCAGTAATATCTCCTTTTAATTTTTTCCAGTGTCTTCTGCACGCCGAAATGACCTCCAGTTGGACTATCATGCATCGCTTTAAGAATGGTACTCTGCAAAGAAAATGGGACTAATGCTTGGAAGTACTCACCATTCTTCGAGCTAACTCGTCGGCATAATGTCTCATCGTTATACTGCAGCGTGTCAAACATGCCCCAATACGTTTTTAAATTTGGATGCATGCCTCGAATCTCATCGAATGTTGGCCGTTGCCCCTCGTCCACCCATTGCCTCACAGTTGAAAGATGCTCATCTTGTTTCTGATGATCTGCTATCTCCATTATTACTGCAGTAGCTCGAACTAATTGGGTTTGCTGTTCATCTAAGCGGCTACAATGTCGACAATCTAAGGCTTCACACGGTCTTCTTGATAAGGCATCTGCGTTAAGATGTTTCTTGCCAGGACGGTGCTGTACAGTAAAGTTGAATTGCTGTAGGCGTTCCAACCACCGAGCCATCTGACCTTCGGGCTCACGGAAATTCATTAGCCAACAAAGTGAACTATGGTCAGTCCGCAAAAGGAAGTGTCTTCCAAGCAAATATGGTTGAAAATGCGTTACAGCTCTTACAATGGCCAGAAGCTCTCGTCGTGTGACGCAATAATTCCGTTCAGGTTTTGAAAACATTTTGCTATGGTACTCGATAACTTTTTCTTCTCCATTTTGCAACTGTGATAGGACGGATCCACATGCGTTAAGGCTGGCATCGGTATCAAGAATAAATGGGTCGTCCTCGGTTGGCTGGACAAGAATTGGAGAGGTAGTAAGTTTTTCCTTCAATTGTGAAAAAGCTGCTTCACAGTTGTTAGTCCAGGTGAAATGTTGTCCTTTTTCAGTCAATGTTGTTAAAGGCTTTGCGATTGCTGAAAAATTGCAAATAAAGCGACGATAATAAGCGCAAAGCCCCAAGAAGGACATTACTTCCGTCTTCTTTTTTGGAGTAGGCCAGTTCTGAATTGCCGCTACCTTTTCGAAATCAGGTAAAATGCCACAACTAGAAACAATATGTCCCAAGAATCGGACTTCCTTCTTTGCAAGACAGCATTTTTGAGGAGAAAGTATGAGGCCTGCTTCCTGCAACCGGTTGAATACGAGGTCCAAGTTTTTGAGGAGCTCGTTAAACGTTTTGCCATGGACGATAATATCGTCGAGATAAACCAGGCAGACTGTGTGTGAAAGTCCTTGCAGCACCGCATCCAT
The DNA here is from genome assembly GCA_963921185.1 of Dasysyrphus tricinctus. NCBI lineage: Eukaryota > Metazoa > Arthropoda > Insecta > Diptera > Syrphidae > Dasysyrphus > Dasysyrphus tricinctus. Next base: position 202,730,798 of record OY992530.1, on the reverse strand, counting down.
AAGCCGCTGAAAAGTGGCTGGAGCGTTCGTAGTCCGAATGGCATGACATTAAATTCGTACAACCCTGTACCGATGGAAAACGCGGTTTTCTCCTTTGTCTTTCTCGTCCATCTCAACCTGCCAGTAACCTGATAGCAGATCTAAGGTAGCAAACCACATGAGCCACCAAGTGCTTCGAGGGTGAGATCTATTCGTGGCAGGGGGTAGGAGTCCTTTTTGGTCACGTTATTTAGTTTGCGGTAATCTATGCAAAACCGCAGGGAACCATCCTTCTTCCTCACCAAGACCACAGGAGAACACCAAGGACTTCTAGATGGCTGCACAACATTCTTAGCTTTCATGTTGTTCAACATTATTTCGGCTTCTGCACGTCGAGAAAAAGGTAGCCTTCTTGGAGGTTGTTTATTGGTTCAGTTATGCCTGTATCAATGTGGTGCTTGGTGGAAGAACTCAACCCACGTTTAGAGGTAGTATCTGCAAAGAGAAATTGGTAACGCAAAACAAATGACTCTAACCTTTTTTGTTCCTCTCTAGTCATGCTGGAAGCGCTTCTCTCAATCATTTCAACCAGTTCGGTGGATAGCTTGGAACTGGTGATCTCGTTTGTTGTGCGGTGGCATTTTAAAACTTCAGCTTCGATGTCTAACTGCATTAATGGAGTATGCTGTGGAAGCCAAATATCTTCTGCAGACACATTGGTTACGCAAACAGATATTTCTCCTTCCGTTACGTTGCAAACGGAGTGTTGCAGAGATATCTCCTTTGCTGTAGGAAGTGCCGTGGCTAGAACTGTTTGGGTATCGGGTACAGAAGTAACTAATCGAATGGTGCAGTCGGAGAGTGCGGGAAGGAAAATACTAGATGGACTGGTTGCCACAAACTGCTTATCCATGGTACGTCTCAAAATTTATCGTTTTTCCGCCGATTGTCAAGGTGTCTTCTTGCAGGTTAATTGCACAGGAATGTCGGCGAAAGAAATCCATTCCTATTATGCAATCATCAAAAATCGTTGCAACGTACATGGGATGCTTTGTTGTAAAAGTTCCTATTTGCAAGTCGACTTCAAGAATCCCTTCTACTGGTACGGTTTCTCCTGTGACAGTCTGAATAAAAGATGCGATGCACTCATCGCCGGGCTGGTGACCATCTCGCAACCATTCTAGGGTGAAGTATTGTTTGGGTTGCCCAGTGTCAAGGACACCAAGGCATCTACTTCGTTTACTATTATTTGAGCAACCAGATTGTTGGGATTTTTTTTCACAACGAATGAGAACTGTGTTTGGTAAAGGAGCATCTATTTCTCCCACTAAGTCTGCCCCCTTGGAATTAGTGGGTTCTGGTTTCCCGCATCGTTGTTATTTCCACCTTGATCATTGATTATTTTCAAGTTGACTGCTCTAGGGCCGAGCCGTGCTTCTTCCACATCGAATTCAACTGCTAAGCCTTCACCAAAAAGCTGCGAATGCGATGAAGTTCACTACGTGGCACGTAAACAGTCTCATTGTTATCGTCACGTCGGATGAATCCATACCTGGTTTTGTGAACGAACTTGATTCGACCTTTGATATTAGATTCAATCGTTTTGTTGGGCTTATTAGAAGATGAACTGGTTATGGACGTTGAAATATTTGGAGCATTCTGTTTGGTTCGCTGCAGCTTAGGCTCCTTTAAGCTGCGCGATTCTCGTTTTCCGAAGCAGAATCGAAGTTGCGATGTGCATCACTAGTATCACGAACCTCTGCCACACGGATTTGTTTTCGGGTCAGACGGGTAGCAACACGGCTGGCTTCTGCACGCACGGCTATTGAAAGAGCTCTTTCTAATGTATCAGGTGCTAAATCCCGCACCCTTTGTTGCAGTTCTAAATCGAAAATTCCATCCACAAACTGAGCGAGAGCAATACGCTGCTTGGCGTGTTCAGGGCAATCGGGAAATGCGAGATACGCGAGTCGTTGAATGTCAGTAGCCAATTCGCTTAAGGACTCCTTTGGACGCTGAACTCGACCTCGGAGCTCACAATGTGCCGTATACTGCTCGTACTCGTTGCCAAAACGTTGAGCCAAAGCTGCATCAAGGCGCAAATAATCGTCACGAATATCTCCAGGAAGAGTTTCAAAGAAAGCAAGAGCAGTACCTTGGAGATATGGGGCGAGATAAATTGCTTTATGTTCATTCAACCAACCGTTTACCCTGGCAACGGTTTCAAAATGTAAGCGATATGTGTGCCAAGCAGTTTTCCCCATCAAATTCCCGAGGTTGCCACTTTGATTCGCTGTGGGAGCCCTATCTGTGATGATTGACCGAGCGGTGGTGACAAAAATACAGACGTTGGACCCAGGTCAGCGTTTGCCCAATCGTTTGTGGCTGTGGCTGCATTCCTCGTAGATGATAACCTTTCTGGATGAAAACGCAGAAGCTCTCCTTGCTTGGATGGCGCTAACGGAAAATGCACGTGTGCATTCGTAATATGCGTTTGGCCTGGTATTTGGGAACAGCCAGCTGTTTGGAACTCGTGTTGGGTAGGTTCTTGCTGAAGGGATTTTCCATTATTAGCGTTTGTAGCACCAGAAGGTCTTGGCTGTATGGTTGAATTCGGAGAAACTTCACCTGTAGGAGTAGAGAGGTTAGCTATTGCGTCCAAACGTGTCATAAATGATTGATTTTGAGTGGCTTCTACTTGCGCCACCCGCGAGTTGATTTCTGCAATTGACTTTTGCATATCCACCATCAGAGTTGATTGTTCTTCGAATTTCTTTAACAAAAGTTGAAAATTATTTGTAGGTTCTTGTTCTTCGGCCATTTTATTAAAATAAAACTGGGTTATGTGGTCAAGACTCGTTTAAGATGTCGTTCTCAGAACCCCACACCTGACACCAATTGTTACGGTTCTTCGATTAAAAATAATTGAAATTCAACAAATTATTTAATTTAATTCATTTATTAAAGAAATATGAAAAGTTAAAGAAAAAGAAGCTTTGCCGATGAACTCTGTTGGTGATGTGACTTGGCGCAATTTTTATTTTCAGCAGAGGAGTATATTTGTCTCTTATTTTGTTGACAGCTGCATGAACGCAAACGTCATACAGCATCGTCATGTTGTCGCCTTGCATTTTAAGGCCCTGTTTAGGTTTGTTACAATATCATATTATATGCAATAAGAAAAAAACAAAAATCAAAGCATAAACACAATGGTGGTAAATCCCTTCTTTTCCTTTCCCCCCTTATTCGCAGTTGCATCAATGTTTAAGCTAAGTTAATTACAGATGAATTGTTGTTTATCCATCTTTCACATATTTGTTCCAGGTTAAGTTATAAATCAGACATCGTCTTGTTGAGTGGACGTAATATAAAAAAAAAAGAATCGTATCTAAAAGAAAATTAAAAGAAATGTGCGCTTAAAAGCAAAAATTAATATTTAATTTGTGTAGCCTGACCAATTTCTAAGTCAGCAAAATAACTATAAGTTATTAAAAGTCTGTGTATCCATAGAACTAAGAAACAAAAGTGTATCAAAAATAAAAACTCAATAAAATACATACATACATACATACATGAATTGTTGTTTACCGTTCTGAGTACCCAGGGGCGGATCGATAGATGTTATTTCTAAGGCATAACACTAGTGGTCAGGCACGAGGCGTGACTTTTTCGGAAGCGGAAGCACACAACTTAAAACTCAAAAAATAAAATTCCTTTAATTTAGAATTTATATCATACCGTTTGAATTGCGCCTAATAATATTATAAAGAGTATAAATGTATTTCCTCTGCCGAAATAAGTTTATTTGAAACACTCTTTGCTATACATTTGCAGATACTCATAAGCAAAACGCCAATACAATCACAAACAAAACACTATCGCCCAAAAAACTTAATCGAATCGAAAAAAAAAACCAATGAATGCATTTCTTAATGGATGAAATACTAGGTATATGATTTGCATTCACACACACACAATCACAACACCGAAGATCCAAAGTATAAAACTAAAACTACCCCTTTTTCAATAGGAATGTGCGGCAGGAAACTACTCAATACTTCTTTTAGACTAAGAGCCCACAGCAGATTTTGGGTGTGAACGATAGCAAAAAAGAAGTATAGGCGTCGAAAGCTTCTTTAAAGGCTATTAAAAAAATCAAAGTCTTGCAGTCCACAACTGGGGCCTTTGCGAGTAACAGTGCATCGAAAAAAATATGAATGGAACTTCGAGGATAATCGTGTTGGCCGAAATTGGTTTTCACCCCGCCCTAGATAAGCTCCGCGGATCCCATATCACGGAATCTCAGATCATTTGAGTGTTAAATTCGCCCTGCCAGACTGTTAAAAAAAACCGTTTTTCACTTTGAATTTTGAATTTTTTAAACGGTCTGGTAAAGCCAACTATACACTCAAATGGTCTCAGATTCCGTGGTATGTGATCCGAGGAGCTTATCTAGGGAGAATTGAAAACCAAGTTCGGCTAACACGATTATCCTCGAAGTTGCATTCATATTTTTTTTTCGATTCACTGTTACTCGCAAAGGCCCCAGTTTTGGACTGCAATAATTAATAGCCTTTAATGAAGCTTTCGACGCCTATACTTCTTTTTTTGCTATCGTTCACACCCAAAATCTGCTGTGGGCTCTCGGTCTATTTAGTTTTGCTACTGCGTTTGCATATTGAATTCACTCAACTCATTCTTCACACGTTGGGCAAACAGAAAGAAATCATCTGATTATACTTTGAATTTGGGACGGAATTTAAGCTAAGAAGGCAAAATCAGAGAATGTCTAGCTGTTGCGCATTCTAGAGCAAAAACACTCGTATAGTATTTTATAATGGAGAATGGAGTATTGTTACGCATTCTCAAATGGCTTGGCTTGGCGTAGAATGGAAATTTGTGGGTTTGGTTAGATGATGTGCGGATTTAAGCGTTGTTTTCGTGAGTGATTTTATTAAAATATAATAATCATTTCCCGTGATATGTAATAATATTGGGAAATAATTAATAAATAGGTATAAGAGATAATTTATTAATATTACAGATTAAAAATGGAAATCATTGACATACTATATAATAGGTCAATGATGTTAATGTATACAATAAGGGTATTCATGCAACAGCGTAAACTCGTCGTAAACATCGTAAAGTTGTAAACTTCGTAAATCTGTCAAAGTTTCCATACAAATTGTGACAGAATTACGAAGTTTAAAAGTTTACAACGATAACGACGACTTTACGATGTTGTATGAATACCCTTAATATATCTACAATTTGAATTTTCGAATTAATTATAATTCTTTGCTATGAGTATTTTGTGAATTGTCTTACGGAAGCACTCATTCCACTCAATGTATGGACGCTTCGTCACTGCTAGTGGTAATGTGTATTGAAAAACTCAATCGGAACCTAGATCTGTAAATTAATATAGATAATTGTCTGTTTTGGTTTTAAGGTAAGTTTTTTTAATTTTATAATGCTTAGTAATTTTAGAGTGGATTATTCAAACATTCGTGGGTTAAGAAAGAACTTTTGTGCTGCGTATGTCCATTCTGTAATAAACAGACCAGTGCCGAGATTCAGCTATTTCAGCGAGTGAGATGAGATGACTCGCCTTACTCGCCGACTCATCTCACTTCACTCGCAAAAGTGATTCAGCTATTTAAGTGAAATGAGTAAGTTCGAATTTAGTTTCGAACATGAGACAAAGAATAAATATAAAAGAGCTAAACTCTACCTCCTTGTCACACTCGTTACGCAAAATGAAATGAAATAACAAATACAACAATGTAAATATTGGAATCTTTAATAATGGAGTATCTCTTGTTTCAATTATTTTTTTTGTCGTAATTAAAGTTTGAAGTGAGTTTCCACCCTTGAGAAATAAAAAGTTAAATAGTGTCGAAAGTGAATAGAATATAATTTTATTTGATATACATATGTGCATATGATAATAAAATAAGATTCAATAATCAATAAAAGGGTAGTTGTTTTTATCTACGTTGTTGTTTTTATTTCGTTTCCTATCCATGAATAGGAATTCTTGAGAAAAGCACATATACCTATCCAAAACTAGAAACTTGCCAACACATACACCAAGTCACTGCGGAAATATGTGGCGAGTAATCTGACATTTCATTTCACTCGCTCACTCACTCCCTTTTGCTAACTGAATCGATTTTCGACGAAAAGTGACTCATCTCACTCACTCCCTGCGGCTTCGAATTAGCTGAATCTCGGCACAGCTGTATTGGCTCTGAGTGAAATCCAGGTAGGTGATAATACTGATTATTCTGAATTTAATCTACATGGGTATAACTTAGTGCCTTTATTCTTTTCTCACCACGGCCTTGCAGTATATGTAAGAAAGGATGTTGCTTACCAACTTCAACCACAATACAGTGCGTGTATTAATACAAACTTTAACTTCATGTGGTTAAAATTCACGGTTAACAAGCACATTATTCACACATGCTTTATTTATCGAGGTCCAAACCTAGACAGAAATTCAACTTCTAACGAATTTGATGATTTGTCCGACTCCATCCAAAGAATTGTTTCCCATTATCCTCACACTGAAATCGTCATTGCGGGCGATTTCAATGTACACAATTCTAATTGGCTTCGCTTTTCTGGCCAGACAACACCCGAAGGAAGGTATGTCGAGATTTTTGCTGAGTTAAACCACGTAACCCAGCTTGTTGACGAGCCAACTCGGATCCCTGACGTTGCAGGTCAATCCGCCAACACCCTAGACTTGTTCCTTACCTCTGACCCTGATAAATACACTATCAGTGTATTATCGCCTCTAGGCACATCAGACCATTGTGTCATATCTGCAAATTTCTCGTGCCAAAAAACCTCAGTTAAAGACAAAACCCCTAAGAGAACAGTTTGGCAATACGAGAAAGCCAACTGGGACGGTCTTAACAATTTCTTCAGGAACTTTAACTAGTCACTATGCTTCCTCGATAGTGACGTAGACTCCAGCGCAGATATGATTACAAATTTAATTCTTTACGGGATGAGAAATTTTATTCCGAATAGGATAAAATCTATCAAACCGAAAGAAAACTAATGGTTTGATTTGAGCTGTAAAGAGGTTATCAAGGTCAGAGAAGTAAGTTTCCGTTGTTATAAGAAGGCCAACCCTACTGAGGAAAATTGGAATAAGTTCAAACAAGCTAGAAAGACCTGCAATGGCCATATCCAAAGAACCAAATTTTTGCATGACCAAAACGAAAGCTTCTTAATGACCGGCAGTATGGCTTTCGTAGCAATAGGTCCACTGGTGATCTGATGGTATATCTCACCGAACAGTGGAACAAATCTTTACATCGTTTTGGAGAAAGTAAGATTATTGCACTTGATATTTCAAAAGCGTTTGATAGAGTTTGGCACCAAGCTCTCTTATCGAAAATGCGTGCATTTGGTACCGACGAATCTCTTCTTCGTTGGATTGGAAATTACCTTTCGGACCGTTCAATACAAGTTGTACTAGATGGTTACAAGTCTGATATCCATAAAATAAATGCTGGTGTGCCCCAGGGCTCCGTTCTGTTTCCGACTCTCTTCCTTATTTTCATAAATGATCTTTTGTTTGAAACTTCCAATCCATTAAATTGTTTTGCAGACGACAGTACCTTCAGCTTTTCATATTCGTTTCAAGATTCACTTCCTTGTTCTTCGGATGTGGAACTTGAACGGCAGCGTATGATAAGCTCATTAAATCACGATAGCATTGTTCAATGGGGAACAAAAAACCGTGTAGAATTTAATGCTTCAAAAACTCAATGCTGTCTTCTGTCGTTAAAGCGAAACCCACCCCCTTTGCCACTATCCATGAGTGGCACTTGCATCGAGGAAACCGAACAGCTTTCAGTCCTGGGTATGTGCATCGCAGACCACCTTCTGTGGAATTATCACATTTTCGACGTTGCTAAAAATGCTGCAAAATGTCTTGGTTATCTTCCAAGATGCAAGAAATTTGTCTCTCCTTCTGATCTGGCTGTAATCTATAAAGCCTTCATTCGTCCAAAGCTTGAGTACAACTCCCATATTTTGGCGGGTACTCCTAAATCCCATTTAAGTCTCTTGGATAGAATTCAAAATAGAGCTTTAAAATTGATAGGCGACAGAGCTATAACGGAAAAATTTGCATCTCTCGAACACCGCCGCAATGTTTCGTGTCTGTCATTATTTTATCGCTATTTTAACAAACAGTGTTCTAGTGAAATAGCCAGTTGCATTCCTTCCCTTAAACAATTCCGCCGTTATACTCGTACTTCTAGGAATGCACATCAGTTTACCCTTGAGCCCAATTTCGGGCGTACCGTCAAGTACAGAGATTCTTTCTTCAACCGCACAACACGAATGTGGAATGCTTTACCCTACTATATTTTTCCTTCCCATTGTGATATTCAGAAATTCAAAACCAATGTGCATCGGTATCTCCTTTTAAATCTTATCCTACTTTCCTAATACTCGCACTGTGTTTAACATATTAAAGGTATTCATAACCCCCTGAGTGCGCGTTAATTATAAAAAAAAAAAAATCAGGCATGTGGCTTTTGGCTTTCCATCTTCTCCCTTCTTTAAGAATTTATAAATCTCTGTAACACCTTGTGATTTCATTTCACTGATGATTTCGGTTTCAGGGACACTTATAAGGCACGGGGCATAAGCTATTCCTTTACATTGGATCGTGCAATTTCACTGTAACTGGACAGATACCAGCGAGAACATTGGCTTTTAGAAAGATGTCTGCAGTTTTTTGAGACTTAACGAAAATGTTTTCAAAGTCTTTGCTTATCATGTCTATGGTTTTTTTGAGAAGGAAAGGGCTAAGGGGAGAAATGGGGTTTTTGGGGACATGGTTATAAATCGCGGATTTTTTGTATTGGAATTTGAAGGTAATTTGGGGAAGTTGTGCAGGGGTATCGAATTATATTTGGGTTTCTTACGTGGTTGGAGGTTTGGGTTGAGATCTGGATCCAGAATCTCAAAGCGACCACGACCACCTATTGTAGTCGGCCCGGGGTCATATTCACACTTCAATTGATTCACTCACGTGGACGCAGAAAGAAATAATCGATTTAAGAGATTACGACTTGAAAGAGAAAAACTGAAAAATAATACGCAATAAACTGACAAACGATGTTATCGACTTGAAGGTTAGTCAATGACTGAAGAAATTATTAATTTTGTAATTTACTTATATTTTAATTAAATTATAATAATAATAATTTGCTTTTTTATGTAAGGAATATTATTTACTATTTAAAGCATAAAAGCGTGTTTTTATTCACTGAAACTAGTAAAAAAAAAACACCTTAATTATATTTATTAACTTTATGGTTCTCATGTTTTAAATATTTGACTGTACAAGTGCTCCTTGTTTCGATTCTGAACTCCAAACCGAAACGGTTGCTCTCCTTTGTTGTTTTTTTTAATTGAAATTCTATGAATATTTCCCGCATTTTTTCGTAACCAATTCGTTGTGTTGGTGGAGGCCACATACAAATTTGACCTATACCCTACTTAGGTTTATAACGTACTTAAGAATGTTTCACTAATAAAAATCTAATTTTTTCTTTATTATTTTTATCAGACAGACAAACGGGAAGAACGTCGAAAGAAAGCAGCTTCGGGCAAAGCTTCTTCGGGTGCGGGTAATCAAGGCAGAGAGACAAAAACTAAATCAACCAAAAAATTTAAACGATCTGGTGGGAACAAAAGTGGCAACGCAGATAGTGATACTGATCAAGATAATCGATCCCACAAAAAATTAAACAAGGTAATTGAACAAAATAGATTATTTCAAGCCTAGTCTAGTCTGGTACGCCGCTGATTCGAAATAAGTATTTTATGTGGTTAAAAAAAAAACACAGTGTCATGCTATAGTGGTAAGAAACAACAAAAACAAGTACCAAAAACAGAAAGCAATTTTTGGTTTATGATTTCGTTGTTTTCTTTTGTTTGGGATTTTTCGCTTCGCGTCATCAGCGTAGTAACTAGGCTTTATGTGTACAAAATTGAAACTTTGCATAAGTTCTAATCTAAAAGACTATATTTCTGTGTGAATTCATACCGTCTGCTAAATTTGTAAAGCTAATAATAATAACTAACTAACTAATTTTACAGGAGAGCAAAACAGGTTGGAGTACCGAATTCATAGCCTGTCAGAACACATCCAGGTGCAACCTAGAACATTGGTAGAATCGGCCTGTCCGTACGTGACAGAGCTTCTTATTTTTTGTTCTTAGACATTTAAGGGAATACCTTCACAATGTTTGCATATAGTAATGGCCTTTTCGATTGGCAATCCAGAAGCGTTCGGAATGCGTGTAAACCCTTCTGAAAGTGTTCTATTGGCATTCAGAGTGACAGTTCTTCTCCTGAAAAGAACAGAAAACGATTCTGGATTTCATTTCAGAATCGAAACCAGAACAACTCACACATTCAAACACAGTTGTCAAAGTGTTGTCAAATATTGCAAAAAGTAAATTTTTAGCTAAAAATAAGGAAATTTCACACATTTTATTGTTTCTAAAACAATTATTTTCCGTTTAGGATATTATTTTCCCATTTTCTTTATTGAAAATTATCATACTCGTTCATATTTGTTTCCGCCAAGTTTCCAAATGTGAAGAACTATTTCCATCCGCATGTGAAGTTGCACAAATACAGGGATACGATAACTTCAGAATCAAACTACATGTGCCTGTTTGTTTTATTGGCGTTCCGGATCTGAGAGTTCTTCCGAATTGCCAATCGAAAAGGCCATAAAAGACTCACGTGCAAACTGTTAACTAGACGTTTATGGTAACATGAAAGTAGTTGAATTCGTCCGTACGTGACCATGGAATGCTCCTGTTACTTTATAATTATTGTAATTTGGGCTTTAATGACCGCTAGGCAGATGCAATTACTTAAAAGAACTAATTCACATTTTACCCTTCGAACAGCTTCCTCAGGGGTTTATATTATAAAGCTATAAAAACAATTATACAATAACTGGTATATTAATACTTTTTTTTTTATTTGGATACGTATATTAGGGTGGGTCAAATTTAACGAAGTTGCATTGAATTTCTTGATACCATGAAAAGTATTTAACTTGGGTCTCAAAAAAATTTCTCTTAACAAATGAGCTCAAAATTTTAACGTTTAGTGGTCCCTCGTCGTAATTTTGTTTTTTCCATACAAATTGTATGGGAAAAAGTTGGAAGAAACTTTGGAATTTTATAATTTCCTAACCGTTGAACCTTGAATGAATCCATTGACATATTTGAATAGAAAATTGAATTATCTTAAAAAATAGATCTTAATCAAAAATTAGATAGGAGTTACCGTTTAGAAGATAAATAAATTGGGTGGCGCAACAGCTCGTGGAGAACCAGGGCCTAGTGACTTACAACTCTCAACCATTCCTGTGTGCGTGTATTTATTTATTTATTTATTTATTTACTAGCGTCTATAAGTATTATAACTCTCTTAGACTAAATACATATTTCTTAAAAATAATTAAAAAGAAGATATAAATATATTACATAAAAGAGAAAAAAAAATTTATATATCCGCATAACTTATACAATGCTTTCCAAGATAATAGATTTAAAAATATTTCTATTTTGATCTAGGTCGAATACATTCGCATATTGATTGAAATTTACAGAAGCATTTGTAATTGGTTCATTTTGACCATAGTTTGTAACGTGTCTAGCAATATGCAAAAAACCATCACTTCTAGGTCTTAAGGTTCTAGAAGGCGCATATATACCGAACAAGGCTAAAAGAGGGGGACAGTCAATATGTCCCATAATGACATCTCTTGCGAATATTACAAAATAGTAAGTTCTTCTACAAGATAGTGGCTTTAAACCAATCAATAAGCACCTGCTATTATAAGATGGCAAGGTATCAGACCAGTTTAGTTTTCGAATTGCATATTTCGAAAATCTTTTTTGAATTTTTTCAATACGAATGAAATCTTTTTTGAAAAGAGGAGACCATACAACACAACAATATTCCAAAATGGGACGAACTAAAGCTATGAATAAGGATTTCAATGTGTAAGGATCCCGAAATTCTTGGGAGTTCCTAAACACAAATCCAGACATAGCATTAGCTCTCGATATCACATAATCAATATGTACATTAAAGGATAGATGTGAATCTAAAATGACTCCTAAATCCTTCTGGCTTTCAACCCTTTGCAATGAGACACTAGCCATATTATACTCAAACATTATAGGCATGACTGACCTTGAAAAGGACATAATTGAACATTTATTTATGTTCAAGTATAAGCAGTTCATACTACACCATTTTTGCAATTTATCAATATCCTTTTGTAGATCTAAACAATCAGCCACTGACTTAATTGACTTGTAAATTTTCACATCATCCGCGAACATCAGAGATTTTGAAGAATTAATGATTGTGGGTAGATCATTAATAAAAAGTAGGAACAACAAGGGTCCAAGATGACTGCCCTGTGGCACACCAGAGACATTTTGAATTTTAAAAGATAGTTTAGAACCAATTTTTACGAACTGTGAGCGATTGCATAAGTAATTGCTGAACCATTTAAGAAGTGTCGAATGAAAACCTAAAAAGTACAGTTTTTTTAATAGAATTTGATGGTTAACCCTATCAAACGCCTTTGAAAAATCTGTGAAAACCACATCAGTTTGACATTTGTTTTCCATGTTTCTTAAGCAAAAATTTACAAAGAGAGTCAAGTTGGTTGTAGTAGATCGCCCGTGCACAAAACCATGTTGGTACACAGATATATGGTTTTTCACCACTTCATAGATTTTCCTTTTCACAATCGATTCAAAAATCTTAGGAATCAGTTGCAACTTTGCAATGGGTCTATAATTCTCAACAGATTGCTTTGAGCCCGATTTATAGATGGGAGTAATATAGGAACATTTCCAGGCATCTAAGAACTCACCATTTTGAAGGGAAAGGTTGAATATATAGCACAAGGGTTTCGACAAATTACATGCACATTCCTTTAAAAACTTTGCAGGAATATTGTCAGGTCCCATGCTTAAACCACAATCTAAGCTTGAAAGTTCAACATAAATCTCTTCCTCAGATATAAACATAGAACCCATATCAATTATTTGAGAATTAGTTGGCAAAATATCATAACTAGAGGCATCAGCCACAAAGTTCGATTGAAAAAAACCTTTGGAGGTCAAAAAAGAAATAAGAGATTGTGCCGCTATTCACATCAAAAAACAAAAATCATTTAAAACAAACGATAGAGACACAGTGAAGTGGAATGAAGCTCTTTCTAGCCTTAAACAACGAAACGTTTTTTATTTGAAAGCTGACAAAGGTAACCAAGTCATAATCATGAGTAAAAGTGATTATAATGATAGGATGCTGAAATCTATCCAAGAAGACAATTTTGTTGTGTGTAGAAGATCACCTTTGAATAAAATGATCAATGATGCCCGCGCCGTAATTGAAAATTTGAACCAAGTTTTTAATATCAACAAACATCGTTTACGTATATCCAACCCACAAGTCCCTCTTATGTATGGTTTACCTAAGGTGCATAAGCCCGGGAACAAAATGCGTAAGGTCGTTTCATGTGTTTGCTCACCTTTTGCTAACATCTCAAAATGGTTAGTAGCGGAATTAAAACAGTATGGCCCGTTTAATGGTTTTGCAGTTAAGAATTGCTTTGATTTTACTGATAAGGTGAAGGATATTGAAATAGAAGAAGACGAGATCCTAATTTCTTTTGATGTAACTGCCCTCTTTCCTAATGTACCGATCAATGTGGCAATAAAAGCTATAAATAAACATCTCCATGACAAAACAATACCAGATGCACATATAAACGCATACATCAATGCAATCGAAAAATGTATGTCGCATAATTCATTCCAGTTTAGAAATGTTTTTTATAGTTCTGATGTGGGTTGTAGTATGGGTAATAGTTTGTCACCCTTAGTTGCTGAAGCCTTTATGTCCATGTTTGAGTCTGACTTAAGAAAAGAGGATTTGCTTCCACGGATATGGTGGCGATACGTCGATGATACTTTCGCGGTGGTTAAAAGGAAAGACGTTGACAATGTTCTTAAAATCTTAAACAGTAGATACGACAGCATTAAATTTACATTCGAACAGGAATCTGACATCGATCATACTTTGACTTTCCTGGATTTAAAGATCATACGTAACGGAAGAAATATTCAATTTGCAGTATACAGAAAGCCGACCTCGACTGATCGCTATATTACTTTTGATTCTTTTTGTACACACCAAAATAAAATCGCAGCATTTCATTCTATGGTTTATAGACTGTGCCGCCTTCCCCTTAGTCTACACAATTACAAAATTGAATATGATTATATTCTTCATTTGGCTGAGGTAAACGGATATAGCAAAGAGTTAATTGACAAATTAGTTAAAAAACATTCAGATAAAATTAAAAGAGGTAATCTCTCAACGCTATTCAATCAGACTTTAATTTGCCAACAATCAAATGAGAAACGTGTTGCCCTTTCATATGTACCGAGTGTGACAAACAAGCTCCAGAATCTTTATAGGAAAGCCAAAATGAAAATTGTACACAGCAATACAAATAAACTTCGTTTTTCACTAGGTACTACCAAAGATGAGGTGCCCATGATTGAACGAAGTGGTGTGTACCAAATCAGTTGTAAGGATTGTGATGCCTCTTACATAGGGCAAACGAGGAGAGCTTTGAAGGCAAGAGCAAGTGAACACAATAGAACAATCATAAACAAACAAATTTCCAATGCAATACCTGCACATGTTTTTAATTTTGACAACACAGAGCCTCACTCTGTCTCTCCAATTGCAGATAACATTAAACTTTTGAAGACGGTTAATTACCCATCTAAGCTAGATGCATATGAATCATTTTATATTCAAACAACTAATAATGTGATGAACTTGGAACCCGGTGCCATAGAGTCTTCTCTTTTTAACTTATTAAAGTAATAGATATCAATTATTTTTCTTATAATTTTAATACTTTCTTTTACAAATATTATTAAACTTTCTTTCATTGTGTTCTCTCTTTGTCTTTATTATGTTAAACTGGTTACTTTATGTTTGTTAACCTCTTAATCTTTAGTGTGATTAAACGCTCGCTGATGATGAGCTCTCTATCAAGAGCCCGAAATGCATACGATATAAAATAAAAGAATATTAAAACTAATTAAGATCTTGTGTTTTAATATTTTTATCGATTTTTTTGCGGTCAATAAGAATTCTAAAAAATCCTAACATTTATGTCACATATTTCAGAAATATCACTGCTTTTATTACCATTATAGTTCATATTTGAGGGAATTCCCACCGAGTTCCTTTTTACATTATAAAAATGCCATAAGGATTTGGAATCATTTTTGATCTTTGATTCAATGGACCATAAATACTTATTATGTAAAAACTTCTTTAAAAAATTATACTCTTTAAGCAATCGACAATAATTGCTTCGAAAATCTGAATTGGTCTTGCTTTCTTTTTGAGCCTTTAATAATGCATTTTTTAAACGTAATAAGCCTTTTGAAAACCATACTGGCTTATTTGATCCACGTCTTATAGCCTTCTTTGGTATAAACTTTTCAAACAATTCATGGATTAAATTTATAAAAGTAGAAAAACACAAAGACAAATCATATTGAGACAAAAGAGAATTCCAATTAAAACTTTGAATATGATCATTAATGCAATTGTAATCGGCCTTATTAAAGTCTAATTTAAGTCCTACTATAGATAATGGATCAGATAAAGATCGAAAAACTGATAAATTAAATACTATATTTAGGGCTTTATGATGAATACTATTATTTAATAATGGATTCTCATCTTCAAAAAATTAAAACATCAAACTCATTATGAATATAAACTAAATCTAAAATTCTACCTATTTCATTTACAACATTGTTTACTTGAGATAAATTTAAAAAAAAGTATCAGTTACAACAGCCTCAAAATCTTTTAAAATATGAATTGGAAATAAACATTTATCATCTTCAGAATAAAGCCATTTAATATTACAAAGGTTAAAATCTCCTAAAACTACAGCAAAGCAATTATCATCAAAATTAGAAACAATATTTTTAATATTATTCACATGTGCATCATAAATAATAAATTCGGAATTAGGAGGTATATATGAAACAAAAACATACATTTTAATCTTATTAAAAGTTCCATCATGAGATCTAATAGAAAGTTCAACACAAACACATATTTGTTCGATCATACCCGAGCAGTTGGACAATTCAATTTCATTACTATTAAAATCAGAGTTGACCGCAACCAGCACACCACCCCCTCTATTCAATCCAGTACACGCTGCACTACGGTCCCTTCTGAAGACAACAAAGCTCGAATCAAATAATTCTGTTGAAAGTAAACCATCGTAGAGCCAAGTTTCCGTGAGTGCAATTAATTCATGCGTACAATCCATAACAGACGCATAAAATTGATTGGTTTTAGTGCGCATGCCTCCTACATTCTGATAGTAGAGAGAAAATTTGTCTAATGCAGTGGCAGCAGCAGCAGCATGGACGACAGCAACTTCAGCAACAGGAGCAATAACAACATCAGCAGGCGAAACGTCATCGGCATCAATGGATAAAACAGAAGGCGAAAATATGGCACATGATTTTAAGTCATCAACGGCATGCACAAAATCAGCAACAACAACATCAGCATCAGCAGCAAGATCATTAGCAACGAAAACAGGTTTTGTTGTTGAATTTTTTAGGAAGAGATTAGTTGTTTCATTCGCTCGTCGTTTTTTGAAAATTGAATAAATTCTCTTACATGAACACCAGTAGGCCAAATCGAAGCATCCATAATTTTTTCTATGCAGTTCTCCGGAACTGCAGCTTTAAAGTTAATGAAAGAGAAGTCAGATGTGTCAGCACCTTTTCTTACAAGCATAGTACATTTGATAAGATTTGGTGAGATGTTAAGCACATCGGCAATAAATGAAGTAAGAGACTCTACAGACGTATTTGTGCCGAGATAAGACAAATGTAACCATTTAGATTTGGGAACAGAAACACCTTCTAGCAATGTGGAAGTGTTTTTTCCAATTATATGCTTACGAGTAGGTCCTCCTTTCTGGTATTCATATGATAACGCTGGGGTAGGGGGGGACCATATTCTCAAAGAATGCATTATTCTCTTCGATTATTTCTGAAGAATAACTGGTTTTCTCTTCTAAACCAACGCGAACACTATTCGATGATGATGGTTCAGAAATACTGTGGGCACATTTGTCTGATGAAATGTTAGTATAATTTTTTTTATTATTTGAGGATTTTTTATTAGATTGTTTCTTCGAAGAATTGTTCACTGCAGATGTATTAAGCGATTTATTTATGAAATTTAATTGGTCTTTGAGCTCTAAGATTTCTGTTGAGAGTTTATCGAGCTTATTAAATAAATCATTTGCAATTTCCCGCGACACAATACATGAATTACATCGCCACATCATATTCGCATCGTTGACCAGAATTTTAAAACTGGCCTCTGAGATGCTAGCACATTTTTTGTGATACTTTTTTTTGCAAAAATGTTCACACTGAATAAAACTTGAATCCGAAATTTCCAAATTACAAAAACCACACAGAGTTGATGACATTTTATTTATTAGAAGCAATACAAAACAAATAAAAGCAAATCAATTAAATAAGACAGGGAAGCTTTAAGGGAACACGTCCGATCGCTTCGAGAGATATACTCATATTTATTGTTGGCAGGAATGGAAGGGACCTACATTTTTTTGCCGAGTCCGAACGGCTAGATGAGAAGCACTTATTCATGATAAGTATACTCTTGAAGAATTTGTCAGTCCCTCGCAAGAGGCAGTACCTCGAATAAAACATTTCTGTTTTTAGGTAACACAGCGGGGAGTCGAACCCACACCTTCGGCATGACAGTCCAACGCACTAACCATCATGCCACGAGGTACTACTCCGTTTAGAAGATATTCGTGCAGATAAGTCAATTTGCAATATTCTACTCCCCTGGAGTTGACCAGAATCGCACTAGATTCGCGTTCGTTTTTTTTATCAACTAGTGAACTCGCCGAATGAACAATACTATCGATTCCTGAACTTCCCTGCCATTTTCCGAACTATATTATCCCTTTTGTCATTTACTGACATTTCAAACGTGACACACGCAATCTCAAGGGGTGTACAGACAGTTCTCACATCAAAATGAGTCACCTCACATGAAGCCTGTCTAAACATCATCCTAAGATTGTAAACAATTCAATGTTAAATACTTGACTTTAACTAAACTATACTTTTAAATTCAAAATTCTAAGTAAAAATTTACATTTCTGTGTTATTCATTTAGCCAGTTTATATTTCTGAGATCTCAGAAGGCTCAGAAAAACTCAGAAATATAAACACGATTCCTACAAAAATGTCTCACTTTTCCCCTTAAAAACTGAGACTGAAATTTTTTGGATTCGCTTGCTCAATTATTATTTTCGCCATTAATTACGTAAGAAGAAAAAAGAAAGGGAGTTGTTTTGACTTCTATTTGAAGGATCGTGTTTATATTTTATTCTCTTACTCCGTCAAAGAACTGAGGAAAATTTCTGAGCGCTCAAGAAATATAAACTGGCTAATTATTATTTTCTGGCAAATAAAGAAAATCAACAGCAGATTCGCGACAAAACTGGCGCGGATATAAAATGGGAAAATAAGTATGGAGAGCGAATGGTTTACGGTTTCACTGATATCAAATTTGTTGAACAAAATGTCGGTGGTGCAGGTAATGTTGCCGACATTCAATTTTCCATCTTGAACTCACTAATAGCTAAAATCTCGAAAATGAGTTGAATCGTGGCAAAAGCTCATTCGCCGAATTCATGAATAGTGGTGATTTAGTGCTAAAATAAAACTAGTTTTCACTATCTTTTAAATGAACTAGGCTGAACATTTGAATTGAATTTGAATAACACTGGTCAACAAGGTTTTTGTTATAGAAACCAAAACATGCTATTCTATAGACTTTTGATGTGTTGAACTCGACTCTGAAGTCAGAAATATTTCATCGGTATTCAAAAAACCGTTTTTATCTGTTTTCAGGTTATGTCATAGTAGTCTAAAGCCAGACAATTGATGCAGTTCTTGAATTTATAACAACATTTTGAAAAAAGCTACAACTAAAATTAAAACAATATGTCTACCTCTCTGATCTGTGAATCCTTATACTATTTTTCATCAGAAAATTAAAACAAATACCTGATGCAGTACCCACCCACGTTTGAAATGGATTTTAAAAACACAGGCCTTACAAATCTCCATACAAATTTTGCAAACTTGGATTTGGAATGCCCGTTCCATGCTCAGGAAGTCTTTAGAATGGCTCCACTAAATTTTTCATTGATAAATTAAAACTCCTAAGCAAACAAGTTTTTTGATAGATGTTCACTTACTGACAATTCTCTTATATGTCAGTTGTTGCCTGACTAGTTTGTAAGTTTTTTTTATCTAGTCCTAAGTTATTTATAAAAAAAAATGTCACTGGGTTTTCACATAAACTTAAGCTTTCCCAAATCCATATGTTTAAACTATTTTATTTCAGTTAAACTATTTAATTATTAAAGCTGAATAAGCAATTGATGTTGCACTTACATATCTTTAAGTAAATCCTTTTGTTTATAATGTAAAATAAACTCCTACTTAAATCCAAATAAATGAAATGAAATTTGAATCGTACTGAAATACTGCTTTGTAAGCTCTTAGACTATTATGACATAAACTGGAAAACAACTAAAAAACGGTTTTTTTTTTTATTTTCTAACGGGAATATCTCAAAACGTGATCCGATAAAATATTTCTGACTTCTGAATCGTGTTCAACACACCTAAATCCTATAGTAAAGCATGTTTTGGTTTCTAAACTGTAACTCCTATCTAATTTATGATTAAGATGTTTTTTTTTAATAAAATTCTCTATTCAAATATGTGATGGGATTTATTCCAGGCTCAACGGTTAGAAAGTTATAAAATTCCAAAGTTTCTTCCAACTTTTTCCCATACCATTTTTATGAAAAAACTAAATGGCGATGAGAGACCTCTGAACGTTAAAATTTTGAGCTAATTTTTAAGAGAAATTTTGCTGAGCCCCTGGCTAACTACTTTTCATGGTATAAAGAAAATCAAAGCAACTTTGTTAAATTTGATCCACCCTAATGTATATTTTAATATAATAGTAGGGGAGCCTACGATGCTAAATGTGGATTTACTCGAGCGTCGTTGGGACCTAATGGATTTTGAAGATTTGATGATAGAAAGAAAAAAATGTTAGTAAAGTATACCGTTTCATCGGTGGGGGGAGCATCTACAGGTGTTCAAAAATGTTAAAAAAAAACTGTCACGTGGACATATTCGAGCGCGTCAAATACTGATAGTGTATATGGCCTGGGTCTTTCTAATAACGGTGGTATGTTAATCTGCCGGTTTGCGTGGTGGGGGTGGCTGTAGCGGAGTGTAGAAATTGGAAAACAAATGAATTTACTCGAGCGCATCAGATTTTAATAATATTCTCAAAATATTCGCATACAAACTCAAAATGTTGATAAAAAACGCTTGTGTTGGGATCAATTTTTCTAAAAATAGTGAAGTGAAAACTAAATTTTCTTATTGTGGTCAATGCTCATATTAATTTAAAATCGATCACAAAAAACCGGAAGCTTCTGTTTCTTGTAGTTTTTGAGAAAATTGCAAGTTACTGATACTACCTTTTTGAGATATTTTTTAATTTGCTTGCACTGCCAGCATTACGGCTGCGTTTTAAAAGTAAGATATGTATGCAAACGCCCTGCTCGGGCGAGGTTCGGTGTTCGCCAAATTTCGTTTGCATTTAATAACTTTGAATGTATTCTCTGTTTCCAATGTCAATAGCTACTAATGGGAACAGCTACATAATGATATAATATAATAATCTCATAAAAAATTAGTATCAGTAGTTTACAATTTTCTTAAAAACTAGAAGGCATAAAAGCTTCCGGTTTTTTGTGTTCGATTCGAATCCCAATAATCGAATAATTAAGCAGTATCTGCCCAGTGATAAAAATTCGACCATTTATACCAAAATAATCTAAATTTTATTAAAACGAAAACACCATTATTTTGAGATTACATACATTGATTTTAATTTCTTTTTTAAAAACTTTTTTATTTGTTTATTTAAAAATTAAAATCTAAAGCTTGAATGCATTTCGGCTAGTCTACTAGCCATCATCAGCAACACGACTGAAGGAAGCTTTCTCAATAACAATTACATACATATTATGCCTACACGACTTGTCAAATAAATACAATTAAAGAATTACATTTCTAAAAAGCTTTTTCAAAATAAAAACAAAAAATCAGTAAATTTAAAATTAACTGAGAAAAAGAAGGAAAGAGAAAGAAAACATTATTGAAAAAACACTATTTGTTATTATAAATTGAACAAGTTAGACTCTATATTGCCCATATCTGCATTTAAGGCTGCTGCATCTCTGTGGATGTATAGGCTCTCATATGCATCCAATTTTCGGCTATCGTTCACACACCTCATGAGCCTAACATTAGCAATTGTTGTTGATAAATGTTGTTCTTGTAATGCGTGCATTGCAAAAGCGGACTTTCTTGGCTCGTTATTTCTAATGTTGTTGTTATGCTCTTTGAATCTCGTTTTCACACAGCGTTTGGTTTGACCATAATATTTTCTATTTTCTATTTGTGTGGGCTAGAGAAGGCGAGTTGCATATCGTTCTTATTAAATGATGTTTTTAAAGAGTTGGTGATCTCTGGAGTAAACGTCAAAATAACTCTTTGCTTCTCCCTTTCTATTATTTTGTTTTGTGTAAATAATGTGGATAAATTAGATCTTTCTCTTTTCGTAGAATGTCGGCGGATTATTTTGTCTATAATTATTTGGCTGTACTCATTGACTGCTGCGGCGTTTTTTATATAGTTGTACTCTTTGGTGTAATTTTTCATTGACTAATCGGTGGGCCAACGAGTTGAATGCTGCTAGTTTATGTTGTATGGGGGTGTAAGAATCACTGGGGATAAAGCGTAAGGTGTTTGTGTTTTTATGATGAATCGCTATTTCAATTCTGTTGTTCGATCGGTGTAGCTCCAAATCCAGAAAAACAATTTTGTTGTTTTCTTCAATTTCACATGTGAAATTGATCTCGGTGAATTGTTGGTTTAGGATTGAAAGTAAGTTGTCTACTTCGGAACGTTTTATGATGGTTAGGATGTCATCAACGTAGCGTTTCCAAAAACCAGGCAGTACATTTTTGTCTCTTAGTTCCATTTCAAACTTTGACATAAAAGCTTCGGCAATTAGAGGGGAGAGTGGATTTCCCATACTGGTACCCGATTCGATTTTATAAAAACGATTTTTGTACTCGAAGTAATTTATGTTCATACACATTTCGGCTGCTTTCATATATACGTCTCTCTTTTCTGTTGCAACGTTGTGTTTTATGAGGTGAGCTTTAAGCGCTGATAATGCGTGTTGTAATGGAATGGAAGGGAATAAAGATTGCACGTCAAAAGACACCATTACTTCGTCTTTAGCTAAGGTGCCCGATTTTAACATTTATCAACAACAATTGCTAATGTTAGGCTCTTGAAGCTTGTGAACGATAGCCGAAAATTGGATGCATATGAGAGCCTATACATCCACAGAGATGCAGCAGCCTTAAATGCAGATATGGGCAATATAGAGTCTAACTTGTTCAATTTATAATAACAAATAGTGTTTTTTCAATAATGTTTTCTTTCTCTTTCGTTCTTTTTCTCAGTTAATTTTAAATTTACTGATTTTTTGTTTTCATTTTGAAAAAACTTTTTAGAAATGTAATTCTTTAATTGTATTTATTTGACAAGTCATGTAGGCATAATATGTATGTAATTGTTATTGAGAAAGCTTCCTTCAGTCGTGTTGCTGATGATAGCTAGTAGACTAGCCGAAATGCATTCAAGCTTTAGATTTTAATTTTTAATTAAACAAATAAAAAAGTTTTTAAAAAAGAAATTAAAATCAATGTATGTAATCTCAAAATAATGGTGTTTTCGTTTTAATAAAATTTAGATATTCGAGAGATTACGCTTAATTCCAAAAAAAACTTTATAAAACAAATTCACTAAAATAATCGTTCATCC
Source organism: Dasysyrphus tricinctus (assembly GCA_963921185.1). Lineage (NCBI taxonomy): Eukaryota > Metazoa > Arthropoda > Insecta > Diptera > Syrphidae > Dasysyrphus > Dasysyrphus tricinctus. The sequence continues at coordinate 202,707,616 of OY992530.1, read as the reverse complement.
ATGCAGGTACATATCGTCACCTGATTGCAAGAACTAGGTAACTCAATTTTATAAATTTTGGAGATAGCAACCTTTATAGAAGCCTAGCTACTGGAGGACGATGGAAAGTTTAATTTGTACGTTCCTGAAACTTCACAAATATCCCATATTTGTCAATGGTATAAAAAGATTGAACAAAAAATCTTTAAAACTGTACAAAATAATACCGTTTTTGTCGATATATTATAAAAATAGAAAATTGAGTTACCTAGTTCTTGCAATCAGGGGACGATATGTCAACAGGGCTTTCATCGCGTAAGACGATGATCGTTTGCGACGTCTCTTTCGCGAATAGTTAAACGCGATAGCCATTATGCTAAATGTTGCCTGCTCTATTTGGTTTTGAGAAAAGCAATAAGTTAATAAGCAAAAAAGCATGTCTTGGTTTAAAACTGAAACATATACATATATACATATATGTATGTATTTTATTCAATATTAAATAATTTTGATGGCCATCATACATGTTTTGACAATTTTACACTTTTTGAATAACAAAAGAATTGGAAATCGTAATTGTAGAGGTTGAGAGGAGAGGCTATGTCAACCGTTAAAAACCCGCACCGTGATTAAAGGCATTGTCTTGCTGCAAAAACATACCTCAAGCTGTATATTCGATCGGATATTTTTTGTATCTTCATATTCGTACTCAACACTGGGCCGCTTGTAGACCAAAGTCGTATTTTTTGGTAGACACTCTAATGGACCAGCTGCTTTCACGTCTTTTTGCTATATTGTTGCGTATCGTAAGAATCAATTTATCCACAAATACAAACTTTACCGGATGATATTGCAATCATTTTTTTTAAATTGCGTGACATTTCAATAAAAACATTTCAATAAAAAAGGATTTTTAGTTTTGACAGCAAAATTTAATTTTCAAATTCATTTCGTTCATTCAAAAAAAAAAAAAAACGATAGACGAGACGATAGTGATTGAGTTACGTGAAGCAAATTATAGACGATATCGTCAAAGATAATCGTTTTGACGATTATCGTTTTAAAAATTACGGAATGACCCCCCGATCATGTCACTATCTATTATCTGCAATATCAAGATCTTTTGCATTTTTGTCCCCTCCCTTTCAGGGAAATGAAAATTGTATATTTTAATACATACTGTTATTTTTTTGGGAGGATCAAAATGAAGACATGTACATGTACTTCCACCAGTTACTAGTATCTTCATTATATTTTTGCAAAAAGTGGATGTAAAATATAATTTTTCTTTTAATTTTTAGAAGACCAAAATGTAGATCTTCATGAATGCAAATTATTGGAAGTGCCATAATCAAGATATAAAGACGAACATGTGCTTTATCAAACCTAGCGTGTGTGAAAATATAAAAACCAAAATATTGCTATCATGTCAGATAGCCAGGCCGCACTCAGAGCACTAAGCTCGTATAGCATTAGCTCTAAGCTGGTATGGGAGTGTGTGGGCAGGCTAAATGAACTGGGCAAGAATAACTATGTTACTCTTCACTGGGTACCTGGGCACGTTGGCATACAGGGCAATGAAGAGGCAGACTCCTTAGCAAAAAAAGGAGCAATGTCACCCATTATGGGGCCAGAGCCTTATTGCGGATTAGGAGAAAACGTGATTAAAAACAAAATCAAAACAACAGAGAGGGAGAAAAGATCAAAAACCTGGAAAGAGCTCCCTAAGCTGAGGCAGGCCAAACTTCTACTTGGGGATTACAACCAAGCACGATTCCAATCCTGCATCAGCTTAAATAGAAATAGACTTAGAATAATAACGGGATTCCTCACAGGCCACTGCAAGTTAAGGAGACACCTCCGAATTCTTGGCCTGGAAAACAGTGCCATATGCAGATTTTGCAATGAGCACGATGAAACCCCGAACCACATATTGGGTAGATGTGATGCACTTGTGCATCAAAGACAAAGGCATCTGGGAAATCACCAGATAGAGGAGAAAGAACTATCCTCTCTAAAAGTACTCCAAATACTCAAGTTTCTTAAAGAAATCAATTTGGAGGATGAGCTGTAGAATGAGTAACCTCATCAAGCTCTAGTAAGGGGGCACAATAGATCTTAAGGTCGCAGTGCACTTACACCCTTAAACTAATTCATTCATTCATTCATAGCGTGTGTGTGCATATTAATTTTTTAGGCGTTTTTCTTTTTTAGCTCTGAGCAGAGCATGGAGTAGAGCTCGAGCTATCGGAGTTAGCTCTGCGTAGAGTATGATCAGAGCTCTACGATATAATTTTGAAACATATCTGCGTTCTGAACTGTCATACGATTGCGATGCGTCCACTTGAAATGAGTGAACAAAAGTGAAGTTGGCTGCGCTCAGCTATTTGCTCCATTCGCTCGGTTTTTTTATTCTAAGCTCATGGAGCGTACTCTGAGCTAGCTCTTGTTTAAGAAAGAAACTCAAGTTGAGCGCACTGAGTGCTCGGAGCTAAAAAAGAAACAGATCTTTTTTTGACAGCTCAGTGCTATGCTCGGATCTAAAAAAGAAAAACGCCTTATCTACCTCTGAATGCAAAATGAAAGGGACAGCAATAAAGTATAAAGAGGACAGGGACACAAATCTGACTGGAAAGATCGTTTCATATCGTTTCATGTAAACATTTCACCCGATTTTGGGAAAAATCTTACTGGAAAAATCGGGTGATGTAAATGCCGACATAAGGTCTGTTCGCGTACTTCCCAAAACTGCCAATTTCTACCCATTTTAGTTAAAAGTTCTGTCAAAGTTCATAAAAAAAAATGATATTGACAGAACTTTGGACTAAAATGGGCTGTTTTGGGTAGTACACGAACAGAGGTAATGTTACGAATCGTAACTATTTTAGAATAAAGGAACGATAAAAGTAAACTATTGTTAAGTCGGCATTTACACCAACCGATTTTCCAGTACGATTTTTCCTAAAATCGGGTGAAATGTTTACATGAAACGATCTTTCCAGTCAGATTTGTGTCCCTGTCCTCTTCATAGTTTATTGCTGTCCCTTTCATTTTGCATTCAGAGGTAGATGGCATATTAAGACCAGCGTTGCCTATTAAATTTTTTTTTCGTAAAACAAATCTACTGCCAATCAAATACTTTGGGGCCATGTTTTCTTTTTGAAATTGTTGATAGCATCGTTTACTTTGTCGAAAAAATTAAGCCAGAATTAGTTGATGTTTGCGTTTGGAATTGCCTTAACAAATTTATTCGCAGTCGAAGATCTTACGCTGTGGCTCCACTGGCCATATTTGAGGCGATGGCAATTGAAATGGGAAGGGCAATTTATTGCTTGGGTGGGCATTTTCATTGCCAGGAAATTTCAGTTATAAAATGTGTGTATGGAAAAAGTTGACTGAAAATGTAGTAAAATGCTGTTCAAATCCCGTGTTTTTGATAAAATTATATTTGAATTCATTATAATGGGTGGTTAAATTTTAAGGGCCGATGTTGAACCACTTTTAAACGTCAAGTTTTTTCTGCATTTCATTTGACATTTCTCAATTTCAGATTAACTCAATTTGAACCATGGAAAGATACACAATCGAGCAACAGGTTAAAGTTATTCAGGCTTATTATGAAAATGGGCGTTCAAATCAAAATGCATATCGGGCACTTCGTGATTCAGTGATGAGGCACATTTTCACCTCAGTGAATTCGTCAATAAGCAGAATTGCCACATTTGGGCGAGTGATAATCCAAGAGTGATTGTCGAAAAACCAATGCACCCACAAAGAGTGACGTTTTGGTGCGGTTTATGGGCTGGCGGCGTCATCGGCCCGTATTTTTTCCAAAATGAGGCCGGTCAGGCAGTTACTGTGAATGGTGTTCGCTATCGTGAGATGATAACGAACTTCTTATGGCCTGAATTGGAAGATATGGATATGGACGATATGTGGTTTCAACAGGACGGTGCCACTTGCCACTCAGCTAACGAAACAATGGCTCTTTTGCGCGACAAATTCAATGGCCGTGTTATCTCACGTGATGGCGATTTCAATTGGCCGCCAATATCATGTGATTTGACACCGTTGGACTTCTTTCTTTGGGGTTGTTTGAAAGAAAAGGTGTACAGCAACAATTCAAGAGCTAAAGGATAATTTGTGTTTTATCAACATCGGCCTTAAAATTTAACCACCCTTTATTTTGTCAATTGCGCTCTCATATTCTACCCTTAAATTAAAAATTCGATAAAGTAGCCTTTCAAAATTTCGGGGAATCCCATATTGCCTCAATTTATTGCCTCGACGATGGAAATCAATAATTGCATCTCATTTTCTAGGCAACATGCCATTGCCATTGATAAAGCATCTCCATTTGCATTATTCAAGGCAGTAGCAATGTGTGAGGCAATTTATTGCTGGTGTAAATGCCGACAAAGTGTTACATTCTTAACAATGACATTTCAACATTTTTTTTTGATACATCAACAATTGTTAACATTTTAGAGAAAAGGAACGGACCACTGATGTATGTGTTCGTTTTAGAGCACCTATGAACAGACCTAATTATAGAATGGAAAATAAACACTTCCATCTTCCAATCGGTTTGGACTATCTTATAAAATATATAATAAGGTCTGTTCTGTTAACCTGAATAGGTGGATGAAAATAAAGCTAGGACCGCACTTGACATTGGAGGAACTTCCAAATGCAAATGATATTTTTGAATCAAGTTTTTAATAAAATTAACAATATTTATAAAATAAAAATATGATTCTCTTAATCCTCGGGAAATTTTGAAGCTTGTGATACCTCATTCATTCTTTCATTACTTAACATACATTTTAAATTATAAAAACCAAAATATTGAAAAATATAACTATTTTTTTAAAGAAATTAAATAAAAATTTATTTATTCATTATTTATTTTTTTCTAGTTACTGGATCTCGTAAGAAGAGAAGAAATAGAAAAAATCATAAGCAAGTTACTTGAGGAAGAAGGCATTGAACACTTAACTGGAATTATTACTGCTATGTATCACAAGTAATTAAAAAGTAAACAGTATTACGTATTACGGAATTATAGAAAAAACGATTTCTTAGAAAATGACAATCACTACATTAAGCTTAACTAAGATTGATGAGCTATAACACTTTTTTTTCGAAAAAAAAAAAAGAAAATTTAACACAGGACAATCAAAAGGTTGTTTGTTTTTCAGAATTCACCTTATATCCTATTGAATATACCTTTTAAAAAGGAACAATTACGTGCAAGGGTCTTTATTATTGAATATGTGCGTTAGACTCATAAAACCGAAAATGCTACTAAATTCACTCATGCTTTTCTGAGAAAATGGTCACACTGGTCACTTTTCAATATTTTTGGGTTAACTTGGAAACTAAGCCGAATTTGACAATTTAGCACTTAAAACTTTCTGTTTAAAGTTAAATTTTCTATCGAAATGTATATTTTAGAAAATTTTATACAAAAATTTAAGAAGAAAAATTAACCAAAACCAACATAAAAAATCGAAGATTTTTTAAATTTTTTCCTTGAATGCGCATACTTTTTTTTCGGGGCAAAGATGACTCAAGACATACTCCAGCAAAACAAGTAGTGGCTAAAATATAATGGGTGTTTGTTTGTATCTCGATCCTCGATTGGTGATCGTCGAGTAAATAGAAAAAATAAAAAGCATAGAAATGTACATTTACTAATGATTTTATGTTTTAAGAATATTGTGTATTTTGTTTCTATTTATTTGGCATAAGAAACTTTTTGGAAGTCAATAATTTTAGTGTAGGGTAAACTAATAATTACTACGCACAGACGTCGAATATCTATTTTCTAAACGTAGGTACATTATGTATGGGTAAGGTATGTAGGTACCTACCTACATAGAAAGAAAAAGTTTTTTGTTCAATTTGATAATTTTATAAAAATTTCACCTGGGGACAGGTAATAATCTATGAACTTTGAAGAGTAAAAAATATTAAACAAAATAAATAATGAAATTTTTTTTAGACGTGTGGTTTTCAAGAAGAAATAAAACGCATATAATTCGCAAGGTTATTGTGAGTACCTACATCATTTCATTATATAGCCGTTAAGTTCTAAGCCATGGTGTTCAAAGCACCGAAAAGAACAATAATACAACTCCATATTTGGACAATCTCTTCCTAATAAACATTAGCCGAATATCTCGTGAACCCCATGGCTTAGAGCTTAATGGCCACATAATGAAATGATGTGCTCACAATAACCTTTTCAACGATGTATGACACATTCGTATTGAGAAATAGACCATTTCCCATAAATTTTTGGCCATTCTGCTTTACATTGTGTTTATATCTTAAATGGAAGGCCTATGATTAACTAATAGTCCAGTAACCTTGTAGTTTCATAGTACTGAGACCTTGCGTCAGGTCCGTTAGTTCTGATTTTTTGCTGAGTTATTTATGATGTTGGCCTAGTATTAAATCTGATTTTTCGACCTCGAGCGCCGAACGCAACATTGGTAAAAATCCAAAAAACCTCGAATTTTTCGCGGTTTTTTCACTTATTGGCTATTTTAACCATTACGCCTTAACTTCCGAATAAAACATTGCTCTACGATTTCAACCTTACTAAATGTGCTTCAATTTGAGTCCAAAGCCGGTTCTGCAGACATAACGGTTTCCAAGGGACGGCATTTCAAAATATAGCAATACAAATTTAAAACAACAAGTAGTATATAAAACAGTATAATAACAAAAACATGGTCTTTGACATATGCTGCATCAAAGCAATAGAGCGTGTAGATTGGGCCAAAAGAAGAAAACAATAGTACCGGATGGGGGGTATATATCCCCCCGTTTAGGCGGGAGGGGCAATTTTAAGAAAAGTTGACTTCAAATAGAAAAATAACCATAAAAATACAATGGTAATATCTGGACCAAAATCCATTCCTCATCTCAAAGCCAGAGATCCATTTTCTATTTTTTTTTTAAATAAAGGTTTCTTAGCTGATAGTTTTTGAAAAATTTACTTTCAAACTCAAAATTTTGAGAAAAAGACGATTTTTTTTTGTTAATCTATTTTTTTTATTTTATGGTATTAAGTACTATTTTTGATTTTGATTTTCAATGCCCTTATTAATTCTTAGTTAAAAACTGAAAACCAAATGCTAAAATGACTTCTAGTTTTTGAGAAAACTGAAATTAACATGATCAACTTCACTGTTTTCAGTCTAGTATCCTTTTTCTTCGGGGTGGGAGGGCTCTGCCTCAGATGCGGTAGTTCTAATTTTAAGATGAGTTGTTTATGATGTTGGCCTTAGCAATAATCCAAGTTTTCGACCTCGAGCGCCGAACGCAACTTTGTGAAATACGCAAAAAACCGAGAAATTTTCGTGGTTTTTTCAGTTATTGGCTATTTTAACCTTTAAGGCCTGGTTTTCCATTATAACTTTGCTCTACCATTTCAAAATAATTAAATGGGCTTCAATTTGAGCTAAAAATCAATTCAAATTGTGAATTTTTTCATCAATTTTTGAATTTAGAATGCTGCAAATCGAACTGAAGGGGGCTTATTCACCCCTTGTGTGAAATCGTTTGCCCCTTTTCAATGATTTTTGTATACTGTGTAGCGTGTCATGTTGGCTTTATTTTAAGATCTTAATCATGAAGATCGGATGAGTAGAAACGGAGTTATGATTTTTTAAAGTCAACCATATAAAACTCGAACTAAAACAGTACTCAGTTCAGTACCCACCAGTGAGTTATCTGAAGCGAATGTTTTAGTTCGAGTTTTATATGGTTGACTTTAAAAAATCATAACTCCGTTTCTATTCATCCGATCTTCATGATTAAGATCTTAAAATAAAGCTAACATGACACGCTACACAGTATACAAAAATCATTGAAAAGGGGCAAACGATTTCACACAAGGGGTGAATAAGCCCCCTTCAGTTCGATTTGCAGCATTCTAAATTCAAAAGTTGATGAAAAAATTCACAATTTGAATTGATTTTTAGCTCAAATTGAAGCCCATTTAATTATTTTGAAATGGTAGAGCAAAGTTATAATGGAAAACCAGGCCTTAAAGGTTAAAATAGCCAATAACTGAAAAAACCACGAAAATTTCTCGGTTTTTTGCGTATTTCACAAAGTTGCGTTCGGCGCTCGAGGTCGAAAACTTGGATTATTGCTAAGGCCAACATCATAAACAACTCATCTAAAAATCAGAACTACCGCATCTGATGCAGAGCCCTCCCACCCATAAGAAAAAGCATACTAGACTGAAAACAGTGAAGTTGATCATGTTAATTTCAGTTTTCTCAAAAACTAGAAGTCATTTTAGCATTTGGTTTTCAGTTTTTAACTAAGAATTAATAAGGGCATTGAAAATCAAAATCAAAAATAGTACTTAATACCATAAAATTAAAAAAAAAAAAATAGATTAACAAAAAAAAATCGTCTTTTTCTCAAAATTTTGAGTTTGAAAGTAAATTTTTCAAAAACTATCAGCTAAGAAACCTTTATTTAAAAAAAAAAATAAAAAATGGATCTCTGGCTTTGAGATGAGGAATGGATTTTGGTCCAGATATTACCATTGTATTTTTATGGTTATTTTTCTATTTGAAGTCAACTTTTCTTAAAATTGCCCCTCCCGCCTAAACGGGGGGATGTATACCCCCCATCCGGTACTATTGTTTTCTTCTTTTGGCCCAATCTACACGCTCTATTGCTTTGATGCAGCATATGTCAAAGACCATGTTTTTGTTATTATACTGTTTTATATACTACTTGTTGTTTTAAATTTTTTATTGCTATATTTTGAAATGCCGTCCCTTGGAAACCGTTATGTCTACAGAACCGGCTTTGGATTCAAATTGAAGCAAATTTAGTAAGGTTGAAATCGTAGAGCAATGTTTTATTCGAAAATTAAGGCGTAATGGTTAAAATAGCCAATAAGTGAAAAAACCGCGAAAAATTCGCGGTTTTTTTGATTTTTACCAATGTTGCGTTCGGCGCTCGAGGTCGAAAAATCAGATTTAATACTAGGCCAACATCATAAACAACTCAGCAAAAAATCAGAACTACCGGACCTGACGCAAGGTCTAATGTATTATAATTACTGGACTATAAAGATTTCTCAGAGCAGAAATGATGTATCGGGAAGATTTAAGCTGATTATAAAAGAAGAAAATAAGTTCTTTCAGAAACCATTTCAAATTTTGTTGAAACATTTTGCCTCACGTTACAATACAACTTTTAAAACAGAAAAAAGCGATTTTGTTTTCATTTTATAACGAAAATATCTCAAAAACGTGGCCCGATAGAATTTTGTTGACTTCAGATTTTGGCTTTCGGGCAAAAACTGCCAAAAAATATAACAAAAGGTAAAGTTTGAATGGCTATATATCGGTCAATTTTGAATAAAAACGACTTTTTTATATGCCATACTAGAGCCTTGAGCCTCTACTTTATTTTGTTTAAGCATGTTTTGGGCCTATTCTTGCTCCAAAAAAAGTTATACGCAATTTGTTTAAACATTTAGAAATCTTAAATTTTTCGATTTTTTTTTTGCTATTTTTTGTTAATTCTGCCTGCATATTTTCTTATATAATTCTTTAAAGCATCCATTCTGATAACTTGAACAAAAAGTTTTAAGAGTTAAATGGTCAAATTCGGCTTAGTTTTCGAGTAATACCTAACATAATGAAAAGTGGCCAGTGTGAACATTCTCTCAGAAACTCATCGGTAAATTTAGTAGCATTTTCGGTTTTAAGCATGCTTATGGGCCAAACAATTATATTCAATCATAAAAACCCATTTAAACCTTATAATTTTTCCCAGTTTTGCCCCGAAAGCCCCTTTTTCGGTACAGTATGGCAAATTTCACATTCGTAAAAATTTTCGAAATCAAGATTTTGATATAATATGACATTACGACTGTAGAAAATATTTAAATAGTAAGTAATTCCTCAATTTTGTTTTTCCGCGTTTTGAAATGCTTTCAGACCGACAGACTGAACGGCTGGTCCGATTAATACAACATTTATGACATGAAGTACCAAAATATAATCTTTGGGACAAAAACTGCGAAAAATGATAAGAAATGGTAAAGTTTGAATGGATATATCTCCGTCAGTTTTGAAATAATATGGCTTTTTTAACATGTCGTATTACGGTCTTTTAGTTCTACTTTACTTTGTTTAAGTATGTCTTGAGTGTATCTTTGCTCCGAAAAAGGTTATGCGTTATTTATAGTCTAAGAGCCAACAGCAAATTTAAGGAGTGGAGGTATAACCAAAATCGGAGTATGAGGAATTATAGGTACATGTATCGTGATATCAAATACCAAAGTCTGGCAGGTTTTGTTTTCAGCCTTTGGGTTAAAAAGTGCTAGATCCCCTGATTTATTTTCAGGGTTTTAATCTCTTTAATTCATTTTTAAAAAATTGAATATAATTCCCTGTCATTTGTTCTAAGCATAAACACCACAATCTTGACGGTCCAATTCGTAGAACTCAAGATATAGCCATTGTACCTCAACCTTACTATCCTTTTTTTGGAGATTGTCAGCAAAACAAAAATTCATTAAATAAAGTCTCCACTAAACGCTAATAAAGTTAAGTTGAAAAGGGTAATTCATGGGTCCTATTTACCGGATCACCAAGATAAAAGTCTTGAGATTTAGGGAAAATGACAGAGCATCATATCCAATTTTTTAAAAGTGAATTGAAGTGTTAATGACCCTAACATTTAAATAGGAGGTTTTAAACCGCCACCAAAGGCTGATAAAAAAGCTGCCAGACTTTCATATTCCATATCACGATACATGTACTTTAGACTGCGCCAAAAAAAATCGAAATTTTGATTTTCCATGTTTGGTCTCAAAATATCGGTAGAGGCTCCAAAAATATTAATCCTCCTAAAATTTGAGATATTTATGTTGATATCACAGGTTTACAAGGTTTTCGACACGACTTAATAAGAATAAGAATTGATATAAAGATTAAAAAAAAACTTTTCGCCATTTTTAGGGTTATGTAACTATGCGAATTGATTTTTATTTTTTTAACTGTACAGACTTCTGAAAATACTAATCTTATGCTATGTTTCCACCAAAGGTTTATCTCAGATTAGATTAAATAAATCTTTTTGTTGTTAAAAAAAGATTAAATTTGACAGCACCTTCAAAAAAGCAAATGGTGTTTCAATTTTTTTATGAAGTGCGAATGAGACAGAATGTTTGATTCGTTTCAACAATGAAGAACTGAACGCGAGTCTCGAATGAATCGTTCAGCACCATGTAAGAATAGGTTTGTTCGATTTGTAAAACTATTTATCCTAGGAAAATTTAACAAGATTAATTTCTAATCTTCAAGATTAACGAAATAAATTTGTATGGTAAAACTCCAAGATTTGAAGGAGATTTGAGGTTAATCTTACTAAATCTCAGATGAGCGTTAGGTGGAAATGTAGCATTAGTCTTAAAAATTCAGCTTTGATCGTCCCAATATCTCTTACCTTTTGAGAAATCCTCGGTTGCATTTTTCAATATATTCTGATTAGCAAGGAGAGCGACTTCACCAAGATTCAGAAAGAATAGAAAAAAGTTATGCTACATTTCCACCTAGCGCTAATCTGAGATTAAATGAGATTAACCTTAAATCTCCTTTAAACCTCGTAGATTTACCATACAAATTTATTTCGTAAATCTTGAAGATTAGAAATTAATCTTGTTAAATCTTCCTAGGACAAATAGTTTTACAAATCGAACTAACCTATTTTTACATGGTGCTGAACGATTCATTCGAGACTCGCATTCAGTTCTTCATTGTTTCACACGAATCAAACATTCTGTCTCATTCGCACTTCATAAGAAAAATTGGAACGCCATTTGCATTTTTGAAGGTGCTGTCAAATTTAATCTTTTTTAAATCTTTTTGTGCGGTGGAAACACCAAAAAGATTTATTAGATCTAATCTGATATAAACCTTTGGTGGAAACATAGCATTACAAAGGTTTTTGGGATGATGGTATGTTAAGTGACTATAATTGTTGGTCTCTTGTACGTGAAATGGGCCAAAATTTATATAAACCGTCCAGTTGCATTACACTTTGTTTTAATTTGAAAGAATTATTTCAAATTAAAAAAAACTATGGTCAAAAACGGGTGATTTCTTAATTTATTTCCAAAAGTTGAGCTGATAGCAAAAAATGGATTTCAGATTTGAAATCTACACTAAAAACTCTTTTTAGAACATATTTCTTATATATATTAGTACTTTCAGAAATCTGTACAATTAAAAAAATAAAAATCAATTCGAATAGTTACATAACCCCAAAAATGGCGAAAAGGTATTTTTTTGCACTTTCTAACGGTAATATCTCGAAAACCAGAGCTGATAGCGAAAAAAGGATAATATATTTGAGTTCAGCGAAAAAAAGTTACCCGTGTCGAAAAGTTAACCGATATTTGTAAACCTGTGTATTTAGGGGTGGCGCATCGCAAATTTCTGTTTTTCATACAAAATATAAATACAAATATTTTCGAGAGAAAAAAAATAAAACCTAAAAAGTGTAAGACTTCTAACACAAATTTGTAACGGTGCGGTATACGAAAATTTTACTTAAGTACTTTTTTCTAGAGCGTAAAATTTTCGATCGATTAATATAGTAACTTTTCCATGGATCAGAAATTTTTTGTGATATAATCATGAGAACGCAATACTATGTTTTTGTCCATACATTTTGTATGAAAAACAGAAAATTGCGATGCGCCACCTCTAAATATCAATATAAATAGTTCAAATTTTAGGAGGATTAATATTTTTGGAGCCTCTACCGAAATTTTGAGACCAATCATGAAAAATCAAAATTTCGATTTTTTTTGGCACAGTCTAATGTACCTATAATTCCTCATACTCCTATTTTGGTTATACCTCCACTCCCAAAATTTGCCGTCGGCTATTGGTCTATTAGAAACAAATCTAAAAATTATTGATTTTTCAATTTTTTATGTTGGTTTTTGTTAACTTTTCTTGCTAAAATTTTTATGAAATTTTCAAAACCATCCATTTCGGTAGAAAATTTAATTTTGAACAAAAAGTTATGAGTGTAAATTGTCAAATTCAGCTTAGTTTCTGAGCTATATCAAAAATATGGAAAAGTGGCCAGTGTGACAATTTTCTCTTTTTTTTGCATGGGTGAATTAAGTAGCATTTTTAGTTTTAAGTCTTCTAATGGACCAAACAAACATATTCAATTATAAAAACCCTTGCACGTAATTGTTCCTTTTTAAAAGGTCTATTCAATAGGCTAATAGATGTTTTTAAGATAATACTCGTAAGTTTACTTAAACTTGAAAGAAACATTTAGCTTGTATATTTCTGTGGTGTTTGGGAGAAACATGATAACTCCATTTTAAAAATTTTGTCTTTACGTCCACTTTACATCGACCTAGAATCTAAACGGTTGAACCGATTTCCTTCAAATTTGAAATATTTATGAACATATTCTTAAAAAAATTGTGTTTCAAATTTGAAGGAAATCGGTCCACCCATTAAGGTTTAAGGTCGATGTAGAGTGGACGTAATGCTATGTTTCCACCAAAGGTTTATCTCAGATTAGATTTAATAAATCTTTTTGGTGTTTCTACTGCACAAAAAGATTTAAAAAAGATTAAATTTGACAGCACCTTCAAGAATGCAAATGGCGTTCCAATTTTTCTTATGAAGTGCGAATGAGACAGAATGTTTGATTCGTGTGAAACAATGAAGAACTGAATGCGAGTCTCGAATGAATCGTTCAGCACCATGTTATAATAGGTTAGTTCGATTTGTAAAACTATTTGTCTTAGGAAGATTTAACAAGATTAATTTCTAATCTTCAAGGTTTACGAAATAAATTTGTATGGTAAATCTACGAGATTTATAGGAGATTTAAGGTTAATCTCATTAAATCTCAGATTAGCGCTAGGTGGAAATGTAGCATAAGGACGCAATTTTTAAAATGGAGTTATCATGTTTCTCCTAAACACCACAGATTTATATTTAGTACAACTTTATTTAAGTGAAGTGTATTTATATTTAGCATAATAGGTCCTGGTAGCCAGCACCGAATCTATAGGGGGCAAACCGGGGCGTATATTTTGTGTGTGCGGCAGTTTACAGGGGCTATGTGCCTAAGGAAAATTGAGTATTTCGACGCTGAATGAAATTAAATGAATTTAGCAGTTGGCTCTATCATTATTTCACCATTTCAAAAACTATTAATAAATACAACTCATTTAAAAAAATATATAAAAGAGAGGACTTCTGATTTTCAAACGAGCTATAATACATTATTGAAAGTTTTTCCGTTGTTTTTTTAAACATTTTTTTGCATTTTAATTATATTTTTACAAAACTACCCCTAATCCCTAAACAGTAAGAGATACACCCCCTGATTGAATAGTAAAGCACTTGAACTGTGTCCCTCTACAAGAATCTGTTATTGTTATGCAGCGTCGCGTTGCGCGCGCCGCCGCACCGTACATATCATAGTTTTGCGTAAGGAATTATTTGCTGTATATTTTGGCAACTTTTTTGCCTCAAAAAAAATCGGTGGGTAGACGTGGTCGCTCAGATGGAAGCTGCTGAAGCATCGCCCTAACAATCCTAAACGGAACGAGATAAGCCAATTTTGCTTTCCACCGAGTCTACCTGCTGATGAAGAAGAGAACTGGGCTAAGCCAATAGACAAAAGTTCTAATGTATGCAACTCCTGAGGCCAGTCATCAGTTCCCTGTTTGGCTCAACATCTCTAAAACGGCTATGAAGGAACTGCAAATATTCGAGAGGAAAATCGTGAGGATCTGCACTGGGCTTTACTTCGATCGTCAGTGGCGTAAGCATTTCAGGAACGAGCAACTCTACTCTGAGGCTAAGGCAGCCCCCCTGGATAAGTACTTATTGATATCTGCAGATAAGCTGTTCAGAAACATCGCCAACCACCCTAATCAACTGATGATAAACCAACAACGACATCCGGAACCAAGGTACCTAAGCGCTATCCTGGATATAACTTCCACAACCAACCATGAAGCAGTACCCTTCTACTCTGCCCCAGGGTCAGCACATTGTCGTGGCTAAACACCAACTCTTCCCCATCCTAAATAAATATACTGCCACTGGACAAGTGGGACTGAACAACACGAGGACGACAACGTCAAGCCGACTTTTATATTTCGTTTTCACATTATATATGTGATTCTACAAAGATGGAATTTTCGACGGCTGTGCTGATATATTAAAAACCGTTCAAGTGTTCAACCTGATTTTTTGTATTACTGTAAATCTTATTGATATCCACAGTACACATATTAAAGGTAATATCATTAGAGTTTTGATTTTTGTATCTTCTGCGCATATGTATATCAAAATATGTGTCTAATGTCAATATTTGTTGTTGTTTTTACGTGTATTTAAGTCATCACGTTCCCAGCCATTTTGATTTCTGACAATTTTAATTTGTTATTGTTTTTACGTGTGTTTTCTTCCTCACGTTCACAGCCATTTTTTAATTCCGACTGACAACCTGCGCAGTATAATACCTTAAATTTGTGTACTGTGATTGATATCTACATAGCTAGACAAAATTATTAAGATCTAATATATTTTCCCGTTTTCGAAGAGAATAAATTCTTACAGTTCTCTTATTTTAGTTCCAAAACCAAAATAATACATCAATTAGATAATATATATTTTCTATGATACTAGCTTACCCGTTCTCGCCTTGGTTCGCTTTTTTTCTAATTTGTATACCATGTCTTTCCATGAAAGCCGCTGATTTTTTCATTATCATTATTAATCGCAGACAGAAAAGCTTAATTTTCAAATTTGCATCCTCCACCTGAACCCCTGCCTTCATTGATTTCGGGCAGCTATCGAATGGAAGCACTTTCTATTTGAAAATACAATTTCAAGTTTACCACCGCATAGGATCGTTTCTACCCATTGGCGTAGGAAGGAATTTTTTCTAAGGTGGGCAACCAGTCCAAACCAAACCTAATCATTAAATAATTTTTCGGTTCCAATGATTCCTCAATAACTGTTAGCCTATTGAATAGACCGGAAAATGAGGGGTATAAAGGAACAATTACGTGCAACGGTTTTTCTTATTGAATATGTTTGTTTGGCCAATAAGCATGCTTAAAACTGAAAATGCTACTAAATTTACCCATGCGTTTCTGAGAGAAGTGACCATTCTCTGGCCACTTTTCAATATTTTTGGTGTAACTTGAAAACTAAGCCGAATTTGACAATTTCACATATAATACTTTTTGTTCAAAATTAAATTTTCTATTGGAATGGATAGTTCAAATAATTTTACAAAAAAATTTAACCAGGAAAAGTTAACAAAAACCAACTTAAAAAAATCAAAAATCTAATATATCTAAATTTTTTAATAAATTGTGCATAACTTTTTTTGAAGCAAAGATAGGTTCAAGACATACATGGACAAAATAAAGTAGAGACTAAGGGCTTTAATATGGCATGTTCAAAAATTAATATTTGTTCAAAATTGACAGAGATATTCCCATTCAAACCTTATCATTTCATATAATTTTTCGCAGTTTCGGCCCGAAAGTCCCTTTTTCGGTACAATATGGCAAATTTCACTTTCGTGAAAATTGTCGAAATCAAAATTTTGATATAATATGACATTACAACTATAGAGAATTTTTAAAAAGTATGTAAGTTCGCAATTCCGTTTTTCGGATGATTTAAATGCTTTCAGACCTACAGACCGAACGTCTGGTCCGATTAGCATAAGATTTCGTACTAGGTGCTAGGAACGTCAAATTTGTCATAAACTGAGAAAAATGATAAGAAATGGTAAAGTTTGAATGACTATATCTCTGTCAATTTTCTAATAATATGGCTTTTTAACATGTCATATTTAAGCCGTAAGACTCTAGTTTACTTTGTTTATGCATGTCTTGAGCGTATCTTTGCTCCGAAAAAAATTATGCGCAATTTAGAAAAAAATTTAAAAATCTTTGATTTTTCGATTTTTTGTATGTTGGTTTTTGTTTCGTTCCTTAAATTTTTTTAAGAAATTTTCCAGACTATCCATTTCGATAGAAAATTTAATTTTAAAACAAAAAGTATTAAATGTAAAATTGTCAAATTCGGCTTAGTTTTCGAGCTATACCAAAACTACTGAAAAGTGGCCAGTGTGACCATACCCTCAGAAATGCATGGGTGAATTTAGTAGCATTTTCGGTTTTAAGCATGCTTATGGGCCAAACAAACATATTCAATAATGAAAACCCTTGCACGTTATTGTTCCTTTTTAAAAGGTCTATTCAATAGGCTATTTATTTGGACTTGAGTAATTAATCAATCCCCGAATTTGTTCAAAAGAGATCTAATGAATGAAGCCGACAACGACGTCAACAGTTAAGTAAATAAGCAATCATTAGAAGTGCTACCAAACTCAACTCTGCAACAATGTCTTACGATTACGATGCATCTATATTAAAAATGAATGGTTTTGGGTAAAATTAGTTCTCAACTTAGTTTTTATCCGCCGCACTGCCGATAAACTTCTTCCACAATTGGCGCCACTAACCGGAAGCGGTAATGCGGCCTGTTGCCATTTGTATATACATTTGAAAATATCCAATATGTTTTTACTTGCGATTATAGGTACTATAAGGCAAGTTTTGGATTCGTGCAAAAAAAAAAATTTGAGATAACAATCAAACATGATATTACGATGATAGAGAACACCAAAAAAGTGGGTGGCACAATTCTGTCTGTCTGTCTATTCGTCTACAGCCTAAACGGCTCGATCGGTTTTCTTCAAACTTGGTACATAGTGGCTTTTTATGTTTTATGCCCACACGTTTTTTTCATTTTTTTTTTAGAACCAAAAATAAGGGTACCTGCCATACGATTTTTTTTAGCTATTTTACAGAATTATTTTTTTTATACAAAAGCTTAAAAAAAATATAAATACTTTTATGTACCAAAATTATTCAAAAAATATTTTTTGGATTTTTAAAAAATGTTTCAAATTTTTTTTTGGAAAATCAAATATTTCGAAAACGACATAATCGATTTTTTTGAAACTCGATACTTAAGAGATTTTTAGTACTCTCTAAAATATTTTTGGAAAAAAAATAACATATATGAAAAAATAACGGTAGCTTCCATACAAAAGTTAAAAAACAGCAAAGGAAAATATTTGTTTGCTTAAAAACGACTCCTACGAATTTGTCTAAACTTTTTTCATATACTAAAATTAGTACGATCTACTGCCAAAAATTATAAAATTTTACACTTAGCAACTGTTATTAGTACCTGTCATAGAACGTATTTTTTTATTTTGAATTTTCTCGTTATCGGCTTAACGATTTTGGATTATTTTTTTATATACAAATTTCAGATAAGATTAAATAATATTGCATTTGGTAACTATAAATTGCATATCAAAATTTTCAAAAAAAAAGTTTTTGGATTCTTAAAAACAGTTTAAATTTTTTTTTTTGAAAATTCGATATCTCAAAAACGTGTTGACAGTTTTTTTTTTCAAATTTTGTTTTTATATGCACATAAATATATACTTGAGATTTGCATACCAAAATTTGTTCTTAAAAATGTTGTAAGAATTTTATATATAAGAAATTAATTTATTAAAAAACCGCTCCAACGATTTCAAATTTTTTCCCATACAATCATATTCAATCAAGAATTAAGATGGCATTCTTTTTTTTCACCTCAAACTGTCAAAAGAGTTGTTTTAGCCAATTTAAATGTCGTATTTCATGCTTCTCTACATTTTTCTCTCATAATTTGCATGTTTTTATATACAAATAAATTAAAAAATAAAATATATTGGGTGGCGCAACACCTCATGGAGAACCAGGGCCTAGTGACTTATAACTCACAACCATTCCTGTGTGCGTGTTTGTTGGCAGGAATGGAGGGGACCTACAGTTTTTTGCCGAGTCCGAACGGCTAAATGAGAAGCACTTTTTCATGACAAGTATACTCTTGGAGGATTTTTCAGTTCCTCGCAAGAGGCAGTACCTCGAATAAAACATTTCCGTTTTTAGGTGGCACGGCTGGGAATCGAACCCACACCTTCGGCATGACAGTCCTACGCACTAACCATCAAGCCACGAGGTTTTTATATACAATTTTCTTAAATCCGCAGTGTCTTGAACATAAGAGCAAGTACGTGCGATCCAGTCGTGCATTTTATTTTTTAATTGTCAAGGTTTATTTCATAGTTCTTAAATTCCAAAATATTTTTTCATAATCTAGACTTCGGCACTGAGTGCTATTGAATTAATTTTAAAATATCTTTAAATTTGTTTTTCCTGACGTCTCCTTTTTGATGCTCGTATTAGACCAGGAAAAATAGCACAAATCGTATGGGGAACCTTGAAAAAATTAATTCATGAAATATTAAAATTGGAATCAACGCAGAATTGCAACCTCTATAACATATCCAAAGTCCCCCAAAATCCCCGCATTGGCTTTTTTTGTAGATGCATTTGAAGAGGTGCAGACGGGGAGAATTTGGAGGTCTATCAAACTAAAATATTTGTTTGGGTAAAACCTAATCATATGATACATGCTTTAAGGGTAGTTTTTAACGCTGAATCTAATGAAACCAAATTTAAAATGATACAACCATCCAAAAAGAAGTTATAGTCCTTTTTATGTAATGATGACTTTTTTTCCAGGTACAACAGGTAAAATATTACCGAAAACCCTTTGAAAATAACGGTATGTTAATGAAACTTGGAATGAATGTTCCATTTGTCATAGGAACTAAGAATCAAGAGAGTCCTTAAAAATATCCATGGTGAATGGGTGTTTATTTTAAGGGGGAGGGGCAACAAAGAATGTTAACCATAACACCCACGTAAAAACTATTGCACTCATGAAACTCGCCAAAAATATTAAACGCTTCATGACAACGAAAAATCCAAATAGTACATACAAATATCTTTGTTCTAATACTGTTTTTGGTGACTGTTAACTTTTGACTTGTTCTACGGAAAATACGATTTCGAAAATTAATTTTTGCTTGAAAAGGCCCATAACTTTGTTAAGGGTGCTTGTATCATTTTAGTTTTGCTTCTATTAGATTCAGCGTTAAAAAATACCCTTATATCATATACCATACTTTGTGTATATACCTCAATTACACCAAATCGGAATTTTGGCTCAAATCTTCCAACTTCTTCCTAGATTTTCCCTCTCTTTAATAAAAAAAACCCCAGAACAAATATATTTATGAGGACTATTTTGATTCTTGGTTGCCATGACAAAGTATATATTTTTGGCGAATTTCATGAGTTAAAGAGTTTTTTAGTGGGTGTTATGGTTAACATTCTACACTTGCCCCTCCCCCTTAAAAAAACACCCTTTCACCATGGATATTTTTAGGGACTCTCTTGATTCTAAGTTCCTATAACAAATGAAACATTCATTCCAAGTTTCATTAGGTTAGGTTAGGTAGAAGGGCTGACAGTTGATCTCGTTACCGTCACACTTAGATCTATGTAGATCCGTTGTGATACCCTAGGAAATTGTATTCCACTTTATGTAAAAACCTATGTGTTCTGTTAGCAGTCAAGCCATTTAGAGGCGTTGATGAAATTCAGAAGGCTAATAGCCGAAGTTCCAGAAAGTTCCTCTAGGTCGTCATAGAAATGATATCCTAGGTGCTTCTTTCTTAAATGACAGAGTGCTGGGCAGTGGCAAAGGAAGTGTAAGGTATCCTGCTTCTTCGTCACTGCATCCTCTGCAAAGGTCATCAGTACTGAGCCTCATTTTCTTTTTATGGTATCTCAGTAGGTTGTGTCCGGTGATTATGCTGACAAGGGAACGGAGATGTTTCTTGTCCATTTGCATAATTTTGTCTGTTCTCTGCTTATTGAAATTTGGCCATAACTTTCTAGTTGTGGCGCATGTTTCAAGCAGATTCCATCTTTCATTGGTTTTTTTCTAATATTTTGTTACCAATTTCCTGTTTGATGCTACAGGTTGGTACTTTAATATTTTGTTCGGCTTGACTTGAATCAAGCGACGAACCCGTTCTCGCCAGCTCATCAGCTCTCTCGTTTCCCTGTACATCACTGTGACCGGGAACCCAGCAGAGTCTAATGTTATGCTGCATGCCAAGAACCCTAAGCTCTTCGCGACAGCAAGTCACAAGCTTCGAATGTATCTCGGTGGCAGAAATTGCTTTTATTGCTGCTTGGCTATCAATAAAGAGGGTGATATCAGCTCGTGGTATCGACATCATTGATATTTGCGTAGCTGCTTTTGTCACTGCCAAGACCTCGGCTTGGAAGACACTGCAAAAGTCCGGAAGTCTGAAGGAGCTAGCTAGTCCCAGAGTTTCCGAGAAAATTCCTGCACCAACTCCAGTGTCCATCTTCGAGCCATCAGTGAAGACAGTTATCGTAGATGCATTACTGAAAGGTTGGTTGTTCTCCCACTCCTCTCTATTAGGAAAAGAGGTAGTGAAGGGTCTGTTGAAGTTTAAATGGGGTGTTGTGTAGTCTGTGCAAACATTATTTGCCACATATCTCTGCAGAATCTGAGTATGGCCTGATGTGCTTTGCTTCCAGCATTTAGTCTGGCTTAGGCGCAGGGCACTGTATGCTGCAGATTCTTGCACGAATAGATCTAGGGGTCTCAAGTTGAGTATAGCTTCCAGTCCCGCTGTGGGAGTGGTTTTCAACGCCCCCGTAATACCTACGCATGCTAATCTTTGAACTTTTGTCAAGGTTTTCAGGTTTGTTGCTTTCTCAGTCGCGTTCCACCAAACTAAATTACCGTAGGTAAGTATCGGTCTAACTATTGCCGTGTACATCCACCTGATAATTTTTGGATTGGGTCCCCAGGATTTACCAAAGATCCTGTTGCAGGAATAGAACGCAACCATAGCTTTCTTTGCTCTCTCTTTAGTGTTGAGACTCCAGTTCAGTTTCTTATCAAGGATCACACCCAAGTATTTGGCCTGATCCGAGATTTTGAGTGGAGTCCCTGCAATTGATGGTAATCTAAACATTGGTATTTTTCTTCTGTTAGTGAAGAGAACCAATTCAGTTTTCAATGGATTGACCATTGATTGAAGAAGCGGAGAAAGCACCCCTCCCTGGGGTGTTCCTCTGGATGTGGATACTATTAAACGTGATTCTCCAAGTTCTGTATTAATATGCCTGTTTTTTAACATGCACATAGTCCAATTTATAATTGACTTTTCTATATTCAGCTCTACAAGGGCTCTCTTAACTGCATCATTTTCCACATTATTGAATGCTCCTTCAATATCTAGGAAGGCAGCAAGAGTGTATTCCTTGTCTTTGAGAGTTTTTTCAATTGTATTAACAACACAGTGAAGTGCAGTTTCTACGCTTTTGCCTTTCGTATAGGCATGCTGCATTGGAGAAATCACCTCCGGGTTCAGTGAGCTGCGAATATAGATGTCCAACAGTCTCTCGAAAGTTTTAAGAGTAAACGACGTGAGACTGATTGGTCTATAGTCTTTAGCTTCCGTATGGCTGGGTTTACCAGCCTTCGGGATAAATACAACCTTGACTTCACGCCATGCTTGAGGTACATATCCCCATCTGAGGCTACTTGAGAATATTTTTTTCAGGTGTGAAGTAATCAGGTTTTCACTTTTTTGTAACATCATTGGAAAGATGCCATCTAGTCCCGGGGATTTGTAAGGGGAGAAAGAGTTTATTGCCCATTTAATCTTGTCTTCCGTTACAATGTCCGACGGTGTTCTGTGCTCTGTATATATCTCAGTTCCCTGGTTATAGCTTGGGTTAGAGCTACACCCAGGAAAGTGAGCATTAACTAAGAGTTTTAGAGTTTCACTGCATGATTCAGTCCAGCGTCCACTTGGTTCTTTTAAGGAACCTAAGGTAGATGGCTCTTTGGAGAGAATTTTCCTTAGTCTAGCTGATTCATTGGTGCCTTCTATTTCATCGCAGAAGGTTCTCCACGAGCTGCGTTTCGCTCGCTGTGTTTCAGCTTTGAATTTTCTTTGACTGGATTTGTAGATCTCCCAGTCGGTGTCTGATCTGGTGCGCTTGGCGACATTGAAAAGTCGCCTCGTTTCTTTCCTAATGTCGCCCAGTTCTATTGTCCACCAAGGTGGTTTTTTGTTGCCTTTTTTACCTGGTTTTAATGGACATCCTTTGACAAAAGCATTGCTGAGTATTTCTGTGAATTTCTCGGCAGCTTTGTCTAAGTTCTCAGGATTATCAATTGCATTGGTATTAAGCAATTTGATTTCATTCTCTACTTCCCCATTAAAAATATCCCAGTTAGTTTTCCTGAAGTTTCTAAAAGGTTTTCGAGAGTTTGTTGTACTAAGTATAAAGAATTCAATTAACCTGTTATCGGAAAAAGATTCTTCCTTAAGTACCTTCCATTGTTCTATTGAGACAGTATTCGAGTTGCTCACAAGGGTGATATCGAGTACTTCCTCGCGGTTCTTAGTGACAAATGTTGGTTCATTACCTCTATTCGCTACTAGTATGTTATTTTCTATGATAAATTCAAAAAGAGACTCACCCCGATCATTGATATCAGTGCTGCCCCATTGAATATGATGTGAATTAGAATCACATTCTATCACAAGGTCCCATTTCTCCACAGCTGCGCGTTGAACAAGTTGGCACGTGACATTTGCAGGAGGTCCCTCCGTCCCATCGTACGGCATATAGCATGATGCCAAGATAAGCGGTGGAAGCCCATCGCGCTCCAACTTTATCGCAGTTTGATCTAGGTTACTGTATGTGGATACAAGAAAGAGATTAATCTGTTTTCTAGCTACAATACATGTTCTATAATTACTGTTGGTACCTGTGTTAGAGGATTTAAACAGTGTAAGTCCTTTTGAGTGGAGCCCCCTAATTCTGCCGCCTGATATCCAGGGTTCTTGAATTAGGGCAATGTCTATTTGTCTACTCTCCATGAGGTAGACCAGGTTGGCGCTGGCAGCTTTACTATGATGAAGATTTATTTGTAAAAATTTCATGATAAGTTATTAACTACCACCTCCTTATTTACCTGTTTTTTCTTATTGGCTATGAATCTAAGCTTGCATCGGTTTGTACCAACGCGCACTTTGTAGCCAATTTTCCGCAGAAGTGGCATCGATTTGTGGCTTAGACTCACAATCACTTCGGTGCCATCTTTGGTTGGTTCGTTAACCTGAACAACCTCCCAATTCTGGCTGAGTTGTTCGGTGTTCAGGGACTTGAGGTTCCGTTCTATCCGGTCTCTTGGTATCACGGGTCCCTTAAGTGTCAGCACTGCCTTTGGCCTGCTCAGTTCGCTGATTTCCTTCTTACTAATTAGTCGAAGGTCAGCGTTCGGCCAAGGAGCTTCGGTCTTCTCGATGAACTCTCGGAGCCATGTGAGAGTGTTGCCGTCTTCACATGTCATCACCTTGAATCCGTGGACAGTGCTGAGGCTACTGAAGAGTGGCGGAGGCCTGTTCTTGACGATAGCCTCGTTTACCCCGTCCAGAATTCTAAGTTCTATCAATTGCCATTGATCATCCGTCAGTTTCCTTGAAGGGTTGCCAAAGTCTGCAATCGCAGTCTGTTGGACCTCCATGGTCACCCGGGAGAATTTGGCTTTCTTCTTCTTGTTCCCCGGTGAAGGAACAGCTGGTGACGTAGTGTCGTCGTGCCTAGCTCTTTTGGAACCACTCGCAGTTGGGCGAGAGATAGGCGGAGGCAAGAGGCCGTCCTTTCCTACCTTCACCTTTCCTTGAGCAGTCCTCAAGTTCGGCTCGTCCTGAGTCAGTCTGTCCGTACATGTATTATCCGTCCGTGACGGATTGTCGTCTGGCCTAGCTTGGTTGGACGTACTCGCAGTTGGGTGAGAGCCAGGCGGAGGCAAGAGGCCTTCCTTTCCCTTCTTCACCGCCCCTTGAGCAGTCTTCAAGTTCGGCTTGTCCTTGGTTCGTCTGTCCGTACCCGTGCTTAATGTCGTGGTCGATAGTCTCTGAGTGGATCTATCCAGGGCTAGCTTTTCCTTGGCCGTTAAGGATTCAGGATTCCTTTTGCCTAGCCGCCGGATAATCCTCTCAGCGTTCCGATTTTGCCTGCGGAATATTTGTTTATCGTCCAGGAGACCTTTCACCTTGCGCTTACGACGCTCAGCTCGGGCCTCCAAAACAGTCTTCACGGAGTCCATTGTTGAGTCGGTCGGTTTGCAATCCCCTGGCTGAGAAGAGGTGGACGCATCCGGACTGCATTCAGGGTTCTGAGCCCGAAGGCAATCCGAGTGCGACTCCTCTAACTCATCCACTCCCGTGGTTACCTCCCCACCTTCCAGGCCCGTTGGAGCAATATGCACCGCGCAACGGCTGGTTGATGGTTTGGATGGACCAGGAGCTGGTTCATGCATCTTGTCTTTTGTCGTGTCAGTATTTGCATGCACAGCTGATAAGGCCGTCCCTTTCCTTACCTGGGATTTAGCAGCAGGGGGTTTGGGTGGTCCCATCAGCGTGTCCGCGTTTGTGTCTTTCACAGAAGTAGCCTTCGCCGGTGTTAGGACCAGAGGCCCAACTTCCATTGCAGACTCCTTCTGTAGAAGCGCACGTGCGTTATGCAGTCGTTTGCGTTCCAGCTCCGTAAGTTCTTCCCAACTCCTTGTGCCAAGTCGTTCAATCACTCTTCTACAGTTGCGGTATTTACTCCGCACTGAAGAAGTTGAAAGCCGTGAGATGTTGGAGCTGGCAACAGAACAGGAGTCACTGATGTCGTCAGTGTCAACCGTTATGATGCTGGCCCCATCATCCACACCGAGATTGGCAAAGGGGTTGAGAAGAAGGTCTTCCTCTTCCTCAGTCATGTCCGTTTTTGTGTCGTTCTTGTCTTTATTGGTGTTTTTTGTCACTGGCGACTTCTCCCCTCGTTCGTTTCGAGGGGCCAAGCCCACGCCGGCAGCCGCGACTTCTACCGACGGTTTAGCGTATATCCCCGCTAGTTTTTTTTCTGTTTTGTGTGTCTTGTCCATGGTTTTTACGTTGTGGGTTCCTCTTAGTTGGCCTAGAATCCTCAGCTGTCCAGCTGCGGATCTCCTGATCAGTCTAGTCCGTGATGTATTGTCGTCTAGCCTAGCTTGGTTGAACGTACTCGCAGTTGGGTGAGAACCAGGCGGAGGCAAGAGGCCGTCCTTTCCTTTCTTCACCTTCCCTTGAGCAGTCCTCAAGTTTGGCTCGTCCTGAGTGTGTCAGTTTCCGTAGTTACCGTCCGTGACGGATTTTCGTCTGGCCTAGCTTGGTTGGACGTATTCGCAGTTGGGTGAGAGCCAGGCGGAGGCAAGAGGCCATCCTTTCCTTTCTTCACCTTTCCTTGAATAGCCCTCAAGTTCGGCTCGTCCTGAGTTTGTCCGTATTCGTATAAACCGTCCGTAACGTAATGTCGGCCTTGCTTGGTTGAACGTACTCGCAGTTGGGCGAGAGCCAGGCGGAGGCAAGAGGCCATCCTTTCCTTTCTTCACCTTTCCTTGAGCAGTCCTCAAGTTTGGCTCGTCCTGAGTGTGTCAGTATTTACCGTCCGTGACGGATTTTCGTCTAGCCTAGCTTGGTTAGACATACTCGCAGTTGGGTGAGAGCCAGGCGGAGGCAAGAGGCCGTCCTTTCCTTTCTTCACCTTTCCGTGAGCAGTCCTCAAGTTCGGCTCGTCGTGAGTCTGTCCGTATTCGTGTTAACCGTCTTCAAGCAGATCTAAGAAATTCACAGCTGGCCAGCTGAAAACCTAAACGTAAGCCTCCCCACCACTACAAGGTGGAAACCCGTCGAGGAGGTGAGGATTGGCTTCTTTATTTGATATTCTCAAATAAAGAAGCCAATCCTCACCTCCTCGGATTGGCTTCTTTATTTGATATTCTCTGATCACTTCGTACTTTTTTAAGCAAGAGCGAGTAAGAAAAAAAAATGCATTTCAATTTCTATTTCTGGTACAGGATTGCCACTTTATTCCAATTGAAGTAGATATACTGCATTTTTTTCACAAAATCAATCTGCTGCTTTAAAATAAATTCTACTGCACTTGATTTTACGAACAAAATTACCCTTCACGCCTTAATAATAATATGATATGTTTATTTATATGTAGCTATTTTGTTTATTCTTTTTGTTTTGAAGAAAAACAAATGTTATATGTATTTTCTTTATTTATCAGTTTTGTTCGAATGACATATTTAGTTTAATAAAAAAAATAAATAAAAAAAAAATATTTACTGAGAAAATATTGAATCTACTGAACTTTTTTTTACAAATATACTGCGAAAAATTTTCTGAGAAGGGGCAACCCTGTATCTGGTGTCGCTTTTTCGTTTCATCTGGTATCTGGTGTCACTTTTTTGTTTCATCGTTCAGCAGATTTTACTCTTCATATTTTTTTCATACCGGGGGCTATATTTGAAAATCGATTCTTAAGGAGTAAACTCCTATAAACTCCAATAAATTCCAAAAAAGTAGGTACTGCTTGGATCTGTTAAAAGGTCCTAAAGTTTCATTAACTTTCCTTCCATTATCTCTTGTTTCGTTTGATCGATATTTTTATTTTCTATGTTTACTTTTATTGTAACTGTGCCGTTATTTTACAGCTACTCACAATTTTGTATACTCGAAGATCATAGGCGGTTTAATTTACAATTGTTCAGCTAATTTCTAATCCAAGGCTCAAGTTTTTGTGCCTCTGTTATTGCAACAAACTCAACTAAAGAAACTGCCCGAATTATTATTGGTTGCTTTTACCGAGGGCGTACTGTATGTAATAAAACTAAACCGTATTTGTAGTTTATTGAAGTTATAATGCCATTTGAAAAACGACAGAGAAAACCAGAGTAGTCGAAAGAACGAGACGACATCGGTAATAGGCGTGACAAATAGGGCACTCCACGAATACGTCAGTGTCAAGCAGCTTAGTCACTTTGAGGGAAAACATTGGCGGCGGCGAATCTAATTGAATGCAAAATATTTCTTGCAAATGCTTAATAAACAATTAACGATCAAATTTATAAACTATTATCCACAAAATAGTGCATAAAAGCAAAATAAAAGTGAAATAAGACAATATATATCACAAATGTTTTCCCTCAAAGTGCCATTACAAATAGAAAGAGATAGCTTGGTAGAAAGCCCTATTATGGCCCACTTCACAGCCTTTGTGTAAAAGCCTGAAGCCTGATTCACAATGCGACGAGGAAACGAGACGTGAGCGTGACGAGATCCCGTCGTTGCTGTCAAACGAATTTCAAACAATGAAAGTATATGAGGATATACACAATGAAGCGTTTCTCGTCGTCACTTCACGCCAAGAATTCGAAAAATTGAAAAAAAGACGCGACGAGACGACGATATTCTTTTTTGACAAGTTATTTACATAATGGAAGTATTTTGTTTAAAGAAAAATTACGATAACTTGAAATTAAAAGATCAAGTAATTCCTAATAGTCCAGTAACTATATACATTAGACCTTGCGTCAGGTCCGGTTGTTCTGATTTTTTGCTGAGTTATTTATGATGTTGGCCTAGTATTAAATCTGATTTTTCGACCTCGAGCGCCGAACCCAACATTGGTAAAAATCGAAAAAACCGCGAATTTTTCGCGGTTTTTTCACTTATTGGCTATTTTAACCATTACGCCTTAACTTCCGAATAAAACATTGCTCTACGATTTCAACCTTACTAAATTTGCTTCAATTTGAGTCCAAGGCCGGTTCTGTAGACATAACGGTTTCCAAGGGACGGCATTTCAAAATATAGCAATACAAAATTTAAAACAACAAGTAGCATATAAAACAGTATAATAACAAAAACATGGTCTTTGACATATGCTGCATCAAAGCAATAGAGCGTGTAGATTGGGCCAAAAGAAGAAAACAATAGTACCGGATGGGGGGTATATATCCCCCCGTATAGGCGGGAGGGGCAATTTTAAGAAAAGTTGACTTCAAATAGAAAAATAACCATAAAAATACAATGGTAATATCTGGA
Source organism: Dasysyrphus tricinctus (assembly GCA_963921185.1). Taxonomy (NCBI): domain Eukaryota; kingdom Metazoa; phylum Arthropoda; class Insecta; order Diptera; family Syrphidae; genus Dasysyrphus; species Dasysyrphus tricinctus. The sequence goes on along the minus strand of OY992530.1, from coordinate 202,678,609 downwards.
CGAAAATCCATTCCTCATCTCAAAGCCAGAAATCCATTCTTTAATTTTTTTTTAAATAAAGTTTTTTTAGCTGATAGTTTTTGAAAAATTTACTTTCAAACTCAAAATTTTGAGAAAAAGACGATTTTTTTTTGTTAATCTATTTTTTTTATTTTATGGTATTAAGTAGGTACTATTTTTGATTTTCAATGCCCTTATTAATTCTTAGTTAAAAACTGAAAACCAAATGCTAAAATGACTTCTAGTTTTTGAGAAAACTGAAATTAACATGATAAACTTCACTGTTTTCAGTCTGGTATCCTTTTTCTTCGGGGTGGGAGGGCTCTGCCTCAGATGCGGTAGTTCTAATTTTAAGATGAGTTGTTTATGATGTTGGCCTTAGCAATAATCCAAGTTTTCGACCTCGAACGCCGCGCGCAACTTTGTGAAATACGCAAAAAACCGAGAAATTTTCGCGTTTTTTTTAGTTATTGGCTATTTTAACCTTTAAGGCCTGGTTTTCGATTATAACTTTGCTCTTCCATTTCAAAATAATTAAATGGGCTTCAATTTGAGCTAAAAATCAATTCAAATTGTGAAATTTTTCATCAACTTTTGAATTTAGAATGCTGAAATCGAATTGAAGGGAGCTTATTCACCCCTTGTGTGAAATCTGTGTAGCGTGTCATGTTGGCTTTATTTTAAGATCTTAATCATGAACATCGGATGAGTAGAAACGGAGTTATGATTTTTTAAAGTCAACCATATAAAACTCGAACTAAAACATTCGCTTCAGATAACTCACTGGTGGGTACTGAACTGAGTACTGTTTTAGTTCGAGTTTTATATGGTTGACTTTAAAAAATCATAACTCCGTTTCTACTCATCCGATGTTCATGATTAAGATCTTAAAATAAAGCCAACATGACACGCTACACAGTATACAAAAATCATTGAAAAGGGGCAAACGATTTCACACAAGGGGTGAATAAGCCCCCTTCAATTCGATTTGCAGCATTCTAAATTTAAAAGTTGATGAAAAAATTCACAATTTGAAGCCCATTTAATTATTTTGAAATGGTAGAGCAAAGTTATAATCGAAAACCAGGCCTTAAAGGTTAAAATAGCCAATAACTGAAAAGACCGCGAAAATTTCTCGGTTTTTTGCGTATTTCACAAAGTCGCGTTCGGCGCTCGAGGTCGAAAACTTGGATTATTGCTAAGGCCAACATCATAAACAACTCATCTTAAAATTAGAACTACCGCATCTGAGGCAGAGCCCTCCCACCCCGAAGAAAAAGGATACCAGACTGAAAACAGTGAAGTTGATCATGTTAATTTCAGTTTTCTCAAAAACTAAAAGTCATTTTAGCATTTGGTTTTCAGTTTTCAACTAAGAATTAATAAGGGCATTGAAAATCAAAATCAAAAATAGTACTTAATACCATAAAATAAAAAAAAAAAATAGATTAACAAAAAAAATCGTCTTTTTCACAAAATTTTGAGTTTGAAAGTAAATTTTTCAAAAACTATTAACTAAAAAAACTTTATTTTAAAAAAAATTAAAGAATGGATTTCTGGCTTTGAGATGTATTTTTATGGTTATTTTTCTATTTGAAGTCAACTTTTCTTAAAATTGCCCCTCCCGCCTAAACGGGGGGATGTATACCCCCCATCCGGTACTATTGTTTTCTTCTTTTGGCCCAATCTACACGCTCTATTGCTTTGATGCAGCATATGTCAAAGACCATGTTTTTGTTATTATACTGTTTTATATACTACTTGTTGTTTTAAATTTTTATTGCTATATTTTGAAATGCCGTCCCTTGGAAACCGTTATGTCTGCAGAACCGGCTTTGGACTCAAATTGAAGCACATTTAGTAAGGTTGAAATCGTAGAGCAATGTTTTATTCGGAAGTTAAGGCGTAATGGTTAAAATAGCCAATAAGTGAAAAAACCGCGAAAAATTCGCGGTTTTTTGGATATTTACCAATGTTGCGTTCGGCGCTCGAGGTCGAAAAATCAGGTTTAATACTAGGCCAACATCATAAATAACTCAGCAAAAAATCAGAACTACCGGACCTGACGCAATGTCTCAGTACTATGAAACTACAAGGTTACTGGACTATAATCTGTTGTCCTTAAAGCTTTTTTGGATAATTTTTACTTTTAACAAAAAAGTTTTCGTTGTAAAGAATCTCGCAGCATTGTGAATTGGAAAACGATTTTATAACTAGAAAAAGATGACAGCGAATCACGTCACGCTCTCGTCTCGTTTTCTTGTCGCATTGTGAATCAAGCCACAATGCGGCGAGATTTCTTACAACGAGAACTATTTTCTTAAAAAAAAATTGCTATGTCCTAATTGGCACTCATCGCACGACTGAGCAACAAGCGATGATCTCTGTATCGGACAATCAAAATATCAAACTTCAGTAAATCAATCAATGTGTCCTTAGGCGTGGTACACATTAGCCGTTTTCCTTTGGAGGTGGCGAAGTACTTAGACGAGTAGATGAAAACCCTAATCTATCAACTAACCTAATCAACTGCACATGCTCTCATGTGCGAGTAGATACATTTTACATGTGAAAGCAGTTTGATGTGTTCCATTGAAAAAAGCTGGCAAAGTACTTGCAAGTACTTCGCCACCTCCAAAGGAAAACGCCTATTATCAAACCTGAGTGTCAGCTATGTTGGATATCAAACCGAACTGACAATGTGTACACGCTGAATGATGGTTTGACACTCAGAACTGCCTGCTCACAAAATTTTTTGATACTGCGTGACAACCCTCGGTTTGTTGGGTGGTTGCTCGATGATGTGTACACAATTTCATTCATGAGCCGTCATTCACGGAACAAAACAAGAATTTTTATTGACGACTGGAGGCAGTACTCTACCGGGCAAAATTTACAACAGGATAACTACATAAGATGTCAAAATTTGTTGTAAAAATAATGTGATTCGTGAAGTGTTTTTCCGAAATTATTTATTAAAAGAAGAAAACACTATTCTAATAAATATAAAAACTATATTTTTATTAAATAATAAAGTAAAACTTGCAATAACACATAAATTTGTGCTGGAAATCGAACCAAGTGTTTCCTAAAGTATAACCAAAGTGAAAACGATTCCGTAGGTGCTCTCGCCCGTAAATTGTTCGTTTATTTAATAATTTAGAAATATGTAACTATTATTCCTCCTTGGTGATCGTGTCATTCTTAAGATTCTGGCCAAGGATGTAGGTCTATTGCCCTTGATTACTTTGAAGATCACTGAAGTAACATAGAATTCAACATCTGGATTGAGTGCACGAACTTCACCGGCTTTTAAAGATCGGTTGGGATTGTCCGTGAATCTTTTATTGCTTATGTGCTCTAGTAGGAAGGTCTACGCCAATTGCTTCCTTAATTGTTACTCAATGATGTGGCAATTGAGGGTAACTTCTACACATCATCCACCAGGGACAACTTTTTTGATTCCCAACACTCTTCACAACGCACATCGCACTTAAATATTTCCATTTCGTCGCAGAAGAAATCATTTGGACCCCGGAGAATTATTTCAGGAGCAGCTACCGCTGTTGTTCACTTGATTAGAATAAGAAGAATTTGTAAATATATTTTTGTTTTAGATAAAATACTGTAGTTACTTACGGCTGTCGGCTGGTTATGAATGTTTTCTTTTTGTCCTTGTTTTCTTCTGTTGGTTTTTTTTTCTTTCGAAAACTGAAATAAAATAGAATGAAATATGTAAATAAAGTCATTTAAGTATATTTTGATTGAAATAACATCAATTTTTATTTATAAAACAATTATTTTACCTGAATGTAAATACATGCATTTGTTATGGCGGCCTGTTCATAATGTAGTTATCGAGTTGTTTTTATCTGCCACCAGGTATCGCATTTTGACTTTTCTAGTCGTCAATAGCGAATCAGTGGAAAAAGTGCAAACAAAATAAGAAAAAGCTCGCGTGTGTCATGTAAAAAAGGAATCAGCACGATTCGTGGCGGAAATAGCCTCAAAATAAAAAGAAACAATTTTCTGAGAGTAGTGGAATTTCTTTGCCTGACGCCCAACATAACTGATAAGTGTGAACGCGAAACTTTTCACGCAGGTTTGATATCCAACACGCGTGACACTCAGGTTTGATAATGTGTACCACGCTTTATTAGAATATAAACGCGGTAGTGCGATGGCGTATAACAGCCGCAAATGTATGTTTTGAGATCGCTCAAGCTATTTCACACAAGCTTTCGAAAAACAAACTCAATACCTAAAGGGAAATGTCCTAATCAGGAACTGAACTTGCGCGAACGACGCTATACAAGAAGTTGTTTCATCGCTTAAAATCAAATGAGTTTGTTTTTGATCACACTACAATGCAACGGATTTCAAGGAAAATATGACAAATGACGCTTATTTAATCCTAATTTTATGGGATAAAATGTTGGGATTGCTTCAAAAATAGATTAAATGCAATTAAGGTGGGCTTTTAGAATTGTAATTGCTTAAGATTTCTAGTTGTACATTTATTGAACATCGCAAAAGTCTCTCTTGTACATTCAAGATTAGCTGTAAACATTTTGTTTAGGTACTCTGATCAACATTGAGGTTTGGTGCAAACTCCGAATAGGCAAAGACATACAAAATTCACTTTCGTGGTCGCCCGATAGTGTGTTTAAATCCACTAATAGCCATTCCACACTATCCCACTGAGTATTAATACATGTCAAAAAAGTGTGAAGAAATCATGTATAATAGTGTGGAAACAAAATATGAAATTTCATCATACACAACTTGACAGCGCATCCGACACGATTTGACATGTGTTAATACAATGGAAATATTTAGGATCGGTTCTAAAACCATCAAACTTTCTATCCCACTTGGGCGTTTGAGGTTATGGTGAAACTGATTTTTTGATGCAAGTGTGGAAGAAAAATATGAAAGTCAGATACATTACACAAATTTGGCAGTCGTATGAAATTTCTTCCCACTTTATTTTGACATGTGTTAATACTTTGTGGGATAGTGTAGAGGCACAGTAACCACGCACGGTATAACTTAGGACCGATCGATAATAGGACACACATTTTGGTAGCGCTATCAACAAGCAATGCGACCGACCGAAGCTCATCGCTGGGGTTGCACGATCTTTGTCCAATTAGAACATAGCCTATATCGTCGTATACTTTCATTGTTTGAAATTCGTTTGACAGCAACGATGGAATCTCGTCACGCTCACGTCTCGTTTCGTCATCGCATTGTGAATCAGGCTTAATTCTGGTTGTTTATTTAGCTGAAGAAAAATACTGTAGAAGTTTCAATAAAAATTTTGTATTCCCCAATATAATTTACAAAGCGTATTAATTGCGCAAAACAGCCCTTACACAGTCAATATGTGATATTGAGCAATATTATTTCCTTGTGTAAGGCCCGCATTATACATTACTTTTCTTTATATTCTTTTTAGTATCAGGCCGACGGCAAAATTGCCATGTCCTTATTCTTAAGTTAGAAATATTAAAAACTTTTTTGGAAAAAATAAAGAATTTTTCGATATTAAATACTTGACACTAAGGCCGTGTGCCAATTGCGTTAAAATCCTGGTTAAATTTGATCCCATGGCTAAATTTTGACATTACTGAGGTGAATATAAACTTCAAAATTTAACCTGCTCAGGAGCTCGTTAAAATTTTAGTCGGTGGTTAATTTTTGACATTAACCCTTATAAAAAAAACTGCTGAGGAAGATGAATGTAGATAAATATTTTATTTTGCTATCAAGAAGTCATGAATCCTATCGGGAAAGATGAAAAATGGAAAAAAAAAACTAAAATTAAATGAAAGGATTAAGAAATATAGACAAAGACCTTATAATAAATTTAAGTATGCACTCAAGAAGAAGTTTGAATAACTTGTGATAAATCCTTGATAATGCAAAAGAATCAATAAAATTTATTGAAAATACTTTTTCAGATGATTCATTCATTTTGCAAACTGATATGTTTTCGAACTATCATCACTGAGAAAAATGCAACAACAAAACTAATGGGAAGTGAATGTAAAAAAAATCCCATTTCATCCAATTGACACAGCAAAAACCTTAAATTTTACTCACCCCTATAAAAAGGGATAACATTAAACTGGGATCAAATTTAACCAGAATTTTAACGCAATTGGCACACGGCCTAAATACTAAAAAAAAAAAACTTTTTAACGACCAGCGAAGCGGACGAGGGTAAGCTAGTAAATACATACAACGAAAAATGGGGAATTCTGATGAAGAAGTTTGGCCAATGGAATTGATTGCTGTTGTCGATCACCAATCGAATCGATTTGTGTTCATGCTTTGTATTTTGTTACGCAATCGACTGAACAATGCTTTATTGTAATCTTATGGGATTTTCCATTGGTAAATTCAGATTTCAATCGAAAAATTGATTTTTTTTGTTGCCAATGGAATGCAATTACAAATTGATTTTTTTTGTCAATGTATTTGTGTAATTTCACGTGTATCTCATTATTCGTAAAGAGCCCTACACACGATCAATGTTTATTGTCAATATTCAGTGAAAAAGTAATTTTTCGCTGAGTATTGATCGTTCGTAAACTCTTCAATGTCATTGACAATGAACATTGACGACATTGGTGAGAATCAAAATCGATTTGGTTTTCTTCAATGTAACTGTCATGTTGACGTTTGAGTCGGTGGCAAAAATAAAGAAACTTCAAAATAGAAAAAGAAATGGTTGATTTTTGGGCTTAGTTCTCTTTCCTTAGTACTTAATTTTGTTATTGCTTCTTTTTTATTTGCTGATACACCCAATACAATATTCTTGCAGCCAAAACATACAATTTTACGTACAATTATTATCAATTTTCATTGATACGTGTGGTGGCAATTTTGGATCAATGTTTTTTGACAGAAAATGTCTTCAATAATTATTGTCAATGAATATTGATCGTGTGTAGGGCCCTTAACAATTTGCATCGCTTTGTCCACTTTTGGTAGTGTAATATTAGCTTCATGAATTTACCGATTCATTTAAAACAACTTCCTTTTTCTATTAAAAATTATCAAAATTAATTTTAGAACAAAAAATAAATAATTTTTTTCGCATTTAGAGCACAATTTTCACAACCGAAATAAAATAATCACATCAGAAACCACATAAGCAAAGTGACAGCTCAAAATTATTTTGGTATTAGTGCAGGGAGGGGTAATCTGCCGAAAAATTTAGATGTGCAAAATTGATTTTAAATCAAAAAATAAATCAATTTTTTCGCCCAATGGAAAGCAAAAATTGATTTGGATCTGTCAAAATGTTGATTTTGGTAGATCTAAATCGAAAATAAATTGATTTATTTTACCAATGGAAAACCCCATTAGGACACGAAAACGTGTCTATTGCATTTTGGAACAGTCTTTGGAAGAATTTTTCTGTAAGGATTTTGGGACAGTTTATGTAGCGTAATTTCTTAAAGTTCCACGTTTAGGAATTGGGCACAAGTCTGCAGCGGAACAAAACGGTATTAAAAAGAATGATAAATGTTTTAAACTTAATTTTTGTTTCAAGTTTCTTTTACCTGGGATTCTGTTCTTAAAGCTACAAGAATATGGCAATATAAACAATAATTAATTTTTGTTCACAGTCACCGACTAACCTTCGAACCGCAAGCATCGTTCGTAGTCTCTTGTGTGATTTTTTACTTTGTGCTGCTTCGCGCAAACCGGTATCTCCCGTTATACCATATTTTTTTTATCTAATCAATTTTTTTTTTGCGACTTGTTTTTTTTTGCTAAATAAGAATACTCTTGAGTGCAACTTTTCGTGTTGAAAATGGCCCACAGGCTGGGTGGATCCCGTTTCAGGCTGTTACCGCTTGACGTGGATTCATCTTTATCTCAACCTAATAAAAAACATAAACCTAACCTTACTCCTTTATGTAATTACCCTGATCTTCCAACAACAACAAACTCTAAAAATCCCAAGTTCATAGTGATCTCTCCTTAATCCAATGATAAGCCCATATCGTCTCTCAGCCCCTTTTTACTAAAAAAAATCGATTGATAATATCAGTAAAGAATATGAGCAAATATCTCAATTGCGTGATGGAAACCTTCTTATTTTGGTTAAAACACAAAAAGTCGCTGAAATATTCCTTAAAGTGAACAATCTTGCAAACTCTTGTCCAGTTGTTGTCAAACTTCATGAGAAATTAAATGAGTCCAAGGGATTAGCTTATGCCCCTTGTTTGATAAACGTCTCTGAGGCTGAAATTATAGCAGAAATGAAATCTCAATATGTGACTGATATTTATAAATTCACAAAAACTGAAGATGGTAAGCAAAGAGCAACTGGTCTAATGCTTTTTACCTTTGACTCATACCATATCCCAAAATCGGTAGACATTGGTTTTTATAAAGCCAAAATCACTGAATACATCCCAAATCCAATGCGCTGTCGAAATTGCCAACTCCTCGGCCACACAAGCAAACGATGCATGGGAGATACTAAATGCGATTCCTGCAGCCTCCCTCCCCACACTCCTAAGCCATGTGACAGAATTATGTGTGCGAATTGCTCACTTGCCCATCCCTCTTCTTCTAAATCTTGCCCTGCCTATAAAGAAGCCAAAGAAGTTCTGACAATAAAAACTCACAAAAAATGCACAATGGCCGAAGCTAAGAGAATTTATAAAGAGCAAAATAATATCCCTTCTCATTTCTCATCTTCGTCAGTTTCATTTGCAGAAAAAACAAAACAGATTCCAAATACTATAACCTCAATTGTACAAGATTCCAAAAATGATAAAATGCAAAGTTCTACAGTTAACAACGCAGAAAAACAAACCTCAAACACAATAAAAATGCCTAAAATAAGTAATGCAAACACAATAACTCTAAATTCTTGCCCAAATAAATCTCAAAACACTCCTATATATACAGACACACATGCTCTTCCTTCAACATCTTCCGATCCAAATTATATAAACAATTCAGCTCCAATCATAACCCCACATTCAAAACTGCCCGAACAACTTTCCTCATCAAACTCTTCAAAAATTTCACAAATCATTTCAAACAACTCAGCTACCGCACAACCTACTTCATGTGAAGTAGACAACACCAACTCTACCAAAAAACAAACGCAATCTCCTCTATCAAAAGTAACACTAGATTTACTTGATAATAATTCTTACTACACTCCTCGTCAACTGAATACGCACAAACATTTTTGAATATATTTTATCCATTTTTTCCAAACAGTGATGGTTATTATGCCATCTGTTGATGGTAAAAATTTTCGTAACATATAAATAACAGAATTTCAAAGTTTTATACAAAAACAACCGTGAGTTTTTCCTTCAACCACTTCCAAAGTGTAACTTATGCAAAGTAGAAGTTTTTTTTTGAGTCAACTGAATAGGTACAAAAATTAAAATTGGTATTGGAATGGAATGAAACAAGTTTTTGTTTAAGTTTAGTAGTGGGTACTTCCATATTTTTAATTACTTCGTAAATTCGATCCGGCATGGAATCGTATAGCTTTTTAATGTAATTTAACGAAATTTCGCTCCACGCTAATTTGATTGCAGAAATTAAGGTTTCTTTGTCTTCGAACTGACGACCACCCTCATAAACTTTGCGTACTAACCATCCCCAGACATTTTCTATGATGTTTAGATCAGGTGAGTACGGCGGCCATTGAAGCAACTGCACTTGTTGCTCCTCTATCCATGTTTTTATTATGCGCGCTGAGTGAATAGGCGCATTATCATGTTGGTAGCTCCAGTTTATGGGTCCAAAGATGTTAGAAAATTTAGGAAAATTTCTTTCCAAAATTACTTTATACCCAGCTGCTGTCATTCTTGATGTTACAACCTCGAGCTCAACTGTTCCATAATAACTGACTGCTCCCCATATCATGACACCTCCTTCACGACTATGATGGCGCTTTAAAAATCTTTTTTCTTTTCTTAAGTCGTGAAAAAAGAAGTTGAACCCATCAGGGCCATCGAAATTAAACTTTTTTTCATCTGAAAAAACCACGTGATACCATTCTTTTTTCCAACTCATGTGAAGTCTTAAAAAATCTAATCGCAACATTTTCCGTCTCTCGTCAAGTGGTGGTTTTTTCTTAAGTTTCATTCGTTTAAGATGGCTTGAGTTGTTGATTACTCTTAATACTGTTGAGCAACTTGCGTTTACGCTGACTTTTTGTTTTATTTTTGCCACAGAATCAGAAGAATTTGATGCATATCTTAAAATTCTTCGTCTCTCAGCTGCTGTTGTTGCTGTTTTCTTACCTCCCTTCATGTTTTTGCCGTATGCATCTTTATTTTTCAAGTAAGAATAAACTACATTAAAACTTCGGCCAACTTTATCAGCTATTGCACGTCCAGTTAGGTCTTGGTCTCTAAGTAAATCGATTTTAGCTTTTTCAACACTGTTAAGACACTTAGATCTACCCATTTTTCTTAAAATTTGGAATCAAGAATTAAATTTTACTGAAAACACTAAAATCGTCAATTTAAACTGTCAAGCACTCCAAAAAACTTATAAACAACGAAGAAAATGGCGTTGTACCTATTCAGTTGACTAAAAAAAAAACTCCTACTTTGCATATAAAACACTTTGCAAGTGGTTGAAGAAAAACTCACGGTTGTTTTTGGATAATTCTTTCGGAATTATCTGCTTAACATCTTAGGGAATAGTTAGCATCAACAGATGGCATAACAACCATCACTGTTTGGAAAAAATGGATAAAGTATATTAAAAAATGTTTGTGCGTATTCAGTTGACGAGGAGTGTATATACAAAATTCAAATCCGCACGATGTTGACATGCAATAAAGATACAAACATCAACCTACTACTTGGCTCCGCTGATCGGGAATTAAGTCGGCCGGGCTCTTTAGAGAGCGTGGTCGCTTCAACATCCGACCCGCGGAGTCAAGACTTTGATCACCCTAACCATGACAACTCCATTTCCTTAAAAAATAGCCCAAAGTCCACTTACATAACAAAAGAAAAAACTAAAATCTTACAATGGAATATTAAAGGTTTTATTAATAACTATAATGAATTGAGTATTCTTATTAAAGAATATCTCCCAAGTATTATCTGCCTTCAAGAAACACATTGTGCTGCTCAGTTCAAACCGAATATACCTAAAATGTATATAGGTTTTTTTCACAATCTAGCTGAAAACGTTACAGCTAAACAAGGAGTAGCTATTTTAGTAAAAAAAAGGGATACCACATAAACAAAAGGTCATTAACTCGCATATTCTCACCCTGGCAGTTGAAATTCAACTTGCGGATAAATTCACTGTTATATCGTTATATATACACCCTAGTCAATCGTTTTCAATTAACGATCTTCTAAGTATAATTGATCAAATAAATACTCCAATTATCATAGCCGGTGATGTCAACTCCTGGAGTGTTTTGTGGGGCTCCCCTGTAACTAATGGTAGAGGTGCAATCTTGGAAAGGTTTTTATCAAACTCTAACCTCATAATTCTTAATGATGGCTCCCCAACACATTTTTCCACGCATCAAAGCTTCACGCACATAGACATTACAACCTGTTCTCCTGAATTGTATCCAAAAATCGAGTGGATTGCCCTTGATGATCTTTACAATAACATCTAGTCAAACTCACCAAAAACACCGCACTACTCCAAAGTTCAAAACTGACCTAGCAAACTGGACTCTGTTTCAAGACCACATTACACAAAATTTGTTGTCCACAAATATCTCATCAAACATAAATCAAGAGGCAGCTCGTCTTACCAAAGCGATCAGACACGCAGCCAACCATTCGATACCCCAAAGTTCTCCAAAAGCTCCAAATCGCACAGTGTCTTGGTGGAATTCAGAACTTCACTTTTTGCGGAAAGAAAAAAATAGAGCATGGAAACTTTTTAAAAAATATCCAAACCAGCAAAATTTTATCGCATTCAAAAAATCAAACGCCAAATTTCGTAGGGAAGTGAAAATTTCTAAAACAAATAAATTCAATGAAATCACATCTTCCATAAGCCCCACATCTTCTCCTTCGAAAATATGGCAAGAAATCCGTTGCCTTACAGGAACCTATCAGTCCCAATCGATTATTTGCATCGCAGACCAAGATCAACAATTCACCACACCTTACGAAATAAGCAACCATTTTGCTAAAACATGGTCAGATTGTTCCAAAGATGAAAACTTCTCTGCCGCTTTCAAAATGAATAAAACTGCATCTCTAAGTTTACCTTTCAATAGTAACTTGTTATCATGTCAATCCATGCATATCGAAAAACCCATTTCAAAAATTGAATTTGAAAGCTGTCTCTCCACGTTAAGCGGCAAAACATCCAGTAGGGACCGTATTTCATACCCCATTCTTAAAAACCTTCCAACATCAGCTAAATCTAGACTTGTTCAACTTTATAACAATATTCTAGATACAGGCATCATTCCACAAAGCTGGAAACTCACAACTATACTGCCTTTTTACCTAAGCCAAAAAAATTGAATACTAGTGTTAACGGATATCGCCCAATATCACAGTGCACATATTAAAGGTAATATATTGCGCATGTTTTCAAAAATCGGTTGTCAGATACTGAAAAAAAAAAAAATTAATTCTCAGAGACCTTGTCAAATTGACAATGGGTACATTCAATGCCTCAATTTCAGTACTGAATATTCAGATTTCTTTATTCTGGCCAATCAGAGGCTTGGAAAATTGAGAAAACTGAAAATCTAAATGTTAAATTTGGAAAGTGTTGAACATGTCACAGTACACACACAATGAACTGACAGGGGTCTCTGAGATTTTGACAAATGCGCGAACTTCAACGAAAATGAAAACTCGGAAGATATTACCTTTAATATGTGTACTGTGGCCCCAATATCTCTTATTCCATGTGCTTCAAAAATATTGGAAAAAATAGTTGCAAAAAGATTACTTTGGTTTTTAGAATCCAGAAACCTATTAAGCCCAAATCAAGTCGCTTTCAAACCAAACAAAGGCTGCGATGACGCTCTCCTGCACCTTGACCTGTATGTGACAAAAGCCCTCTCGGCTCGAAACCATGTTACTGTTTTGTCATTAGATTTTGAAAAGGCGTTCGATAGGATTGGCATTCATCAAATCTTAGACAAAATTATAACCTGGGGCATTGGCCCGAAGATATTCAACTACATCAAATCCTTTTTGACAAATAGAAAAATTTGTGTCAAATCTAACAATTGCTTCTCAGATTATTATCCTCTTCACAATGGTATTCCGCAAGGATCCCCCTTGTCAGTAGTGCTATTTTTGATTGCCTTTGATGAAGTCAGTACTATAATTTCAAATCATTCGCAACTTGACCACTGTATTTATGCAGACGACGTCTACATCTTATGCAGACACAACAACTTGGTAGAACACCAAAATGTTTTTTCAGAAGTCGTTTCAGATATTTTCAGATGGTCGGCTACCTCCGGTGCTAAACTATCTGTAGACAAATGCAAAACATTACATATATGCCGCAAAACTTCTTGTACAAATTTCTCTTTTAGATTTAATAATGTAAATATAGAAAATGTAAATAAGTTAAGTATTTTAGGCATTATTTTTAGTGATAGATATAATTTTAAAAACCATTGTATTGAACTAAAAAAAAAACTAGCTGCTAGGGCAAACATTGCTAACTACTTATCATGTACAAAATCGAATGCTCACTTAAATACTTTATGTAAAATTACTAGATCTCTCATACTAAGTAAGATTGACTATGGTATCTTAATCTATGGTAACTCGCCTAAAACAACAATCAACATTATCAAGGCCCCATATCATCAAGCAGTGCGTAGGAGCCTAAACGCTTTTCCTACCAGTCCAATACGAAATATAATGGCTGAAGCTGGACTTCCTTTAGTGGATGAACGCATTCTTGAAAGCAGAGCCAAGCTTTACGCAAAACTTTCGTTTATACAAGGCTCAATTATAAACGACGACATTAAGTCAATAGTGAGGGCAAAATCTCCCAAGCGCATACCATCAGCTTTGTCAATCGCAATAACTACCGCTAATTTAATGGAGCTTCCTGAGGTAAAAAATAGTAAATACTTCCCGATGTTCCCACCTTGGAGTATACAAAAATCGTCCTTTATAATGGATATGGCAGACCATATAAAGAGCAACACATCGAGTAGCATGTATCGGGCCCTATTTAATGACATGACAACTGACCTGAGGTCCAACAATTGGAATTTCGTATTTACCGATGGGTCTAAAAACCAGCACACCATCTCATTTGCATCAACTCACGAAGATGGTTCATTACTATCCGTAGGTCTATTGAACAATATAGCTTCAATTTTTACCGCCGAAGCAACAGCGATCCTAGAAACTGCAACATTAACCGCAAAGTTACCTGGTAAGTTTGTAATATGTTCTGACAGTCAGGCAGCTCTTTACGCATTACAGAATCCTAATAACACCACGGTTCTTATAAGCAAAATAAGAGATCTCCTTTCAAAATATCCGAATAAATTGAAACTTATGTGGATACCTGGACACGTTGGGATTCTCGGTAACGAACATGCAGACCGTGCGGCCAATAATGCTCATTTCTCACCCGTCAAATCGGTTGAAAATTTAACCAAAATTGACCTATTACGGGAAGGTAAAAACAAAATTAGAGAACAACAACTAAATGAGTGGCAGAACAATTATCAACACAAGTACAAATCCATCAACATCGATAAGACTAAAGCTTGCTACCCAATCACCACCTCCAAGCAGATGAATACTGTCATGGTCAGACTGCGCCTGGGACACACAGCACTCACCCACCAACATCTTCTAAAAAACACAAGCCCGCCAACCTGCACTCACTGTCAATCACCAATAGACACAAAACACATCCTTGGAATAGGAGGATGCAAATCAATAACCTCCAACACCAGCATCTACAACTCACCCTCATCCATAGAAGAAATCTTAAGTAACTTAGACCCAGTGAATATTAAAAATATATTTAATTTTATAAAACTACACCATATTCAAATCTAATACTTGTTATAACATACCTATGTAAATAATTTAAACCTTATTCCAATTTACTTCATAAAAAACGTAAACCAAGTAATTTTTAACTTAAGAGTCAGAAGCTCTAAGCAGCTAGTGCTCATTATATGTTAACATGTAAATTTTTAATTTAATGTTAATAAATTGTAATAAAAATAATAATAATTTTTGTTCAATGTTATTTCCATGGCGGTTGTGAAGTCGAGATACCTGAAGTGAGTTTTTATTTCTTTTAAAATTCTAAAATAAATATTTAACAATATTTTACAAAATTTTACCCTCATCTAATACATTCCAAAAATATTTGACAATACATGATGAGCACTTGTTTTGACATAAGTTAGATATTGTAAATGCTATTAAACATAGACCCCGACCTTCTATTTTTTTTTTAAGTTTGAGTTACCTGGTTCTTCACGACCGCCACGGATTTAAAAAAAAAAATTTCTTTTTTAATTCAGAGCAGAGCCTGAACTGCCAAACATTAAGTTGTGTTTCTTTTTAAGCTCTGAGCGTGCAGAGCTAAAAATTTGTGTTTCTTTTTTCGTTCTGAGCGTATTCTGAGTTTGTACAGAGCGGGCTCTTTGAGCTCAGAATAAAATGACTGAGCAAACAGAGTTACATTCTGAACACATAGCATTTGACAGCTAATGTTCAGGTGTGTTTCAAAAATAGTTCAGAGTGCTCAGAAAAAACTTGTTCAGATGATGTTCAGAACATGCTCGACATGCTCGGACTCTGTTCAGAGCTCTTTTCTGAAATAAAAAAGAAAAACGCCTAATGTGGCATAACGAAAGCCAAAGTTCAATAGTAGACAAATACAAAAATTTATTTTAACGTAATCACATTTAAATGATACCGCGGTAATTTTAACGAAGATCGTAATACGTAATAAGGACATTTATTATCATATCATAAAAATTTCTCTGAATTTTCAGTGAAATCAATGAAACTGCTATGCAAAAAGCTCAAAAACTTTTCGAGGAAACACCACAAACTAATAGACGACAAACTCATGCATCGTTACAGGAGAAAATTAATTCATTAATGGTGGACATGCGCTTATATGAAAGAGGTTTAAAAGTAAGGAATTTATCAGATTGATAAAATTTGATAATCCATATCTGTGTGTTTGGTAGAAACTCCATATTATAATTTGCATCCCTGCGTCCACTTTACATTGAGCTAAATGCTAGAGCCTTAACGAGTTCAACGATTTTTTTTTTCAAATTTGCAAAACTGCAAATTATAATATGGAGTTATCATGTTTATATCAAACACCACAGATGTGTACAAATATGTAAATAATTCTTTAGGTCTTCCCCGTGGATGTGCAGTCGCAGATGCTTAAATATTTGATGAAAACTTTGGGAAATGATATATGCACAGAGCTAACAATCTATGTGGCTAATGAATGTAACTTAAATTTAAAATCTACAAACAATCTTAATATTGACCAGAGAAATAAAATTGCTCAAGAATGTGGTAAGATGATTTTAATAACTTTTCCATAGAACATACAAATATTCGATTATATTTCAGACCCAGAATACAAAACAAAACTAATTGACGCCAACAAGGCCCTAAGCAAAACATTCGATGAATTCGTTTCAGCAATGGAGGAAATTCTTAAAGCATGCGGCATGGTTGTAAAGAAAGTTGATAAAAAGAAGGACCGCCTTTTAATAGTTCAGCACAAGGAAAAATTGTTTCAGCAGTTATATGAGACTGACGATCATGCCATATCATTACATTTAACATCGTTGATAATCTTTATCACTGTCACAGGCTTTATTTTACACGCATCTGGTCGGTTTGTTTCACAAATACTTGCATTTATACGACCCAGTATGAGTTCAGAACAAAATGATTTACTAATGCGATTTCATGGTGCGTACAAATTTCAGTAGTTTATTTTTAATTTTCTAACATTGCTTCTTTTTAAGATCATGTATTGAAAATTTTACAATTGGATACTGAATCCGAAGAATATCTAACCGTAAGCCAGCAATTGAACACAATGCAAGCGGAAATTAAAGCTTTAGCCAAATTGTATGAAAAACCAAATGTAACAAAAGCTGATTAAGTGTTTTGCTATATTTTTTTAAATATATTTGTTGCAATTTTTAATTACAGTTTTAAAGTTAAAATATTTTCACAATAAAAAATGGTAACTTAAGCTATACGAACATATCTATTTTAATTTGTTTTGTTTATATGCACATTTGCTTTTTGAACCCAAAGCAAAAACTGTGTTTTACCAACTATGCAGTCGTTGAAGGATTTGCTTTGCTTTATCACACGATTGCCTGTAAATTAGAAAAGAATAAGTATCATTAAAAAAAAAAAATTATATATTTACATATGCAATGGGTTTTTGGGATCAAAACTTTCAAATATTGACTTTATAAATGTTATGAGTGGTTGCAGGTTCTGGAGTGTTTCTGATTCTGGTTGTAACCAGGCCGTTGGAAGAGTATTCACCACAATATAAACTTTGCTGAGTGCATCGTTGGTTGAACACATCTTTAAAGAAACGAATATTAATTATTTATTATTGATAAACATAACGCGGGAAAAATTATTGTAAAATATATAAGAGTGAACAATGTTATGCCTCTATGCTGCTTACAAAAAAAAATGAATATATATCCCGAGGCCTACATAATTTTGCAGGTCTTGTAGAACTCAGTAAAATCGTATACAATAAATTTCCCATATACCCCCAAAATCTCGTTTTAGGACGTAAAAACTCCTTTTTGGTAGTTTCATTTGAGGGTGAACAAAAGTTATGACTCCAAAACGGTTTTCAAAATTAATTCAATTATTCTTTTTTCTTAATACTTCTCAAAAAATAATGATCCCAAAAATGACTTGGGAATCTGTATAATTTAAAAATGCTTTTTGATCTTAAGTATATAGGTAGGTACAATCAAAGAATATAAAGTTACCAAGAAGTATTATCTGGATCTTAAAATAAAATCCGATTCCGAAAGCTCTTTTCGAAATAATAATACCCGTGTTTTTTTGGAAAAGCTATCCGTAGAACAGTAAGATTGTACACGAATAACAAAAACAATATCGGCAGTAGGATCACTGTCGATAAAAGCTTAAGTAGAATCCTACTGCCGATAAAATTTTGACGTTTGTTCGAGTATCGAACTTGACTGAATAGAATTTTTGTGCTTCATTATTGGCACGATTGATAATTTTTGTATCTCGAACTCCCGAAGGCTATGTTCGTAGAGTAGAGTTATGTTGAGTGATTTGGCCCTATTTAGATTGTGGCTTTTGGCTTCGTCATGACCATGGTTTTGTAGTTGAAATCAGTCAGGATAAAATCTTACCCATAAACTCATCCGCATGGGGCGTAGTGAGCAATCACAGTCTAAACTGGGTCTATCATAGACGCATGGTTGTTAAAATAGTGCAAATTGTAAAATTAAGCATTTTTATACTATATAGGTGACCATCAAGATATATTCTGCGAACTGTCAAATGTAAATTCGCAATCCACAATATCAGGGGCCCAATTCCGCAAGGGTGAAATGATTTTATGTTTACACATTCTATTCACACCGAAAACAAGTGTGAATAAATTTGACTGATTCTGCATGCGTTATCTGTCAAAAACTTAAAACTCACTCTTGCGGAATCGCAAAAATCGATGTCGATTGAATTGATTTTTGAGTACAAACGTCACATTTTTTTAGCACCCATTTTACTGGATTTATATTTTATGGCAATTCGTATCTATTGGCAATCAAACAAATAACTCATGGAATTCGCAGTTCGCTATTCGCAGCTTTTCAACGTAAGTGATAATAAAAAATATCTGATTTCACCTCGCACTCATTTAATTTCGATAGTCTACCAACAAACCCATACACCTTTTTTTCTATTTTAAAGCTGAAAATCAATTTTCGAATCTGAAAAAAAAGGCACACAAACGTTCAATTTAAATCATAGATTATATAAAATAGTTATATTTCATATATTACGTCAACATAAGTTAGTTTATGTTAATAGTTTTGGTTTTTTTTTTCTACTTTTAACTTTCATAAAATTCTCATTTTTGTGTTGTGGCAGCTATTCAGGGGTACCATATTAGAAATACAAAAATATAGGCAGCTGCCGATGCGTTTTATTGGGAATTTCTCACTGTACTAATTATAAAATCCCAAAAAGCACGGGTAATAAGAAGAACGAAACCAAAGATAATTAAGAGAAAAGCTCTTTCTCTTACAATCTTGGCAAACACCACGCATAAAATAATATTCACTATTCGTATTATAAGGATAGTAAAAAGGAGGATACCTTTCACCGGTTCCAATGTTGGAACCCGCCAAATTGGCATGAGATGCGTCTTCTTGGTAACTTTTTATTCTTTGGTACAATTCATCTCTTTTTAATGACCAGCAGGCGGCATGTTTATAGAGATCTTTCCTTGAAAACTATTTTTAATCGCTTCTAAATCCTGGTGGAATCGTTCTCCTTGTTCATAGCTCAGCCCGACAAGATTTATCTTTTAATTGCAGTCGATCGATTTGTGGTATGGGTAATGATACCATATAATATAATATTTAGCTGTTGATGTTCATAACCTTATTTTGACTTCCATAATTATTTTAAAGTTAACAAGCCAAACCGTGCAAGACCTCTCGCACCAATTAAAATAAAAAGTGCACATAAAGTTTTTTATTTATAAAGAATTTATTCAGATAAAACTTTGAGACTATTTTGAATTTTGTTTATTATTATTTGTTTTCTTTTCCAAAATTGTATTATTATGAATGATGGTTGGTTTAGATGTTGTGGATTTACATGCATCTACAATAGTTGGAAAAAGTATTTTGACAACAAAAATATTTCGCATTTTTCTTTATATCTTTTAAGAAATTCCCGTTAGAAAATGACCAACAATTTTTACCATACACGGTTTATTTTACATTAAGAAATATCAAGTGAAGACTAATATCTTGCTAAGAATTTCTCGGAAAGTAAGTGAGATATTGAAAAGATTTATGCCCAGTTGCACCAAAATTCACTAAAAGCGGTTTTTGCTAAAATGGAATTAAAATTTATCGGACTGATAAATTTATTTGGGTTGCATCAATCTCTTTCACGCATTTTTTAGCTAAAATGCAGTTCGCGAACCACCCCTGGATTTTATCATCTGTTTATTAAACTGAACGAAAAAATTTAACCAGTGCAAGTGAGATAGCAATAAGGAGAATGTGAATACACAATAAACAGAAACAAGGTATTCTCATTAGATACAGCTAATGCCCCATCTTGGTGTTTTTTTATTATTATTTATTATTTTCTTTTTTTTTTTGAAAAAAATGGATACCAACTAACACTAATATTTTTTCGATACACTGCTTGGAAATTATGAACCAATATTTGAAAGCGACGTCATCGAATTCAGAAAATGGATTTCTCTGTGCACCTGAACAATCTTCGATGCCTCGCCTTTTTTTGTTTAGTTCGTTATCAGATGAACACATGATGACCAGTCTATAATTATTCTGAAGTAATTAATTTATTTAAGTAGTGAATTATAAATAGGAATTATAATGCCTTCACCTCTTGTTTTCGTTATTTTAATTTGGAATCAAAAATATTCCGTCAAATAAAATTGAATTATTTTGTCTGTAGGTAGCTATTATTGCTTTTAAAATTTATCTGGAGGAAAATGGAACTTTAGTTTATTGGTTCGTTTATTGGCCTGTTAGATTGAGAATGGGTTGGTGCAACCGATAAATGTCATTTTAAAATTAAACGAAGCAATAAAAATTTAAAAGAGGTCGGTGCAACTGGCCATTAAACTGATATTTGAAGAAGAAGATTAGTGCTTTCAGATAATTTCGCAAAACTTGTTAAAAAATAATTATTTCTATATGTTGAAAGGCTTCAAAAATAGCAAAAAACGATTGTTGGTCATTTTCTAACGGGAATTTCTTAAAAACCCGAGCTGATAGCCAAACACGGATTACGGATTTGAATTCAACATCCAAAGGCATACTATAAACCAATCCTCACTGCCTGCCCTTAAAAGTAAACCGGTATTTACAAGCCTTTTTAATTTTGTCAAAATACTTTTTTCTCTATATGTTTTTGAAATACAATTTTTATTTTCGAAACTATAATTATGAATCTAACTTTTGTATGTTTTTTTTGGAAGCTCATCTTGATACCATTATAATATATTTTTTTCAGATTTGTTCTATCAATAAAA